>OZ012736.1:297744417-298354417 GCA_963859935.3 Lathyrus sativus
ATGGATAAGCAAGAAGAGTGACAACAGTTCAAGCATGGATTCAAACTTCACAATCGAGAAAGGTGGACAAGATTCATGGTAACAACCAAGGTAAGAATGAAAACTAAACATGTTATGGTTCTAAAAAGACACACAAACAAGTAGGGTAAGATAGGGGGTCATGTTCAAGAGGTTACAACATCCAGAAACACACAAGGATTCATAGAGAAGTTCTAAGTCATACATTCACATTCATGCATTTACAAAGGCAAAAATCAAATCCTAAAAATTTTATGGTTATAAAAAGACACATAAACAAGTAATATGAGGTTAAGGGATCACTTTCAAGAGGTTGCAACATCAAGAAGCATACAACAAATCAACAAAAAGTTTCAAGGCATGATTTTCATGTTCATACATTTACAAAGGCAAGAACAATTATGGTAAAGAAAAGAACCAAATGTTTTCAAACACATAAACATGTTAAACATCCAAGATTGATTCATACATGATCAAACATACAAGGAAGATCAAGTACCAAGCCAAAGAAACTCATGAAAACAAGTGAAAAACCCTAAAAAGGTCATGTCATTCAAGTGAGCCAAATTGTTTCAAAAATAATAATTCATGAATTCTTCCTCCACACATTGAAACTAGACATATCAAAGAGCATTTAGCAAAAAGATTTGCACAAAAATGATAAAAACCAAAGAAGTTATGCACTTTTGAAAATGGGGTCCAAATGGGGCAAACTAAGGCAAAAACCAAGTCAAGGCAAGGCAACTTTTAGGCAGATTTGCATGAAGGGTCATAAATTTCTCAAAACTTAATGAAATTGAGTGAAGTAAAAAAGGAAATTGTGTAATTTTTTTCACAAGGAATTCAATGGCGGTGGTGGTTTGGTCAGATCATGCATCATTTGGAAATTTCAAAGACATCAATGAAAATGGCAAGTTATGTGCAAGAACATGTGGTCAGTCAATCATAGATGGTTTAAGCAGCAAGCAAGTGATCAAACATGACATATGGAACATATATATGATGTTTACAAACATCAAACACCAAGGAAGGGGCTCAATCAACATATTGCACATGAAGTGTCCAAAATGACAAGTTTGAGCATGAACATGGTGACAGTCATGAATACATGTTTTTAGCAGCAATCAAATGATCAAACATGACACATAAGACATATAAATGATGATCATAACCATCACACATCTATGCTTAAACATAATCTATGACTTACATATGAAAATGCAACTTAAGGAAAGCTAACAAGCAAGAACATATGGACAATCAACTATACATAAATTTGCTGGCAAGCTATGGTTCAAACATGGCCTATAATGCGTATCAATCATGTTCAGCATTGTCTCTACTCGAAAAATGCAATGACAGAGAGGCGAAAAGAAAGACATAAGACTCACCACCGAACTTTATCTATCCCATGAGGGGAAAGAAAAATATCGATAAAACTTAAGAAAGAAACGAATAAGATGGTCTCGTAACCAAGAACAGGTTCAGAAGTCGGTTATGAGAAGGGAAGGTATTAGCATCCATCATACTCGATGGGAACCATTTGTTTGTCGACGTGTGAAGGTATCTGCTAAAATATATTGCTTATAAGAGTGTTCCAAAGGGAGAGAAGGTGTTAGAAACGGGGAAACAAGGGATAACGGGGGAAGAAAGGACTCGGTAGGATTTCGCGGTCCTAGGCCTACGTATTCTCAATAGATATGAGAAATTCAGAGTCGACGTAGTTCGGGGAACTACAGATATAGGGGAGAAATGTGCTCGGCAAGGATTGTGGACCTTGTGCCTACGTATCTTCACTTAAAAGAGGTAAAGAATCAGAGAAGCCGTAGTTCGGCCTACGGTTTGCTGGGAAGTTTTGGTAGACGATGCTATCATGCGCATTCTAGCAGCTTAGGTGTATTACTGCTCGCTCGTCGGAAACTTAGGCGTTACTTGTTTGTGGTAGAAAGGACGTAGCATGTCCTTCTGAGAAAAGGGTGGAAAAGAGAAAAGGGTGTTCGCCAAGACATCACCGTCTTGTGCCTACGTATTCTCAACATGCATGAGAAATCAGAGTAACGTAGTTCGTGAAACTGGTAACCGGTGTTTTTGTGGATGATGTTATCGTGCGCATTCTAGCAGTTTAGGTGTATTGCTGCTCGCTTGTGGAGTCTTATGCGTTACCTGTTTGCGGTAGAACGAATGTAACATATCCTTTTTGAAAAGATGTAATTTTCTCCATGCGAGGCAAGATGTCGCATTTGATTTGTGGAAGTTGTTTTTAGAGGCGAAATGTGTCATCGGATAGTAACCCCTTGCGGGTAGTACCCAAATCTTTATCTCAAAGTTTTTATATATGAAAATGGTGTGGAGAATACAAGTGTCTTTGTGTTGAAAGACGAGTATCGAGACCACACACTCTACAGTGAGTATCCTGAAACTCGGAGAGGAAGAAGTCTACACTTAATCCTCTCTCTTTAGTTCAATACAAAGAGAACTTCATTCTCTTATTAAAGATAGTTTTGATCTTGAATGGTAAGTGCTTTGCGACAGTGAACCCTGTGGTAATGTAAGCACTCGAGACAGGAGAAGGCATACGCCTAACCATTCCACGACCATTCAAGTTTTTGTGAAAAGAGATTGAAAATGCACTCGGTACGAGACTGAGGTATTAGGAGAAAAAGAGTTGTGAGGGAAGTTTGAGGAGTGAAGGTGGTGATTATAATCACGTCTTCATATTGAAAGACGAGTATCGATACCACACAATCTACAGTGAGTATCCTGACACTCGGAGAGGAAGAGTGTACACTCAATCCTCTCTCTTTAGTTCAATACAAAGAGAAAGATATTTTTGAGAAGATGCAAAAGAGATTGGAGATGGATATGAATATATACAGGATACAGATAACCAGCAGTCCACCAATTTAGATTTTATGGTTTCAATATTGATTAAGTGTTTCGAAAGTATGTACAAGTCAATTTGAATATATACAGGATATAACAATATATACAAGAATATAAAAGACTGAATTTAAAATAGTTAATATTTGACAGAAAATAAAGTTAGTGGTTAGTTTTGTTAGTGGATTGAATCGGGACGAATGTAACGCTAAACCGTCGTAGCTCTACTTACAATGGAAGTCAAACTATAGGAGGTTGCATAATTGATATCCATGCAAAAGACAAGATAGAGAAATGATATTGAGGATCATTCTCCAATTTAATCGTGTCACACGGACTAAAAAAAGTGGGATCTCGTCTTAATCGCAAACATTATGTCGATTAATCAAAGGTATCCTATCACGATCCCAAAGTAGAGAAAATGACCCAAATGGTCATTTTCCATAGATTTGAAATCGAGAAGGTTATCGACTTCGATACGCGACGCTTATGAATAAAAGACTTCAAAGATCGAGGAAGTTAAAATAAAATCGAAAGGACGAAGAAATGAGGAGAGAAAGAAGGTGGTCTCAGATCCAACATTATCTATCAATAGTTTGACTAATAACGGTTTACGGAGGTCTCATTATCGACCAAAACAAATGAAATGAAATAAAGTCGAAAATGAGAAAGAAGAGAAAAAGTCGGTCTCGGATCTATCGTTTCTCATCATAATTTGACAGATAAACGACAAAGGTCTCTCACTGACCAAAAAGCGACGAAAATAACCAAAGATGGATAAACGTTGAAAATAGAAAGGAGAAGAGAAAACTCGGTCTCGGATCCACCATTACTCATCAATAGTTTGACAGAAAAACGATAAAGGTCTCTTCATCGACCAAAAAGATAAAAATAGAACAAAATGTTCAATAAGAAATGAGAAATGAAATCCAACTCTAAAAGAAAATAAATCTTAAAACTTAAATTACAAAGAAAATACTTAAGAAATTTTCTAAAAAAGTTACATTTAAAAAGTATATACCTAAATCTAGAAAATAAAATATACATAATATCTACAAAGTTCTAAAATAAAATAAACTCTAAAAGAAATTATTTATAAAGTAAAAAAACGATTATATATGAAATTCTAAAGAAAAGTTAAGAAAGATATATTTACAAAACTAAGTTAATTTAAAATATTTATAAATTCCTAATATGTGTGTGTGTGTGTGTGTGTGTATATATATATATATATATATATATATATATATATATATATATATATATATATATATATATATATATATATATATATATATATATATATATATATATATATATATATATATATATATATATATATATATATATATATATATATATATATATATATATATATATATATATATATATATATATATATATATATATATATATATATATATATATATATATATATATATATATATATATATATATATATATATATATATATATATATATATATATATATATATATATATATATATATATATATATATATATATATATATACACATACACACACATATTAACAAATCTGTTAGCTGTTTTTTTTTTAGAAACTAAATTATAAAAATATTTTACAAATCTTTTAAATGAAGAAAAAAAAGGGTACAACTAAGCAGGGGTGCGGATAAAATAGAGAGATCAGATGGGGGAATCACAGATGGGCTTTAACCAGCCCAAATGCCAACCAAATGTCAAGGAAATCAAAATTTTCTTTTAGAAAAGAAGATGGCACACTGCACGGCGTCATCATCATCACCAACCCATTTGAACAAAATGCAGAGAAAACCATGATGTCTTCTTGTTCGTCAGTTCAAACCTCTTCTCTCTAACCGTCATTCTTATATCACCACCATCCCCACAAATTAACATCTCCAGAAAAAAACTATTTGCATTAATCTCAATGTCTCCATCTTTTCGGTTTTCTGTTACTGTGGGTTTGGAGTTTGTTGTTCAAATGGGTTTGGAATGGGTTTACAGTGGTGAAGAGTGGATAGGAGATGATGGTTTTGTGAGGTGGAGGATGACGGGTTACTAATCTGGGAGTTCCGGATTTTGAAAAATGGGTTACGAAGGAGGTTGGTTGGTTTGGTAATGAGTTTGAAGAAGGTAAACATTCTAGGTTTAATTGGAGGAGAAGGAGATGATGCTTCTGTTTGTGGTTGTCGTGTTTGCGAAGGAGAAGATGTTGGAAGGGTTTTGGAGTGGTTAATGGTTGAGAAGAAAACAGAGGAAGGTGCGATGGGAAATGGAGATGAACAGTGAGAGGAGAAATGGGTTTTCGCAAGGGGTGAGCGAGATTTTTCTGATGGGTTTAGTGGGTTTCTGCAGTTGAAGATGGGTTTTAGTTTTCACCGACATAGCGGTGACGGTTTCTTTTGTTGATGGCGAGTTTGAAGGAGAATGGTTGGAGGGCGTTTGGGTTTGGTTTACAGTGAAGAAAAATTAAAGGTTGGAGGGGTTTCAATTCATGGTTTTGTGTTTGAGTTGAGGTTTGAAGGTGGTTGTTGTGTGGTTCACGGCTCTGGTTTGAGGGATGAGTTGAGGAGGAAGACGATGGCGGTTTGGGGTTTCGTTTTGGATTTTGAGTTGGAGTTTAACGAAGCTTTGTTGTTGGAAGGTTAGTGAAGGTGCTGAGACGGGTTGTAATGGTGGGTTCCTCGCGGTGTGAGATTTGGGTTCGCGAGTGGAGGTTTGAAGATGTTGATTTCGAATGAAGGAAGAAGGAGGTTATTGCTGAGGAAGAAGGGGCGACTGTGCATTCTAGGGTTGTGTATGAGGTCAGGGACAATGAACATGGACTATATACCCCCAAAAGATAACACGTGGCACAACATGTTTGTTAATCCTGATTTAATTAAACTATAACTAATCTAACATTCTAATAAATAAATATAACTAATATCCTAACTAATTCAAATGATTCTAATAATAATAAAACTATTTTAATTCTAAATTTTAAATCTAAAATAAAAATAAATTCTAATATCTAATTAATACTAAAAAATCTAATAAAATCCTATGTTAGTTAAAAATTAAAATTGTAATTCTAGTCTATCTAAATTTAATTAACTAAAAAAACGTATCTTATATTTTCTACATAAAAATATATATAAAAACAAGGATTCTAATTATAAAATTTGATGTCTAATTAACAAACAATATATATGCAAAAAAAATAGCATTTTGAAAAGAAAATGAGAAAATAAAAGTGGAATTAAAATTTATAAAAAATACCGTTTGGCCACGTGTCACGCTCCTATTGGGCAAAATAGCAGAGATTTGAAAAACGCCCAATCGGGGGGGGGGGGGGACACGTGTCTAAACGGCATGAAATTAAACGAAATAAAATAGAATCGAAAATACAAACATGTTTACAAAAAGGGGAGGACAAATTTAGGGTATGACAGATGCCCCTATCTAATCGGCTTAAACAGAGTAAGATGAAATGCTAAGGCATTCATTCTTTCGAGGTAGAAGATGGTTAGATATAAAAGACCCTAAATTTGTCCGAAAAAGAAAATGCTTGTGAAATGGAATACCGAACATCTTGCAAAGGATTCTACCACCAAAAGGATGACAGTACACTCACACACATTGCCCTGACATCGAAAGGATGCAAGGGATCCATTACCAAAAGGATAATGGAGAACAAGCACTAGTCATGGCACCAAATGGATGTCAGACCCATCACCAAAAGAATGATGGAGCGAAAACGCTAGTCATGACACCAAAAAGGATGTCAGACCCATCACCAAAAAGGATGATGGAGCGAAACACAATCAACCCTAACACCGAAAAGGATGTAGGGAATCCATTACGAAAAAGGATAATGAAAAACAAGCACTAGTCATAACACCAAAAAGGATGTCAGACCCATCACCAAAAGGATGATGGAGCAAAAACGCTAGTCATGACACCAAAAAGGATGTCAGACCCATCACCAAAAAGGATGATGGAGCGAAACACAATCAACCTTAACACCAAAAAGGATCTAGGGGATCCATTACCAAAAAGGATAGTTGAAAACAAACGCTAGTCATGACACCAAAAGGATGTCAGACCCATCACCAAAAGGATGATGGAGCGAAAACGCTAGTCATGACACTAAAAAGGATGTCAAACCCATCACAGGAATGGATGATGGAGCGAAACACAATCAACACTAACATCAAAAAGGATGTAGGGGATCCATTACCAAAAAGGATAATGGAAAATAAACGCTAGTCATGACACCAAAAAGGATGTCAGACCCATCACCAAAAGGATGATGGAGCGAAAACGCTAGCCATGACACCAAAAAGGATGTCAGACCCATCACCAAAAAGGATGATGGAGCAAAACACAATCAACCCTAACACCAAAAAGGATGTAGGGGATCCATTACCAAAAAGGATAATGGAAAACAAACGCTAGTTATGACACCAAAAAGGATGTCAGACCCATCACCAAAAGGATGATGGAGCGAAAATGCTAGTCATAACACCAAAAAAGATGTCAGACCCATCACCAAAAAGGATGATGGAGCGAAACACTATCAACCATAACATCAAAAAGGATGTAGGGGATCCATTACCAAAAAGGGATAATGGAAAACAAACGCTAGTCATGACACCAAAAAGGATGTCAGACCCATCACCAAAAAGGATGATGGAGTGAAATACAATCAATCCTAACACTAAAAAGGATGTAGGGGATCCATTACCAAAAGGATAATGGAGAACAAATGCTAGTCATGACACCAAAAAGGATGTCAGACCTATCACCAAAAGGATGATGGAGCGATAACGCTAGTCATGACACCAAAAAGGATGTTAGACCCATACCAAAAAGGATGATGGAGCGAAATACAATCAACCCTAACACCAAAAAGGATGTAGGGGATCCATTACCAAAAGGATAATGGAGAACAAACTCTAGTCATGACACCAAAAGTATGTCAGATCTATCACCAAAAAGGATGATGGAGCGAAATTTATAAGCTACTACCACTAAAAGGGTGATCAAAATCCCATGAGGAACGCCCATGGCCCTGAATGATATGCCCCTGGCTAGGCTGTACGTTGATTCAAAGATCTGATCAGCCTAGGGGTTTAAATACGTCATGGAAAATACCCATGGTCTTGAAAAGGTGCCCCTGACTAGGCTGAATTTTCTTTTATTTTCTTGAATTTCGTGGGGGGGCCACGGTATTTGCATATAATGCCCCTGACCGAGCTGATGGTTACTTTGAAGCTCTTGAATTTGTCCAACAAAAAGTTGCACAACTTCGTGGGGAACACCCACAGTCTTGTAGAGAATACCCCTAACTGGGCTGCATATGGCCTTGGAAATCTTCAAAGTTGATCCTGAACCTGAGCTCGCATATGCGAATGCTTGATGATAATGATGATTCATGACGAATGGAAATGCCAATGCAAATGCTGATGCGCGGAGATGCAAGAGCTGGAGAAGTATGATATGATTATGGGTATGCATATGATGCAAGATGATTATGAAGTCGAATGCGATGCGTGTGATGCATATGATTGCAGACAGGTAATTGGAAACGCAGGTGCCGACATGGAGGACTTTGGTAGTTGCCAATGCATATTGGACTTTGGGTGGGAAGTACCAGACGAGGACTGATTTTTGAAGAGTATACTACCAGACAAGAACTGGTGGAGAAAGGTTAAATTGTCAGACGATAACTGACTTCTGGTTTTGGTGTCAGACGGGGACTAACTTTGTGGTTTGCCAGAAGAGAACTGGACTTTGAAACGAGGTTTACCAGACAAGAACTGATTAAACGGTTAGCCAAAGAAAGGGGTGAGCAGACGAGAACTGGTTTAAAAGCTGACATGTACCAGGCAGGAACTGGTATTTGGTGAAGGGTTGACCAGATGAGAACTGGTTTGAAGGTGTTCCAGACAAGAACTTGACTTTGGAGGTTTCGGTTTGCCGGACAAGAACTGGACTTTGGAAGTGGTTTCTGTTACACAGTTTTAACAGGTAACAGGTTATGGGGATGAAACCCCATGACAAAAAGACCTTTTCGGAAGGTTAAGGTTATTTGGGTGAGGTGGCGGTACGATTCCCCGACACTCGTTTTGAATTCAATAGTTGTTGATGAGGATGAAATTGCTTGAGCAACTTGCCATGAGACAACCTCGAGATGGCTTGCCCCAGAGTTTGTACCACGAAAGGATTCATCATTGTTTAACCGATTCTCGTGGTAGTTGACTTCAATATACTCTTGGAGTAGCTTGCGCTTGAATGAGCGTTGAAGCGACTTAACTCATCATGACTGAACACTAAAGGGTATGCCCTCAAATCAAAGAAAATTTGGGTGACCTGCTCCTTATTGATGGAGTCTCGAGATGATTCACTTTTGATCAACCGGTTCTCAAATGATTTGCCCCATAATCAACCGATGCTTGGGGTTTTGCCCTAAACCTACCGATTCCATACTCTTGGATGTCAATGCTCCAGATTGTCGCTACTGCGAAAATAAGGTGTCGGCAAAGCAGAAGAGTCGCCACCTTTCGTTATTTATCCCTCAGAATGGGAAAGGAAATGATCGGAAAAAACCTGACGAAAAGGTATAAGACAAGGTCATCGCAACCAATGTCTGGATTCGGGAGTCGGTTATGCAAGGGGAAGGTATTAGCACCCCTCATGTCCATCGTACTCGATGGGATCCATGCTTGTTTTGCGTAACTGACAGGTTTGTTACATCTATCTACGCTAAAAGGTCTGGTCTGAAAAGAAAAGAAAATGACTTGGCAAAGCGTCGCACTTTATGCCTACGTATTCCCGTCTGGAACGAGAAATCAGAGTCAACATAGTTCTCCTAACTACGGGTTACGGGGGAAGGTTGCTCGCCGAGATATCGCATCTCATGCCTATGTACTTTCACACAGCGTGAAAGATCAGAGAAAACATAGTTCGGGCCACGAGAGACACAAGTTTGTCTTTTTTATCCGAGTAGGGTTAACCGACGGTTCCAGCAGTTTGGTGTATGCAGCTCGCTCGACGGAGACTTAGGCGTTTACCGTTTGCGGTAGAACCTGGAGTTAACAAAACTCTCATTCTGAAAATGGTTTCCAGGGATTAAAGGTCCAAGAGGACAAATAGATGTTTGATCTTTGTTTTCTGTTTTTTAAAAGAAGTATCTTTTTATGGACGTTTGCAACTAATATCGCACTAGAGACTATGACCTGAGAGTGAATGCGTCGCATGTCACCCAAAGGGTGCCATACTAAACATCCAGACTGTTGGAAATAAACTCTCCAATAACCCTTTCTCAAGTAGCTTAAGGCTCGTAGCGTACGACATCAATTAACCTTTATTACTGTATTTTGATTTGTTTGAAGATGAGAAGAGGAAGGACGCACTAAAGGGGAACTGATCCAATCCTAAAGTTGTCATGCAAAGTTGATCCTATGATTGAGGTTAGGAGGGAACTACCTAATGTTATCATGACTGGTTAGAACTCTAATGTTTGTCATAACTTCTCTTGAACAAGAGAAGTCAGAGTTCCTAGGGGAACATGACAAAGGAAAACAACAACAAATGAAATAATTGTACAAAAAACTGTAAATAAAATGCATGCAATGCAGCAAACAAGCAGAAGGAGACAAGCTCAACTTATAGAGCAAGCAAGCCCAGAGGAAACACACAAAGCACAGGCAAGGGAAACAGACTCAACCTTAAGCCAGCAAGCAAAGCCAGATAATAACAGTCAAGCAGAGAGAGACATGCTCAACCTCTAGATGCAGACAAGCAAAGGGAGCTAAACTCAACCTTTAGGATTCTCTTAGGCCTAGAAACAATTACATGAGTCCTAGTCTAAATGCAACATACCAAACAGTCACACAAGCAACATTCAAGTAAACAGGAAACATAGCAGACAAAACAACAGACAAACAGCTCAACAGCAAAGCAGTCAAACAGCAAAACAAACAGACAGTTTGCAAACAACTTCAAGCCTAAACCCAAGCCATCCTCAAGTGAAAGCTTCAACTTCATGCTTCAACAAGCTCCAACAAAATGGAAGAGAATTAACATCCAGATTATTTATTGATGATGGGAAGCAGGATGGAAACCAAGGGAATCCATCTTGGCACTCAACCATACATCTGAGACAGGCATCCTCAAAGGTTCTACCTCTTGTGAAATGCCACACATCCTTCCAAAGGAAAGATGAGGCTTCCACATAGGGACTTGAATCATAGGATGGGAATAGAGAGCAATCAAAGCATCCATGTTTATTTGAAGAAAGAGAAAGCAAACTATGCTCTTCCTAAACCCTAATTGAACAAACTCAAAGAAAGCTACTAAAAGAAGGTCTAAACACCAAATCAAGCCCCACCAACAAGCAAACATAAGACTATACATGTCTAAAGAACCATCAAAGATTAGCAAACCTATTATGAACTAAAGGCCACCATTGAGGTCATTCTAAAGCAAGTGTTATGTTGAAAGCACCTTAAAACTAGCCTAAGTACTAAATCTATGAAAAATACTAAATCACCTCCTAAAATCCTATAAGATTTTCTAGGGGAACCTAAGAAGGTTAAGGACCTATAGTAGAAAGGAAAGGGATCAAATCAAATGGGAAGGTCACCTCAAAAAACCTAGAGCACAAGGTATCAAATGAAAACCCTAAAATGGAAGGTCTAATGATCATAATCCAAAACAAAAGCTAATGTTGTCTAAAAAAATTGAATTAAATCCTAAGGGATCATGCATCTCTAATCTACCAGCTAACCAAAAATATCATCCAAATTCAATACCAATCAGCCATACAAAAATCAACAAAAACATGAGAAAATAAGCCAAAATAAAAGAAATGAAGAAAATGGAAAAATTCTCAATAAATGAAAAATTAAGCAAAAATGAAATATTAAAGCACAGAAAAATCAAGAATAAAATAAGCAGCAGCCACATATTTTTATTTTATTTTTCTGATTAATATTGAAATTACTATGAATTTTGGAATGCAAAAGAATTAAAATAAAATGAAAAATGAATTAAAAACAATTAAAATGCAAGATCAAATTAGAGTGGTTGGATGGTTGGACTTGGTCTCCTAATCTAAGGGCTTTGGTGCTGCTACCTCAAAAATGAAACGTTGTGTTTCCTTTAGTCCAAGTTCAACTCTCAGATTAAAACCTGATCGTTGGATTTGAATACAAAGTCAAGTCTTCCATCAGATCCAAGGGCCAGAAGATCATCTTCTCCATTCAAACTGGAAATGGGGGGAAACTTGCAGCGGTGGCCAGAGAATGACGTCGGTTGTCTTCTCCGACGAGACATCACGCGCAGGTCATGGAACCTCAACAAACCTTACACCATCTCACTCAAAATTTCATGCTGATCTCAAATATACTATCCATTTCATCTAATTCTCAACAGAATTCAAAACACGATGGAGATCCTAAAATGCACATAGTTCTAAAATCTCACCAATCCTTCAATTGAAACCACAGATCTATTCCTCATGTTACATAGATCATCCAAAACTATTTAGATCATGTTTAAACCTCAAGAACAAGCTAATCCTTCAAATATTGATCCAGAATCCATCTAATAACCTTCCTAAAGCCTAAATAGTTTCAAATTGAATCATGCTAAAATTAGTGCAATCGTGAATTGTTCAAACCTGATTTGTAGCTTCAAATTGAGGCAGTTATAGTGCTCCTCTTGCTCCAATCTTGTGCAGATCCACTCAATGAAGTATGCTGAAGATGTTTGTAGCTTTGAATTGCCTTGAATTGCTCTGAATTAGAAATCACAATTTCACACTTGAAGCTTGAAACCCAACTTGCAATCTCTGGTTATGGCACGAAATGAACACCAAAATTGATCTGAATCCATCATGGAACTTATATAGAAGATGTTTGTGGGCTTTAGAGGTCCAATGGAGGCCCAAATCAGAATATCCACATTTCACTTTTCCTTGAAAATTCCAAACATGGTGAACACGAATTTGCACTCAAAACTTCTCCAAGAAGCTTCAATTCCCTTACTTATGGTCTGGTGAGAGTGTAGAGATCAATTGAAGAGCTTAAACTTATCATATGACCAAGTTTTGATGTATTACTTATTTAAGAAGTAACAAGTTAAAGCACCATGAAATAGGCCCCAAATGAAAATTCTAATAATTCCAAAGTGCTTAGAATGACTTTTCTGATCAAAATGAGTACTCACTTGGCCTTATTTGAACCCTCATGAATTAACGTTGAATTTTTTCACATAAATGCCTTTTAATCCCCCTTTTGTCAATTTCTTTCAAACCAAGTCTCACCCTAAGCCAAATAAATTCATCATGAGTACATGTTTGCCCTAAAAACATCATTTTGAGCAAGTTTCATTTTGAACAAAACTTCATTTGAAGCTTGCAAGATAATGAAAATGACCTATAGTGCCAAATGACCTATAATCTCACTTTCCCAAAATACCCCTAAATTGTAAACCTCATAACTTGAGTTCTACAAATCAGATGGAAGACTTCTAGTACAATTTAGAAAGCTAAGATCAAGATATACAACTTTCATTTTGGACAAAAGTTTAGGAGAAACACCCTTCTATGTCAAAAGTTCCATAGAAGTTGGTTGACTTTTGCAGACAAATTTCACATTCATCTAATGACCTGTAACTTGTCTGGACCATAACTTGAGTTCTATAAATCCAATGGAGGACTTCTAGTACTCAAATTAAAGATAAGAGCATGCTATACAAGTTTCATGTTGGACAAAAGTTGGGATGAAATGTTTATCTTGAGATAAGTGGTCTTGAAGTTAGGCACTAAATAGGGGATTTTACCCTGAGAACCCTAATTTAGCAACTCCTCACACTTTTAATTCTTCTTGGATTGATCTTGGACTATCACCTCATGTATCTCAACACAACTCTCGATGACTACAAAGACTTAGAATTGAGCTTTGATCCTCTTCAATTGCACAGTTGACTTAGGATTACTCAGATGAAAAGCCTAATTGCAACCCCCTCAACTGTGGCTCTTCACACTTGGCATAATGACTTGACTGAGCTCCACCATGACCCTCAAGGCACTCCATGAGCTCTATCCACACTCTATCCATGATCAAGGCTCCACAATCCACTGATGGTCTTCAATTGGTCCTCAGGTTAAGAGATTAACCACATACAAACATACAAACTCCTCAAGAACCCAACCCTCTCTGATGACTTTGGTGACTTCTCAAGCTTGAACAAGACCTCTAGATAGGCTCCTCTGGATATAAACCACACTTGATCTCCTGCTAAATGAAAAATGCTATGTTATGCAAATTCTCGAATAATGCAATGCTAATGCAAATGAAACATAAACTGAGTAAGAAGAAGGTTAGGCAAATTTTGGGGTGCAACAGCTGCCCCTATTCAAGCGACTTGGACCTGACTGGATGAAAAGCGAACGACTTTCAGCCAATCAAGGTAGAAGACGGTTGAATACCAAAGGACCCAGAAATTTCCTAACCGAAGAAATAAACTGCACCAACTGCTTGGGGAACAAAATCCATCCAAAAAATTGAATCTGGTTGACACGACAACGAACTGATCAATCATCTGATAAAGAACCTGACTTCCACATCAACCACCTGTGTGACACCACAGGCATTGAGTCCAACCAAACTTCAAATATACGCTACAATAAGTGGGCACCGAGTCACAGGACCATATCAAAATACCATCCTTGACTTTCATCTCTGAAAAACGGGCGAGCACTACGTAAAGCGCGAGTGATCAATGTACTATCCTTGACCTCCCATTTCCGTAGAAACGGGCGAAGCACTAAATACAAGTTCTAATCTGGCATCCGAAGACTTGAACGAACAATTCTACGGGGAACATTTCTGACACTACCGGTATTTGCACTACGTAAAGCGCGAACTTGGGTAATAACTCCGCCAACACGGGTAAAATCTCTGTCAATCACAGGTAACAACATCTGTCAACACAGGTAAAGTCTCCGTCAACACGGGTAAAATCTCCATCAACATTGGTAAAATCTCTGTCAACACAGGTAAAGTCTTCGTCAACACGGGTAAAAACTCCGTCAACACGGGTAACAACCTCCGTCAACACGGGTAACATCTCCGTTAACACGGGTAAAAACTCCGTCAACACGGGTAAAGTCTCCGTCAACACGGGTAAAAACTCCGTCAACACGGGTAACAACCTCGGTCAACACGGGTAACATCTCCGTCAACACGGGTAACAATCTCTGTCCATCACAGGTAACAACTCTCCGTCAACACGGGTCACATCTCCGTCAACACGGATAAAAATCTCCGTCAACACGGGTAAAATCTCCGTCAACACGGGTAAAAATATCCGTAAACACGGGTAATATCTCCGTCAACACGGGTAGGAATAGGAAAAATCTCCGTCAACACGGGTAAATTCTCTGTCAAAACAGGTAAAATCTCTGTCAACACGGGTAAAAACTCCAAAGGTTTAATCCACGAGATTTTAACGCTGACGCAACAACAATCTGAGGAAAACTCTACTGGGGAAACTCTGACGTCAACTGCCAGGTATTTACTTTGACAACAAGTAAACGACTTCAAAGGTCTAATCCCTGAAATCTTTCCTTCTAAAATGCTGACGTGACAGCAATCTGAGGGAAACTCCGCTAGGGAAGAAGAGAAACTTAACCAAGCAACTCTGATGAGGGGCACATGATAGGACAAACGTTATCATCCCCTATCTCATGTCGAAAGCTTGGATATCCGGAAACCATCCTGAACAAGAATTCAAATTACCTGCAGGGAAAAAAACCTGAAAACAAAGAGGTAACCACCCTGGCTTATGTTTCAAAATGCATATGTTTGAAAAGGGCGTAATGCTCCATATAGGATGGAATGCTACGCATTTGAAGATGAAATGCAAATATGATGCATATACAGGCTCGGGCTGCCGGAGAAAGGCTGGATACAGAAACGCTTCAACAAAATAAATGCTGAAGACAAAACCAACTCCACTGAGGGTAACCTGGTATCACAGAATTATTCCAAGCAAAATAAATGCTGGAAAGGTGAACCGACTCTGCTAGGGGAAGAAACAAGCCTGCTGGGGGATAACTTTAACAAATCCGTAGTTACTGAAGGTGAGATAATACTTAGAAGGGGGGTTGAATAAGTATGAAAGATTAAGACTTAAAAAATAATCACACAATTATTTTTATCCTGGTTCGTTTAAACAACTACTCCAGTCCACCCTTCCTAGAGTGATTTGCCTTTCTCAACAAGGACTTAATCCACTATTAAATCAAACTGATTACAATAGTCACACCTAAGAACAACTGTTCTTAGTCTTCTCAAGAGCTACTGATTCCAACTGAATCCTCTTAAGGAAAAGCCTTTACAAACAATGTAAATTAAATACAAGAGTATTAATGCTTCTATAAAGCTTTTATCACAACAGTGATTTTTCTCTTAAGTTTAAGTACAATAAATTCTAAGAAGAATATGAAAGAATGAGAGCTTAGAATAATATGATTTCTTTTCAGCAAATTGTGTAACTGAAGAATGTGGTGAAGTTCTCCTTTTATAGGCAGCTGATCCAAGGATGCTGAGCGTTGAAAAGAGAGTCCCAAAAAAGGTCTGAGCCTTTTTGTCTTCACATCAAGTGACCTTTCCTAGAAGTAGATGGCACAGAAAAATCCTTTTTGTCTGTGTAAGTGTGTCTAGCAAAAATGAGGAAAGAGACGTTGAATAACTCCAACGGATATATTCTTGAATATTACTTCTTCAGTTTTCAGCAAGTTCTTCAGAGTCTGAATGGGTCAGAGTCTTCTAATGATATTCAGAACTTTGCTGTATCAGAGTCTTTTGCAGCATGTGTGCTTTTAGCGTGTTGATCATCAGAGCATATTTGAAACAGAACTTCTGTACTTGGTAGCGTTGGTACTTTCAGAAACTTCTGTAGAATTATGCTTTGAGAAACTCTTCAATCAATATTCTTCTTTGCTTCAGATGCTTCAGCTTCAGATGCTTCTGACTATCTTCAGATGCTTCTGACTCAGAATGTTCTGGAGCTTCTTGCTTTAGATCCTTCTGGAGACTACGCTCAGGATCTTCTGTAAGGAGCAATCAGATTCTTCTGTAAGATGCATCTGGCGCTTCAGAGTCAGGATAACTTCTTGTATCCAAAACAGATTTGCTTCTAGAGAGTTAATTTCATTTCAATCTGCAGTATAACTCTCAAACAAATTTTAGAGTATATAATTCTTAAATATAAATTTCCTAACAGTTATCATCAAAACAAAGAGTTATTATTGAGAACCAATCTGTGTTCTAACAATCTCCCCCTTTTTGATGATGACAAAAAGTATCAGAAATTTTATTTAACTGAACATAAAGAATTATAACTCCCCCTGAGATGATGAATCTCCCCCTGAGTTAAATATGAAAAAGGAATAGAAACTTCCCTTTTGTCTTGAGTAATCTTCAGAGTTAGATCTAGTTTGTTCTTATAACAATTTAGGGTCAGAATGTCTTGCAGATATATGATTCAGAGTTTCATAATAGACAAATGATCTGAGAAATTCAGAGATTCTTTTATAGAGTATTCTTATCAATAGTTCTGAAATAGTCAAGTTAAATGTTAGATAGAATAGATATGTCTGAAGATTCATTCTAGTGAAGTTATATTAAACAGTTCAGATCTTTATTTTCTCCCCCTTTTTTGTCATAAGCAAAAAGTAAAAACTTTTAAAGAGACAAATAAAAGGAACAATAAACGAGATAATTCAATGGAGAAAAACTGATTCATTCAAAATAACAGAGCAAGAGTACATAGGTAAACATCAGAAGATATAACAATAAAATTCAGATGCACACAACAGATGCAAAAACAGTAGAAGGAAAAAAAAATCTAAGAGTGTTTGTACAAAAGCATCTTCAATAGGTCTATAATCTCAGATGAAGATTGCTCTTGCTTTGACATCCACTTAGTCATGGTCTCATTCTTCTCATCTTGTTTTGACATCCACTCTGTCATATCCTCAGACTTCTTATCCTGCTTAGCCATCCAGGATTTTATCTCAGACTGTCCAGCCTCCAGAGCAGCAATCTTGTCTTCAAAGTCTGGATGTTCTGTCTTTATCTCAGATGAAGAAGGTGGAGGTTCTGCAGCCTGAACAGAGTCAATTGCCATTGGTTCTGTAGATCCTGAAGAGGGTTCTACCAGAGTCATAGTCAATGCATTGGCAGTAGGTTCTGTTGGAGGTGGAGGAGCATCTAAACGAAGCAGAGGTTCAGTTTTGTTGACAGTCCAGAATAGAGTCCTTTCAGCTCTGAGCTTTGCATCATCAGAACAGACGTTCTTCAGATTAGAAGCTACAGTGTTGAATCTTTTGATGAATCCTTTCCAGATGATGTCAGATTCATTTGCATCCATTGTTTCAGAGCATCTCTTCTGAACAGTACCTAAAGACATCTGTATTTCTTGCAAAAACGTTTGAAATAAATGATCAATATTAAGTCTGGGCTGTGGTTTAAGCAAGGTTTCCATAGTCATATGTTTAGGTTTGGGAGTTGGTGGTAAAAGTGATTTTTGGATGGAAATCAGAGGAGGGGGATAATATGGAATGAAAGGAATTTCTGGTTTTTGGGGTAAGGATCTGTTTAAGGCATTAAGCAGATGAGGTTTTGGTCTTGTGCGTGGGCAAACATCATCAAAGGGTTCATTAGAGTATGGTATGAAAGCAGATGTCGGTGGCTCAACAGATGCAACTTTGTTATCAGATGCAGGTTGCAGAGCTGAAACAACAGCTTTACCAGAGGTTCCAGATATTGTAGCTAAGGATCCTACATTGTTCATTGATTGAATATATGAAAGGATCACAGATGGAAGAGCCTGTCTGAGTTTTGGTTTCAGAGGGTTCAGGGGTTCAGCAGGTTCAACTCTATCATAAAAATCTTTCAGTTTGAAACCATAAGATAGATTATGATAAAGAGAAGAAACTTGGGCACAAGATATACCAGATGATGATCGATTGGAATTGGGAACTATCATCTCGGATGATGGTGCAGGTGGAGGCATAGGATCTGGAATGGGAGTTTTAGAAGGTTTGGTTGATTCAGGTTCAGGTTCATGTACAGGGTATTTGTCAGATGGAGAAATAAGAAAATCTGGGTGGATTTCTGATTCAGATGAGTTGGAAGATGTAGTAGGTGTACAAGAGGTAGAAGATACTTGAAACACTGTTTTTAGAGGAGTGACATCAAGAACTTCTGTCTCAGGGATGTGAGGTTCAGATGTGTTGGTAGGTTCTGAAGGAATGTCAGAATGTTTGGATGGTGGTTCTGATGAAACAGGAGCAGAAGTTACTTTTGTAGGTTCAGAAGTAACTGGTGCAACAGATTCAGATGGTTGTTGTTCTGATGGTTGTTGTTCTGTTGGTTGTGATTCTGATGGTGATGGACGTGGAACAAAGTGTTTTGATACAGAAGCAGTAGTTTGTTTTTTAGGTGAGACAGAACTGGGGGCAGTAACAGAAGTTGTTTGAGTAACAGGTGGCTTTGGAACAGACTTAATATTTGAATCATTAATAACAATAGTTTCAGAAGAGACAGATGTTTTAGTACCTTTTACTTTAATCCTCTTGGCAGGTACAGAGGCAGCTTCTTCAGAATCCTTTCTCTTCAAGAGCTTCTTGAGCTTCTCAGCAATCTTGACCTTGTTCTGGACAGGTTCAGATACTTCTACAGGCTGAGTCCTTTTCCTCTGAAGTGGTACTTCTTCTTCTCCTGCATCTGGTAGTCGTTGTTTGACAAGCTGAAACACATTAGCTGGAACAGGTATTCCTTCCTTCTTGCATTCCTCTATATACATAAGCACTATATGTCTGGGTTCTTCAGCAAAGAATAGAGGAAAGTCAGCTACAGGAACCCTCTTATTCAAATCAGACATATTTAGCCTCTTTGGAGCAGTAGTGAGTTCATCAACAATTTTTAGTCTCAGAAGACTTTTAGCGTTCAGAGGTTTTCCCATAATAAACTCTAATTCCTCTGTAACCCCAGCAGCGTACAGAGCAGTCACTAAACCATTTTCAGTGAGAAGATCTGAGAGCAACCTTCCAAAGGGGATCCAAGTCCTAATCTTCTGTCCTTTCTCCTTCACATATTCTCTAGATGCATTAATATGATTCCACAGATGCATGAACAAAATGTATGAAAGATCTACCTTGTTGCTCTGACTAAGGCAGTACATAAAATAGATCTATTCATTGTTTACATAATCAGGAGAATTGGTTGATTTCCTGTGGTGGATGCATCCCATGAAGATCTTGGCCCAGATCTTGTAATCAGGCTTCAGATCTTTGAATCTGTTAGAAGCTTGACCAGCAGTCATAACTTCCTCATAAACCTCTTCCATGTCCACACGCCCAGCTGGCAAGTGGGAAACACCATCTGTTTCTTCATAACCTATCAGTTTTCTTATCAGATCCTCTGTGATTATAATCTCTTTTCCCAGCACAGATGATAAAATGAACTTGGGATAAACTGATGCATGAATCCAGAATTCTTTCACAAGGAGAGGGTAAACTGGTCCAAACAACCTATCAAAGTACTTAACCCATCCTTGAGCTCTAACAATGGAACGAAAATCAAACCCATTATCAGCCAGAGAATCAAACTCAACCATAGATTCACACAGAACTTCTAGTTTATCAACAGGTGTTAGAAGTGTTCTTTTGGGAGGAGAATATGGAGCAGCACCCAAGTTTTCTGAAGTCACAGCAGCCATAGTAGATTGGAACTGAGCAGTTGTTGATGAAGAAGACGCCATTGAAGAATGCTTTTTCAAACACTTAGGTTTTGGGTTTTATGCAGAGAAAATAGGAGATGAAAACGCATGTAAATTCTGAGTGAAAAGTGTGAAAGTGAATACAAGACAAGTATTTATACTAAACACTTAGGCACATCAAAAGTCATAAAAACACACGTTTGAGCAAGCATTAAATGAAGAGAATAAAATCATTTCAAAACATTAAATGCTTCTGACAATTTGGGGGGAAAACCAAGATTCTTACTATTCAAATTTCTCCTCAAACGTCTCTTCAGTTATGTACACGCCACCTCTTCAAATTTTGTGTGACACGTGTTTACTTGCATGCTGTTCTGAATTCTCTCAAGAAATGAAACGTTAGCCAACGTTCAAATCTTCTAAAGATGGTTAGTTCAGAGTTTCACATCAGAAATATTGATCAGAATAGAATAAATAGATAGAAGAAATATTTCAGATCATTTAAGCATCTTTGCATCTGCAACAATTTGCTTCTGATAAATATTATTCTGGACAAAAATCCATACCAATATTTTTCAGGATAAAATTGAATCTATCTTCAACAAGGGGTTTTGTAAAAATATCTTCCATTGATGATCTGTATCAACAAAGGCTAAATTTATGATTCCCTTCTGAACATAGTCTATGATGAAATGATGCTTAATTTCTATATGTTTTTCCTTAGAATGTAAAATGGGATTCTTGGACAAACATATAGCAGAAGTATTATCACAAAAGATAGAAATGTTACTCTCAAAAATTTGATAATCTTCTGGTTGACTCTTCATCCAGAGCATCTGCGTGCTACATCCAGCAGCAGTAATGTATTCAGCCTCTGTGGTTGAAAGTGCAATTGTGAGTTGCTTCTTGCTGTACCAGGAGATTAGATTTCTTCCTAGAAATTGACAACTTCCAGAAGTACTTTTTCTTTCCACTCTGTCTCCAGCGTAGTCAGCATCACAGAATCCAACTAATTTGAAATCATCAGATTTTCTGTAACACAAACCCACATTAGAAGTACATTTCAGATACCTTAGAATCCTCTTGACAGCTGTCAAGTGTGATTCTCTAGGATCTGATTGGAATCTAGCACACAGACAAACACTGAACAATATGTCAGGTCTAGAAGCAGTAAGATAAAGGAGAGAGCCAATCATACCTCTGTAGAGCTTCTGGACTACTTTCTTACTTACCTCTTCTTTGCCAAGTGAGCTAGTAGGATGCATTGGAGTTTTTGCCAGCTTGCTGTCAGACATGTTGAATTTCTTCAGAAGTTCTTTAACATACTTCGTCTGATGTATGTAGGTGCACTCTGGAGTTTGATTAACTTGGATTCCTAGAAAGAATCTGAGTTCTCCCATCATGCTCATTTCAAATTTTGCATGCATACATGTAGCAAACTCCTTTCCAAGCATAATATTTGTTGATCCAAAAATAATATCATCTACATAAATTTGGCAAATTAGAAGATCTTTCTTAATTGTTTTACAGAATAGAGTTGTATCCACATTGCCTCTGATGAAATTCTTCTCTAGAAGAAAATTGCTCAATCTCTCATACCAAGCTCTGGGAGCTTGTTTTAATCCATATAGAGATTTCTTTAATTTGAAAACATGATCTGGACATTTTTCATTTTGAAAACCTGGAGGTTGGTGGACATAAACTTCTTCTTCTATAATACCATTAAGAAAGGCACTTTTAACATCCATCTGATACAGAGCAATGTTATTTTGTGCAGCAAAGGAAATAAGAAGGCGTATAGATTCTAACCTTGCCACTGGAGCATATGTCTCAGTGTAATCAATACCCTCTTGCTGACTGTACCCTTGAGCAACCAGCCTTGCCTTATTCCTCTCAACTTCTCCTTTCTCATTTAGTTTATTTCTGAAGACCCATTTTGTACCAATTATATTGAATCCTTGAGGTTTTTGAACTAGATCCCATACATCATTTCTGCTGAATTGATTTAGCTCTTCTTGCATGGCAATAATCCAATCATTGTCTTGCAGAGCTTCTTCTACAGAAGATGGTTCAATTTCTGACACTAGTCCAAATAGTGATGCTTCAGATGATCTTAGAAAGGATCTTGTTCTGATGGGATCATCCTTATTTCCAATAATGACATCCTCTGGATGGGAAGCTTTAATTCTGGATGATGATCCTCTGATAGTTGATTCTTCAGAAATGTTTAGATTATTCATCTGAGAAGTTAAGGGAGTAGCATCTGGAGTTGCTTCTGGTTCCTTCACTAGAGTTTTGTCTGCTTCTGGAACTTCAGAGTCAATAAAGACTACTTCCCTATCTACAGAGTTATCAACCTGCTTTGGCTTTTCAGAGCCAAGCTTATCATCAAATCTGACATGAATGGATTCTTCCACAATCTGTGTCTCAGTGTTGTATACTCTGTAGCCTTTAGAGCGTTCAGAATATCCAAGCATGAAACACTTTTGTGCTTTGGAATCAAACTTGCTCAGATTTTCCTTAGTGTTTAACATATAACTAATACATCCAAAAGGATGAAAATATGAAATGTTGGGCTTTTTGTTCTTCCACAATTCATAAGGAGTCTTCTTCAGAAGAGGTCTAACAGACACTCTGTTCTGAATGTAGCATGCTGTATTGATTGCTTCTGCCCAAAAATGTTTTGCCAGATTTGTCTCATTGATCATGGTTCTGGCCATTTCTTGCAAAGTTCTGTTTTTCCTCTCTACAACCCCATTCTGTTGTGGAGTTCTAGGACAGGAAAAATCATGTGCAATGCCATTTTCAGAAAAATATTTTTCAAAATATTTATTTTCAAATTCACCACCATGATCACTTCTGACTTTTATAATTTTGAAATTCTTTTCATTCTGGACTTGCTTGCAGAAGTCAAAGAACACAGAATGTGACTCATCCTTGTGTTTTAAGAACTTTACCCATGTCCATCTGCTAAAGTCATCAACAATGACTAATCCATACTTCTTGCCTCTGATGGATGCAGTTTTCACTGGTCCAAACAGATCAATATGAAGTAGTTCTAGTGGTTTAGAAGTAGAAACAACATTTTTTGATTTGAAAGATGTTTTTGAAAACTTCCCTTTCTGGCATGCTTCACAAAGAGCATCTGAAGTGAACTTCAGATTAGGGAGTCCTCTGACAAGATTAAGTTTATTAATCTGAGATATACGTCTCATATTAATATGGCCCAATCTTTTGTGCCAGACCCATTGCTCTTCATTAACAGACAAGAGGCATTTAACATTTTGAACTTTAAGTTCTGAAAGATTTATTTTATAAATGTTGTTTTTCCTCTTACCACTAAATAGGATAGATCCATCCTTCTGACTAATAGCTTTACAACATTTTTGATTAAAGGTAATATCATAACCATTGTCACTTAATTGACTTATGGACAATAAGTTATGCTTTAACCCTTCAACAAGTAAAACATTAGTAATTGAGGGAAGTTTACCATTTCCAATAGTGCCAGATCCAATGATCTTGCCCTTATGGTTCCCTCCAAACTTCACGTCACCTCCAGATCTAAGTTCCAGGCTTTGGAACATAGACTTTTCTCCTGTCATGTGTCGTGAGCATCCAGAGTCCAGGTACCATGATTGGTGTCCTGACCTTGCTGCTAAGAAAATCTGCAACAGGAATTATTTTGTTTTTAGGTACCCAGATCTTCTTGGGTCCTTTGGGGTTATTTGGTTTGTAGGTTTGTCTAAACTTCTGTTTTACAACATAATGTTTATTCTGACTTGCCTTGGGTTTAAACACATAAGTATTCTTCTCAGAGCTTATGTGTTTAATGTCATTCAAGTGACCAAATTTGAATTGAGAATACAGAGGTGTCTTCTTGATGAAAAGTTTGTCAACAGGTTTTGGATTGCTTCCAGATGAAGATTCATATCCAATGCCTCTTCTGTTGTTTCCACTAACACCATAGATCATAGAGGCCATCTTGCTTCTGTCTATGCTCTTAGTGAGAAATCTCTGAAAGCTAGAGTCATATTTTTCTAAAATATTTTCACATGACTTAGTCTCAGATTCAGATTCTTGTTGAGTTATTTCAAAGTCATTTTTGATTTTCAGATTTATTTCTTTTTGCTCAACAAGTTCTGTTTTCAGAAGATCAATCTCAGATTCAAGATTGCTTTTCAGCTTCTTGTATTTGAGTTTGATATTGTTATAACTTTTAAGAACTTCTGTTAAAACTTTAATGAGTTCTTCTTTGGTAAGTTTAGCCATTACCTCTTCTGCGTCATCATCAGATTCAGATTCTGATTCATATCCTGAGGTACCCTCCTCTTGATCCTCTGTGCTGGCCATCAGTGCAACATTTGCACATTCTTCTTCTGATTCAGAAGATGATTCACATTCATCTGAGTCATTCCATGTTGCCATCAGAACCTTCTTCTTTTTGTTAAACTTCTTCTTGGGTTTTTCTTTCTGAAGTTTGGGGCAATCATTCTTGTAGTGCCCAGGTTCTTTGCACTCATAGCACACAACTTCTTTCTTGGCAGATCTTCTGTGACCAGAAGATTCCTTTCTGTTATCAGATCTTCTGAAGTTGTTGAACTTCTTTCCCTTGTGCTTCCAGAGTTTGTTAATCCTTCTGGACAACATGGATAACTCATCTTCTTCTTCAGAAGAAGATTCTTCAGAGCTTTCTTGAATGACCTGCAAAGCTTTAGCAGTTTTGTTAGATTTTAATGCAACAGATTTACCTTTTTCTTTCTTCTGAGGTTCATCTTCCTCAAGCTCAATCTCATGGCTCCTCAGTGAGCTGATGAGTTCTTCTAGAGAGATCTTGTTCAGATCTTTGGCCATCTTCAAGGCAGTCACCATTGGTCTCCATCTGGTAGGCAGACTTCTGATGATTTTCTTTACATGATCTGATGTAGAATATCCCTTGTCCAGAACTTTCAGCCCAGCAGTGAGTATCTGAAATCTGGAGAACATGGCTTCAACAGATTCAGAGTCTTCCATTTTGAAAGCCTCATACTTCTGGATCAGAGCCAGAGCTTTTGTCTCCTTAACTTGAGAATTTCCCTCATGTGTCATTTTTAGGGATTCAAACATATCAAAAGCAGTCTCCCTATTTGTAATTTTCTCATACTCTGTATGTGAAATTGCATTCAATAATATAGTCCTGGCTTTGTGGTGATTTCTGAAATCTTTCTTCTGAGCATCTGTCATAGATTTTTTGTCAATCTTTTTGCCATTCCCATCTGTGGGATGTACATATCCATCTATGACAAGATCCCATAGATCAGCATCATATCCTAGGAAAAAAATCTCAATTCTGTCTTTCCAGTAGTCAAATTTCTCCCCATCAAACATTGGGGGTTTGGTGCTGATCCTATCCCTCTCTTCATATTTATTGTTAATATTGGACATTGAATTATCAGCCATGGTAACAATAAGTATATATCAAAGTATTTCTCTCTGGATCTTTACTGACACTGTTAAGTGGTAACACACTCAGAACCGGAGCTCTGATACCAACTGAAGGTGAGATAATACTTAGAAGGGGGGGTTGAATAAGTATGAAAGATTAAGACTTAAAAAATAATCACACAATTATTTTTATCCTGGTTCGTTTAAACAACTACTCCAGTCCACCCTTCCTAGAGTGATTTGCCTTTCTCAACAAGGACTTAATCCACTATTAAATCAAACTGATTACAATAGTCACACCTAAGAACAACTATTCTTAGTCTTCTCAAGAGGTACTGATTCCAACTGAATCCTCTTAAGGAAAAGCCTTTACAAACAATGTAAATTAAATACAAGAGTATTAATGCTTCTACAAAGCTTTTATCACAACAGTGATTTTTCTCTTAAGTTTAAGTACAATAAATTCTAAGAAGAATATGAAAGAATGAGAGCTTAGAATAATATGATTTCTTTTCAGCAAATTGTGTAACTGAAGAATGTGGTGAAGTTCTCCTTTTATAGGCAGCTGATCCAAGGATGCTGAGCGTTGAAAAGAGAGTCCCAAAAAAGGTCTGAGCCTTTTTGTCTTCACATCAAGTGACCTTTCCTATAAGTAGATGGCACCGAAAAATCCTTTTTGTCTGTGTAAGTGTGTCTAGCACAAATGAGGAAAGAGACGTTGAATAACTCCAACGGATATATTCTTGAATATTACTTCTTCAGTTTTCAGCAAGTTCTTCAGAGTCTGAATGGGTCAGAGTCTTCTAATGATATTCAGAACTTTGCTGTATCAGAGTCTTCTGCAGCATGTGTGCTTTCAGCGTGTTGATCATCAGAGCATATTTGACATAGAACTTCTGTACTTGGCAGCGTTGGTACTTTCAGAAACTTCTGTAGAATTATGCTTTGAGAAACTCTTCAATCAATATTCTTCTTTGCTTCAGATGCTTCAGCTTCAGATGCTTCTGACTATCTTCAGATGCTTCTGACTCAGAATGTTCTGGAGCTTCTTGCTTTAGATCCTTCTGGAGACTACGCTCAGGATCTTCTGTAAGGAGCAATCAGATTCTTCTGTAAGATGCATCTGGCGCTTCAGAGTCAGGATAACTTCTTGTATCCAAAACAGATTTGCTTCTAGAGAGTTAATTTCATTTCAATCTGTAGTATAACTCTCAAACAAATTTTAGAGTATATAATTCTTAAATATAAATTTCCTAACAGTTATCATCAAAACAAAGAGTTATTATTGAGAACCAATCTGTGTTCTAACAATCTCCCCCTTTTTGATGATGACAAAAAGTATCAGAAATTTTATTTAACTGAACATAAAGAATTATAACTCCCCCTGAGATGATGAATCTCCCCCTGAGTTAAATATGAAAAAGGAATAGAAACTTCCCTTTTGTCTTGAGTAATCTTTAGAGTCAGATCTAGTTTGTTCTTATAACAATTTAGGGTCAGAATGTCTTGCAGATATATGATTCAGAGTTTGATAATAGACAAATGATCTGAGAAATTCAGAGATTCTTTTATAGAGTATTCTTATCAAAAGTTCTGAAATAGTCAAGTTAAATGTTAGATAGAATAGATATGTCTGAAGATTCATTCTGGTGAAGTTATATTAAACAGTTCAGATCTTTATTTTCTCCCCCTTTTTTGTCATAAGCAAAAAGTAAAAACTTTTAAAGAGACAAATAAAAGGAACAATAAACGAGATAATTCAATGGAGAAAAACTGATTCATTCAAAATAACAGAGCAAGAGTACATAGGTAAACATCAGAAGATATAACAATAAAATTCAGATGCACACAACAGATGCAAAAACAGTAGAAGGAAAAAAAATCTAAGAGTGTTTGGACAAAAGCATCTTCAATAGGTCTATAATCTCAGATGAAGATTGCTCTTGCTTTGACATCCACTCAGTCATGGTCTCATTCTTCTCATCTTGTTTTGACATCCACTCTGTCATATCCTCAGACTTCTTATCCTGCTTAGCCATCCAGGATTTTATCTCAGACTGTCCAGCCTCCAGAGCAGCAATCTTGTCTTCAAAGTCTGGATGTTCTGTCTTTATCTCAGATGAAGAAGGTGGAGGTTCTGCAGCCTGAACAGAGTCAATTGCCATTGGTTCTGTAGATCCTGAAGAGGGTTCTACCAGAGTCATAGTCAATGCATTGGCAGTAGGTTCTGTTGGAGGTGGAGGAGCATCTAAACGAAGCAGAGGTTCAGTTTTGTTGACAGTCCAGAATAGAGTCCTTTCAGCTCTGAGCTTTGCATCATCAGAACAGACGTTCTTCAGATTAGAAGCTACAGTGTTGAATCTTTTGATGAATCCTTTCCAGATGATGTCAGATTCATTTGCATCCATTGTTTCAGAGCATCTCTTCTGAACAGTACCTAAAGACATCTGTATTTCTTGCAAAAACGTTTGAAATAAATGATCAATATTAAGTCTGGGCTGTGGTTTAAGGAAGGTTTCCAGAGTCATATGTTTAGGTTTGGGAGTTGGTGGTAAAAGTGATTTTTGGATGGAAATCAGAGGAGGGGGATAATATGGAATGAAAGGAATTTCTGGTTTTTGGGGTAAGGATCTGTTTAAGGCATTAAGCAGATGAGGTTTTGGTATTGTGCGTGGGCAAACATCATCAAAGGGTTCATTAGAGTATGGTATGAAAGCAGATGTTGGTGGCTCAACAGATGCAACTGTGTTATCAGATGCAGGTTACAGAGCTGAAACAACAGCTTTACCAGAGGTTCCAGATATTGTAGCTAAGAATCCTACGTTGTTCATTGATTGAATATATGAAAGGATCACAGATGGAAGAGCCTGTCTGAGTTTTGGTTTCAGAGGTTTCAGGGGTTCAGCAGGTTCAACTCTATCATAAAAATCTTTCAGTTTGAAACCATAAGATAGATTATGATAAAGAGAAGACACTTGGGCACAAGATATACCAGATGATGATCGATTGGAATTGGGAACTATCATCTCGGATGATGGTGCAGGTGGAGGCATAGGATCTGGAATGGGAGTTTTAGAAGGTTTGGTTGATTCAGGTTCAGGTTCATGTACAGGGTATTTGTCAGATGGAGAAATAAGAAAATCTGGGTGGATTTCTGATTCAGATGAGTTGGAAGATGTAGTAGGTGTACAAGAGGTAGAAGATACTTGAAACACTGTTTTTAGAGGAGTGACATCAAGAACTTCTGTCTCAGGGATGTGAGGTTCAGATGTGTTGGTAGGTTCTGAAGGAATGTCAGAATGTTTGGATGGTGGTTATGATGAAACAGGAGCAGAAGTTACTTTTGTAGGTTCAGAAGTAACTGGTGCAACAGATTCAGATGGTTGTTATTCTGATGGTAGTGGTTCTGTTGGTTGTGATTCTGATGGTGATGGACGTGGAACAAAGTGTTTGATGTGTATTTTGGGTTGAGATGGTTTTGATACAGAAGCAGTAGTTTGTTTTTGAGGTGAGACAGAACTAGGGGCAGTAACAGAAGTTGTTTGAGTAACAGGTGGCTTTGGAACAGACTTAATATTTGAATAATTAATAACAATAGTTTCAGAAGAGACAGATGTTTTAGTACCTTTTACTTTAATCCTCTTGGCAGGTACAGAGGCAGCTTCTTCAGAATCCTTTCTCTTCAAGAGCTTCTTGGGCTTCTCAGCAATCTTGACCTTCTTCTGAACAGGTTCAGATACTTCTACAGGCTGAGTCCTTTTCCTCTGAAGTGGTACTTCTTCTTCTCCTGCATCTGGTAGTGGTTGTTTGACAAGCTGAAACACATTAGCTGGAACAGGTATTCCTTCCTTCTTGCATTCCTCTATATACATAAGCACTATATGTCTGGGTTCTTCAGCAAAGAATAGAGGAAAGTCAGCTACAGGAACCCTCTTATTCAAATCAGACATATTTAGCCTCTTTGGAGCAGTAGTGAGTTCATCAACAATTTTTAGTCTCAGAAGACTTTTAGCGTTCAGAGGTTTTCCCATAATAAACTCTAATTCCTCTGTAACCCCAGCAGCGTACAAAGCAGTCACTAAACCATTTTCAGTGAGAAGATCTGAGAGCAACCTTCCAAAGGGGATCCAAGTCCTGATATTCTGTCCTTTCTCCTTCACAGATTCTCTAGATGCATTAATATGATTCCACAGATGCATGAACAAAATGTATGGAAGATCTACCTTGTTGCTCTGACTAAGGCAGTACATAAAATAGATCTGTTCATTGTTTACATAATCAGGGGAATTGGTTTATTTCCTGTGGTGGATGCATCCCATGAAGATCTTGGCCCAGATCTTGTAATCAGGCTTCAGATCTTTGAATCTGTTAGAAGCTTGACCAGCAGTCATAACTTCCTCATAAACCTCTTCCATGTCCACACGCCCAGCTGGCAAGTGGGAAACACCATCTGTTTCTTCATAACCTATCAGTTTTCTTATCAGATCCTCTGTGATGATAATCTCTTTTCCCAGCACAGATGATAAAATGAACTTGGGATAAACTGATGCATGAATCCAGAATTCTTTCACAAGGAGAGGGTAAATTGGTCCAAACAACCTATCAAAGTACTTAACCCATCCTTGAGCTCTAACAATGGAACGAAAATCAAACCCATTATCAGCCAGAGAATCAAACTCAACCATAGATTCACACAGAACTTCTAGTTTATCAACAGGTGTTAGAAGTGTTCTTTTGGGAGGAGAATATGGAGCAGCACCCAAGTTTTCTGAAGTCACAGCAGCCATAGTAGATTGGAACTGAGCAGTTGTTGATGAAGAAGACGCCATTGAAGAATGCCCTTTCAAACACTTAGGTTTTGGGTTTTTATGCAGAGAAAATAGGAGATGAAAACGCATGTAAATTCTGAGAGTGAAAAGTGTGAAAGTGAATACAAGACAAGTATTTATACTAAACACTTAGGCACATCAAAAGTCATAAAAGCGCACGTTTGAGCAAGCATTAAATGAAGAGAATAAAATCATTTCAAAACATTAAATGCTTCTGACAATTTGGGGGGAAAACCAAGATTCTTACTATTCAAATTTCACCTCAAACGTCTCTTCAGTTATGTACACGCCACCTCTTCAGATTTTGTGTGACACGTGTTTACTTGCATGCTGTTCTGAATTCTCTCAAGAAATGAAACGTTAGCCAACGTTCAGATCTTCTAAAGATGGTTAGTTCAGAGTTTCACATCAGAAATATTGATCAGAATAGAATAAATAGATAGAAGAAATATTTCAGATCATTTAAGCATTTTTGCATCTGCAACAATTTGCTTCTGATAAATATTATTCTGGACAAAAATCCATACCAATATTTTTAAGGATAAAATTGAATCTATCTTCAACAAGGGGTTTTGTAAAAATATCTGCCCATTGATGATCTGTATCAACAAAGGCTAAATTTATGATTCCCTTCTGAACATAGTCTTTGATGAAATGATGCTTAATTTCTATATGTTTTGCCTTAGAATGTAAAATCGGATTCTTGGACAAACATATAGCAGAAGTATTCTCACAAAAGATAGAAATGTTACTCTCAAAAATTTGATAATCTTCTCGTTGACTCTTCATCCAGAGCATCTGCGTGCTACATCCAGCAGCAGCAATGTATTCAGCCTCTGTGGTTGAAAGTGCGATTGTGGGTTGCTTCTTGCTGTACCAGGAGATTAGATTTCTTCTTAGAAATTGACAACTTCCAGAAGTACTTTTTCTTTCCACTCTATCTCCAGCGTAGTCAGCATCACAGAATCCAACTAATTTGAAATCATCATATTTTCTGTAACACAAACCCACATTAGAAGTACCTTTCAGATACCTTAGAATCCTCTTGACAGCTGTCAAGGGTGATTCTCTAGGATCTGATTGGAATCTAGCACACAGACAAACACTGAACAATATGTCAGGTCTAGAAGCAGTAAGATAAAGGAGAGAGCCAATCATACCTCTGTAGAGCTTCTGGTCTACTTTCTTACTTACCTCTTCTTTGCCAAGTGAGCTAGTAGGATGCATTGGAGTTTTTGCCAGCTTGCTGTCAGACATGTTGAATTTCTTCAGAAGTTCTTTAACATACTTCGTCTGATGTATGTAGGTGCACTCTGGAGTTTGATTAACTTGGATTCCTAGAAAGAATCTGAGTTCTCCCATCATGCTCATTTCAAATTTTGCATGCATACATGTAGCAAACTCCTTTCCAAGCATAATATTTGTTGATCCAAAAATAATATCATCTACATAAATTTGGCAAATTAGAAGATCTTTCTTAATTGTTTTACAGAATAGAGTTGTATCCACTTTGCCTCTGATGAAATTCTTCTCTAGAAGAAAATTGCTCAATCTCTCATACCAAGCTCTGGGAGCTTGTTTTAATCCATATAGAGATTTCTTTAATTTGAAAACATGATCTGGACATTTTTCATTTTGAAAACCTGGAGGTTGGTGGACATAAACTTCTTCTTCTATAATACCATTAAGAAAGGCACTTTTAACATCCATCTGATACAGAGCAATGTTATTTTGTGCAGCAAAGGAAATAAGAAGGCGTATAGATTCTAACCTTGCCACTGGAGCATATGTCTCAGTGTAATCAATACCCTCTTGCTGACTGTACCCTTGAGCAACCAGCCTTGCCTTATTCCTCTCAACTTCTCCTTTCTCATTTAGTTTATTTCTGAAGACCCATTTTGTACCAATTATATTGAATCCTTGAGGTTTTTGAACTAGATCCCATACATCATTTCTGCTGAATTGATTTAGCTCTTCTTGCATGGCAATAATCCAATCATTGTCTTGCAGAGCTTCTTCGACAGAAGATGGTTCAATTTCTGACACTAGTCCAAATAGTGATGCTTCAGATGATCTTAGAAAGGATCTTGTTCTGATGGGATCATCCTTCTTTCCAATAATGACATTCTCTGGATGGGAAGCTTTAATTCTGGATGATGATCCTCTGATAGTTGATTCTTCAGAACTGTTTAGATTATTCATCTGAGAAGTTAAGGGAGTAGCATCTGGAGTTGCTTCTGGTTCCTTCACTAGAGTTTTGTCTGCTTCTGGAACTTCAGAGTCAATAAAGACTACTTCCCTATCTGCAGAGTTATGAACCTGCTTTGGCTTTTCAGAGCCAAGCTTATCATCAAATCTGACATGAATGGATTCTTCCACAATCTGTGTCTCAGTGTTGTATACTCTGTAGCCTTTAGAGCGTTCAGAATATCCAAGCATGAAACACTTCTGTGCTTTGGAATCAAACTTGCTCAGATTTTCCTTAGTGTTTAACATATAACAAATACATCCAAAAGGATGAAAATATGAAATGTTGGGCTTTTTGTTCTTCCACAATTCATAAGGAGTCTTCTTCAGAAGAGGTCTAACAGACACTCTGTTCTGAATGTAGCATGCTGTATTGATTGCTTCTGCCCAAAAATGTTTTGCCAGATTTGTCTCATTGATCATGGTTTTGGCCATTTCTTGCAAAGTTCTGTTTTTCCTCTCTATAACCCCATTCTGTTGTGGAGTTCTAGGACAGGAAAAAGCATGTGCAATGCCATTTTCAGAAAAATATTTTTCAAAATATTTATTTTCAAATTCACCACCATGATCACTTCTGACTTTTATAATTTTGAAATTCTTTTCATTCTGGACTTGCTTGCAGAAGTCAAAGAACACAGAATGTGACTCATCCTTGTGTTTTAAGAACTTTACCCATGTCCATCTGCTAAAGTCATCAACAATGACTAATCCATACTTCTTGCCTCTGATGGATGCAGTTTTCACTGGTCCAAACAGATCAATATGAAGTAGTTCTAGTGGTTTAGAAGTAGAAACAACATTTTTTGATTTGAAAGATGTTTTTGAAAACTTCCCTTTCTGGCATGCTTCACAAAGAGCATCTTAAGTGAACTTCAGATTAGGGAGTCCTCTGACAAGATTAAGTTTATTAATCTGAGATATACGTCTCATATTAATATGGCCCAATCTTCTGTGCCAGACCCATTGCTTTTCATTAACAGACAAGAGGAATTTAACATTTTGAACTTTAAGTTCTGAAAGATTTATTTTATAAATGTTGTTTTTCCTCTTACCACTAAATAGGATAGATCCATCCTTCTGACTAATAGCTTTACAACATTTTTGAATAAAGGTAATATCATAACCATTGTCACTTAATTGACTTATGGACAATAAGTTATGCTTTAACCCTTCAACAAGTAAAACATTAGTAATAGAGGGAAGTTTACCATTTCCAATAGTGCCAGATCCAATGATCTTGCCCTTCTGGTTCCCTCCAAACTTCACGTCACCTCCAGATCTAAGTTCCAGGCTTTGGAACATAGACTTTTCTCCTGTCATGTGTCGTGAGCATCCAGAGTCCAGGTACCATGATTGGTGTCCTGACCTTGCTGCTAAGAACATCTGCAACATGAATTATTTTGTTTTTAGGTACCCAGATCTTCTTGGGTCCTTTGGGGTTAGTTGGTTTGTAGGTTTGTCTAAACTTCTGTTTTACAACATAATGTTTATTCTGACTTGCTTTGGGTTTAAACACATAAGTATTCTTCTCAGAGCTTGTGTGTTTAATGTCATTCAAGTGACCAAATTTGAATTGAGAATACAGAGGTGTCTTCTTGATGAAAAGTTTGTCAACAGGTTTTGGATTGCTTCCAGATGAAGATTCATATCCAATGCCTCTTCTGTTGTTTCCACTAACACCATAGATCATAGAGGCCATCTTGCTTCTGTCTATGCTCTTAGTGAGAAATCTCTGAAAGCTAGAGTCATATTTTTCTAAAATATTTTCACATGACTTAGTCTCAGATTCAGATTCTTGTTGAGTTATTTCAAAGTCATTTTTGATTTTCAGATTTATTTCTTTTTGCTCCACAAGTTCTGTTTTCAGAAGATCAATCTCAGATTCAAGATTGCTTTTTAGCTTCTTGTATTTGAGTTTGATATTGTTATAACTTTTAAGAACTTCTGTTAAAACTTTAATGAGTTCTTCTTTGGTAAGTTTAGCCATTACCTCTTCTGCGTCATCATCAGATTCAGATTCTGATTCATATCCTGAGGTACCTTCCTCTTGATCCTCTGTGCTGGCCATCAGTGCAACATTTGCACATTCTTCTTCTGATTCAGAAGATGATTCACATTCATCTGAGTCATTCCATGTTGCCATCAGAACCTTCTTCTTTTTGTTAAACTTCTTCTTGGGTTTTTCTTTCTGAAGTTTGGGGCAATCATTCTTGTAGTGCCCAGGTTCTTTGCACTCATAGCACACAACTTCTTTCTTGGCAGATCTTCTGTGACCAGAAGATTCCTTTCTGTTATCAGATCTTCTGAAGTTGTTGAACTTCTTTCCCTTGTGCTTCCAGAGTTTGTTAATCCTTCTGGACAGCATGGATAACTCATCTTCTTCTTCAGAAGAAGATTCTTCAGAGCTTTCTTGAATGACCTGCAAAGCTTTAGCAGTTTTGTTAGATTTTAATGCAACAGATTTACCTTTTTCTTTCTTCTGAGGTTCATCTTCCTCAAGCTCAATCTCATGGCTCCTCAGTGAGCTGATGAGTTCTTCTAGAGAGATCTTGTTCAGATCTTTGGCCATCTTCAAGGCAGTCACCATTGGTCTCCATCTGGTAGGCAGACTTCTGATGATTTTCTTTACATGATCTGATGTAGAATATCCCTTGTCCAGAACTTTCATCCCAGCAGTGAGTATCTGAAATCTGGAGAACATGGCTTCAACAGATTCAGAGTCTTCCATTTTGAAAGCCTCATACTTCTGGATCAGAGCCAGAGCTTTTGTCTCCTTAACTTGAGAATTTCCCTCATGTGTCATTTTTAGGGATTCAAACATATCAAAAGCAGTCTCCCTGTTTGTAATTTTCTCATACTCTGTATGTGAAATTACATTCAATAATATAGTCCTGGCTTTGTGGTGATTTCTTAAATCTTTCTTCTGAGCATCTGTCATAGATTTTCTGCCAATCTTTTTGCCATTCCCATCTGTGGGATGTACATATCCATCTATGACAAGATCCCATAGATCAGCATCATATCCTAGGAAAAAACTCTCAATTCTGTCTTTCCAGTAGTCAAATTTCTCCCCATCAAACATTGGGGGTTTGGTGCTGATCCTATCCCTCTCTTCATATTTATTGTTAATATTGGACATTGAATTATCAGCCATGGTAACAATAAGTATATATCAAAGTATTTCTCTCTGGATCTTTACTGACACTGTTAAGTGGTAGCACACTCAGAACCGAAGCTCTGACACCAACTGAAGGTGACATAATACTTAGAAGGGGGGGTTGAATAAGTATGAAAGATTAAGACTTAAAAAATAATCACACAATTATTTTTATCCTGGTTCGTTTAAACAACTACTCCAGTCCACCCTTCCTAGAGTGATTTGCCTTTCTCAACAAGGACTTAATCCACTATTAAGTCAAACTGATTACAATAGTCACACCTAAGAACAACTGTTCTTAGTCTTCTCAAGAGCTACTGATTCCAACTGAATCCTCTTAAGGAAAAGCCTTTACAAACAATGTAAATTAAATACAAGAGTATTAATGCTTCTATAAAGCTTTTATCACAACAGTGATTTTTCTCTTAAGTTTAAGTACAATAAATTCTAAGAATATGAAAGAATGAGAGCTTAGAATAATATGATTTCTTTTCAGCAAATTGTGTAACTGAAGAATGTGGTGAAGTTCTCCTTTTATAGGCAGCTGATCCAAGGATGCTGAGCGTTGAAAAGAGAGTCCCAAAAAAGGTTTGAGCCTTTTTGTCTTCACATCAAGTGACCTTTCCTAGAAGTAGATGGCACAGAAAAATCCTTTTTGTCTGTGTAAGTGTGTCTAGCACAAATGAGGAAAGAGACGTTGAATAACTCCAACGGATATATTCTTGAATATTACTTCTTCAGCTTTCAGCAAGTTCTTCAGAGTCTGAATGGGTCAGAGTCTTCTAATGATATTCAGAACTTTGTTGTATCAGAGTCTTCTGCAGCATGTGTGCTTTCAGCGTGTTGATCATCAGAGCATATTTGACACAGAACTTCTGTACTTGGCAGCGTTGGTACTTTCAGAAACTTCTGTAGAATTATGCTTTGAGAAACTCTTCAATCAATATTCTTCTTTGCTTCAGATGCTTCAGCTTCAGATGCTTCTGACTATCTTCAGATGCTTCTGACTCAGAATGTTCTGGAGCTTCTTGCTTCAGATCCTTCTGGAGACTACGCTCAGGATCTTCTGTAAGGAGCAATCAGATTCTTCTGTAAGATGCATCTGGCGCTTCAGAGTCAGGATAACTTCTTGTATCCAAAACAGATTTGCTTCTAGAGAGTTAATTTCATTTCAATCTGCAGTATAACTCTCAAACAAATTTTAGAGTATATAATTCTTAAATATAAATTTCCTAACAGTTATCATCAAAACAAAGAGTTATTATTGAGAACCAATATGTGTTCTAACAGTTACGAACTCTGCAGAGGATGATCAACCCATTGGAGGAAAGACAACCTGCTGGAGAAACAGAAAGCACAATCCTGCGCGGGGATGAACTTTTCAAACCACCGACAACCTGGTTGTACTCTGTGAGGACCTCACCGGGGGATTAAATGTGTGCATGACCGCCGCTGGGAATGCACATCGCTGCCTGACTGCTAGCTCGCATCCGACTCTTCTAGGGATAAAATGTGACTTCCATCTGCTGGGGAGTAATAAGATTACCTAGAGTCTGCTCCTATGTTGAGGGATTCTGGCTGGGGAAACACGATCCCTTAGTTGTTTGTTGCGAAGGTAGCGACCCTGCAAAATATGAGCAACTACAAGATATCCTATACAAAAGGAAATACCCAGGTCAATAGCCGTGACAATCGCTCAGTCAATTCAAAGTTTTAACAATTATTGGCCGAGGTCTGCAAGTTTATGCACGTGCAAGTTTATCAAAAACATTGGCGTTTTCCACAAACAAAACAGTAAAAGTTAAAACAAGAAACAAACATCAAGTACTGAATAGTATGCGTTTATTGATACGGGCCTGTAAATAGGCAAAGTTTGTACAATGGATGCAACTCCTGAAAAGAGGAAGTTACAAAAATAAATACAAATATGTACATAGGTACAAAGAAATTTGTATACATGTCAGCAACGTGGTACAGACAAACACCATGAGTTGATCCTCCAATGACTCGCCTGACTCTGACGCTTTCCCGATACTCCATCCTCGGAAGAGATTGACTTGGATAATCGACCCTCAGGTACTCCCAAACCACTAAGCAACGTAGTATCAGACTCGGACCACAGTCATTTGCTTTTTCAATCCCTAACTTTGTCTGAATCGCCCTTTTCGGTTTTCAATTCACCGGGATACCCTTTTTTGCCGAAGTCGCCTTTCCAGGTTTTCGACTTCGCGGGTGTACATCTTTTCAATTTTTATCTCTAATTTTTGCCTGAACCTTTTTCTCTTTTTTTTCTTGGTTCGCTGGGATGCCCCATTTTTGCCTGGACTCTCTTTTTTCTGTCCAGCGGGTCTCTTTAAGCAAAGTATTTTTTAACTGCGTCCGAGTTCACAGGGGATGTAAAATCTTCGCCATCCATGGTGGACAACAGTAAGGCTCCTCCAGAGAAGACCTTCCGAACAATATATGGACCTTCATAGTTGGGAGTCTATTTGCCCCTGTGATCTGATTGTGGTGGGAGAATCTTCTTTAGCACAAGATCGCCCGTCTGAAGCTTCGAAGGCGCACCTTCTTGTCGTAAGCTTTCTTCATCCGGCTCTGATATAACCGACCATATGCCATAGATGCAAGTCTCTTCTCATCCATCAAACTGAGCTGATTCAGCCTATTCCTTATCCATTCTTCCTCATCGAGTTGGACATCGAGCAAAACTCTCAAGGAAGGAATCTCAACTTCCAATGATAGGACAACCTCCATACCATACACCAGTGAGAAAGGTGTTGCCCCGGTTGATGTGCGTACCGCCGTACGATAACCGTGCAATGCGAAGGGCAACATCTCGTGCCAGTATTTGTATGTCACAACCATCTTCTGGACTATCTTCTTGATGTTCTTATTGGCCGCTTCGACAGCGCCATTCATCTTGGGCCGATAGGGAGATGAATTATGATGCTCAATCTTGAAATTCTGGCATAATTCCTTCATCATCTTGTTATTAAAGTTTGAACCATTGTTAGTAATGATTCTTTCAGGAATGCCGTAACAACAGATGATGTCCTTTTTGATAAACTGGGCTACCACTTGCTTGGTAACATTAGTGTAAGACGCTGCTTCAACCCATTTGGTGAAGTAATCAATAGCTACCAAGATGAAACGGTGTCCATTGGATGCGGTGGGCTCAACTTTGCCAATCATATCGATGCCCCACATGGAGAACGGCCACGGGGACGCCATAACATTCAAAGGGCTCGGCGACACCTGAATCTTGTCTGCATAAATCTGGCATTTATGGCATTTCTTTGCAAACTTGAAACAGTCTCTTTCCATTGTCAGCCAATAATACCCAGCTCGTAATAACTTTCAAGACATAGCATGTCCGCCGTCGTGCGTGCCAAAGGTTCCCTCGTGGACCTCTTCCATGAGTAGATTTGCTTCTTTCTCATCAACACATTACAATAGCACCAAATCATGGTTTCTCCTGTATAGAACACCATCTGGATTCAAGTAGAAGTTGACAGCCAATCTCCTAAGAGTCTTCTTATCGCGACTAGATGCCCCAGCCGGATACTCTTGGTTCTTTAGGAAATTTTGGATATCAAAATACCACGGCTTGCCATCAGAAGCTTCCTCAATAGCGAATATGAAGGTGGGCCTATCAAGGCGAGAGATAACTATTCTGGGAGCATCATTCCAGAAGTTAACTTTGTACATCGAAGACAAAGTCGCAAGAGCGTAAGCCATCTGATTTTCTGCCCGTGGCACATGGTGAAACTCTACCCTGTCAAAAAAAGGCAACAACCTCCTCGCATAATTCATATACGGTATAATATTAGGCTGACGAGTCTCCCATTCTCCCTTGATCTGGTTCACGACTAACGCGGAGTTTCCATACACATCAAGATTTTTAATCCTCAAATCAATAGCCTCCTCGAGACCCATGATACACGCCTCATATTCAGCCTCATTGTTGGTAACTGGAAACGTCAGCCTGGTAGTGAACGGGATGTGCGTCCCATGGGGAGTCGTGATGATTGCCCCAATTCCACTTCCATATGAATTAACATCACCGTCAAAAATCAATTGCCATTGGGAACCCCGCTCAGGACCTTCACCATGCAACGGCTCTTCGCAATCTTTCATCTTTAAGTACATGATATCCTCATCAGGAAAATCAAACCTCATTAGCTGGTAATCATCGATTGGCTGCTCAGCCAGGTACTCTGACAGCACACTACCTTTGATAGCCTTTTGTGAAACATATTGTATATCGTACTCTGTCAGTACCATCTGCCATCGGGCAATCCTTCCTGAAAGTGCCTGCTTTTCAAAGACATATTTGATCGGATCCATCTTTGAAATCAGCATGGTTGTATGATTTAGCATGTATTGTCTCAGACGTTTGGCAGCCCAAGCAAGTGCACAACACGTCTTTTCGAGCATTGAGTAACAGGACTCATAGTCTGTGAACTTTTTACTCAAGTAATAGATCACATGCTCTTTTCGTCCAGTCTCGTCATGTTGACCGAGAAAACAACCCATAATGTTCTCAAGCACCGTCAAGTACATGATCAGTGGTCTCCCGGCTACTAGGGGTATCAATATCGGAGGCTCCTGCAAGTATTCTTTTATTCTTTCAAACGCCTTTTGACAATCTTCGTTCCAGACAATCGTCTGATCTTTTTTCAACAGTTTAAACATTGGCTCACACGTGGCTGTAAGGTGAGATATGAACCGGGCAATGTAGTTCAACCTCCCCAAAAACCCGAGAACCTCTTTCTCTGTCCTTGGCGCTGACATTTCTTGTATTGCTTTTTTTTAGCAGGATCAACCTATATTCCTTTTTCACTAACAATGAACCCCAGTAGCTTTCCGGATCTCACCCCGAAGGTGCACTTGTTAGGATTCAGCCTCAGCCTGAATTTCCTAAGCCTCTCAAACAATTTCAGAAGATTCACCAGATGCTCTTCCTCCGTCTGGGATTTGGAATTCATATCGTCAACATAGACCTCAATCTCTTTATGCATCATGTCATGAAAGAGTGTCGTCATATCACGTTGATATGTTGCACCAGCGTTCTTCAAACCAAAGGGCATCACTTTGTAGCAGAACGTTCCCCCCGGGGTAATAAAAGTTGTTTTCTCCATATCCTCCAGCGCCATTTTAATCTGATTGTAGCCCAAAAAGCCGTCCATGAAGGAAAACACAGAGAATTGGGCAGTATTGTCGACCAACACATCAATATGAGGAAGCGGGAAGTCATCCTTAGGGCTCTCCTTGTTCAGATCCCGATAGTCGACGCACATCCGCACCTTACCGTCTTTCTTTGGTACAGGCAATATATTGGCGACCCAAGGGGGGTAAGTCGTAACAGCCAGAAGACCAGCGTCCCACTGTTTCTGCACTTCCTCTTTAATCTTTACGACCATATCCGGTTTCGTTCTCCTGAGCTTTTGCTTGACCGACAGACAGTCTTCACGCAATGGCAAGCGGTGGACCACAATATCAGTGTCTAGCCCAAGCATATCTTCATAAGACCAAGCAAAGATGTCACTATACTCTCGCAGCATCTCGACAAGTTTCTGCTTGATATCGCTTTGCAGCGCAGCCCCTATCCGGACATTCCTAACAACTTCTTCCAAACCCAAATTGACGACCTCAATATCCTCCTGATGAGGCAGAATGATCCTCTCTTCTTGTCTCAAAAGACGAGTCAGCTCTTCTGGTAAGTCATCGTCCTCAACAATCTCTTCTTCGGCTTGAAATATTGGGTGCTCAAAGTCGAAGCGAGTCATAGGGAGATCTTGATCGGTGTCATCTGAAATATGGATCCTGCAAGAGAAAGGGTTAAATGCTTCAAATGATGTGAAAACGAAGCACACAACCACATTGCCATTTTATTGTAAAAACAAAACAGAAAAACAGGGATCACAAAATTTGCATGAGGAAAATGCCTTTATTTGATGATTAAAACAAATCACACACATAAACAAGTAGGCCCTGAAATAAAATCGCTATGCCCCAGGTAGGACATATGATTGTACAATAATAAAAAAACAAGGCATTATTGTTTCGGCGTCACTTGAATAAAGTCCTAGATAGACCAGTTGCATATGCTTTGTCCTGGCTCGCTGGGCTTGATCCATGAATCCATGTCACAGTCGCTATATCCATCTTCGCTGTTAGACACAGCATTGATCTGTTCGAAACTGACTCCTCCTGGAGTAAACACAATCGGCCCTCTGAACTTTGGCGCTCTCTGTGATGAAGATGACGACGACGGGCGATAACCCAAACTAAACTTATCCTGCTTAACAGGAATATCCAGAACTTGACCCCAACCTTTAGTATCCCCGGCCTGAACCACCTCTTGGGCTTCTCTGTACGACGACATAACTACCTCTGGTCCACTGCTTACGACAGGAGATTTGTCTCTGATCTGCACCCCTTCAAAGGCTTGGCACAATGTCTCATGGATCTCTCCATCCACTTTGACATATTTGAATGATAACAGGTGACTTACCAGGATATCTTCCTCCCCACATATGGTGACAATGCTACCACCGACCATATACTTGAGCTTTTGGTGCAACGTAGGCGTTACAGCCCCTGCAGAGTGAATCCAAGGTCGTCCAAGCAAACAGCTATAAGCTGGTTGTATATCCATAATATAAAACACAGTGTCAAACACCTATAGACCGACCTGGATTGGTAAAGTCAATTCTCCAAACACGGACCTTCTAGTCCCATCGAAAGCTCTCATTACTAAGTCACTTGGTGTGCAGATTATGCCTCGGGTATCTAGCTTCAACAATGCTTTCTTGGGCAAAACATTCAAGGATGAACCGGTGTCAACCAGGACATGAGACATAACAGTGCCCCTACATTCAACAGAAATATGCAACGCACTATTATGGTTGCGGCCCCTGGGTGTTAGATCAAAATCTGTAAAGCCAAGGCCATGCCCCGCATTCACATGCGCAATCACTCCTTCGAGCTGATTCACAGATATCTCTTGGAGTATAAAAGCAGCGTCAAGAGCTTTCAGTAAAGCATTCCGGTGAGCCTCGGAACAAAGCAACAATGACAAAATCGAGATTTTGGAAGGCGTCTACTGCAGATGATCGACGATTTTATAATTGCTCTTCCGGATTAATCTCATGAATTCTTCCTCGTCTTTGGTCAAAGCTTCTTTTTCCTTCTCTTGAGAAGGTCCTCCTTCATCGATTTTACCCTTCCCTCGGGATGTTCTCTCAGGTTCTACTTCTGGTGACGCGAAAATTCTACCACTACGGGTTATGCCCCCTACCCCCACAAGGTTATCAACTGACCCTACTGGCGGGCTTGCCAGGTTAATCTTTTCTCCATTGCAGTAAACTTCCGCCCCATAGTTCCAAGGGATGGCTTTGGTGCTTTCATATGGAATGGGTCCAGCTTTGGTTATTGTGATAGTCGGTCGCTTAGGAGGCGCCGATATCAAGACAGTCTTAAACGGGATCATAATTGTTGCCACTTCGCCCTGCCTTTCAGCTATTGCCTCAACAGGCTTCTCTTCAGCAGTACGGTCGAATTGCAGCATACCCTCATCAATCAGCCCTTGGATACCTCTTCTCAAGTTATTACAACCCTCAGGCCGAGCCAAACAGTCAACATAATCTGTATCACAACCAGGGAACACTCCCCCCTTCAGCAATCTGCTCTTGACATAACCCAGAGGTGTCTTCAGTTTATCCATATTCATAACCAAGTTCAGACTGGCATCTTCCAATACGGCACCCACCTGCGCAGATCCGTGAGACGGCATCGGATTTTTCTCAATATTGGGTGCTTCATTACCAAAGTTTATAGCCTTGTTATCTATCAAATCTTGTACCTTGTGCTTGAAAGCATGACAGTTCTCGATGCTATGATCGGGCGCCCCGGAGTGAAATTCACAATGTGCATTGGCGTCGTAACCAAAAGGAGGCGTGCCCTTCGGCGGAGCTAACGTCCTTTTCTCAACAAGCTGCAGTTGTAACAAAGTCGGAAGAAGCTGAGCATACGGTAGTGGAGGTGCATCAAATACTCTTCTTACGGCCCTTTCTCTATCCTGCATTCTTCATTGAGTAGGATGCTGCTAGCTCTGCTGTTGTTACCGTTGTTGCGGTACGGGAATTATCACACTAGCAATCTGCTGCTAACGGTATTGGTTTCGACCTCTACCCCTTCTTCGAGAGCTGTATACTTAATTAGTATCCCCCTGTCTCTTGTTCCCAAAAACCTTTTTACCACCTCCAGCTGAGGTTGATTCTCCTGCTTGAATCTTACCGATCTTAACACCATTCTCTATACGTTCCCCCAAGAGTATCAACTCGGAAAAGTTAGCCGTCATACAATTGATAAGCCGGTCATAATACAACCAAGAGAAAGTGCCCACAAACATATCCACCAACTCACGCTCCACCATGGGTGGGTGCACCCTAGCTACAAGCTCACGCCACCTCTGGGTGTACTCTTTGAAACTCTCGCCATTCTTCTGAGAAAGATTTTGGAGTTGGACCCTGTTTGGCACAAGGTCGTTGTTATATTGGTAATACTTGACAAAAACTTCTTCCAACTCTTTCAAACTACCAATCTGAGTAGGCTCTAACCCCATATACCATTCGAATGACGGTCCCGACAAGCTATCTTGGAAAAAATGCATCAGCATTTTTTCGTCATCGGAATAAGCAGCCATTCTCCGATAATAAGACCGCACGTGAACTCTTGGGCAAGTATCCCCCTTATACTTGTCTAAAGTGGGCGCTTTGAACTTGAGTGGCACCCTCAAGCCAGGAACCAACCCCATATTGGCCATGTCCAACCCTGCAGAATTCTGATTAGCAAGATTTTTCATCTGTTCTTCTAACATCTTGAACCTTCGATCATTGTCAGTGGGCATCTCAAGATCCCTGCCTGGCGGAGGGAAAGCATCTTCTTGACGAACTTCGCCCCAGTGAGAATCCCCGTTATTAAACCCAGCATAAGTAGTATTAGGACCAAAACCAGTCTGATTGAACCTGGGACCATACCCCATATTACCAAAACCTTGATTTCCAGCACCCGGACCAAAACCATTGTTGTAACCGTTGTTGCTTGCGTTGCCAAAACCTGCGTTACCGAAGCCCTGATTGACACCACCAAAACCAACATTACCAACACCAATGCCTACGCCAGTGTTCCCAGCACCAAAACCAGCATTCCTAGTTCCAACATTGAAACCAGCATTTCCAGCACCAATATTTACATTGGTTTCCACATGCCCGTTACCATTACCAGTCACATTCCCATTCCCAGTTATGTTACCATTCTCAGTCGTATTGGGGACGACCACCGCTATAGCGTCACCAGCTTGGAGGGTCTCGCCATGAGGAGGATCAGTAGCATCTCCGCCATGTAGCACACCCTGACTGTCAACCCTGGCGATCAGAGGCTGCACCAGAGTTTGAAGCTGCTCTTGGCCCTTGGCCACAGTTTCCATCACTTGCATGAACTGCACCATCTTGTCGCGCATCTCCTGCATCTCAGTTTGCATTTGATCCATAGCTTTCTTGCAGTTACTTCTGGTAGAGTAGCGATGAATTCGCTGATCGGCAATCCTGAAACCTGCATCGACAGAGGGTTAGGAAACAGTTCAACGTACCTGCTATGCAAATGATTTATGCAAATGCAAACGTGTGTCTGTGCGTTAGGGATATTTCTCCCCCGATTCGAGTGCCAGAGTGCCAGTGCTGATAACAAGAAGTCCGAATCCAGTCACTGAAATAACATCTCATATATATATGGGCTAACAAGGCAGCAGTACATAGTCAATGATTACATGGGGAATCAATAGCATGACCTTGACCAACAAGCCTGGTGATGGTTAGCCTACAACAAAGATCAGAAAAAATACAAAGGCTTACAAAGATAATCAAGTGCGACAACGGGCATGAAACTCCTCTAGCAACTCTTTTGTGTTGGGGTGATCAGGCTGAGTGAGTAACCCTTCAACAAGCAACTCTCTCTGCCTAATAGTGCACTGGAACCCTTCCAACCTTCGCTTCTTAGACTCGAACATCTGCTTGCGATCTTTCAGGTTAGCGATAGCTTTGTTTAGCAGGTCTTTAGTGGCGTATCTGCCAGCAGTTTCCTCATCAAACCTCTTCTCACTGGCTTTCACCTGGGCCTTCAATTTGGAGATCTGTTGTTTCAACTTATCCTCCCTTTCTTTGTTGTTGGCTATAGTGGCGTTCCACTGCTGATTGAACTTGGATATTCTCCGGTATGCTTCATCCAGATTCTGCTTCTTGGTGGCCAGTACATCGTTGACAGGCTTGAAGTCCAGACCCAAGCGTTCATGATCAGCTATTTGCTTAGTCAAGTTCGTGCCCAACCTGTTCACCAACTCTGTCTGCTTCTTGAAGGAGTGGACGACTTCGTTTCTCTCGCTTCTGAGCTGTGCTAGCTCTTTCTCCAACTCTTCGTTGGCCTTTTTCAGCTCTTCCTTCTCAGCTAACACCTGATTGTACTGCTGAATAGGCACGGTAATAGGCTCTTCAACCACTGGAGGGCATTCTTGCTTAGTAGGTGGGAAAGGCATCCCTATTGTTTCTGCTTTGGCCTTAATCCAAGTCACATACGGAGCATAAGCTTGGCTATTGCTCTTGCCCAACACTGATTTTCCTCGTCTACTGATACCATTCCAAGCCTGCTGAAGCTTAGCTAACATATCTCCCACTAGAAGACCGGTGAGGTACAGAGATTCCTGCACCTCTTCATCTTTTGGTGGACCTCTCAAAGCATAGGCAAACTATCTGACAAGTAGAGAGGGGTTATAGTTGATACAACCCTTTATTCCAATCAAAGGCACATTTGGAAACCCGCTGCAGTTGAATATGATTTCAGTTCCCAACATATCTCTATCAAACCAGACAACACTCTCTGCTGACAAACCCATCAAGCGCTCAGACCACTCAGCTGTGGCTGCAGATGAAGCAAAGGGACCCCTCTTGGGTAGGTAACTATCAAACCATTTGTAGTGTAAGAGCAGACAGCATGATACATTCTTACCCCTTCTATTTTCGTTCTTGTAATGGACGGAATGATATACATCTCCAATCAAGGTAGGAACTGGATTTCCTGAAGCAAAGATATGGAAAGCATCCAAGTCTACAAAATCAGGCATGTTGGGAAATAAGATGATGCCATATATGCAAAGGGCAAGAATGGCATTGAATACGATCCAACAATCGTCTTTGGCACACTGTTGGGCTTTCCCAACTAGGAACTGCAGAGAAAATCCAAGAACTCCATTCCAACTGGACAGGATCAACTCAGAGGCATCCAGATGAAGAGCAAGAGCTAGATTAGCCAGATCAGGCTTAGCATCCATGTGAACAAACGACATCTGACTCTTAACCGGTACACCCAACAACTCAGCATACTCCTCTAATGTAGGTGCAAGAATGAAGTCCAGAAAAGTGAAGCATCTCATAGGAGGATCATAGAACTGCAACAAGGCATACAACCCATTCAACTCATATACCGAAGGCTTACGAACCAGACTGAGCAGCTTTCCATAAGATTTTCTGAATTCCCCACTCACTGTATCATCTGCCAAGGTAATCAAACTGGACAACAGAGCAACATCTGGGGTAGGGAGCTTGTATGCCACATTCTTCTTCAGAGATCCCATGCTAGCACAACAGAAGGCAAGAATACCATAACTGGGGGATAATATGCACCTGCAACACAGACACACGTTAATGATATGCAAATGAGTATGCAAAATGAAAAATGCAATCATGCAACAGGGGACCAAGATGGTGCTGCTGAGGAGATCAAGGCTTTAATCCAACACAATCACAACTTCTCTGATAGCACAACCCTGAAGAGGACCAATAATTAGGCACCGTCGAGAACAACCACATCTCTGATGATAAGAACCCTCTGAACCCAACAACACTGATTCACTGACAAGAAAACCAGGTAGTCTGAAGGTTAAGGTTTCCTGCAATAACCCGACCCCGCTCACAGGTATGGACCTAATCACAGACAAGGTATGGAATCCTATGTGTTTCCCAGCGTCACAGACTTTCAAGAACGATGATACGATACCCGAAAGGTGTGACATCATCATCTCTTGAAGTGGCCTCACTCAGCTGAGTCACAAATAATCGGTCCCCAGAGTCGATAATCCTCCAAACCAACAACCCATCAAGCCCAAAGGGCTGGAAAAGAAGTCAACCGGGAGAACCTCGTCTGAGCGTGGATTTCATGAGACACTAGTTCCTGCAAAGCAAGCACACGCCCACTACTTTCCACAACTAATGCTAAGTACACTTAAGCCTGGGTCTGGCTTCTCACTCATTAGAGCCCCTTCCCACAACAGCACAATAATAATAATATCATACTGAAAATAAAATGCGGAAAGTAAAGTACAATAAATAAAACCCAACAGGTAAACACACAAGCGCTAGGATTGACTCACATAGGGGATGGGAAACGGTCCCAGCCTAGGGGATGGGAAAAGTCCCCAGGAGCTATAGGTCACCAGCAGAGTCGCCAGTTGTCGCTACTGCGAAAATAAGGTGCCGACAAAGCAGAAGATTCGCCATCTTTCGTTATTTATCCCTCAGAACGGGAAAGGAAATGATAGGAAAAAACCTGACGAAAAGGTATAAGACAAGGTAATCACAACCAATGTCTGGATTCGGGAATCGGTTACGCAAGGGGAAGGTATTAGCACCCCTCACGTCCATCGTACTCGATGGGATCCATGCTTGTTGTGTGTATCTGACAGGTTTGTTACATCTATCTACGCTAAAAGGTCTGGTCTGAAAAGAAAATAAAATGACTCGACAAAGTGTCGCACTTTATGCCTACGTATTCCCGTCTGGAACGAGAAATCAGAGTCAACGCAGTTCGCCTAACCACGGGTTACGGGGGAAGGTTGCTCGCTGAGATATCGCATCTCGTGCCTATGTACTTTCACATAGCGCGAAAGATCAGAGCAAATGTAGTTCGGGCCACGAGAGACACATGTTTGTCTTTTTTATCCGAGTAGGGTTAACAGATGGTTCCAGCAGTTTGGTGTATGCAGCTCGCTCGACGGAGAGTTAGGCGTTTACCATTTGCGGTAGAACTGGGAGTTAACAAAACTCTCCTTCTGAAAATGGTTTCCAGGGATTAAAGGTCCAAGAGGACAAAAAGATGTTTGATCTTTGTTTTCTGTTTTTTAAAAGAAGTATCTTTTTATGGATGTTTGCAACTAATATCGCACTAGAGACTATGACCTGAGACTGAATGCGTCGCATGTCACCCAAAGGGTGCCATACTAAACATCCAGACTGTTGGAAAGAAACTCCCCAACAACCCTTTCTCAAGTAGCTTAAGGCTCGTAGCGTACGACATCAATTAACCTTTATTACTGTATTTTGATTTGTTTAAAGATGAAAAGAGGAAGGACGCACTAAAGGGGAACTGATCCAATCCTAAAGTTGTCATGCAAATTTTATCCTATGATTGAGGTTAGGAGCGAACTACCTAATGTTATCATGCCTGGTTAGAACCCTAATGTCTGTCATAACTTCTCTTGAAAAAGAGAAGTCAGATTTCCTAGGGGAACATGGCAAAGGAAAACAACAACAAAAGAAATAATTGTACATAAAACTATAAAGAAACAATTGTAAATAAAATGCATGCAATGCAACAAACAAGCAGAAGGAGCCAAGCTCAACTTCTAGAGCAAGCAAGCCCATAGGCAACACACAAAGCACAAGCAAGGGAGACAGACTCAACCTTAAGCCAGCAAGCAAAGCCAGATAATAACAGTCAAGCAGAGGGAGACAGACTCAACCTCTAGATGCAGACAAGCAAAGGGAGCTAAACTCAACCTTTAGGATGATCTTAGGCCTAGAAACAATTACATGAGTCCTAGTCTAAATGCAACACACCAAACAGTCACACAAGCAACATTCAAGTAAACAGGAAACATAGCAGACAAAACAACAGACAAACAGCTCAACAGCAAAGCAGTCAAACAGCAAAATAAACAGACAGTTTGCAAACAACTCCAAGCCCAAGCCCAAGCCATCATCAAGAGAAAGCTTCAACTTCATGCTTCAACAAGCTCCAACAAAAGGGAAGAGAATTAACATCCAGATTATTGATTGATGATGGGAAGCAGGATGGAAACCAAGGGAATCCATCTTGGCACTCAACCATACATCTGAGACAGGCATCCTCAAAGGTTCTACCTCTTGTGAAATGCCACACATCCTTCCAAAAGAAAGATGAGGCTTCCACATAGGGACCTTGAATCATAGGATGGGAATGGAGAGCAATCAAATCAATCCATGTTTATTTGAAGAAAGAGAAAGCAAACTAGGCTCTTCCTAAACCCTAATTGAACAAACTCAAAGAAAGCTACTAAAAAAAGGTTTAAACACCAAATATAGCACCACCAACAAGAAAACAGAAGCCTGTACATGTCTAAAGCAGAATCAAAGAAGATTAGCGAACCTATTATGAACTAAAGGCCACCATTGAGGTCATTCTAAAGCAAGTGTTATGTTGAAAGCACCTTAAAACTAGCCTAAGTTTTAAATCTATGAAAAATACTAAATCACCTCCTAAAATCCTATATGATTTTCTAGGGGAACCTAAGAAGGTTAAGGACCTATAGTAGAAAGGACAGGGATCAAATCAAATGGGAAGGTCACCTAAAAAAACCTAGAGCACAAGGTATCAAATGAAAACCCTAAAATGGAAGGTCTAATGATCATAATCCAAAACAGAACCTAATGTTGTCTAAAAAAATTGAATTAAATCCTAAGGGATCATGCATCTCTAATCTACCAGCTAACCAAAAATCTCATCCAAATTCAATACCAATCAGCCATACAAAAATTAACAAAAACATGAGAAAATAAGCCAAAATAAAAGAAATGAAGAAAATGGAAAAATGCTCAATAAATGAAAAGTTAAGCAAAAATGAAATATTAAAGCACAGAAAAATCAAGAATAAAATGAGGAGCAGCCACATATTTTTATTTTATTTTTCTGATTAATATTGAAATTACTATGAATTTTGGAATGCAATAGAATTAAAATAAAATGAAAAATGAATTAAGAACAATTAAAATGCAAGATTAAATCAGAATGGTTGGATGGTTGGACTTGGTCTCCTAATCTAAGGGCTCTGGTGCTACCACCTCAAAAATGAAACGTTGTGTTTTCTTCAGTCCAAGTTCAACTCTCATATTAAAACGTGATTGTTGGATTTGAATACAAAGTCAAGTCTTCCATCAGATCCAAGGGCCAGAAGATCATCTTCTCTATTCAAACTGGAAATGGGGTGAAACTTGCACCGGTGGCCGGAGAATGACGTCGGTCGTCTTCTCCGGCGAGACATCACGCGTAGGTCATGGAACCTCAACAAACCTTACATCATCTCACTCCAAATTTCATGCTGATCTCAAATATACTATCCATTTCATCTAATTCTCAACAGAATTCAAAACACGATGGAGATCCTAAAATGCACATAGTTCTAAAATCTCACAAATCCTTCAATTGAAACTACTGATCTATTCCTCATGTTACATAGATCATCCTAAACTATTTAGATCATGTTTAAACCTCAAGAACAAGCCAATTTGCATCCAAACAGAAATTCAGTTGCATCTTAATTTGTCTCTAATCCTTCAAATATTGATCCAGAATCCATATAATAACCTTCCTAAAGCCTAACCACATGACAATTCTACTAAAGATCATGCTAAAATTAGTGCAATCGTGAATTGTTCAAACCTGATTTGTAGCTTCAAATTGAGGCAGTTATAGTGCTCCTCTTGCTCCAATCTTGTGCAGATCCACTCAATGAAGTATGCTGAAGATGTTTGTAGCTTTGAATTGCCTTGAATTGCTCTGAATCAGAAATCACGATTTCACACTTGAAGCTTGAAACTCAACTTGCAATATCTGTTTATGGCACAAAATGACCACCAAAATTGATCGAATCCATCATGGAACTTATATAGAAGATGTTTGTGGGATTTAGAGGTCCAATGGAGGCCCAAATCAGAATATCCACATTTCACTTTTCCTTGAAAATTCCAAACATGGTGAACACAAATTTGCACTCAAAACTTCTCCAAGAATCTTCAATTCCCTTGCTTATGGTCTGGTGAGAGTGTAGAGATCAATTGGAGAGCTTAAACTTATCATATGACCAATTTTTGATGTGTTACTTATTTAAGAAGTAACAAGTTAAAGCACCATGAAATAGGCCCCAAATGAAAATTCTAATAATTCCAAAGTTCTTAGAATGACTTTTCTGATCAAAATGAGTACTCACTTGGCCTTATTTGAACCCTCATGAATTAACTTTAAATTTTTTCACATAAATGCCTTTTAATCCCCCTTTTGTCAATTTCTTTCAAACCAAGTCTCACCCTAAGCCAAATAAATTCATCATGAGTACATGGTTGACCAAAAAATATCATTTTTAGCAAGTTTCATGTTGAACAAAACTTCATTTGAAGCTTGCAAGATAATGAAAATAACCTATAATGCCAAATGACCTATAATCTCACTTTCCCAAAATACCCCTAACTTGTAAACCTCATAACTTGAGTTCTACAAATCAGATAGAATACTTATGGTACAATTTAGAAATCTAAGATCAACATCTACAACTTTCATGTTGGCGAAAAGGTTAGGAGAAACACCCTTCTAGGTCATAAGTTCTAAAGAAGTTGGTTGACTTTTGTAGACAAATTTCACATTCATCTGATGACCTGTAACTTGTATGGACCATAACTTGAGTTCTACAAATCCAATGGAGGAATTCTAGTACTCAAATTAAAGCTAAGAGCATCCTCTACAAGTTTCATGTTGGCTAAAAGTTAGGATGAAACTTGTATCTTGAGATAAGTGGTCTTGAAGTTAGGCACTAAATAGGGGAATTTACCCTGAGAACCCTAATTTAGCAACTCCTCACACTTTTAATTCTTCTTGGATTGATCTTGGACTATCACCTCATGTATTTCAACACAACTCTCCATGACTACAAAGACTTAGAAATGAGCTTTGATCCTCTTCAATTGCAGAGTTGACTTAGGGTTACTCAGATGAAAACCCTAATTGCAACCCCCTCAACTGTGGCTCTTCACACTTGGCATAATGACTTGACTTAACTCAACCATGACCCTCAAGGAACTCCATGAGCTTTATCCACACTCTATCCATGTTCAAGGCTCCACAATCCACTGATGGTCTTCAATTGGTCCTCAGGTTAGGAGATTAACCACATACAAACACACAAACTCCTCAAGAACCCAACCCTCTCTGATGACTTTGGTGACTTCTCAAGCTTGAACAAGACCTCTAGATAGGCTCCTCTGGATATAAACCACACTTGATCCCCTGCTAAATGAACAATTCTATTCCATGCAAATGCTAGAATAATGCAATGCTAATGCAAATGAAACATAAACCAAGTAAGAAGAAGGTTAGGCAAATTTTGGGGTGCAACACAGATCCATAGGGCGACAAGGTATACTTGATTTTGATCCAGACTTCTAAATGATCCAGTCCTGTTTGATTGCTCCTTATTGGAATTCCCTTAATGTCAACTACTAACATGCAATTAAAATTGTTTGTTCATGAATGGTGACTTTAATGCGAAGTCCATGCAAGTTTTGAAAGAAATGTCACTTATTAAGTGTCGTGAGAGTGAGACGAATGGACTGTTAGTCCAAACGTTGTGCTAACTTGATTGGTGTGAAAGATATAGCAAGGATATTAACACCAATGCTGATGATTAGCAAATATGTAAGGAGTTAGTTTACGCAACCTTGCGATAATATGCTTTTAGAATAAACCTCGCCTCAATTAGGTCTTTTGAGGGTTATAACGTGGTTTGGTTCACGGTTATAAAACAAAGGATATCAGGCTCAAAGTATTATTTGTACCCACCCCTTCTTCACGATGATCTCCATACCTACGTTCAGTTAACTCTGCATTTACGGACTTGACGGTGTAAGCTTGATAGTTCAAGGTTTGTTCGAAATGGCAGTCACCCTTATTTGTTTTCTATGGATGTCAGTGACCCTTTTGATTCTTGATATGGTAGACACTGAAACTTATATTGTTTTTGTTGAGGATTTGAAGACATATTTTGCTTTTGTTTTTTATCCCTAACTTTTGCATGAACTGATTTTGCTTGTCAGATTCATCGGGATTGCCTTGATTTTTGCCTAAGCCCCCTTTGAGGTGTTCGACTTAGCAGGCTTTTGATTTTTTTTTTGGATCTTATTGGAGGATTGTGACTGCCATGTCAAGGGTCATTGATGAACAACCGTCATATCTTTGGATTTTGTTTTGTTGATTCGAGTGCGTAATTGGATTACCTGAACACTACCCTGCCCTAGGTTGAGTGTAAGGGTTTAAAAGTCTGAAGAAAACTCCTACTTCTAGGCTCGAAGTGATTGACTAGGGATTAAATCCTTATATCTCTGGTGTTTAGGGGGATTTACAACAATTCCTGTACATCATCGACGAGATTCTGTCTGAAAGCATACAAGTAGCAATTGACGGAAAATAAAATGCAAATGGTAAAAATGCCCAAGGACTGCCAATGTTGAGGATGTTTGCCTGTCTGGACCACTGGCTTTTGGAGATGACCCTTGGAATCATCGATCTTAGACAGCTGAGAGGTTGACATGAACAACCAAACTTCCTTCTGGAAAAGATATACACCCTTCGTCAATCAACTGTTGCACTTTGGCTTGGAAGGATTTGCAATCTTCGGTTGAGTGCCCCATGGATCCGCCATGATATCCACACTGCCCTTGGGGATTGTACCCAGGAGGGTAAGGTTCTGGAACATGCTTAAGAGTCTTGGGATCCACCAATAAGTTTTGAATCAGATGTGGCAGAAGTTGACTGTACGACATAGGGACTGGATGAAGAGGAGCATTCCTTCTTTAGAAGTTGTTGCTAGGCCTATGCTGATTCTGGCGGCGATTATGATAACTTTGGCCATGGGCTTGTTGATTTACATGAGAAGCAATCCATGGTTTATAGGATGAAGCTTTAGCCATGGTCGATTTCCCACGAATATAACATGGCACTAGAAACGATGCCTATTGAGAAGAAGAGGGACCACAGAGTTTTGCTGGTTCACCATGAGAATACCCAATATTGGTTATCAATGTGTTGGTTTCATCCTTATCTTCCTCATGGTAATCTTCAAGAGATTCAATCTCACTGGCCTGGCTGCTTGAGGCGTCCTGGATTCGTCTATTTTTAAGGTAGCTTTCGACGCGTTCTCCTACTATCATAAGATCAGAGAAATTTGATGGCACACAGCCAGCCATTCTGTCAAGATAAGAGCCATGCAAGCTATTTATGAACATGTCAATCAGTTCCCTGTCCAGGAGTGGGGGTTGCACTCTTGCTGCGAATTCTCTCCACCGTTGTGCATATCCCTTAAAGGATTCATTGTCATTCTGAGATAGGTTTTGCAACTGCATGCGGATGGGAGGAGTGTCCAAATTGAAGTGGTAAAACTTTAGAAAAGCGCTAGCTAAGTCCTTCCATGATTGGATATGGCTTCTTTCCAAGTCCGTGTACCAACTTAATATTAGAACCCAGATTGGTTCTTAATATATCTCAATGTTTTGATGATAACTTTAATGAAATTTTGTATAGAGAAATTATATACTCTAATTTTGTTCAAGTGTTTTTGTTTCTGATATCAAATAAATATTCATATGAAGACAAAAATAATTCCTCTAAACATTATATAATGCAAAGCTCTGAGCATAGAAAGCGCAACACAGAAGACTATGAGCAAAGCTACAAAAGACTCTGAAGCGTTAGCTGCAGAAGACTCTGAAGCGCTACCTGCAGAAGACTCTGGATCGCTACCTACAGAAGACTCTGAGCGCAAAGTATAAAGATTCAGTATATTCAGAAGACTCTGTAAGAACTAAACATTGCAAGTAAGGAGGCTCTGAGAATCAAGTCAAATCTGATCATTCATTCACGCTAAGCACTTTGCTGCAAAACTCTAGATAGAGTGACTCTGATAAAGAAGAACATGGAACATCATCAGAGGATCTGATGCAAGATTATTTTTCATATCTGTTCATTTGAAAATATATTGTTCAAGAAAGATACGTTGCTAAACCCAACGTCTACCAACGACACTATTTCTCATTCGTGTATGGCACAGGAATTCAGGCAAAAAGGGAATGTCAAATCAAGACGAAAAGTATTTGTCCTTTCTGTCTACATCCTACAGTACTTTCATCTACACACTATTTGATAAAGTGGATTATATAAAGAAGTCTCCATCAGCACTTCAAGGTTAAGATTTTCAAGTGATAAATTCCAAATAAACAATCCAAGGAGCATTTGGAAAACAATCAACATAGAAACTCATAAAAAGAAAAACACAAGTACATCAAACAACTTTCTACATCAAACACATAACTTTTATTTGTTCTTCATTTTGTGTAAAAATCACAGTTGTGATAATAGCTTTTTAGAAGCACTTAAACACATTGTATTTTATCTTTGTAAAAGTTCCTTTAGAGACCAAGTTGTGGTCAAGATTCTTGAGAAGACTAAGATAGTTTGTCTTAGTGATATCACTGTAATAAGGTTTTGATTTAGTGGATTAAGTCCTCGTTTGAGAGAGGCAAAATCACCTTGGTCGGGTGGACTGGAGTAGTTTGAGTTCAAATGAACCAGGATAAAAATAACTTGTTATTTTCTATTGTCATAATTGTTTTTGAAAACCCCTTATTCAACCCCTCCCCCTTCTAAGCGTTTTCCTACATTCAGTTGGTATCAGAGCTCCAGCTCTGAAGTGTTATCACTTAACAGTGACAGAGAAAGATCCAGTTGGGAAAACTCTTGATTTATTATCCTTGATATATTATGGATGAACAGTCAAACGACAAATATGATGATAAAGATAGAATCAGCACCAAACCTCCCACGTTTGATGGAGAGAAATTTGATTATTGGAAGGATAGAATAGAAAGTTTCTTTCTAGGCTATGATGTTGATCTATCGGATTTGGTCATTGATGGATACATTCACCCCACTGATGGTGAGGGCAAAAATATTGACAGAAAGTCAATTACTGACCAACAGAAGAGAGATTTCAGAAATTATCACAAAGCTAGAACTATTCTGTTAAACGCTATATCTCATACTGAGTATGAGAAAATCACAAATAGAGAAACAGCGTTTGACATGTTTGAGTCATTAAAGATGACACGTGAAGGAAACTCTCAAGTGAAGGAGACAAAGGCTCTTGCGCTTATTTAGAAGTATGAAGCCTTCAAGATGGAGGAAGAAGAATTTGTGGAAACCATGTTTTCAAGATTCCAGATTCTGACAGCTCGTTTGAAGGTCCTTGACAAAGGATACTCCACTTTTGATCATGTGAAGAAGATCATCAAAAGTCTACCAAAGAAGTGGAGACCCATGGTCACAGCGCTGAAGCTATCAAAGGATATTAACAAGATCACTCTGGAAGAAGATGAGCCTCAGAAGAAAGGTAAGTCTATTGCTTTGAAATCAAATAAAAAAATCTGACAATAAAGCTTTTTAGGTACTTGAGGAAAGCTCTGGATGAAGATGGACTGTCTTTACTTTCCAGAAGGATAAATCAACTCTAGAAGCATAAACAAAAGAAGTTCAGAAACTTCAAAAGACCAGAACAACGTGGAGAATCTTCTAGAAACAAAAGATTTGGCAAGAAAGGAGTTGTGTGCTTTGAGTGCAAGGAGCCAGGACACTACAAAAATGAATGTCCCAAACTTCAGAAGGAGAAACCCAGAAAGAAGTTTGAGAAAAAGAAGAAAGTCCTGATGGCCACGTGGGATGACTTGTAAGAGCACAGATTGTGTCTTAGTAATATCTCTATGTTTTGATGATAACATTAATGATAATTTGTATACAAGAATTATACTCTCTAAATTTGTTCTAAACTGTTTTCTACAGGCACAAAAGATTTTAATCTTAAAGAGCAAATTTGATGTGAACAATGAATTCTGAATGGCTCAAGAGCATCTGAAGATTAGAAGAATCTGAAGTATAAGAGCTTAGTTATCAAGATTCTGAAGATACAACACGCTGCATGTATTATCAAGAATCTGAATAAGAGAAGACTCTGAGTGAAGAGACTCTGAATGAGAGAAGACTCTGATCTGAGTGAAGACTCTGATCTAAGAGCATGTTACGCTTCAAGCACACAGCTGCACCAGACTCTGATTCATCAACATCTGAAGAACATATTAGGATCTGAAGTTTCCAGAAGGTTCTGAAGACTGAAGACTCTGATATTGATTGTTGATCTGAATTATTTGAAGAAGAATATTTTAATATATCCGTTGGAATATGCCAGCAAATCTTTCCTTAATTGGGATAGACAAAATTCTCTGCAAGAATATTATTCCTCTGGTACATTCCTTATATGGTATAATCACAGCTCAGCAGACAATTGCTACACCCACTATTTGTGCGCCGTCTCTCTGCTGTAATAGTACAAAGGACAGTACTATTTTGATATTGGAAATATTTTCTCTAACGGTAAAATATTCTCTCCAATATTCAAGTGGCTATATAAAGGACATCATAGCTCATTCTTCAAGTGCTAAATTACAACAATATTGACAAGAACTCTCTCACGCTAAAAGCTTTCATATTCTTCACTGTTCATACATTGTTCTAAACTTAGAGAAATAACACAGTTGTGTTTATAGCTTTCATAGAAGCAATTCTTACTCTTTCATTGTATTACATTAATTTGTAAAGAAAGTTTTCCTTAAGAGGATCTAGGTTAGATCAGTAGCTCTTAAGAAGACTAAGAACAGTTGTTCTTAGGTGTGCTATTTGTAATCAGTTGATTTGAATAGTGGATTAAGTCCTTGTTGAGAAAGGCAAATCACTCTTGAAAAGGGTGGACTGGAGTAGTTGAGTTCAACGAACCAGGATAAAAATACTTGTGTTTTTATCTTTGATTATTTTCTGTCATACTTATTCAACCCCCCCTTCTAAGTATTTTCTCACCTTCAGTTGGCATCAGAGCTCCGGTTCTGAGTGTGCATTCGCTTAACCGTGACAGATAAAGATCCAGTGAGAAAAATACTCTGTTATTTATTTGGTTGCTAATATGGGTGATATTCCTACATCAAGCAACAAATATGAAGGAGACAGAATCAGCACCAAACCTCCAATGTTTGATGGAGAAAAATTTGATTATTGGAAGGATAGACTTGAAAGTTTTTTCTTGGGGTATGATGCTGATCTCTGGGATTTAGTCATTGATGGGTATGAACATCCTACTAAGGATGGCAAAAAGATTGATAGAAAATCAATGACTGAGGAGCAGAAGAAAGAATTCAAGAATCATCACAAAGCCAGAACCATACTTCTGAATGCAATCTCGCATACAGAGTATGAGAAAATTACCAACAGAGAAACTGCTCATGATATGTTTGAGTCTCTCAAAATGACTCATGAGGGAAATTCTCAGGTGAAAGAAACAAAGGCTCTGGCGCTGATACAGAAGTATGAAGCGTTCAAAATGGAAGAATCTGAGAACATTGAGACTATGTTTTCCAGATTTCAGATTCTAACAGCTGGGTTGAAAGTTCTGGACAAGGGCTACTCAACATCTGATCATGTCAAGAAGATCATCAGAAGTCTTCCTACCAAATGGAGACCTATGGTGACTGCATTGAAGCTGGCCAAGGATCTGAACAAAATCTCATTAGAAGAACTCATCAGTTCTTTGAGAAGTCATGAGATTGAGCTGGAGGAAGATGAACCCCAGAAGAAAGATAAAGGTAAATCCTTAGCTTTTAAATCTAACAAATCTGTTAAAGCCTTGCAGGTTAATGAAGAAAGCTCTGAGGAATCTTCTTCTGAAGAAGAAGATGAACTATCAATGCTGTCCAGAAGGATCAACAAACTCTGGAAGCACAAAGGGAAGAAGTTCAACAACTTCAGAAGATCTGATCAAAAGAAAGAATCTTCTGGACACAGAAGATCTGGCAAGAAAGAGATCACTTGTTTTGAATGTAAAGAACCTGGACACTACAAGAGTGAATGTCCCAAACTTCAAAAGGAAAAACCCAAAAGGAAGTTTGACAAAAAGAAAAAGGTTTTGATGGCTACATGGGATGACTCAGATGAATCTGAATCATCTTCTGAATCTGAGGAAGAATGTGCAAATGTTGCGCTAATGGCCAACACAGATGATCAAGATGAAGGAACGTCATCATCTGAATCTGAGTCAGAATCAGACTCTGACTCTGAAGAGGTATTTTCTGAACTCTCCAGAGCTGAACTTGTTGAAAGTTTATCTGACATGATGGAAAGCTACAGCAAGATTAAACTCAAATACAAGAAGCTGAAAAGCAATCTTGAATCTGAGATTAATCTTCTGAGAACAGAACTTGTTGAGCAGAAAGAAATAAATTTAAAACTCAAAAATGATTTAGAAACAACTCAACAAGAATCTGATACTGAAACAGAGTCTAGTGAAAATATTTTAGAAAAATATGACTCCAGTTTTAGAAGATTTCTCACTAAAAGCATAGACAGAAGCAAAATGGCTTCTATGATCTATGGTGTTAGTGGGAACAACAGAAGAGGCATTGGATGTGAATCCTCCTCTGGAAGCAATCCAAAGTCTGTTGATAAACTCTTCATCAAGAAGACTCCTCTGTATTCTCATTTCAAGTTTGGTCATCTGAATGATATTAAACATACAAGCTCTGAAAAGAGTACTTATGTGTTTAAGCCAAGGGTTAGCCAGAATAAACACTATGTTGAAAAACAGAAGTTTAGGCAAAACCGCAGAACATCTAACCCCAAAGGACCCAAAAAGATCTGGGTACCTAAAAGCAAAATAATACCTGTTGCAGATATCCTTAGCAGCAAAATCCAGACACCAATCATGGTACCTGGACTCTGGATGCTCACGACATATGACGGGCGAAAGGTCTATGTTCCAAAGCCTGGAACTTAGATCTGGAGGAGACGTGAAATTTGGAGGGAACCAGAGGGGCAAGATCATTGGCTCTGGTACGATAGGTAATGGTAACCTACCCTCTATTTCTAATGTTCTGTTAGTTGAAGGATTGAAACATAATCTATTGTCCATAAGTCAATTAAGTGACAATGGTTATGATATCATCTTTAATAAAAAATGTTGCAAAGCTGTTTGTCAAAAGAATGGCTCAACCTTATTCAGTGGAAAGAGGAAAAACAACATTTACAAAATTAACCTTTCAGAACTTAAAGTTCAAAATGTAAAATGCCTTTTATCTGTGAATGATGAGCAATGGGTCTGGCATAGAAGATTGGGACATATTAATATGAGACGTATATCTCAGATTAATAAACTCAATCTGGTCAGAGGACTCCCTAATCTGAAGTTCAATTCAGATGCTCTGTGTGGCGCATGTCAAAAGGGTAAATTTTCAAAATCCCATTTTAAACCAAAAAATGTTGTTTCCACCTCTAGACCATTGGAATTACTTCACATTGATCTGTTTGGACCAGTGAAAACTGCATCCATCAGAGGCAAGAAGTATGGGTTAGTCATTGTAGATGACTACAGCAGATGGACATGGGTAAAGTTTCTAAAACACAAGGATGAGTCTCATTCTGTGTTCATTGACTTCTGCAATCAAGTCCAGACTGAAAAAGAATGCAAAATTATTAAAGTCAGAAGTGATCATGGTGGCGAATTTGAAAACAAATATTTTGAAAAATATTTTTCTGAAAAGGGAATTGCACATGATTTCTCCTGTCCTAGAACTCCACAACAAAATGGAGTTGTAGAGAGGAAAAATAGAACATTGCAAGAAATGGCCAGAACCATGATCAACGAGACAAATCTGGCAAAACATTTTTGGGCAGAAGCAATAAATACAGCATGTTATATTCAGAACAGAGTGTCTGTAAGACCTCTTCTGGAAAAGACTCCCTATGAATTGTGGAGAAACAGAAAGCCCAACATTGCTTATTTTCATCCATTTGGATGTATTTGTTATATGCTTAACACTAAAGATCATCTAAACAAGTTTGATTCCAAAGCACAGAAGTGTTTCATGCTTGGTTATTCTGAACGCTCTAAAGGCTACAGAGTATTCAATACTGAAACACAGATTGTGGAAGAATCTATTCATGTTAGATTTGATGATAAGCTTGGCTCTGAAAAGCCAAAGCAAGTTGAAAGTTTTGCAGATAGAGAAGTTATTCTCACAGACTCTGAAGGCTCAGAGGCAAACAAGACTAAAGACAAAGACTCTGCATATTTCTGAAAGACCAACAGTCAGAGGATCTTCTTCCAGAATGAAAGCTTCTCATCCAGAGGATGTGATAATTGGAAAGAAAGATGATCCAATAAGGACAAGAGCATTTCTCAGAACTTCTGAATCTTCCTTCTGTGGCTTAGTGTCAATTATAGAACCTTCATCTGTTGATGAGGCTCTGGAAGATAATGAATGGATTTTAGCTATGCAAGAGGAGCTGAATCAATTCACAAGGAATGAAGTCTGGGATCTGGTTCCAAGACCTAAAGGTTTCAATGTTATTGGAACAAAATGGGTTTTCAGAAATAAACTGAATGAAAAAGGAGAAGTTGAAAGGAACAAAGCAAGACTGGTTGCTCAAGGCTACAGTCAACAAGAAGGCATAGACTACACAGAAACATATGCTCCTGTTGCAAGGTTAGAGTCTATACGCTTGCTTATTTCATTTGCTGCACAACATAACATCACTCTTTATCAGATGGATGTTAAAAGTGCTTTTCTTAATGGAATTATAGAAGAGGAAGTGTATGTCCACCAACCTCCTGGTTTTGAAAATGAAAATTTTCCAGATCATGTTTACAAACTAAAAAAATCTCTTTATGGACTAAAACAAGCTCCCAGAGCTTGGTATGAGAGGTTGAGTAATTTTCTTCTGAAGAAGGATTTCATCAGAGGAAAAGTGGATACCACACTATTTTGTAAAACCATTAAGAAAGATTTGTTGATTTGTCAAATTTATGTAGATGATATTATTTTTGGATCAACAAATATTATGCTTGGAAAGGAGTTTGCTAAATGTATGCAGGAAGAATTTGAGATGAGCATGATGGGAGAACTGAAATTCTTTCTGGGAATCCAAGTAAATCAGACTCCAGAGTGCACCTACATACATCAGACGAAGTATGTTAAAGAGCTTCTGAAGAAGTTTAACATGCTGGATAGCAAAATGGCAAAGACTCCAATGCATCCTACAAGCACTCTAGGTAAGGAAGAGGTAAGTAAGAAGGTAGATCAGAAACTCTACAGAGGTATGATAGGATCTCTTCTTTATTTGACTGCTTCTAGACCAGACATTCTGTTTAGTGTTTGTTTATGTGCTAGATTCCAATCAGATCCTAGAGAATCACACTTAACTGCTGTTAAGAGGATTCTAAGGTATCTGAAAGGTACTGCTAATGTTGGTTTGTGTTACAGAAGATCTGACAAATATTCACTAGTTGGATTCTGTGATGCTGACTATGCTGGAGATAGAGTTGAGCGCAAAAGTACTTCTGGAAGCTGTCAGTTTCTTGGAAGTCATCTGATCTCATGGTACAGCAAGAAGCAACCAACAATTGCACTATCAACCACAGAGGCAGAATACATTGCTGCTGCTGGGTGTTCCACTCAGATGCTCTGGATGAAGAGTCAACTAGAAGATTATCAAATCTATGAGAGTAATCTTTCTATCTTCTGTGACAATACTTCAGCTATATGTTTATCCAAAAATCCAATTTTACACTCTAAGGCTAAACATATAGAGATTAAACATCACTTCATCAGAGACTATGTTCAGAAGGGTGTAATAAATTTAGCCTTTGTTGATACAGATCATCAATGGGCAGATATTTTCACAAAACCCCTTGCTGAAGATAGGTTTAAGTTTATTCTGAAAAATATTTGTATGGATTTTTGTCCAGAGTAATATTTCTCAGAGTCTACTTCTCAGATGCTAAGTGTTTAACACTCTGAAGTATTTCATCTGTTTTGCTTGTTTAATTTATCTGTGATTTATTTTTGTGTGAAACTCTGTACTGACCATCTCAGAGGATCTGAAAGTTGAAAACGTTTCATTTCTTAAGAGTTACAGAATCACATGCAAAGCAAACACGTGTCACTCAGAATCTGAAAAGATGGAGTACACCTACTGACTATGACGTTTAAGGTATTGCTTTGAAAATCTCAATCTGTCTTGATTTTCCCCCCAAATGTCATATCATAATTAAAAATGATTACTTTTCATTAAATGCAAACGTGCGTATGTGTCCTATGTATGTCTGTTGTGTTTCCCATGCGTGTTTTATTTTTCTATATAAACCACTCTCACAACACATTCACACTTTTCACATTCTCAACACATATGCGCTTTTGTCTGTTGTTCTCTCTCTTCTCAAACCCTAAAAGAACCCAGAAACCGTCATCTCCTTCTTCATCATCAACAATGGCATCTACATCAAAAGCAGTTACTACCAAAGATTCTACCACTATCATTGAACCAGTACGCACTCTCCTGACTCCTGTTGATTCTCTAGAAGTGTTATGTGAAAGTTTCGTGGATTTGGAAGACCTTGCTGAAAATGGGTTTGATCTGGTTCCTTCAATCAAAGCACAAGGCTGGGACGGTTACTTTGATAGGCTGATGGGTCCTGTGTATCCAAAGTTAGTGAAGGAGTTTTGGATCCATGCATTCGCTACTCCAAAGTTCGTTCATTCTTCTGTGCTGGGTAAGAAGATTGTTATCACTGAAAATCTGATCAGGAAACTCATAGGTTTCACAGCAACTGATGGAGTAACCTCTCTGTCTTCTGCGCGTGAAGACCTGAAGGATGTTTGTCAAGAAATCTGCACTACTGGTGAACCTTGTAAGAAGGTTAAGTTTTTGAAACCCACTTACAAGATTTGGGCTAAGATTTTCTTGAACACCATTTTTCACAGACCCTCCTCAAACTCATCTGACTATGTTAATGCTGAACAACTTTACTTCATGTACTGTTTGCATCAAAACATTCAGATTGATCTTCCTTATCTGTTGTTCAATCATCTGGTATCTCATGTCAAGGAAACAAGGGAAACAGCAAGAGATAAAACTGGAAAAGTCAGATCATGGATTCCTATGGGAAGACTGATTTCAGATATTCTGGTAGAAAACCAACTTGTGGCGCATCTGCAAGAGGCTGGGCTGACAGAAGATCTGAACTTTATCATTGGCTCTGAGATAAATGGCTTAACTCTGAGAAGGATGAAATTGGTTGAAGATTTATCTGAGAAACCAAGGAAAACTAACTCTGAAGAAGTTAGGGGGAGAAGGATTCCTGTTGAGGACTTTCCTCTATTTACCTCAGATGAACCCAGAGAGCTAATAGCTGAGTATGTTGCTTGCTGCATCAGAGATGGTGTTGAGATCCCTGCAAATCTTGTGCAGAAGGAAGGCCAAGTTCTTCCTGATCAGACAAGGGAAAGAAGACGCAAGAGAAAAGCTGATAAAGAAGGTCATCAGAAGAAAAGAAAGCATTCAGATGCTGAGAAGAAGAAGAAAAGAAAGAAGCTGAAGAAGGTTCAACAAAATCCTCCTGCAGCAACTTTTGAAGAGATAAGAGATACTCTGAAACAGGTATTTAACACTGATTCTAATCCTGTTCATCATTCTGCTACCACACCATCTGACTCACCCCTCATATTTAAAAGATCTAGACCATCTGAGACTCATACACCACAACCAACAAACATTCAAACACCACAATCCAAACAAACTCAACAAACAACACCACAACCTCAAAACCCCATCCCAGAATCTACCATTCCAGAGGATGTTCACCCTGAACACTCTGACCAACCTGAAAATCCCATTGATCCTAATGAGATATTGGATATCACACCCTTAAACCGTTCTATCATTTTATCCTCAACTTCTGAAAAATCTAACCAATCTGATACATCATCTGATGATGAATCATCTGGTTTCATTAATGAATGTTTGAATGATCTCAAACAACCTCGTACTGAGAGTGTTTGGAAACAACTTTTTAAATCTCCCACCTCTGATCATCCACCTTCTCCACAAAATTCCCCCACTCAAACTCTCAATCCACAACATCTTGAAATCCAATCCACTCCACAACCAACATCTGAACCACAACCAACATCTGAACCACAACCATCATCTGAACCAACCAACCAACAAACTTCTGAACCACAAATTAACCAACAAACATCTGAACCTCAAACATCTGAACATCCATCTCCACAACCTCAACCTTCTAAACAAACACCACAAACACAACCAACCCAACCCAGAATCCCTGATGAAGCAGAATTGGGATCAAGTGTTTATACTATGTTAAGAAATTTTGACAAGGATAATGTCTCAGACTTTGCTGACATTATGGATGTGTGCATGACTACTATGGATAAAGAGGCTGCTAATGCTGTCTGGAAGAAATATCTTTACAGACTGAATAGGGAGGCTTTGAAAATCAGGACTCAATGTCTTAGATTGTCAAAAGTAAGGTTTGCTGCTTATCAGAAACGGATTAAGAAAAACCCTCCTCCTATTCTTCTTCTAGAAGCTCCTCCACCTCCAGAAATTCCTGCACCCAATGTCACTCAGATTGTTTCAGAATCCACTGTTCCAGAATCTTCTATTTCAGTATCTACAGATCTTCAGAAGGATGTCAAGGAACTAAAGGATTTCATGGTTGATCAAAAGAAGACAAATGAAGAAATGAAAACTTGGATGGCTAAGCAAGATGAGAATTCAGAGAGGATTACAGCACTGCTGCAACTCATCGCTTCTCAACAAGCCTCATCTGCCAAACCTTCTTAATGTTTTTGCACAAGTTTTTCATGCTTTGTTTTGTTTTTGATTGTCTTCTGATATGTTTTGTTTGCTTCTATCTGAATCTGGATGTTATCTTAATGAAAATGATCTTTTGCTTATCTGGATATGTGTTTCTTCTGCATCTTTACTGTCTTTTAAAAATCTTTTTGATTATGACAAAAAGGGGGAGAAACAAAATAGAATCTGATTGTTCAAATCTATAAGCAATTATCTGAACTAAGTCAGACATGTTACTAACATTCTTTGAATCTAATCAGAATCTGACAAATTTATCTAACCAGACTCTGACAAATTTCATTGAAGTTTTTCCTGAGATCTATCTTTTCAGAACCTGATCAAAAATAGCTAAATCTGAGTAAACCAGACTCTGATATCTAAAGACCAGACTCTGATATCTAACCTTGAGTACTATGATCTGAAAGATAACTCAAGACAGGAAATGGCAAGATAAACAACCAAGTGTTCTGAAGTTGTTCATCTGGCATCAAGCTTTAATATGACATCAAGCTTTGGCATCAAGCTTTGACTCTAGAAGTCAAACATATATCAACCAGGATTTGTCAACCAGGCTTCAATCAGGATGTTAATCAGGCTCTGAACCCAAAATGCAATCAGGCTCTGAATCTGAAATGAAATCAGGCTCTGAATCTGAAATATACTCAACCAGAAAGGGAAGTATCTAATTCCATTAGAGTATTCATTTCAGGGGGAGATTGTTAATCTCAGGGGGAGTAATTTTAATTCATTTTTATTGAACAAATTGCTCATGTTTTGTCATCATCAAAAAGGGGGAGATTGTAAGAGCACAGATTGTGTCTTAGTAATATCTCTATGTTTTGATGATAACATTAATGATAATTTGTATACAAGAATTATACTCTCTAAATTTGTTCTAAACTGTTTTCTACAGGCACAAAAGATTTTAATCTTAAAGAGCAAATTTGATGTGAACAATGAATTCTGAATGGCTCAAGAGCATCTGAAGATTAGAAGAATCTGAAGTATAAGAGCTTAGTTATCAAGATTCTGAAGATACAACACGCTGCATGTATTATCAAGAATCTGAATAAGAGAAGACTCTGAGTGAAGAGACTCTGAATGAGAGAAGACTCTGATCTGAGTGAAGACTCTGATCTAAGAGCATGTTACGCTTCAAGCACACAGCTGCACCAGACTCTGATTCATCAACATCTGAAGAACATATTAGGATCTGAAGTTTCCAGAAGGTTCTGAAGACTGAAGACTCTGATATTGATTGTTGATCTGAATTATTTGAAGAAGAATATTTTAATATATCCGTTGGAATATGCCAGCAAATCTTTCCTTAATTGGGATAGACAAAATTCTCTGCAAGAATATTATTCCTCTGGTACATTCCTTATATGGTATAATCACAGCTCAGCAGACAATTGCTACACCCACTATTTGTGCGCCGTCTCTCTGCTGTAATAGTACAAAGGACAGTACTATTTTGATATTGGAAATATTTTCTCTAACGGTAAAATATTCTCTCCAATATTCAAGTGGCTATATAAAGGACATCATAGCTCATTCTTCAAGTGCTAAATTACAACAATATTGACAAGAACTCTCTCACGCTAAAAGCTTTCATATTCTTCACTGTTCATACATTGTTCTAAACTTAGAGAAATAACACAGTTGTGTTTATAGCTTTCATAGAAGCAATTCTTACTCTTTCATTGTATTACATTAATTTGTAAAGAAAGTTTTCCTTAAGAGGATCTAGGTTAGATCAGTAGCTCTTAAGAAGACTAAGAACAGTTGTTCTTAGGTGTGCTATTTGTAATCAGTTGATTTGAATAGTGGATTAAGTCCTTGTTGAGAAAGGCAAATCACTCTTGAAAAGGGTGGACTGGAGTAGTTGAGTTCAACGAACCAGGATAAAAATACTTGTGTTTTTATCTTTGATTATTTTCTGTCATACTTATTCAACCCCCCCCCTTCTAAGTATTTTCTCACCTTCATGACTCAGATGATTCTGAAGCCTCATCAGAGTCAGAGGACGAATGTGTAAATATGGCACTAATGGCTGACGTGGAGGAGCACGAGGAAACATCTAAATCTGGATCAGAATCAGATTCAGAAGAGGTATTTTCTGATCTTACCAGAGCTGAGCTAATTGAAAGATTATCTGAGATGCTTGAAAACTATAGTAGGATTAGACTCAAATACAAGAAGCTTCGAAGCTATCTTGCATCTGAGACTGATCAGATGAAATCAAAAATTGCTGAGCTAAAAGAAAATAATTTTCAAATAAAAACTAATTTAGAAAAAGCTCAACAAAAGTCTGATTCAGATACTATGTCTTACTCCAAAAATATTTTAGAAGAGTACGGCTATAGTTTTCAGAGGTTTCTGTCTAAAGGCCTAGATAGAAGCAAAATGGCTTCCATTATCTATGGTGTTAGCAGGAATAATAGAAAAGGAGTTGGATATGAATCACCATTTGGGAAGGATTTAAATCCAAAACCTGTTGATAAGCTGATCATCAATTATACTCCTCTATAAACTCATTTTAAATATGGTCACCTAAATGACATAAAGCATACACGTACAGATCAGATCACAAAAAGCTTTATTAAACCAAATCCTCGTCAGAACACAAAAGTTTTTAAGGAACATAAGTTCAGGCAGAACTTCAGACCAACTAACCCCAGAGGACCCAAAAAGATATAGGTACCTAAGGATAAAATAATATTTGTTGCAGATGTCCTTAGCAGCAAATTTAAGACATCAGTCATGGTACCTGGACTCTGGCTGCTCACGACATATGACAGGAAGAAGGTCTATGCTCCAAATCCTGGAACTTAGATCTGGAGGAGACGTGAAGTTTGGAGGAAACCTGTAACACCCCAAGTTTAATCGAAATATTTTAATTTATTTATTTAATTGAGAATATTCGTATTTTTGGTGTTTTCGGTGGTTTTGGGAATTATTGAGAAGATGTCAATGTTGGACTATTTATTTAATTAATAGTATGCTATATGAGAATATTAGTATTATTATTATTAAAATGAATATAAGAGAAATAAGGGTAAATTGGGCATTATGAAGAGTTAGTAAGGGTATTATGGGAAAAGCCCAATTTGTGAGGCCCAAGACTAAGTTAGACAAAAATTGAGTTCTGAAAGGAAATTAGATTTCATTTTTGTTTAACGTGAAAGTTAGTGGCCAAAGTTCTGAAGGAAAGGCTGGAAGCAGAAGATCCCAAAGATTAATCGTGAAAGCTGTGAATCGACTAAGGTATGGGGAGTATCGCATTTCAAGATTTTCTATGTATGCCTTTTGATGTGTTTATGGTGGGGTTATGATTTAAGATACTTTGGGTTGACTGTGGGAAAATAGGGAATTTGATGATAAGGCTTTAAGGTTAGGAGGAATGGTGTGTAACACTAAATATTGACATGAATTTAGGAAACCTTATCGGACTGTTTGATGTGTAACATGAGAAAGGAAATCTTAGGCCTTCGTGGCCAAAACCTTGGATTGTGATATGTTTGACCCTGTAGGAATAGGAATATGCAAATGTGAAGTAACTCTGATGTACTCAGAGCAATTGCAGGAAAATAGTGTTTTAGGCAGTGCAAATGTTGTCAGATTGGCCTAATAAACTATAGATGTTGTGCCGTTATCACCGTATGACCTTAGAGATGTTTTGGGGATGTTTTAGGAGCATTGGGTATATGAATCATATGAGTATTTTGGGTAGATAGCAGGTCTGATCGTAGCAGGTTGTGTTGTTATCGCGTTGTTTGCCTAGCGAGCAAGCTAGGAAACATTCGCCACAAGACTCGCCTAGCGAGCATTCTCCACAGGCTCGCCTAGCGAGCAAGCCAGCGAGAAGAGCAGAGTTCACGAATGTTGATCGTGTGCAGCGATACCGTGATGTTTGATTCTGGGATTCCTGTGATGAGTTACTATGAGTATGACAGTGAGGTTGCGTGAGTAATAAGTGATAGTATTGAGAATTACCGCGAGTGTAATTATGATGAATTAATATGAGGCAATATGAGATGATATTAGGGATTAATATGTGAATACTATGTGATGATATGACGAATTAACATGAGTAGAACTGTGAAATTTATGTGATTGATAGGCGATAGTGTGAGGATTACCGTGAGTATAAGTTGATAAATTAATATGAGATGATATGGGGGTAGTATTATGAATTAATATGGGATAATATGGGATAATATGACTTTGAGCTAATATGTGATTTATACGTGATTATATGATGACATGATGTGTGAGAATGATTAATATGATGAATTATGATGATATGTTGTTTGATGAATAATATGATGTATTATGATGATATGTTGTATGATGAATAATATGATGTATTATGATGATATGTTGTATGATGAATAATATGTGTAACATGAGAAAGGAAATCCTAGGCCTTCGTGGCCAAAACCTTGGATTGTGATATGTTTGACCCTGTAGGAATAGGAATATGCAAATGTGAAGTAACTCTGATGTACTCAGAGCAATTGCAGGAAAATAGTGGTTTAGGCAGTGCAAATGTTGTCAGATTGGCCTAATAAACTATAGATGTTGTGCAGTTATCACCGTATGACCTTAGAGATGTTTTGGGGATGTTTTAGGAGCATTGGGTATATGAATCATATGAGTATTTTGGGTAGAGAGCAGGTCTGATCGTAGCAGGTTGTGTTGTTATCGCGTTGTTTGCCTAGCGAGCAAGCTAGCGAACATTCGCCACAAGACTCGCCTAGCGAGCATTCGCCACAGGCTCGCCTAGCGAGCAAGCCAGCGAGAATAGCAGAGTTCACGAATGTTGATCGTGTGCAGCGATATCGTGATGTTTGATTCTGGGATTCCTGTGATGAGTTACTATGAGTATGACAGTGAGGTTGCGTGAGTAATAAGTGATAGTATTGAGAATTACCGCGAGTGTAATTATGATGAATTAATATGAGGCAATATGAGATGATATTAGGGATTAATATGTGAATACTATGTGATGCTATGACGAATTCACATGAGTAGAACTGTGAAATTTATGTGATTGATAGGCGATAGTGTGAGGATTACCGTGAGTATAAGTTGATAAATTAATATGAGATGATATGGGGGTAGTATTATGAATTAATATGGGATAATATGGGATAATATGACTTTGAGCTAATATGTGATTTATACGTGATTATATGATGACATGATGTGTGAGAATGATTAATATGATGAATTATGATGATATGTTGTTTGATGAATAATATGATGTATTCTGATGCTATGTTGTATGATGAATAATATGATGTATTATGATGATATGTTGTATGATGAATAATATGATGTATTATGATGATATGCTGTGTGATGATTAATATGATGAATTATGATGATATGTTGCATGATGAGTAATATGATGAATTATGATGATATGTTGTATTGATGATTAATATGATAAGTTATGACGTATGACGAATATGATGAATGATGATGCACCATATGTTGTTATTATGAGGATTATTGTGACGTGTGAATCATGCATTCATGTGCATCCGGACTTTGGTTCAGGACCTCAATTACTTTGGCTTCAATCCCACTGTGTGGATGTGAAGTATTTTGATGTGCTCCGATCCTATTGATGGGGATCTATGGAGGGTTGATGGCCTAGTATCCATCGCGTTGTGATGATTGGTACCACATGCATTGAGTCTACGTTGCATTTGCATTTATAAGCCTTTGTGTATAAATTATGACGTTGTGGCCTTTGAGGCATATTTTAAGGATATCAATGTGTTGAATATAACTATGAGTAATATGCCGTTTATGCATTAATTATTATACATTGATTATTATGAATTGTCTTACTCACCCTTCCTGTTTGAATGTTACCTCCACGTGGGTAACGTGCAGATGAGCAAGTTTAGCCGTGGACGTTGTCGAGGAGTATTGTGAACTTTAGAGTCGTTAGCCTTTATGGTTAATGTAGAGGGTCTTGCTCTGATATGTAACATCGGGTTGGGTTCTTTGAGTTGATTGTATATCGTTGGGTTATTTTACTGATGTTCCCTTATGAGGAAAACATTGAGTTATGTTTTGAGTTCCGCTGTATATGATGTTTTGATGTATTTTGAGAAAATCTGTGTGTTACGGAGTATTGACCAACTTTGTTGACTTTGAGAAATGTACGCCCTTTTATGGCTTTTTAATGAAAGTTAATATTTTACTCTGAAATTTGTGTTCTTTGGCCATAATATCTATGGGGTAGAATAAGGGTGTTACATTAGTGGTATCAAAGCAGGTCGGTCCGTCCAGCCAAGTTGTCTAATGTTGATTGTTCCCTTGTATGCAACACGTGTGTAAAAACACTGTTGGTACACATTTGGTTTCTAACCTTTGTCTGTAGAAGTGGCAATCAAACAAGTGGGGGAGAAGTTGTGCTTCTCTAAGATGCTGCAAGTGTGGAGTTGTAGCTCAGTGTGTGGTTGAACGCTCTTATAGTTTGGTAAAGATGGTTTATACTCCATCATGATTTTCGGCTGTCTATTGACAAATCGAGGAACTGATCAGCCTTAATCTGTTGTTGATAGTAGACAGAGTCATGTTGGATGGGATAGGCGTGTCTTACAAACTTATATGGCGTGAGCAGTGAATTGTTTTGAGTTAAGTTCAATACTTAGAATTGTTTTGGTGAGTCGGTGTAGGATGATGCTGAGGTGCTTATTTTGATGGGAAGTTTGAGTGTTACTGAAAGTAGGGAAGTTGGCGGTTTGTCGATTAATTGTGGTTGTCTGGAAGTTATCCTGACAAGATAGTGATGTACAGTCAGGACGTGAAGTGGTGTTATGATCGACTTAGTTACGGAAACTAGTCGGAGATTGAAGGCTCCACATTATATGTCTGTTTGGATGATCAAGGAATTAAATGGATTGAGTAGTTTTGAGGCTTGTGTCTGGTGTGTGTGCTAAGGCAACGGATTGTAGGGTCGAGTATATTAAAGGTGGACGATGACTTCTACCGATTATTAAAGAAAGTAAGATATGGAATGCAATATTGGTATAATTAGGCCTTTAAATATTTCAAGAGTTGAAGATGTGTTGAATGGCCTTCTAAGTGTGAAATTGTTGTTGTACGTTGAATTTCGAGATCGTCGCTTTTTACGGAATCGAAATCGGACACCCGGAAGTCAGGTAACGGTCGAAAATAGAATTTCGGACGGTCAAGTTCGCTAGGTCCTTCGCCTAGCGAACAGCCTCTCGCTTCCGTGTTCGCCTAGTGAAGGTGTCCTGGGCAGAAGAATGTTGTTTTGGTATTTTTGTCGTAACGGGAGAATCGTAACTCGGAATGATGCACGGTTCGAAGCATTGGAAATCTAGTCCAATGCTCTATGTGATGGTGAAGTAGTGGCATGGAATTAAGTTATTTATTGATGGAACATGTTTGGATTTTGTAGTAAGTGCGGAAGGTGCAATTCGTGTTTCCGCCATAACTCGCAAATTGAGTGTCCGTTTGGCATGGGATTTTCCATACTTAATTGAGCGAGTCAGTGGTTGTGTTAACCGATGATATTTTGGTATATTCGAAGAGTATAGAGGATCATGTTGAGAATTGGGAACTTGGGTTATGAGTGTTGGAGAAGAAGCAGAGATATGCCATTGTGAAGAAAAGTTCTAAGAGTTTTTGGGAGAGCCGTCAACAGCTTGTGTGTTGATTTTTGCCGAATCCGACAGAACTATTCGTTGTGTTTTGTGATGCTTTGTTGATGTGATTGGGAGATATGTTAAGTGCAACATCAGCGAGTTTTAGTTATGCTTTAAGGAAATTTAAAGTACATAAGAGGGATTATCTGACGTGTGATTTAGAGTTGGTTGTTGTTGTGTTTGTGCCGGAGTTGGAGGCTTCAATTGGTTAGTTTGAGATTTGAAATGTTTGGTGATCTCAAGAGCTTAAGGTATTTGCTTGAGTTGGAAGAGTTGAATATGAGGCAGAGAAAATAATTGGGACTCTTGAAGGATTATGGTTTTGGATTGAATTACCATTCGGGTGAAGCAAACGTGGTAGCTTATGCATTGATTTGGAAATCTTTGCATATACCGATGATGATGGTGAAAGGAGTTAGAACTGATTGAGCAGTTTCGTGATATGAGTTTGGTGTGTGAAGAGACTCCTTATGGAGTTAAGCTTAGTATGTTGGACCTTACTCGTGGTATTCTCGATGAGATTCGATAAGGTTAGAACTCTGGTTTGAGTTGGAAGATTGGTTGAATTTGATGAATTAAAGTCGAAGGGCTTATTTTCAGATTAATGGAAATGGTATCATGAGATGTTATGATAGAGTTTGTGTTCTAGATATTATTGAGTGGAATAAGAGTATTGAGGTAGATGGAGTATCCATCCCGGTGCTATGAAGATGTAACCGGATTTGAGGAAATTATTTTAATGGCCATAGATGAAGAGAGAAGTGGTTGAGTTTGTATATGTTGGTTAGACTTGTCGGAAGTCGAAGAATAAACGTTAGAGACTGTTGGGTCTGATGCAACCGTTGAATATTCCAGGGTGGAAATCGGGTAGTATTTCCATGGATTTTGTGTTGGGTTTTCCAAAGAATTGGAGGGATATGATTTTAATTGGGTGATTTTGGATAGATTGACTCTTTTCTTACCAATGAGCATTAATTATTCTATGTTGAAGCTAGCTGAGATGTATATTGACGAAGTTGTGAAGTTGTATGAGACGTCGTCGAATATTGTGTCAGATGGGGATCTGAGTTTTCATCGAGATTTTCAGAGAGTTTGCAGATGCTTTGAGTACCATGTTGAAGTTGAACTCTGCCTATCATCCATGGACGGATGGACGGACAGAGAGAACTATCCAGTCTTGAGAGCATTTGTGGAGAGCTTATGTGTTGCATCAAGGTGGATCGTGGGATAGTTAATTATCATTGATTGAGTTACCTACAATAACAGTCAGCATTCTAGTATCGAAATGACACCGTATGAGGATTTGTATGGTAGAAGGTGTAGGACTCATTTGTGTTGATATGATTCAGGCGAGAGTGTTGTGCTCGGACCTGAGAATTATTTAAGAGACGACTGAAAAGATCAAGAAGATCTAAGAAGAGACGTGTTGTGAGAGTTACGATGGTGACTGGTGTTGGTCGAGCTTTGAAGTCTCGGAAGCACACACTGTGTTTTGTTGATTTGTATCAGAAGTGACACAGCGGAAGCATGGGAGAGGTAGCATGTTAGACTGTTTTACCGTTGTCGCTTGTGAATTTACATGATGTGGCATGTACCTAAGTTGAAGAAGTACATTGATTCGGATGGATGGTGTACAAGTGAAAGGTAATTTGACTGTTGAGGTGTTGCTAGTTCAGGTGGATGAACGAGAAGCAACTTCGAGGTGAAGAGATTCCTTTGGTGAAGGTAGTTTGGGAGGACCAGCTGGAGAAAGTTGGAATTGGGAACTTGGAGATCAGTTGAGGGAGTCGTACCCGACTCTGTTCCTTGAGGTAATTTTTGAGGGCGAAAATTCTTTTAAGTGAGGGAGAGTTGTAACTGTTGCGGTGAGAATTGTAATACAAGCTATTGATTAACTTGAATCTTTAATTCTTATATTACAACCGGACTTTAATTTATCCAAAGGAAAGGTCTAAAGAAAGAAAAACCCTTTTCGCGATGTAACAACAACGCTAAGAGATTTGGGGATCGAGGGTTGGTTATGCATAGGGTAGGTATTTCACATCCTAGACATCTATAGTACTCTACAGGAACCTTTTGTTTGCTTGCATGATAAGTTTGGTAAATGTTTGCTAAGGTTTGGGATTGGGTAAAGGGTAAAGGTTATAGGTTAAAACCTCAGGCTAGTTTCTAAGCTTGCTCGTAAAGACATCGCGTCCTCTGCCTACGTATCCTAACTAGGATAGAATCAGAGCAATCGTAGTTCACCTCACAAGGGATGAAGAACACTTGATTATGATCAAGGTCCAGAGGGGAACAAACATAACAATGTTTGTATAGAGTTTCACAAAACTCTCTAGATCTATGTTATAACACTCAAGAGGGGAGTAAGTAATCATATTCATGATTCTTACATAGAGTTTAAAAACCATATACTAGGGTTCTAGTTGAAGAAGCACTCCTAGTGTAGGTGGGTTTTCTAGACTTAAAGCAAAGTTTAAGGCTTACATGCTCTAACTTAACTAAGCTAGGGTTAGGATGACTTCACAAAGTCAAGGGAGGGGTAAATGAGCTATCCAATGACACAAGGGTCAAGGGAGAGACTTTTCCTTTGGAAGGAGAGAGGGAAACAACTTGGATGAGAACTAAAAAGTTCCATCACTTGGGGAAGAATTACTTAACAAAGCAAGATAAAATGAAGGTTACAATCAAGTGAGCATGCATATTACAATAAGCAGATACTTCAAATAATACCAATGGTTACAAACAATAATCGAACATCTTAACAAAGATTGGAGCATGTCTTAACAAAGATTGAGGACATATCTTAACAAAGATTGAGGACATATCTTAACAAAGATTGAAACATGATGAAGGTAATAACCACATAAACCAATCACAACTTGAAGGTAAACCAGTCATAGGTTCAAAGCATAGCAAATGTAACAACAAAATGCATAGATGATAAATGAACATAGGTAAATCAGTTTAAACTCATAATTTAGGAGTAATCAAAAATAAGATCATGGTGACCACCAAAGGAGAGTACCCTATCATGTTAACTAACAAGGGAAGTAAAGATCTCACAAGAAATTTCAAGCATGCTCAGAGGAATTCAACTGTAGGTAGGATAACGATCACCATAAGGGGACAAATTTCCACATGGGAAAAATGCCTCACAATTTATGACAACAAGTAATATTCCCACATCATATAAAAATAGACATTATAACAAACACAATGCAAAAAGAATGGATCAAAAAGGGTGAAAAATGAGAGAGTTATGATTTTTTGAAGATTTGATGAATTATGACAATAAATCAAACAAATAATAAAAAGCAAACATAAAATGAAAGGAATGGGGCCACGCTGGGAGTTGAAGCCAGGCCCCTATGTTCACAAACTCAGGATTTAGCCATTGGGCACATGGCGCACACTACCAAGGTGAAAAACATGATGAAGCATGAAAAAAAACAAAAGAATAAAAGGATTCGACCTCCACACGGGTCGAACCCATGTTTGGCTAGTGAAAGGTGAGATATGCGCGCATGCTTCTACCACTGGGGTGGCTATACATCCGTTGATATAGCCACCCCCATAAATATATATGGTAAGTTTACATGATATTCTGGGCAAAACATGAAGCAAAGACAAGGCAATGTTCCAAATGCGTTTTGATGTCAAACATAACCAATTCTTAACCAAATCAAACAAACCTTAGATCAATCTTGGGTGTTTTTAAACAAGAAAAAAGATAGTCCAGGTAGAATTTTGAAAAGAGGCTTTGAAATGAAAACACGATGGTAGTTGCAAATTTGGATGAAAATGCATTTACAAAGCAAAAGATCATACCAGTCATGCTATGGTCAGGGAAAGGGCTCAAACACAATTCAAATATCATGTATATCAAGTTCATGCATTCAAAACAAACACTCATGAATCAAGACTCCAACTGTCATGTGGAAATGAGATAAAAATCAAGACACTTGCAAGTGAGATAGTGAGATTATAAAACAGGCCAATTTGGAGTAAACGAATCACACATACGTACTCAAAACAACATATAAGGTGTGTCTAAACCTTAAGAAAGCTCACAAACAACATGGATTTAAAAAACATATGACAGCTGCAAATTTAGTGAATTGACATGCATTTGATAATCACAAACTGAATCAATAGTGAGCAGGGGTTGTTGAGTAGCATGAGCAAATTATAAACATGATATTGAGAGTGTTCTAACAAGAAACTTCTTCAAAACAGCCCTGGTTCAAAAAGTGGCACATGAATTGCTATGATTGGCAGACAATGCAACAACATCCAAAACAGCAAAAGGTGTAACAACAATATGCTCTTGACACAAATATGAGACCTAGCATAAAGATGCCTATATCATTCATTTAAACACCAACTCCAATGCAAATTTACAAACTTAGGGAAGTAGGTAACATAAAAGAGCACAAGTGTTCTTTAAAACAGTTTGACAGTCATGGTATGCAAACATGGTTCAGCTGCAAAGAAGACCTCTCATTGACAAACAACACATACACACATCACAAATATATAGAAGGATGAGTTACCACTCTGAGATTAAGCATTATGTAAGTAAACATGGTTTTGGTATGTGGTATTTACAGTTTTGGCTTAAAATGCAATTAAGTGGTGAAATGCACATATAGGTAATCTTAGACCAAACGAAACATCTACACATATTAGAATCAAACATATGAGTGAGTTACAACCCTAAAGTCATGTATATGCAAACAGAAATACAACTTGGGTATGCTGTGGCAGATTTAGTGCATAAGTGTGTTTGGAATGTGAAATGTGAAAATAAGCCAGGACAGCACAAATGACCAATGTGCACACATCAAAAATATCATCATGAAAGTGGTTTAGATGCAAGGAAGAGCTTGTGTCAAGTAGAATGAAAATTGGTGTATTGGTGCACAAGTTGAAAAATTATGCCTAGGCATACATTCACCACAACAGGAAAATTTTGAAGCAATGACTTATTTCATGAAAAAGAGGTTATACACATATTATGATGATGCCAACAGATGAGATGCAACTCAGAAAATGGGTGAAAACTTACCAAAACAGAAATTAGCATTTGAAGCTCATATCATACAAGAACAATGACTTGAATATGCAATAAGCCAAAACCATGACAGTTGGAGAAATTGAGGTCATACACAAGTTACAAATGGATATGATAAATATTTAATGCATACAAATCATGTAGACAATGCTTGGAACAGAATATGATATATTTGGTCTCATTATATTTTGAAGAAAAATGCAAGAGAGGCATGGTAAGGCAGCTTGAACATTTAGACAGATTTTGAGCACAACAACAACATACACATTCTTGAAATAGGTAAATAAGTGAGTCTCTAAACATAAGGTCAAGCAAAAGCACACCAAGCTAGAAATGACATGTTGATTCCAAATTGACAGCAAAAACACATAAGACTTCAAGACAGCAAAAATGTAACAACATTCATATCTTTCAAATTCTCCACCAAGACACACATCATGAACAAAATCAAACATTTTGACCAAAGACTTAAGACATAGCAAGCATAACCACTTAGAAACCACCTCATAGCAATGATAGGCAAGACAAACATGAAAATATCACAATGAAAACAAAGGACACATTGATTCACACATGATCAAGGGCAAGGGGAGATCTATGAGCAACTTACAAGTTATCTACTCATCTCACTAATGAGCTAGGTTGGACAGTTCTAGGGCAAGCATATCACTTTTTCAAGGTTAGATCCTAAATCTACCAAATGACCAAAAACTCACAAACAAGTCTAAACATGATAGCAAGGCACAAACTTGCAACCTATCATCCACATATCATTTACAAATGACAATATATTGATAAAATAAGCATTATGATCATAAAACTAGGATTCTTGATAAAGAAGCACAATAGGGCAGCCATGGTATGTTTTTACACAAATCATCACAAAATGACAATACATGACAATGTATGATTAATAGATAGTTATAATATCACATACCTCTTGTTGACTAGCCTTGAACAAGATAAAAAGCTTAGAAACCCAGAGATATTCCTTCCTTTGCAATGAGATGAAGCTTACTTCCTCTTCAAGCAACAAAACCAATCTTCAAGACAGTTGGAGTTAGGTGATTCCCAATTGATTTTCAATGCTTTGGACAATTGTAATATGACATATGTGAGGTGTGTGGATGGATAGAACTGCAAGAACAAGCCTAGACAAGGATTTGGCAAGTTTTGAGTATGGTGGTCAAACTTTCTTGGTGTGAAAGTTGAATTTTTGGAAAATGCTATTTTTGAGAGGTTTCAAGGTATAGAAACCTTCTATACTATATTTAGGGATTGTGTGGATGATTTTTAGAGGCTTGGAAATGATGGAACTGGTCTTGAGCAGAGTTTTGCTCAAGACAGCTTTTTGGTGAAAATGGTGACTTTGAGATTTTTGAAATTCTTGAGGAATGAGAGGAGAATGAGAGCTATGTTTTCTCTGGTTTTTTGAGATTGCTCTGGTGTGTTTAAACTCATAAAAGAGACCTCTATTTATAGCCAAACAAGAGTGAGGGCAGCCTTGGTCTTTTACCACTTTTGGAGGGAGTTTTCATGAGATTTTCAAAATGAATCTTGCAAGATCTTCTCCTATCAGCTCCATTGTTCAAAGGAGATCAGAAAACTCAAGTGGAGATGGACATGAAGTGACTGAGATGATCTATGAAGGTAGAGTAAGCCAGCTACAACAGTCCTAGTATTAAAGTTTCTCTCTCCTTCTTACATTTGATTATTATATTGCCAAGTTGCAGCAACTTGCTATGTTTACCAAAACCATGTTTTTCTCTGGTTTTCACTCCATCAATGTCTCATATTATTAGTTTGGATCAAGATCCAAAGGCTGAGAATGGCTTAAGTTGTGAAAATTCAAACTTGAGAATTCTTGACAAAGTGATTTTCAAGTGTGACAGGCCCAACTTCTATGGTGCATAACTTCCTGCTCAAACATGCTATTGAGGAATTCTAGCACAATTTGGAAAGCCCTTAAATAGCTCTATAACTTTCATGTTTTGGGAATTTCCAAATTCTAGATGGAACTAGGTTGAAAAACCCTTCAAAGTTCTGAAAAAATCACTTAAAAGTGCTAAATAACTTAGAATTTTTCTAAGTTATTTCCCCCTCAAAAATGAATTTTGCTATAACTCCAATTCTATGCATTTTTTTGACCATGGACTACTTTGAGGCTTTTGTAGGATTTGTCAAGAGCTTTCCAATGAGCTTTGAACCACTTCAATTGGCTGTGTGGTTGAGGAGTTATGGTCTTGCCCCTTTCGAAACCCTGATTCCCGATTTTTGCAATTACTTCTCAACCCTTGATCCAATGGTCATGAAATTTTATGGGGAGGTGTAATATGATATAAGGAACATTTTTGATTCACATCTTGAAGTCAAATTCCTTATTATTGAAAAGTTGACTTTTTGGTCAACCTTTCGATCGATCGGTGCCTACCGAGTCAACCGTTGATGATCCGGACATCCTGAGGACTTGAAACTCTTCGGGTGGACTTTACTAAGACATAGGAACTTAATGAACCAAGATCCCAACGTTGAAACACTCTTTAAATCAAAATTCAAACTACAGTTGACTTTTTCTCGTTGAAAACCCTAATCGGGTACCTTAAATTGCACTGTTCTCAATCCCCTGGTGACCACCTCAAATTGAATCTATACTTGATACAATATTGTATTCTTGATGATGTGGAGACTTATTTGAAGTTGAATCAATCCAAAACATTAACTGATCAGACCACCGAAATCTTGATTTTGATGGTACGGAAACCCTAATTCATCTGCATCTTAACAAAGATAAACTGAAAATGGGTTAAGGTTAGTTAATCAAGTGAATATGATCCTACAATGATGATGAGGATCTAAGGGGTCAAAATTTGGGGTGCAACAGATGACCCTATTTAAATATCTTCACTAGATGGTGATGAGAGATGACAATCCTCATAGAATCGCAGTGAAAGGTATTTAAATATAGCAAACCAGAAATTTTGTCCCTTAGATCCGATGGTATGCAAAAGGGCTAATGCAATATGCCATGAATCTAAATGATGTTATATGATGCTTGAATGCAAGACAGATGCAGACACACGAGCAAATGTAAAAGAACGGCAACACAACGAGTAACCACTCACGAGGGCCCCAACACACTAGGGGAAAGATTCCAAGTGAAGTAAGCAAGGCAGTTCAGACATGACTAAAGATGCTTGTTCAAGGAAATCTTTCACACAGGGGACACAAATTCCACCAGGGAAGACACATCTTCATTGGGGAAAGGAGATATGAGCCCCACTGGGAATAACCAGATGAGGAAGTCCACCGGGGAAGATAACAATTCTTCACTGGGGAAGCGAAAGAAAAGAAAAGCAAACCACACTGGGGAAGAAACCCACTGGGGGAAACTTCACTGGGGAATAAATCCACTAGGGAAGCAGAACTTCACTGGGGAAAAGACGGAATGAAGCCACGAACCTCACTGGGAATAACCAGATGAGAAAATTTCCTATAATAAAGAGTTCAAATGGGATCTTCAGGAAAACGTTAGAAACAAAGATCGGACGTGTCGGGGAAACTGGTATCCACTAGTTCTCCGAGACTCGACTGGAAAAGCAAAATCTTCAATATGGGGAGACTGGTGACGACCAGAACCACGAATAACTTCAAACAGTGCTAGTTTCCACTAGACTTACTGGGGATATGGTGACGACCAAATCAAAAATGGTTTCCAAGAAGTGTTAAACATCACTAGACTTCCTGGGGATATGGTAACAACCAAATCGAAGTTCCAATTAAAATTGAGAATTCCAAACAATGTTGTTACAACAACAGGACCTTGGCTGAGAAAGTTGGTAACAATCCACTTTCGGCACTAATAACGATTAGTTTTCAAGCAATGCCAGTAACCACTGGACTTAAAGGGGACTGGTGATAACCAAATCAGGATATACCAATAACAATTGATTCTGGATGATGCTAGTACCCACTAGACTTAACTGGAGAATTTGGTGATGACCGAATCCAAAGGAGACCAATGACAATTGGATTTTCAATGAGTTTGGTAACGACCAGACTAATGCGGTGATAACAATCTGCTTTAAGCGATGCCAATAATCATTGGACTTAGACCGATTGGTGATGACCATCTCAGGTATACCAATAACGATTGGTTCTGGATAATGCTAGTAAACACTAGACTTTCCAAATGAGGCTAGTGACCACTAGACTTATAGAGATTGGTAATAACTGCATCAAGGGGTACCAATAACAATTGGGTCTAAAGGTAATACTAGTAACGACTAGGTTCAGAAAGACTGGTAATAACCGAATCAAACGGGTACCAATAACAATTGGATTTGAAGGCGATGCCAATAATTATTGGACTTCAGGGAATTTTGGTGGCGACCAATTCCAGTATCAAGGACCATTGGTTTTAAAAGACAATACTAGTAACCACTAGATTTTAGCAAAGATTGGTAAAAACCGAATCAAAAGGGCTCCAATAACAATTTGTTCGCTTTATAACAGAATCATTAACAACTGGGTTTGGAAAATGGTTGGTGACGACCAAATCAAGGTACCGGACATAATTAGTTCTGAACACGTGCTAGTGACTTCTAGTCTTTCAAAGATTATAGGTGACGACCAAATCAAAGATGCATATTGGTAACAACCTCCCATTTGTGTAAATCGGATATTGCTAGTCACCACTAGCTTCCCAGAGAAGATAAGGAAATCCCAGGATGTCAACTTTGAAGCGAACTTGTTACAACAGGTCAAGGATAATGGTAACAACTGAAGGATCTCAAAGGCAACAGCCAAAACAAGCAAAACCAAAACCGAAATGCAAACAAATGCGTATGCTGGCATGATGTTGTATGTAAAATGCAGACCGACCCGCAGGAACGAAGGAAAGCAAAACAAAGAAAACATAGAGATAACCCGTCACACTGAGTTTCAAAATGCTTCAAGTCAGGCGACACTTTGTTCTTCGGCATAGATAACGATCTTTCCCAATAATATCTTCATAATTCAGCAGTGAAGAAGTCTTGGCTTAAGAGTCGGGATTACTGTCGGACGCATCTAGCTTGGTCGAAGGTAACATCAAACTTCCACAACTTTGAGAACTGTGTAATGTTATCAGATTACCTTTAGAACTTTTCAATCATTTTGTCAAACTGTGTTTCCTTCTTAAAGCAAAATTTAAATTTTTCAAAACACTTTACTTTCATGAAAATCCTTATTAACGAAGTGAAATTGCATAACAAAAACAGAGGATCACAACAATGATTTGGCCAAAAATCTGATTTTATTGATAGACAAGAACTTTACAAAAGGCAAAGCCTTGGGAATTTTATAAATTTGAAAAATGGCAAACAGAAAAGGTTACAGAATCCCAAAATAATCCGGTCCTTTTAACTGTCAGTTCACTTGCTTCACTGCTTTGACGAGAATGACAGGCGTTGATCTTTCTTCTGATACCTTGTACAAGATTCTGCCCCAGCGTCCGCCATCTTTCAAACATTGGGCTTTCATCCTGTTGAAGCACTGGGATCTCCTTTCTAGGTATTTTGCTTCAGGCGTAGTATTTTCTCACTGCGTCTGAGTTGATGGAATACTTGAGTCGTTCGTCATCCATAGTTTCAAGAATTAAAGATCCTCCGGAGAAGAAAGTTTTCACAACGAAAGGGCCGTCGTAATTGGGCATCCACTTGCCGCGCATGTCCTTTTGAGTTGGTAGGATTTTTCTAAGCACAAGCTCTCCTTCTCTATATTCTTTGGGACGAACCTTCTTGTTGAACGCCCTGATCATCCTCTGTTGATAGATTTGACTGTGACACATGGCCGTCATTCTTTTCTCATCAATGAGGTTCAATGAGTCAAATATTTCTTTTATCCATTCGTCTTCATCAAGCTTTTCTTTCGTCAAGATATTTAAAGAAGGTATTTTGACTTCAATGGGTAGCACAGCGTCTATCCCACACACTAAGGAAAAGGGAGTTGCCCCTGTCGAAGTGCGCACCGATGTTCGGTATCCATGAAGAGAAAATGGTAACATCTCGTGCCAATCTTTGTAAGTTACGACCATCTTTTGTACTATGTTTTTGATGTTTTGTTTGCAGCTTCAACTGCACCATTCATCTTAGGTCTGTAAGGAGACAAATTGTGATGTTTGATCTTGAAATCGTCACAAAGTTCCTTCATTGTTTTGTTGTTTAGATTCAACACATTGTCAGTGATGATCTGGTTAGGGATACCATATCGACAGATGATCTCTTTTTTGATGAAGCGAGCAACCACTTGCTTTGTCACGTTCGCATATGACGCCGCTTCCATCCATTTGGTGAAGTAATCAATTGCGACAAGGATGAAGCGATGGCCATTGGAAGCCTTTGGCTCTATTGCCGCAATCATATCTATGCCCCACATTGCAAAAGGCCATGGTGATGTCATCACGTTGAGAGGATGTGGAGGGACATGCACTTTTTCAGCATAGACTTGACATTTATGACACTTTCGAGCAAAGAGTATGTAGTCTGTCTCCAAAGTTAACCAGAAGTAGCCTGCTCTTAAGATTTTCTTAGCCATGACGTGGCCGTTGGCATGGGTGCCGAAGGTTCCTTCGTGTACTTCAGTCATTATGAGGTTCACCTCGTTTCCATCGACACATCGGAGTAAAACCATGTCATGATTTCTTTTGTACAAGGTACCATTGCTGATGAAGAATTTAGATGACAATCTTCGTATTGCTCTTTTGTCAACTGTGGACGTGTCAGCGGGATACTCTTGATTTTGAAGAAAATTCTTGATATCGTGAAACCACAGCTTCTCATCAGATTCTTCATCTATTGTCATGACGTATGCGGGTACTGTCCTTCTTTCGATGCGGATCAGAGGTGCCTCATTGACAAACTGGACCTTCCATATTAATGCCATCATGGCTAGTGCATCGGCAATGTGATTTTCTACTCTTGATACATGCTTGAAGGTAATTTCATCAAAATATTCAGCCATCTCCAAGATATGAGTCTTGTAAGGGATCAACTTTTCATCCCTGGTTTCCCATTCTCCTTTGAGTTGGTAGATCACTAAGGCAGAATCACCAATTACTTCCAAGATTTTGATGCGAAGATCGATGGCAGCTTCTAACCCTAAGATGCAGGCTTCATACTCGGCTATGTTGTTTGTACATGAGAAACAAAGTCGGGCTGTGACGGTAGTGTACCCTCCAGTTGGATTTTTTAGAACAGCTCCGACACCATGTTCATTCTTGTTTGGCGCTCCGTCGAACATCATTTCCCATCGGGATCCAGGCTCGGGACCTTCTTCCGGACCAGGCTCTGGTTTTATGCGCTGAATATACATCACATCTTCATCAGGAAAATCAAACTTGAGCGGTTGATAATCTTCCATGGGATGCTCTGCGAGGTGTTCTGACAAGACACTTCCTTTGATAGATTTTTGAGCAACATATTGAATATCATACTCTGATAAGAGCATATGCCATCAGGCCAATCTTCCTATTTGAGCTGGCTTTTCAAAGATGTACTTGATGGGGTCCATCTTAGAAATTAACATTGTAGTGTGACAAATCATGTACTGCCTCAGACGCTTTGTGGCCCATGCTAACGCACAACAGGCTTTTTCCAGGGGAGAGTAACGACTCTCGCAATCAGTGAACTTCTTGCTTAGATAGTAGATTGCGTGTTCCTTTTTTCCTGACTCATCAGTCTGGCCTAAGACACAACCCATTGAATCTTCTAGTACTGTCATATACATGAACAAAGGCCTTCCGAGTACAGGAGGAATCAGTACTGGAGGTTCTTGTAAGTACTGCTTGATCTTCTCAAATGCGGCCTGGCAGTTTTCATTCCATACCACTGTTTGATCTTTTCGTAATAACTTGAAGATCGACGTGCAAGTAGGAGTAAAATTGGAGATGAATCCGGAGATGTAATTCAGACGTCTGAGGAAGCCTCTGACTTGTTTCTCTGTTTTGGGAGCAGGCATCTCCTGGATTGCTTTAACCTTGTCGGGGTCTACTTCAATTCCTTGTTGACTAACGATGAATCCAAGTAACTTGCCTGAGCGAACTCCGAAGGTGTATTTTGCTGGATTTAACCTTAGTTGATACTTTCAGAGTCTCTCGAATAGCTTCAGCAGATGATCCAAGTGGTCTTCTTCACTTTGGGATTTTGCGATCATATCATCCACGTATACTTCTATTTCTTTGTGCATCATATCATGAAAGAGTGTGACCATAGCTCTCTGATACGTTGCCCCTGTGTTCTTCAAACCAAAAGGCATGACCTTATAACAATAGGTGCCCCAGGGTGTGATGAAGGTTGTTTTCTCCATGTCATCTGGATCCATCTTTATCTGATTATAACTAGAAAATCCGTCCATAAATGAGAATACTGCGAAGCTTGCTGTGTTATCCACCAAAGTGTCAATGTGTGGTAGAGGGAAGTCGTCCTTCGGACTTTCTTTGTTTAAATCCCTGTAATCGACGCACATCCTGACCTTGCCATCCTTCTTCGGGACTGGTACAATGTTTGCCACCCATTCTGGATACTTGGATACTGCTAAAAAGCCGGCATCAATTTGCTTTTTGACCTCGTCTCAGATTTTAAGAGCCATGTCTGGTCTTGACCTGCGAAGCTTCTGTTTGACCGGAGGACATTCTGGCTTCAGGGGGAGCTTGTGCATGACAATGTCAGTATCCAACCCTGGCATGTCTTGGTAAGACCAAGCAAATATGCCGACATAATCTCTGAGGATCGCTATCAGCTTGTCTTTGATCTCTGGCCTTAATGATGCCCCAATCTTGACTTCTTTTTTGTCTTCTTCTGACCCCAAGTTGATGACTTCAGTCTGCTCTTGGTGGGGCTGGAGATAAACATCTTCGTATTCAGCCATTCTCTTCAACTCTTCTGGGACTTCTAACTCTTCATCATACTCTTCATCATTCTCTTCTTCAGCTTGAAAGACAGATGAATGGCTAGTAGAAGGAGCCGAAGGATCATAGGATTCTGTGGTTGATGGAGGTATTCTGCATGTTTATTTTGGAACAAGTAGACACACACACACACAGACATGCAGATGAAGGGTTGTTTTTATTTTTCCAAAAAGATTGCCATTTTTCTTTTTAAAAAAAGAGTGAAAATGATGCGCACAACAATAAGCCAGAGTTTTAACAAAAACACTTTTTCATTAATGATTTTCAAATTTGCAAAGTGGCCCAATACAAAATAATTCGCAGGCCTTGGGCAAGACCAAGAATTTTTAAAGAAAAACACAAAGCTAACAAGCAGAGTGAATTACTCTAAAGGTAAAAAGATGGGAACTTCCACAGCCTCCCAGTTGCGCAACGCTGCTCCTCCCCTAGTTATTAGATGATCCAGATTACCATCTTCATCCTCAGTAATAATGGCATTGACTTGCATGCCGCCACTAGTGAATATCTCATTCAAAGACTTCTTCTTCATGTTGCTTTCTTCTGGCTCGCCTTCTAGAGTTGGTTTGTAACCCAACCCTTGTCGATCATTTTTGGCTCGAGCGTTGACTTTGATGACCTCTCCCCATCCCAATGGGACTCCAACTTTCAGTACCGCCTTAATACTTTGAGCAGAGGTAAATGATGGCCCACGGGTTATGTCCGATTCATCAACTAGAACAGCGTGAGCTATTTCTAGTGCTTGGAAGGCCGTCTCGAGGGAATCTTCATCAGCCTCAATATACCGGAATGACGACAAGTTGCTTACCATTAAGTCTTCTTCTCCATGGACAATGACCAACTTGTCATCCACAACAAACTTCATTTTTTGGTGGAGAGTAGAAGTGACAGCGCCAGCTGTGTGAACCCATGGTCTTCCCAGTAGACAACTGTAGACCGGATTAATGTCCATCACCTGGAAGGTGACTTCGAAGATTTGTGGTCCAATCAGGATGGGAAGATCAACTTCTCCTATCAAGGCTCTCCTGGATCCATCAAATGCCTTGACTATGAGACAAGTTGGTCTCATGGTAGCACCTTGATACGCCAGCTTGGCCAAAGTCCTTTTAGGTATTACGTTGAGTGTTGATCCTGTGTCAACAAGAGCTCGGGACATTGTATCCTCTTCACATTTGACTAACACATGTAGAGCACGATTGTGCTTACGCTTTTCAGCTGTCAAATCGTTATTGTCAAAGCTCAATGTGTTGCAGGTAGTGATATTTGCTACAATGGAGTTAAACTGCCCCACTGTAATATCTTTAGTAACGTGGGCTTGTGTTAGGATTTTGAGCAAAGCCTGGCGGTGCGCCGGAGAGCTTAAAAGCAAAGCCATGACCGAGATCTTAGAAGGTGTTTGATTTAGTTGGTCCACAACCCTATAACCACTTCGTCTAATGATTCTCAAGAATTCTTCTTCATCGTTCTTGAGGCTTTCTTTTTCTTTAACTAAAGGTTCTTTAGTGGCGACTGCCTCTGGAACAGGCTTCTGAGGAACAGGAACTTTTTGAACATAAATTGTTGGTGGAGGAGCCACATTATATGTTCGAGGTTGGTAGATGCGACCACTTCAGGTCATTTTTCTTCCACCGGCAATGTTAGCCACATTTGCCGGTTTCTTTTCTTTGAAGATCCCATCGCACCATGAATAGTCTTGTTTAGGTGTCACGGCTCTTGGGTGAGGCTTGGATCCTCCCCTCGGCTCAAACCTGGTTTGTCCCCTCCCGAATTTCGAGGGTGCATCGTCGCGGAATACTGGCCGGACGTTCTTGTTGTTGTTGTTGTTATCATTCTTGAATACAACTATTTTGTTGGGCTTTTCTGGCATGTTAAACACAGGTTCGATGACTGCCACATCTTCTTCCTTTTTCCGGTGAGCGATTTCTATCATTCCCTGTTCAATCATTGCCTGAATGTCTTTTTTCACAGCGTCACAACCCTCAGGATTCAACATACATTCTTTGCAATCTTCGTGAGATGTCTTAAGCGACCATGCCTGAGCAAGGCGTTTGTGTAGGTCTGCCAATGGCACTTTGATCTCACCAACAGTGGTAACTTTCTTGTCTTCTGACCCCTCTCCTTCTTCAGTAATGGCATTGACTCCACCATGATTTGGCAGAGGGTTGCTCTTTACATTGGGATGATTATCTTCTAAGGATAGAATTCTTTTTTCAATTAGCTTACGAACTAGATGCTGAAGGGCGAAACAACCTTCGAGATCGTGTACTGGAGCATTCTCATGGAATAGGCAGCGAGCATTTGTATTGTAATAGAATGGGAGTGGATTAGGTGGAGCACCTAACTTTCTTGTTTTGACCAGCTCTCTTTCTATTAACATGGGAAACAGGTCGGTGTAGCTCATCAGAATAGGCTGTATTTTTGGCCTATTTGCTTGATAATTTGCCCTCGGAGCTCTGTTCTGCGGCTGTTGACCTTGCGGCTGCTGGTATTGTTGTTGATTATTAGAGTGATATTGATGTTGGTTTCCAGGTTGATACTGGTGTTGATTGCTGGATGCCCCAGGCTGGGGACCATGCTCTGATGAAGGTTGAAAAACCGGAGTCACCGCTGCCACATATGATGGATGGTACTGTTGGCGATGGCTTCTGGAGTTTTGTGCTTTCTTCCCATATGTGATCGCACTCACCTTTCCCTCTTTCTTTTTGTGGAAATTGCTGACTGGCTTCTTTGTTGTGCTGGCGCTTGAGGTAATATTTGGAGTGGTCACTTTTCCACACTTTAAACCTGCTTCCACCTTGACCCCCACTGCCACAATATCAGAGAAATTTGTTGTAACACTGCTGATCAATCGTTTATAGAATTCTGGCCGAACTGTATCCACAAACCAGTCTGCCAACTCCTTTTAAGTAAGGGGAGGCTCTACTTGTGCTACAGTTCCGCGCCATCTTTGCGCATACTGCTTAAAGGTTTCAGTATTTTTCTGCGTCATGCTGAGAAGCTGACGACGGTCGGGAGCTAGGTCCATGTTGTACTTGTACTGTTGAATGAAAGCATCTGAAAGGTCTTGGAAACTGTGGATCTTCGCTTGATCTAAACTGAGATACCACTTAGCCGAAGCTCCTTTAAGACTATCTTGGAAACAGTGTACTAACAACTTGTCATTTTCAATATGCGGAGCCATCCGCCTACAGTACAAGATTAGGTGCACTTTAGGACAAGTGGTCCCCTTATATTTGTCGAATACCGGCATTTTAAATTTCTGAGGAAATACCAATCCAGATACCAGACATAGGTCCTTAACATCAGATCCAAAGACATGGCTTCCTTCGATGGCCCTCATCCTCTTGGCCATGATGTCCATTTCTACCCTTAATTTTTTGTGTTTTTCGTCCTCGGCTTCAGATCCGTCGGGTATATCAAAAATTGGATGTTGATTGGCGAAGACTGGTCGCACTGTGGTAGGTCCACCCGCTTGAGTGAAAATAGGATTTCTGATTGTTGAGTCGAACAGGGGATTAAGACTCGAAGACTGCATATTGTTGAATGGTGGCACAAAATCCCGGGACATACCGTAGGGAAATTCTGCTGAAATTACTGGAGCTACAGTGACATTGGCCGCTGCTGTGGCAACTTCGGAGATTACTGTAGGTTGCGTGTCCATCTTTGCTTTGATTATGTTGAGGACTTCCATGATCTGGCTGATGTCCCTTTTGATCCCTTCGATGTCGTTATCCATTTGATCAAACCTTTGGTCATTATTTGCCATCTTCTTTTGAGCTTGGGACCGTGTGTTGTATTTGTGAGTACTCAGCGTGACTCTTTCTCTCTTTTCTCTGAACAAGAACAAAGGATGAGCTGAGGAACCCAGATGCAAGACCGATGCGGGATGAAATGTGAATGCTAATGCAAATGCGGATGCATAAACCATTCAAGGAAAAATGAATTTTTTTGTTTACAAACAAAAAGTTAGAACAACATGTAACGACATGCTTAAAAAGCGTTTTTCATTTGATAGCTGAAAATCTATTACAATAGAGTGGCCCTTGCTAAAAAGCAAGACCTTTCTTTACAAGAAAATGAAAGTAAATGCAACAAATAGGATTTCAATCCTTTTAGGGAAAGCATGGAAATGGTGAAACAAAGATCAATCTAACAAGACGATCCTTCTCCTTCTTGGACTCTGACATGAACTTGGTCCTTGCGGATAATCTCCCACAGGTCTTCATTCTCTCTTTGCGCTTTGATCAAAGCGTATTTTAGCTCTTCCCTAGTTGTGGGGACCTCAGGCTCCATGGTTATCTCATAATCATGAGTGTAGAACATGGTCAAGGCAATTTCTTTTGACCATAGCAGGTACCCCCTGGTAGTTAAACAACTTGCATTCTCCATTGGAGTTAGGCCCAAGAGGTGTGGATCTCTTTGAGCGTATTGAGCATTAGCTTCTAGTTCTCGGTTGCGACCAGTTTTGCAGAAGCAAGGCCTCAATAATTCTGGTTCGGGCTCTGGTCCAGTAGGATACCCATATTGACGCCGGGCGAGGACAAGATTATAGGTGATAACTCCTTCTGGCCCGATGAGAGGCACATTGGGGAAATCTCCGTACCTAGGAATCATGACTTGGTCACCGAGGCTGGTGTCATACCATGTGATGTCATGGTGCCTGAGGGTGACGAGTTTAGAAACCCATGCGCTTTTGGTAGGAAGCCTCCAAAGGATATGAGTTTTTGGCAGATGAGAAGTAAACCATCGGTTGAGTAGTGCGAGGCAGCACGAGAATTGCCCACGATCATACAAGATGAAGTGGTGGATGACTACATAAGTATCAGCCAGTATCGCGTTGACCGGATTTTTGATGATGAAGAGGCGGATCGCCTCTTCACTAATGAAGTCGTAACTGCTTGGGAAGAGATACAACCCATATATCAGAAATGCCAGAATCGCCTCAAAAATGCCCAGGTTTCTGCTTTCATAATGATATTCAGCCATCTCCATTAGGGGTCTGGCATCCATTCCGTACCACCCTCCTTTCGCTCTCATCGGTGGTAAGTCCTCCAGCTTGATATGTAAGGCTTTAGCCAAGTCCCTCTTCTTTGGTTTTCCATAAGGAAGCGTAAACGTCCATAGCATCTTCAAATAATCAGTATACTCTTCGATGGTTGGGAGTAGCTGAAAGTCTGGAAATACGAAGCAGTGGTAGGTTGTAGAGTAAAACTCAACCAAGGCTTGCAACATGGGCTCGTTGATCGGAGCATTTATCAACGGTAATAGGTCCCCATATTTGACTATGAAAGCAGCGGGATTTCGGACAAGTCTTGTTAACATCCTTAGACGGCCTAATCTCAGATCCGGAACCGGAAGCATGTCTCTTCTTACCATGTTGTTGTCTGCAAAAAGAAAAAATCGAATTTCCTTGAATGGTTAGAAGAAATGCAAATGTAAATGCAAATAGTGTCATGGAACTCATACATTTACGAACATCAGAAGTCTCCATTTCATTAACAAAATGGATTACAAAATATTGTTTCTCCTTACAAGAGTTTTAAACAACAGCTAAATGAATCCTATCAAGGTTCCCTTAGCAGCCTTAAGTTGAGCTTCTCGATTTTTCTTTCCATCTGAGTCTTCTCAAAGATGAGTCTGTCCACAATTATCTTCCATGGATTAGACTGAGGCTCATAAGGTTCTTCTAGTGCTTTCCTCTTCTTACAAGAGAGGATTTCTTCGTCTTTCAACTAGAGTTATCTCTGGAGCTCCGCAATTTCTTTGACGACTATTTGATACTTGTGCTTCCAAGCTTCTTCAGTTTGCTGTGCTTTGACCAAAGCAATCTTCAACTTTTCTTCTTCGGACATGAAGACTAAAGGGCGGTCTTCCTTCAAAGCCATAGGCTCTTGCTTAGGATAAGGCATCGTTAGTGTGATGGCTCTCTTTCGAACCCATTGGAGGTAAGGTTCCAAAGAGACACAGTTGAGTCTTCCAAGATCCTTCTTCCATTTCTTGTGTAGATGCTTCCAAGCCTCTAGAATCTTTCCTTTTAATCCTTGACTATCTTCCTCTTCTTTGAAGAAATTGTTTTCCACTTGAACACTATTAGGTTTTTCCTTTAGAGGGTATCCCAATTGTCGGTCGGCGAGTATTGGATTATAACTGATTCCTCCATTAACACTGAGAAGAGGTACATTGCCAAAATCCCCACAATTATCAATGATCATTATCCCATCATAGTCACGACTATACCAATCAATATCGGAGTGGGTAAGAGCCATGGTCTTTTGCGACCACCATCCTTTCTTTGGATCCCAAAAAGAGTTGGCTTTGGGTAAGTGTGAAGTGAACCATTTGTATAACAAAGGAGCGCAACAAGTGATCATTCCTCCACTGTGAAAATTCCTCAGATGAACAGAATGGTATGTGTCTACTAACAAGGTAGGCACAGGATTCTTCTTCAAGAAAATTTTAATGGCGTTGAGGTCCACAAAATTCTCAAAGCTAGGGAACAAGAAGATGCCATAGATGAGTAAGGCAAGGATAGCCTCGAATGCATCCATGCTTAAATGATCTGCATAATACTGAGCTTTCTCAACCAAGAATTCTGGTTTTAAATCAAAAACTCCTTTTGTAATCATATTCTTTTTTATATCTACCACTCTCGAACGTGTAGCCTTGGCGATATCTTGTTCTTTAGGGTCCTTCTCCACAATTGGAAAAGGAGAATCTTCAAGAATGGGCAATCCAACCAACTGAGAATACTCTTCTAGTGTGGGCACTAGCTGATAATCAGAGAATGTGAAACAGTGGTAGAGCGGATCATAAAACTGCAGAAGAGTAGAAAGGAGTCCACTATCCATCTTTATCTTCAAGAGTAGCAACAGCTTCCCATACCGGCTTTGAAATCCCTCTGGATCTGTTAATAAGGTGCTCAACCTTTTCAAGTCATCTAGGTTAAAACCCTTGTAAGTGTACTTCAATGTTTTCTTTCTTTCACTGTTCATGACGACCTCTGATGTTTACAAACAACAAAGTCTGAGTTCCATGAAACCATTTGATGATATGATGATGTGATGATCAGGAATGCAAGATGCACAAACACAGGCAAATGCATATGCTCACAACACAAACTTAGGTTTAAGGAGAAGCATGAGTCCAAGGGTCTACCCATCCCCAAAGATTGTACTATGGATTGATTGTACTTGCCGAACGGGTTCTACAAAGTTCGCAGAGTCATCAACCCATCCTTCGGATATTATCAACTTCCCAAATCACTTGGTGATCGATAATATTCTCAAGAGAATCTCGTCTGAGTGTAGTATCACGTATCAACTATTTCGGAAATACTTCCTTATAGTCATCGCACTACGTCCTAATAAGGCCAAAGTGGGGTAAAGTGTATTCTAAAAGTCCACAGTGTCATGGGCTCCTTCGTTGAAAGTAGAATTGTTTTCACGAATACTCGATCAACAATACTAAAACTTTCAAGAGGGCATACACTGAGCGGTGGTTTCTCAAGTTAGCTTGGTCGGGAATCAACTCCCTATAAGCCTTCTTGAATATACCACCATCCTATTACAATTGCACTCAAGTCCGGGTATAGGACCGTCTCACCACTCGAAGCACCCAATACCCAACATACAAATAAATATATTGAAAAATATACATGTTAAGCAAATATTTACAAATATAGCATGCAATTAAACAAAATAGGCTAAACCCTCAAAAATAAATCAAGTCTCCCTAGTGAAGTCGCGATTTCTGTTGCGGTGACAATCGTGATACCAAGCTATTGATTAACTTGAATCTTTAATTCTTAGATTACAACCGGACTTTAATTTATCCAAAGGAAAGGTCTAAAGAAAGAAAAACCCTTTTTCGCGATGTAACAACAACACTAAGAGATTCGGGGATCGGGAGTTGGTTATGCATATGGTAGGTATTTCACATCCTAAACATCTGTAGTACTCTACAGGAACCTTTTGTTTGCTTGCATGCTAAGTTTGGTAAATGTTTGCTAAGGTTTGGGATTGGGTAAAGGGTAAAGGTTATAGGTTAAAACCTAAGGCTAGTTTCTAAGCTTGCTCGCAAAGACGTCGCGTTCTCTGCCTACGTATCCTAACTAGGATAGAATCAGAGAAATCGCGGTTCACCTCACAAGGGATGAAGAACACTTGATTATGATCAAGGTCCAGAGGGGATCAAACATAACAATGTTTGTATAGAGTTTCACAAAACTCTCTAGATCTATGTTATAACACTCAAGAGGGGAGTAAGTAATCATATTCCTGATTCTTACATAGAGTTTAAAAACTCTATCCTAGGGTTCTAGTTGAAGAAGCACTCCTAGTGTAGGTGGGTTTTCTAGACTTAAAGCAAAGTCTAAGGCTTACATGCTCTAACTTAACTAAGCTAGGGTTAGGATGACTTCACAAAGTCAAGGGAGGGGTAAATGAGCTATCCAATGACACAAGGGTCAAGGGAGAGACTTTTCCTTTGGAAGGAGAGAGGGAAACAACTTGGATGAGAACTAAAAAGTTCCATCACTTGGGGAAGAAGTACTTAACAAAGCAAGATAAAATGAAGGTTACAATCAAGTGAGCATGCATATTACAATAAGCAGATACTTCAAATAATACCAATGGTTACAACGAATAATCAAACATCTTAACAAAGATTGGAGCATGTCTTAACAAAGATTGAGGACATATCTTAACAAATATTGAAACATGATGAAGGTAATAACCACATAAACCAATCACAACTTGAAGGTAAACGAGTCCCAGGTTCAAAGCATAGCAAATGTAACAACAAAATGCATAGATGATAAATGAACATAGGTAAATCAGTTTAAACTCATAATTTAGGAGTAATCAAAAATAAGATCATGGTGACCGCCAAAGGAGGGTACCCTAGCATGTTAACTAACAAGGTAAGTAAAGATCTCACAAGAAATTTAAAGCATGCTTAAAGGAATTCAACTGTAGGTAGGATAACGATCACCATAAGGGGATAAATTTCCACATGGAAAAAATGCCTCACAATATATGACAACAAGTAATATTCCCACATCATATAAAAATAGACATTATAACAAACACAATTCAAAAAGAATGGATAAAAAAGGGTGAAAAATGAGAGAGTTATGATTTTTTGAAGATTTGATGAATTATGACAATAAATCAAACAAATAATAAAAAGCAAACATAAAATGAAAGGAATGGGGCCACGCTGGGAGTTGAACCCAGGCCCCTATGTTCACAAACTCAGGGTTTAGCCACTTGGGCACATGGCGCGCACTACCAAGGTGAAAAACATGATGAAGCATGAAAAAAACAAAAGAGTAAAAGGATTCGACCTCCACACGGGTCGAACCCAGGTTTGGCTAGTGAAAGGTGAGATATGCGCACATGCTTCTACCACTGGGGTGGCTATACATCCATTGATATAGCCACCCCCATAAATATATATGGTAAGTTTACATGATATTCTGGGCAAAACATGAAGCAAATACAAGGCAATGTTCCAAGTGCATTTTGATGTCAAACTTAACCAATTCTTAACCAAATCAAACAAACCTTAGATCAATCTTGGGTGTTTTTAAACAAGGAAAAAGATAGTCCAGGTAGAATTTTGAAAAGAGGCTTTGAAATGAAAACACGATGGTAGTTGCAAATTTGGATGAAAATGCATTTACAAAACAAAAGATCAAACCAGTCATGCTATGGTCAGGGAAAGGGCTCAAACACAATTCAAATATCATGTATATCAAGTTCATGCATTCAAAACAAACACTCATGAATCAAGACTCCAACTGTCATGTGGAGATGAGATAAAAATCAAGACACTTGCAAGTGAGATAGTGAGATTATAAAACAGGCCAATTTGGAATAAAGGACTCACACAAACATACTTAAAACAACATATAGGGTGTGTCTAAACCTTAAGAAAGCTCACATACAACATGGATTTAAAAAACATATGACAACTGCAAATTTAGTGAATTGACATGCATTTGATAATCACAAACAGAATCAATAGTGGGCAGGGGTTGTTGAGTAGCATGAGCAAATTATAAACATGATATTGAGAGTGTTCTAACAAGAAACTTCTTCAAAACAGCCCTGGTTCAAAAAGTGGCACATTAATTGTTATGATTGGCAGACAATGCAACAACATCCAAAACAGCAAAAGGTGTAACAACAATATGCTCTTGACACAAATATGAGACCTCGCATAAAGATGCCTATATCATTCATTTAAACACCAACTCCAATGCAAGTTTACAAACTTAGGGCAGTAGGTAACATAAAAGAGCACAAGTGTTCTTTAAAACAGTTTGACAGTCATGGTATGCAAACATGGTTCAGCTGCAAAGAAGACCTCTCATTGACAAACAACACATACACACATCACAGATATAGAGAAGGATGAGTTACCACTCTGAGATTAAGCATTATGCAAGTAAACATGGTTTTGTATGTGGTCTTGATAGTTTTAGCTTAAAATGCAATTAAGTGGTGAAATGCAAATATAGGTAATCTTAGACCAAACCAAACATCTACACATACTAGAATCAAACATATGAGTGAGTTACAACCCTAAAGTCATGTATATGAAAACAGAAATACAACTTGGGTATGCTGTGGCAGATTTAGTGCATAAGTGTGATTGGAATGTGAAATGTGAAGATAAGCCAGGACAGCACAAATGACCAATGTGCACACATCAAAAATATCATCATGAAAGTGTTTTAGATGCAAGGAAGAGCTTGTGTCAAGTAGAATGAAAATTGGTGTATTGGTGCACAAGTTGAAAAATTCTGCCTAGGCATACATTCACCACAACAGGGCAGTTTTGAAGCAATGACTTATTTCATGAAAAAGAGGTTATACACATATTATGATGATGCCAACAGATGAGATGCAACTCAGAAAATGGGTGAAAACTTACCAAAACAGAAATTAGCATTTGAAGCTCATATCATACAAGAACAATGACTTGAATATGCAACAAGCCAAAACCATGACAGTTGGAGAAATTGAGGTCATACACAAGTTACAAATGGATATGATAAAGATTTAATGCATACAAATCATGTAGACAATGCTTGGAACAGAATATGATATATTTGGTCTCATGATATTTTGAAGAAAAATGCAAGAGAGGCATGGTAAGGCAGCTTCAACATTAAGACAGATTTTGAGCACAACAACAACATACACATTCTTGAAATAGGTAAATAAGTGAGTCTCTAAACATAAGGTCAAGCAAAAGCACACCAAGCTAGAAATGACATGTTGATTCCAAATTGACAGCAAAAACACATAAGACTTCAAGACAGCAAAAATGTAACAACATTCATATCTTTCAAAATCTCCACCAAGACACACATTCATACCTCTTGTTGACCAGCCTTGAACAAGCTAAAAAGCTTAGAAACCTAGAGATATTCCTTCATTTGCAATGAGATGAAGCTTACTTCCTCTTGAAGCAACAAAACCAATCTTCAAGACAGTTGGAGTTAGGTGATTCCCAGTTGATTTTCAATGCTTTGGACAATTGTAATATGACATATGTGAGGTGTTTGGATGGGTAAAACAGCAAGAACAAGCCTAGACGAGGATTTACCAAGTTTTGAGTATGGTGGTCAAACTTTCTTGGTGTGAAAGTTGAATTTTTGGAAAATGGTATTTTTGAGAGGTTTGAAGGTATAGAAACCTTCTATACTATATTTAGGGATTGTGTGGATGATTTTTAGAGGCTTGGAAATGATGGAACAGGTCTTGAGCAGTGTTTTGCTCAAGACAGCTTTTTGGTGAAAATGGTGACTTTGAGATTTTTGAAATTCTTGAGGAATGAGAGCTATGTTTTCTCTGGTTTTTTGAGATTGCTCTGGTGTGTTTAAACTCATAGAAGAGGCCTCTATTTTTAGCCAAACAAGAGTGAGGGCAGCCTTGGTCTTTTACCACTTTTGGAGGGAGTTTTCATGAGATTTTCAAAATTAATCTTGCAAGATCTTCTCCAATCAGCTCCATTGTTCAAAGGAGATCAGAAAACTCAAGTGGAGATGGACATGAAGTGACTGAGATGATCTATGAAGGTAGAGTAAGCCAGCTACAACAGTCCTAGCATTAAAGTTTCTCTCTCCTTCTTACATTTGATTATTATATTGCCAAGTTGCAACAACTTGCTATGTTTACCAAAACCATCCCTTTTCTGGTTTTCTCTCCATCCATGTCTCATATTATCAGTTTGGATCGAGATCCAAAGGCTGAGAATGGCTTAAGTTGTGAAAATTCAAACTTTAGAATTCTTGACAACGTGCATAACTTCCTGCTCAAACATGCTATTGAGGAATTCTACCACAATTTGGAAAGCCCTTAAATATCTCTATAACTTTCATGTTTTGGGAATTTCCAAATTCTAGATGGAACTAGGTTGAAAAACCCATCAAAGTTCTGAAAAAATCACTTAAAAGTGCTAAATAACTTAGAAAAATGAATTTTGCTATAACTCCAAGTCTATGCATTTTTTGACCATGGACCACTTTGAGGCTTTTGTAGGATTTGTCAAGAGCTTTCCAATGAGCTTTGAACCACTTCAATTGGATGTGTGGTTGAGGAGTTATGGTCTTGCCCCTTTCGAAACCCTAATTCCCGATTTTTACAATTACTTCTTAACCCTTGACCCAATGGTCATGAAATTTTATGGGGAGGTGTAATATGATATAAGGAACATTTTTGATTCACATCTTGAAGTCAAATTCCTTATTTCTGAAAAGTTGACTTTTCGGTCAACCGTTCGATCGATCAATGCCTACCGAGTCGACCGTTGATGATCCGGACATCCTGAGGACTTGAAACTCTTTGGATGGAATTTACTAAGCCATAGGAACTTAATGGACCAAGATCCCACCATTGAAACACTCTTTAAAACTTTTTCTCGTCGAAAACCCTAATCGGGTACCTTAAATTGTACTGTTCTCAATCCCCTGGTGACCACCTCAAATTGAATCTATACTTGATACAATATTATATTCTTGATGATGTGGAGACTTATTTGAAGTTGAATCAATCCAAAACATTGACTGATCAGACCATCGAAATCTCGATTTTGATGGTATGGAAACCCTAATTCATCTGCATCTTAACAAAGATAAACTGAAAATGGGTTAAGGTTAGTTAATCAAGTGAATATGATCCTACAATGATGATGAGGATCTAAGGGGTCAAAATTTGGGGTGCAACAGTAACACCCCAAGTTTAATCGGAATATTGTAATTAATTTATTTACTTGAGAATGTTCGTATTTTTGGTGTTTTCGGTGGTTTTGGGAATTATTGAGAAGATGTGCATGTTGGACTATTTATTTAATTAATAGTACGCTATATGAGAATATTAGTATTATTATTATTAAAATGAATATAAGAGAAATAAGGGTAAATTGGGCATTATGAAGAGTTAGTAAGGGTATTATGGGAAAAGCCTAATTTGTGAGGCCCAAGACTAAGTTAGACAAAAATTGAGTTCTGAAAGGAAATTAGATTTCATTTTTGTTTACCGTGAAAGTTGGTGGCTAAAGCTCTGAAGGAAAGGCTGGAAACAGAAGATCCCAAAGATTAATCGTGAAAGCTGCGAATCGACTAAGTTATGGGGAGTATCGTATTTCATGATGTTATATGTATGCCTTTCGGTGTGTTTATGGTGGGGTTATGATTTAAGATACTTTGGGTTAACTGTGGGAAAATAGGGCATTTGATGATAAGGCTTTGAGGTTAGGAGGAATGGTGTGTAACACTGAATATTGACATGAATTTAGGAAACCTTATCAGACAGTTTGATATGTAACATGAGAAAGGAAACCTTAGGCCTTCGTGGCCAAAACCTTGGATTGTGATATGTTTGACCCTGTAGGAATAGCAATATGCAAATGTGAAGTAACTCTAATGTACTCATCGCAATTGCAGGAAAATAGTGTTTTAGGCAGTGCAAATGTTGCAAGATTGGCCTAATAAACTAAAGATGTTGTGACGTTATCGTCGTATGACCTTAGATATGTTTTGGGGATGTTTTAGGAGCATTGGGTATATGAATCGTATGAGTATTTTGGGTAGAGAGCAGGTCTGATCATAGAAAGTTGTGTTGTTATCGCGTTGTTTTCCTAGCGAGCAAGCTAGCGAACATTCGCCACAAGACTCGCCTAGCGAGCAAGCCAGCGAGCGTAGCAGAGTTCGCGAATGTTGATCGTGTGCAACGATGCCGTGATGTTTGATTCTGGGATTCCTGTGATGAGTTACTATGAGTATGACAGTGAGGTTGCGTGAGTAATAAGTGATAGTATTGAGAATTACCGCGAGTGTAATTATGATGAATTAATATGAGGCAATATGAGATGATATTAGGGATTAATATGTGAATACTATGTGATGATATGACGAATTAACATGAGTAGAACTGTGAAGTTTATGTGATTGATAGGTGATATTGTGAGGATTACCGTGAGTATAAGTTGATAAATTAATATGAGATGATATAGGGGTAGTATTATGAATTAATATGGGATAATATGACTATGAGCTAATATGTGATTTATACGTGATTATATGATGACATGATGTGTCAGAATGATTAATATGATGAATTATGATGATATGTTGTATGATGAATAATATGATGTATTATGATGATATGTTGTATGATGAATAATATGATGTATTATGATGATATGTTGTATGATGAATAATATGATGTATTATGATGATATGTTGTGTGATGATTAACATGATGAATTATGATGATATGTTGCATGATGAGTAATATGATGAATTATGATGATATGTTGTATTGATGATTAATATGATGAGTTATGACGTATGACGAATATGATGAGTGATGATGCACCATATGTTGTTATTATGAGGATTATTGTGACATGTGCATCATGCATTCATGTGCATTCGGACTTCGGTTCAGGACCTCGATTACTTTGCCTTCAATCCCACTGTGTGGATGTGAAGTATTTTGATGTGCTCCGATCCTATTGATGGGGATCTATGAAGGGTTGATGGCCCAGTATCCATCGTGCTATGATGATTGGTACCACATGCATTGAGTCTATGTTGCATTTGCATTTATAAGCCTTTGTGTATAAATTACGACATTGTAGCCTTTGAGGCATATTTGAAAGATATCAATGTGTTGAATATAACTATGAGTAATATTTCGTTTATGCATTAATTGTTATACATTGATTATTATGAATTGTCTTACTCACCTTGCCTGTTTGAATGTTACCTCCACGTGGGTAACGTGCGGATGAGCAAGTTTAGTCGTGGACGCCGTCGAGGAGTATTGTGTAGTTTAGAGTCGTTAGCCTTTATGGTTAATGTAGAGGGTCTTGCTCTGATATGTAACATCGGGTTGGGTTCTTTGAGTTGATCGTATATCATTGGTTATTTTATTGATGTTCCCTTATGAGGAAAACATTGAGTTATGTTTTAAGTTCCACTGTATATGATGTTTTGATGTATTTTGAGAAAACCCGTGTGTTACGGGGTATTGACCAACTTTGTTGACTTTGAGAAATGTACGCCCTTTTGTGGCTTTTTAATGAAACTTAATATTTTACTCTGAAATCCGTGTTATTTTGCCATAATATTTGTGGGGTAGAATAAGGGTGTTACAAAACCAAAAGGGCAAAATAATTGGCTCTGGAACAATTGGTAATGGTAACTGAAGGTGAGAAAATTACTTAGAAGGGGGGGGGGGGGGGGGGGTTGAATAAGTATGACTAAAAATCAAAGATTTAAACACAGTTATTTTTATCCTGGTTCGTTGAATACAACTACTCCAGTCCACCCTCTCAAGAGTGATTTGCCTTTCTCTGTCAAGGACTTAATCCACTATTTAATCAAACAGATTACAATAGTAACACCTAAGAACAACTGTTCTTAGTCTTCTCAAGAGCAACTGATCCCAACTGGATCCTCTTAAGGAAAACCTTTTACAAACAATGTAAAACTATTACAAGAGTATGAATGCCTCTAATAAGCTGTTATCACAACCGTGATATTTCTCTTAAGTTAAGAACAATGTTATAGCAAAATAAAATAATAAGAGCTTTGAGAGTTTTTCTTTGATGAGTGATTTTGCTAGAAGTTCGATACTGAAGAAGATGGAGTGGACTTCTTTATATAGGCACTTAGATCCATGAAGTCTTGTTAACGTTGAAGGTTGTGCAGAAAAGCCTGGAGCCTTTTGTCTTTACATTGGAGGCTGTGCTGAAACAAGCCTGATGCCTTTTGTCTTCACTTTGCAGAAACTTTCCTTAGAATGGAATGCACAGATAAAACCTTTTTGTCTGTGTCCTTGTGTCTAGCACGAAAGAGGAAAGAGTTGTTGAGATAAGCAAACGTACATATTTAAATCTTCTTCACTAAGTAAGTTCAGCTTTCAACATTAGAATCTGAATCTTCAGAGTCTCCAGAGTAGAGATCTTTTGGATCTTCAGAGTCTTGGATGTTCTTCAGATTGAGCTGAATCAGAGTATGTGCAGCTTGTGTGCTTGAGCGTGTAAATCCATCAGAGCAGAGTCTTCTACTCTTTAGAGGCTCCTGCTTCAGAATCTTCAAAAGACAGTAATCATATTCTTCTGGGACCAGCGTTCAGATCTTCATTTAAGATGCTCTTGAACCTATGAAGCCTTTCATAATAACATTGTTCAAATCCAAATTTGCTCTTTTAAGAATATTTTCTTTAGTACCTGTAGCAAACAGTCTAGAACAAATTTAGAGTATATAATTCTTGAATACAAAATTCATAAGTGTTATCATCAAAACATAGAGATATAACTAAGAAACAATCTGTGTTCTTACAATCTCCCCCTTTTTGATGATGACAAAACATGAGAAATTTTGTTCAATAAAGAGTATGAATTATAACTCCCCTTGAGATTAACAATCTCCCCCTGAAATAAATACTTCAATAGAATAGAATACTTCCCTTTCTAATTAAGTATATTTCAGATTCAGAGCCTGATGAAAGAGTTCAGAATCAAATCTTGATGCCAGATAAATATGACTTCCTTTAGTCAGAGCGCCTGGTTATCATCTTGCTTGAATTCTCTTTCAGAATAAATGTATCAGAGTAAGATATCAGAGTTATCAGAGTTGATTGAATACTCAGATTTTCTTTGGAGGATCAGGTTCTGGTTGAAACAGTCTCAGGGTAACTTCAATGAATTATGTCAGATATATCAATGTAATTTGAAAGACTTAAATTCAAAGTAAGTTAATAAAATGTCTGAATTTCAGTTTTAGTAATTGCTTATAGGTTGAACACTCAGTTTCTCTTTTTCTCCCCCTTTTTGTCATAATCAAAAAGCTTTTCAAAGACAGAAAGATACAGAAGAAAAGAGGCATGTAGGAGCAAACACATCATCATGCAATTAAACAAACCAAAGTTCACAGTCAAACAGGCAGAAGCCAAAACACATAACACAACAAAAAGTAAACAGCAAAGGCAGTTCATGTGCAAAACAACAAATAAAACTAAGTCTGGCGAGAGGCAATAAGGGTCAGAAGCTCTATCATCTTGGCAGCTGACTCTTCTTGCTTGGACATCCAGGTCTTAATTTCATCAGTTGTCTTCTCTTGCTTGATCATCCAGTCCTTTATATCCTTCACATCATTCACAAGTTCTGCAACCACAGATGAAGACGGAGCGGATGCAGTAGCAGCAGGGTTCCCTTCAGATTGATTTTCATCAGAAGCTTGTTCAACCATTTCAGATTCAGGAACTACTGGAGGAGCAGCTTCCAAAAGTAACACAGGAGGAGGAGGAGGCATGTTCATCAGAGTTACCTTGATTAATTCTGCAAATTTAGTCTTAGCAAGCTTAGAGCATTTAGCTCTAACTTTTAAGGCAGCTTTGTTGAACATCCAGATGAAGCGCTTCCAAGCAGTATTTGAAACAGTTGGATCCAAACTAGACATGCATACATCCTTAACACGATCATATTCAGAATCTAACTCCTTTTTGAAAATTTCAAACATAGTATTAACACAAGATCCTAGATCTGACTGTTCAGACTGTTCAGAGGAAAAAGGATTAGGGGTGTTAACAGGAGTAGGTTCAGATGGTTGAGAAGTGTGGATGTCAGATTGAGGGAGTTCAGATGGTGGAGGAAAAGTCTGAGTTTCAGATGGATTGGTTTCAGGTGGTTGAGGAATGGTTTGGGTTCCAGATGTTTGAGTTTCAGATGGTTGAATTTCAGATGGTTGTTGATGAGGTGGAGAGTTTGGTGGAGTATGAAACATGGAAATGTTAAGATGTTCCTTCATAACACTTTCAGAACGAGCTTGTTTGAGTGACTCTGAATCACAATCAGATGAATCAGATGAACCAGAAGATTCATCTGAGTGAACAGATGTTGAAGAAATTATAATTGATTGATTGAGGGGTTGTATATCAAGAATATTGTCAGAAAGATTTGGATCTTCTGAGGGAATTGTTTGTTCAGAGTGTTCAGTTTGAACAGTCTCTGGTTGAATTTGTTCTGAAATAATTGTTTCTGGTTGGAGAGTCTCTAATTGGGAATTCTCTGGTTGTGACATAGTTGGTTGTAGAATTTCTGTTTGAGTTTTTTCTGGTTGAGTTGGTTCTATTGGTGGAATTTCTGATTGAATTGTTTGAGGTTGTGGTTCAGATGGAATTGGTACAGGAGATGGTTGTAAATTTACTGGTTCAGAGGAGAGTGGTTCAGATGAAAGATTGGTAGACTGTTTGGGTTTAGAAGTTCTTTGTCTAAGGTTTGGAGAGAGTTGTGGTGACGAAAGGGGTGAATGAACAGCAGGTGTAGGATCAGATGCTAATACCTGATGAATGGTGTCTCTGATCTCTTCCAGAGTGGCTTCTCTAGAACTAATTCTGGCTTTCTTTCCTTCTTTCTTCTTCTTTCTTGGAACTTCAGATGCTTTTCTCTTCTTCTGAACTGATCCTTCTTCAGCTTTCCTCTTACTACGCCTTTCCTTCATCAGATTGGGCAATTCTTCTCCTGGTTTCTGAACAAGATTAGCAGGTAGAGGAATTCCTTCCTTTAGACATTCTGTAATGTACATCCAGACAAATTCCTTTGGTTCATCTGCACTGAATAGTGGAAAGCCTTCCTCAGGAATTGTTCTGCCTTGGACCTCTTCAGAGTTTATCTTCCTTAGTTGTCCTTTCAATTCTGAAATGATTTTCATCCTTTTCAGATTGAGTCCATTTATTTCAATTCCAATGATGTAAGATAGATCTTCTGTAGTTTTTGCATCTGTCAGATGCTGTACCAGCTTGTTTTCAACAAGGATGTCTGAAATCAATCTTCCCAGGGGTATCCAAGTTCTAACTTTCCCAGCTTTAGCTCTTACCTCCTCTCTGGTTTCTTTGACATGAGTTAGTAGATGACTGAAGATTAGATATGGTAGATCCACTTTGACATTCTGGCTGATGCAGTACATGAAATACAGATGTTCCGAACTCACATAGTCTGGTGAGTTGGATGGTTTTCTGTGAAAAAATGTACTCATAAATATCTTTGCCCAGATCCTATAGATGGGTTTCAGATCTTTAACCTTACTTGATGGCGTTCCAGCTATAGTGATTTCTTCATAAACCCTAGCCATATCAATTCGAGAAGAAGCAAGGTTTGAAACTCCATCAGATTCGGTATAACTGAACAGTTGCCTGATCAGTTTCTCAGTAATAACTATCTCCATCCCAAGAACCAATGAATGAATAAACTTAGGACCAGCGCTTGCATGAATCCAGAATTCCTTTACCAGTGAAGGATATACAGGACCCATCAATCTTTCAAAGTATTTCTCCCAACCTTGGGCTTTAATGGCAGGAGTTAGGTCAAACCCATTTTCCTTTAATGAATCAAGATCAATGAAGCTCTCACATAGAACCTCAAGATCTGCCACTGGAGTAAATAAGGTTCGTTCTGGTTCTTTGTACATTATAGTCTTGTTGGATTTTTCAGCAGTGTTTGAAGTAGAAGCCATTGAAGAAGAAGATCTTGGTTTAGGTTTAGGGTTTTGGTAAAGTTTGAAAAGAGAACAGAAACGCATGAATGTAGTGAATGTGGAAAGTGTGAAAATAGTGTGATAGGTGATATTTATAGAGATCCAAAAATCAAGCATTGGGCACAACAAAAGACACATACGCACGTTTGGACAGCATTTAATGAAAATAATCATTTCACTTTAAATTTATGACAGCTGGGGGGGAAACCAAGAAAAATGAGATTTTCAAAGCAATACCTCAAACGTCAATTCAGTTGAGCACTCCATCGTTTCAGATACTGAGTGACACGTGTTTGCTTTCTATGTGCATCTAATGTCTCTCAAGAAATGAAACGTTTCCAACTTTTAGATCTTCTGAGCTTGTTAGTTCAGAGTTTCACGCAAATATAATTGAATAAATATAAATGAACAAATAGTCAGATGAAATACTTCAGATCATTAAACATTTTGCATCTGAGAGGTTGCCTCTGATAAATATTACTCTGGACAAAAATCCATACAAATATTTTTCAGAATGAACTTAAATCTATCTTCAGCAAGGGGTTTTGTGAAAATATCAGCCCATTGATGATCTGTATCAACAAAAGCTAGATTAATTACACCCTTCTGAACATAGTCTCTGATGAAGTGATGTTTAATTTCTATATGTTTTGCCTTAGAATGCAAGATTGGATTTTTTGACAAACATATAGCAGAAGTATTATCACAGAAGATAGAAAGATTACTCTCATAGATTTGATAATCTTCTAATTGACTCTTCATCCAGAGCATCTGCGTACAACATCCAGCAGCAGCAATGTATTCTGCCTCTGTAGTTGATAGTGCAATAGTAGGTTGCTTCTTGCTGTACCATGAGATTAGATGACTTCCAAGAAACTGACAGCTTCCAGAAGTGCTTTTACATTCAACTCTGTCTCCAGCATAGTCAGCATCACAAAATCCAACTAATGAAAATTCATCAGATCTTCTGTAACACAAACCCATGTTAGTAGTACCTTTCAGATACCTTAGAATCCTCTTAACAGCTGTTAAGTGTGATTCTCTAGGATCTGATTGGAATCTTGCACATAAGAAGACACTAAACAGAATATTTGGTCTAGAAGCAGTCAAGTATAGAAGAGATCCTATCATACCTCTGTAGAGTTTCTGATCTACCTTCTTACTTACCTCTTCCTTACCTAGAGTGCTTGTAGGGTGCATTGGAGTCTTTGCCATTTTGCTATCAACCATGTTGAACTTCTTCAGAAGCTCTTTAACATATTTGGTTTGATGTATGTAGGTGCACTCTGGAGTCTGGTTGACTTGGATTCCCAAGAAGAATCTCAATTCTCCCATCATGCTCATTTCAAATTCTTCCTGCATACATTTAGCAAACTCCTTTCCAAGCGTAATATTTGTTGATCCAAAAATAATATCATCTACATAAATTTGACAAATCAACAAATCTTTCTTAACAGTTTTACAGAATAAAGTTGTATCCACTTTTCCTATGATAAAATTTTTCTTCAGAAGGAAGTTGCTCAACCTCTCATACCAAGCTCTGGGAGCTTGTTTTAATCCATAAAGAGATTTCTTTAATTTGAAAACATGATCTGGAAAGTTTTCACTTTCAAAACCAGGAGGTTGGTGGACATATACTTCTTCTTCTATAATACCATTAAGAAAAGCACTTTTAACATCCATCTGATACAGAGTGATGTTATTTTGTGCAGCAAATGAAATAAGAAGACGAATAGATTCTAACCTTGCCACTGGGGCATATGTATCAGTGTAGTCAATACCTTCTTGTTGACTGTATCCTTGAGCAACCAGCCTTGCCTTATTCCTTTCTACTTCTCCCTTTTCATTCAACTTATTCCTGAAGACCCATTTTGTTCCAATAACATTGAATCCTTTAGGTCTAGGAACCAGATCCCAAACTTCATTTCTGGTGAATTGATTTAGCTCTTCTTGCATGGCAATAATCCATTCATTATCTTTCAGAGCCTCATCCACAGATGTTGGTTCAATTATTGATACTAAGCCAAACAATGAAGATTCAGATGTTCTGAGATAGGATCTTGTCCTGATTGGATCATCTTTCTTTCCAATGATCACATCTTCTGGGTGAGATGCCTTAATTCTGGAAGAAGATCCTCTGACATTTGATCTTTCAGAAATGTGTAAGTTGTCCAATTGAGAAGATAGGTGAATAGCATCTGGAGTTGCTTCAGATTCCTTTTCTTTACCCTTTTCTGCCTCTGATCCTTCAGAGTCTGTGAGAATCACTTCTCTGTCTGTAGAATTGTCAAACTGCTTTGGCTTTTCAGAGCCAAGCTTATCATCAAATCTTACATGAATAGATTCTTCCACAATCTGTGTTTCGGTATTGAATACTCTGTAGCCTTTAGAGCGTTCAGAATAACCAAGCATGAAACACTTCTGTGCTTTGGAATCAAACTTGTTAAGATTTTCTTTAGTGTTAAGTATATAACAAGTACATCCAAAAGGATGAAAATAAGAAATGTTAGGCTTTCTGTTCTTCCACAGTTCATATGGAGTCTTCTTCAGAAGAGGCCTTACAGACACACTGTTCTGAATATAACACGCTGTGTTGATTGCTTCTGCCCAAAAGTGTTTTGCCAGATTTGACTCATTGATCATGGTTCTGGCCATTTCTTGCAGAGTCTTGTTTTTCCTCTCTACAACCCCATTTTGTTGTGGAGTTCTAGGACAGGAAAAATCATGAGCAATGCCATTTTCAGAAAAATATTTTTCAAAATATTTATTTTCAAATTCACCCCCATGATCACTTCTGACTTTTACAATTTTGAAATCTTTTTCAATCTGGACTTGCTTGCAGAAGTCAAAGAACACAGCATGTGACTCGTCCTAGTGTTTTAAGAACTTTACCCATGTCCATCTACTATAGTCATCAACAATGACTAATCCATACTTCTTGCCTCTGATGGATGCAGTTTTCACTGGTCCAAACAGATCAATATGAAGTAGTTCTAGTGGTTTGGAAGTAGAAACAACATTTTTTGATTTAAAAGATGTTTTAGAAAACTTCCCTTTTTGGCATGCTTCACAAAGAGCATCTGAAGTGAACTTCAGATCAGGGAGTCCTCTGACAAGATTAAGTTTATTAATCTGAGATATACGTCTCATATTAATATGGCCCAATCTTCTGTGCCAGACCCATTGCTCTTAATTAACAGACAATAGGCATTTAACATTTTGAACTTTGAGTTCTGAAAGGTTTATTTTATAAATGTTGTTTTTCCTCTTACCACTAAATAGGATAGAGCCATCCTTTTGACATATAGCTTTACAACATTTTTGATTAAAGGTAATATCATAACCATTGTCACTTAATTGACTTATGGACAATAAGTTATGTTTTAGACCTTCAACAAGTAAAACATTAGTTATAGAGGGAAGTTTACCATTTCCAACAGTGCCAGATCCAATGATCTTGCCTTTCTGGTTCCCTCCAAACTTCACGTCACCTCCAGATCTAAGTTCCAGGCTTTGGAACATAGACCTTTCTCCTGTCATGTGTCGTGAGCATCCAGAGTCCAGGTACCATGACTGGCGTCCGGATCTTGCTGCTAAGAACATCTGCAACAGGAATTATTTTGTTTTTAGGTACCCAGATCTTCTTGGGTCCTTTGGGGTTAGTTGGTTTGTGGGTTTGTCTAAACTTCTGTTTTTCAACATAATGTTTATTTTGACTTACCTTGGGTTTAAACACATAAGTATTCTTCTCAGAGCTTGTGTGTTTAATATCATTTAAATGACCAAATTTAAATTGAGAGTACAGAGGAATCTTCTTGATGAGAAGTTTGTCAACAGATTTTGGATTACTTCCAGATGAAGATTCATATCCAATACCTCTTCTGTTGTTCCCACTAACACCATAGATCATAGAAGCCATCTTGCTTCTGTCTATGCTCTTAGTAAGGAATCTCTGAAAGCTGGAGTCATATTTTTCTAAAATGTTTTCACATGACTTAGCCTCAGATTCAGATTCTTGTTGAGTTATTTCAAAGTCATTTTTGATTTTCAAATTAATTTCTTTTTGCTCAACAATTTCTGTCTTCAGAAGATCAATCTCAGATTCAAGATTGCTTTTCAGCTTCTTGTATTTGAGTTTGATATTGTTGTAACTTTTAAGAACTTCTGTTAAAACTTTTGTAAGTTCTTCTTTGGAAAGTTTAGCCATTACCTCTTCTGCATCATCATCAGATTCAGAATCTGATTCATATCCTGAGGTTCCTTCCTCTTGATCTTCTGTGCTGGCCATCAGTGTAACATTTGCACATTCTTCTTCTGATCCAAAAGATGATTCAGAATCATCTGACTCATCCCATGTTGCCATCAGAACCTTCTTCTTTTTGTCAACCTTCTTCTTGGGTTTTTCTCTTTGATGTTTGAGGCAATCATTCTTATAATGCCCAGGCTCTTTGCACTCATAGCATACAACTTCTTTCTTGCCAGATCTTCTGTGCCCAGAAGATTCCTTTCTATGATCAGATTTTCTGAAGTTGTTGAATTTCTTTCCCTTGTGCTTCCAGAGCCTGTTGATCCTTCTGGACAGCATGGATAACTCATCTTCTTCTTCAGAAGAAGATTCTTCAGAGCTTTCTTGAATGACCTGCAAAGCTTTAGCAGTTTTGTTAGATTTTAATGCAATAGATTTACCTTTTTCTTTCTTCTGAGGTTCATCTTCCTCAAGCTCAATCTCATGGCTCCTCAGTGAGCTGATGAGTTCTTCTAGAGAGATCTTGTTCAGATCTTTAGCCATCTTCAAGGCAGTCACCATTGGTCTCCATCTGGTAGGCAGACTTCTGATGATTTTCTTTACGTGATCTGATGTAGAGTATCCCTTGTCTAGAACCTTTAGACCAACAGTAAGGATCTGGAATCTAGAAAACATATATATTTTCAAATTCTTCCATTTTGAACGCTTCATACTTCTGTATAAGCGCCAGAGCCTTAGTCTCCTTCACTTGAGAATTTCCTTCATGAGTCATTTTAAGTGACTCAAACATTCCATGAGCTGTTTCTCTGTTAGTAATCTTCTCATACTCAGTATGAGAGATTGCATTAAGCAATATTGTCCTAGCTTTATGGTGATTCTTGAAATCCTTCTTCTGGACTTCTGTCATTGATTTTCTGTCAACTTTCTTGCCAACCTCATTTGTAGGATGTTCATAGCCATCAATAACCAAGTCCCACAAATCAGCATCATACCCCAGGAAGAAACTTTCTATACTGTCCTTCCAGTAATCAAATTTTTCTCCATCAAACATGGGAGGCTTTGTGCTGATTCTATCTCCTTCATATTTGTTACAGTTAGATGTAGATGTGTCACCCATAATGACAAACAGATATATAACAAAGTAACTTTTCTCACTGGATCTTTACTGACACGGTTAAGTGGTAGCACACGCAGAACCGGAGCTCTGATGCCAATTGAAGGTGAGAAAATTACTTAGAAGGGGGGGTTGAATAAGTATGACTAAAAATCAAAGATTTAAACACAGTTATTTTTATCCTGGTTCGTTGAATACAACTACTCCAGTCCACCCTCTCAAGAGTGATTTTCCTTTCTCTGTCAAGGACTTAATCCACTATTTAATCAAACAAATTACAATAGTAACACCTAAGAACAACTGTTCTTAGTCTTCTCAAGAGCAACTGATCCCAACTGGATCCTCTTAAGGAAAAACTTTTACAAACAATGTAAAACTATTACAAGAGTATGAATGCTTCTAATAAGTTATTATCACAACCGTGATATTTCTCTTAAGTTAAGAACAATGTTATAGCAAAATAAAATAATAAGAGCTTTGAGAGTTTTGCTTTGATGAATGATTTTGCTAGAAGTTCGATACTGAAGAAGATGGAGTGGACTTCTTTATATAGGCACTTAGATCCATGAAGTCTTGTTAACGTTGAAGGTTGTGCAGAAAAGCCTGGAGCCTTTTGTCTTTACATTGGAGGCTGTGCTGAAACAAGCCTGATGCCTTTTGTCTTCACTTTGCAGAAACTTTCCTTAGAATGGAATGCACAGATAAAACCTTTTTGTCTGTGTCCTTGTGTCTAGCACAAAAGAGGAAAGAGCTGTTGAGATAAGCCAACGTACATATTTAAATCTTCTTCACTAAGTAAGTTCAGCTTTCAACATTAGAATCTGAATCTTCAGAGTCTCCAGAGTAGAGATCTTCTGGATCTTCAGAGTCTTGGATGTTCTTCAGATTAAGCTGAATCAGAGTATGTGCAGCTTGTGTGCTTGAGCGTGTAAATCCATCAGAGCAGAGTCTTCTACTCTTTAGAGGCTCCTGCTTCAGAATCTTCAAAAGACAGTAATCAGATTCTTCTGGGACCAGCGTTCAGATCTTCATTTAAGATGCTCTTGAACCTATGAAGCCTTTCATAATAACATTGTTCAGATCCAAATTTGCTCTTTTAAGAATATTTTCTTTAGTACCTGTAGCAAACAGTCTAGAACAAATTTAGAGTATATAATTCTTGAATACAAAATTCATAAGTGTTATCATCAAAACATAGAGATATAACTAAGAAACAATATGTGTTCTTACAGTAACCTCCCTTCTATCTCTAATGTTCTGCTTGTTGAAGGATTAACACATAATCTATTGTCCATAAGTCAATTAAGTGACAGTAGTTACGATATAATCTTTAATCAAAAATGTTGTAAAGTTGTTAGTCAGAAAGATGGTTCAGTCCTCTTTAATGGGAAATGGAAGAACAACATTTATAAGATAAATCTTTCAGAACTGAAAAATCAAAATGTTAAATGCCTTATGTCTGTTAATTATGAGCAATGGGTCTGGCATAGAAGATTGGGTCATGTTAGCATGAGACGTTATCTCATATTAACAAGCTCAATCAGGTCAGAGGACTTCCTAAGTTGAAGTTCAACTTAGATGCTCTTTGTGAAGCATGTCAGAAAGGAAAATTTTCAAAATCTTCTTTCAAATATAAAAATGTTGTTTCTACCTCTAGACCATTAGAGCTGCTTCATATTGATCTGTTTGGACCAGTGAAAACTACATCCATCAGAGGCAAGAAGTATGGATTAGTCATAGTTGATGACTACAGCAGATGGACATGGGTAAAATTTCTGAAACACAAGGATGAGTCTCATTCTGTATTCTTTGACTTCTGCAATCGAGTCCAAACTGAAAAGAATTTTAATATTATCAAAGTCAGAAGTATAGGTGGTGAATTTGAAAATAAATATTTTGAAAAATATTTTAAAGCAAATGGCATTGCACATGATTTCTCTTGTCCTAGAACTCCTCAACATAATGGAGTTATAGAACGAAAGAATAGAACATTGCAAAAAATGGCCAGAACCATGATCAATGAGACTAATATGGCAAAACATTTTTGGGCAGAAGTAATTAATACAACATGATATATTCAGAACAGAGTGTCTGTAAGACCTCTTCTGGAGAAGACTCCTTATGAATTGTGGAGGAATAGAAAGCCTAACATTTCTTATTTCCATCCTTTTGGATGTATTTGTTTTATTTTGAATACTAAGGATATTCTGAACAAGTTTGACTCCAAAGCACATAAGTGTTTTATGATTGGATATTCTGAACGCTCAAAAGGCTACAGAGTATACAATACTGAGACATAAATTGTGGAAGAATCAATTCATGTCAAATTTGATGATAAGCTTGGCAATCAAAAGCCAAAGCAGTTTGAAATTTCTGCAGATAGGGAAGTTCTTCTGACAGACTTTGAAGAATCAGAGGCAGACAAAGTTCAAGCTAAAGAACAAGAAGCAACGCCAGATGCTACTCCATTGGCTACTCATCTGCAAAGCTTAACTATTTCTGAAGAACCCACTCTGAAACGATCCTCCAGAGTCAAAGCTTCTCACCCAGAGGAAATGATTATTGGAAAGAAGGATGACCCTATCAGAACAAGATCCTTTCTCAAATCATCTGGTTGACCACCCGAAGCATTGACAATACATGACAATGTATGATTAATAGATAGTTAGAATATCACATACCTCTTGTTGACCAGCCTTAAACAAGCTAAAAAGCTTAGAAACCCAGAGATATTCCTTCCTTTGCAATGACATGAAGCTTACTTCCTCTTGAAGCAACAAAACCAATCTTCAAGACAGTTGGAGTTAGGTGATTCCCAGTTGATTTTCAATGCTTTGGACAATTGTAATATGACATATGTGAGGTGTTTGGATGGGTAAAACAGCAAGAACAAGCCTAGACAAGGATTTGCCAAGTTTTGAGTATGGTGGTCAAACTTTCTTGGTGTGAAAGTTGAATTTTTGGAAAATGGTATTTTTGAGAGGTTTGAAGGTATAGAAACCTTCTATACTATATTTAGGGATTGTTTGGATGATTTTTAGAGGCTTGGAAATGATGGAACTGGTCTTGAGCAGAGTTTTGCTCAATACAGCTTTTTGGTGAAAATGGTGACTTTGATATTTTTGAAATTCTTGAGGAATGAGAGCTATGTTTTCTCTGGTTTTTTGAGATTGCTCTGGTGTGTTTAAACTCATAGAAGAGGCCTCTATTTATAGCCAAACAAGAGTGAGGGCAGCCTTGGTCTTTTACCACTTTTGGAGGGAGTTTTCATGAGATTTTCAAAATGAATCTTGCAAGATCTTCTCCTATCAGCTCCATTGTTCAAAGGAGATCAGAAAACTCAAGTGGAGATGGACATGAAGTGACTGAGATGATCTATGAAGGTAGAGTAAGCCAGCTACAACAGTCCTAGCATTAAAGTTTCTCTCTCTCCTTCTTACATTTGATTATTATATTGCCAAGTTGCAACAACTTGCTATGTTTACCAAAACCATCCTTTTTTCTGGTTTTCTATCCATCCATGTCTCATAATATCAGTTTGGATCAAGATCCAAAGGCTGAGAATGGCTTAAGTTGTGAAAATTCAAACTTGAGAATTCTTGACAGTGATTTTCAAGTGTGACAGGCCCAACTTCTATGGTGCATAACTTCCTGCTCAAACATGCTATTGAGGAATTCTACCATAATTTGGAAAGCCCTTAAATATCTCTATAACTTTCATGTTTTGGGAATTTCCAAATTCTAGATGGAACTAGGTTGAAAAACCCATCAAAGTTCTGAAAAAATCACTTAAAAGTGCTAAATAACTTAGAAAAATGAATTTTGCTATAACTCCAATTCTATGCATTTTTTGACCATGGACCACTTTGAGGATTTTGTAGGATTTGTCAAGAGCTTTCCAATGAGCTTTGAACCACTTCAATTGGATGTGTGGTTGAGGAGTTATGGTCTTGCCCCTTTCGAAACCCTAATTCCCGATTTTTGCAATTACTTCTTAACCCTTGATCCAATGGTCATGAAATTTAATGGGGAGGTGTAATATGATATAAGGAACATTTTTGATTCACATCTTGAAGTCAAATTACTTATTTTTGAAAAGTTGACTTTTCGGTCAACCGTTCGATCGATCGGTGCCTACCGAGTCGACCGTTGATGATCCGGACATCCTGAGGACTTGCAACTCTTTGGATGGAATTTACTAAGCCATAGGAACTTAATGGACCAAGATCCCACTATTGAAACACTCTTTAAAACTTTTTCTCGTCGAAAACCCTAATCGGGTACCTTAAATTGCACTATTCTCAATCCCCTGGTGACCACCTCAAATTGAATCTATACTTGATACAATATTGTATTCTTGATGACGTGGAGACTTATTTGAAGTTGAATCAATCCAAAACATTGACTGATCAAACCATCGAAATCTCGATTTTGATGGTACGGAAACCCTAATTCATCAGCATCTTAACAAAGATAAACTGAAAATGGGTTAAGGTTAGTTAATCAAGTGAATATGATTCTACAATGATGATGAGGATCTAAGGGGTCAAAATTTGGGGTGCAACGAGAAGGTATTTATTACACAGAGACTTATGCTCCTGTGGCAAGGTTAGAATCTATACATTTGCTTATTTCTTTTGCTGCACAGAATAACATCACTCTGTATCAGATGGATGTTAAAAGTACTTTCTTAAATGGTTTAATTGAAGAAGAAGTTTATGTTCATCAACCTCCTGGATTTGAAAATGAAAAATTTCTAGAACATGTTTTTAAATTAAAGAAATCACTCTATGGCTTAAAACAAGCTCCTAGAGCTTGGTATGAGAGGCTGAGTAATTTTCTTCTGGAAAATAATTTTATCAGAGGAAAGGTTGATACAACTCTCTTTCATAAATCAATTAAGAAAAACGTTTTAATCTGTCAGATTTATGTAGATGATATTATTTTTGGAACAACAAATATTACACTTGGAAAGGAGTTTGTTGAGTCTATGCAGGCAGAATTTGAAATGAGCATGATGGGAGAACTCAGATTCTTTCTGGGAATTCAAGTCAATCAAACTCCAGAAGGCACTAACATACATAAGACAGAGTATGTGAAGGAGCTTCTGAAGAAGTTCAACATGACAGAGAGTAAGTCAGCTAAGACTCCAATGCATCCAACTAGCACTCTGGGAAAAGAAGAGGTAAGTAAAAAGGTAGATCAGAAGCTCTACAGAAATATGATTGGTTCTCTTCTGTATTTGACTGCTTATAGGCCTGATATTCTTTTCAGTGTTTGTCTTTGTACTAGATTCCAATCAGATCCTAGAGAATCTCACTTAACAGCTGTTAAGAGAATTTTGAGGTATCTGAAAGGTACTACTAACGTGGGTTTGTGTTACAGAAGATCTGATGAATTTAAATTAGTTGGCTCCTGTGATGCTGATTATGCTGGAGACAGAGTTGAACGTAAAAATACTTTTGGAAGCTGTCAGTTTCTGGGAGGCAATCTGATCTCATGGTACAGCAAGAAGCAACCCACAATAGCACTCTCAACTACAAAAGCAGAATACATTACCGCTGCTGGTTGTAGTACTCAGATGCTCTGGATGAAGAGTCAGCTGGAAGATTATCAGATATATGAGAGTAACATTCCTATCTTTTGTGATAATACTTCTGCTATTTGCCTCTCTAAAAATCCTATTTTACATTCTAAGGCAAAGCATATAGAAATTAAACATCATTTCATCAGAGACTATATTCAGAAGGGAATTTTAAGTTTAAATTTTGTTGATACAGACCATCAATGGGCTGATATTTTTACAAAACCCCTTGCTGAAGATAGATTTAAATTTATTCTGAAGAATATTAATATGGACTTTTGTCCAGAATAAAATTATTATTCAGAAGCAAATTTATTCAGATGAAAAATGATTAATGTCTACACTCTGAAGTGTTGCATCTGTAATTTCTTTTGTTACCTTATTTATTTTGTGAAACTCGGAACTAACAAGCTTCAGAGGATCTGAACGCTAGCTAACGTTTCATTTCCTAAAGAGTTTCTGAGACACTTAAATATCAAACACGTGTCACATGAAATCTGAAAAGGTGGAGACTACAAAGTGAGGCGCCGTTTGAGTTACTGTTTAAATTATTGCAATTCTCGTTTTCCCCCCACTTTTGTCAAATCTCATTAAATGCTTGAAATCATTCTTTTTGTTTTAATTAATGTGATTAATTGCTAAGTGTTGTTTGTGTTTTTGTGCCCTAATTTTATATCTATATATTCCACGGTCTCACACGATCTCACACTTTCACTCTCTTTCAAACACTATATGCACTTTGGCCTTCTCCATTGTTTTCTCTTCTCCGCTAAACCTAAAAAAAGATCAGTTTATCTCACAAGTTCTGCTATGGAAATTTCATCATCTTCGTCTCAAAAGTTAGCATCAACAATGGCTGGGGTATCATCATCAGAAATTGGTACTGTTTCATACAAAGAACTAGAGAGAACTCTTCTTACACCTATTGAGAAATTAGAAGTTCTTTGCGAATTTATGGTGGATTTTGAATGTATTGCAAAGAACGGCTTTGATCTTCGTCCAACTGTATCTTCTCAAGGATGGGTTAAGTATTTTGATAGATTGTTTGGTCCAGTTTTTCCTCATTTGGTTAAGGAATTCTGGATTCACGCAAAGGTCTACCCTAAGTTCATCTCGTTGTCTGTTTTGGGAAAAGACATCATAATCACTGAGGAGATGATTCGAAAACTGATAGGGTATGAAGAAGTAGATGGTGTTACTCATCTTCCTGTAGGACGCGTAGACATGGATGAAGTCTACAGTGAAGTTTTCACTTCTGGGCTGCCTTCAAGCAAGATCAAGGATCTGAAGGTGCACTACAAGATCTGGGAAAAGATCTTTCTGGGTTGTATTTGAAGGTGAGATAATACTTAGAAGGGGGGGTGGAATAAGTATGAAAGATTAAAACTTAGAATTAAAGCACAATTATTTTTATCTTGGTTCGTTGAACTCAACTACTCCAGTCCACCCTTCCTAGAGTGATTTGCCTTTCTCAACAAGGACTTAATCCACTATTTAATCAAACAGATTACAATAGTAACACCTAAGAACAACTGTTCTTAGTCTTCTCAAGAGTTACTGATTCCAACTGAATCCTCTTAAGGAAATTCTTTACAATCAATGTAAATCTAATACAAGAGTAAGAATGCTTCTAAAAAGCTTTTATCACAACAGTGATATTTCTCTTAAGTTTGAGTACAAATAATTCTAAGAATGAATATGAAAGTATGAGAGCTTGAATGTTATAATTTCTTTTCAGCAAAAATGTCTGACTGAAGAATATGGTGGAGTCTTCCTTTTATAGGCAGCTGATCCAAGGAGAGCTGAACGTTGAGAAGAGTGTCCCAAAAAGGTCTGAGCCTTTTTGTCCTCACATCAAGTGACCTTTCCTAGAAGAAGAAAGCACAGAAAAATCCTTTTTGTCTGTGTTCTTGTGTCTAGCACAAATAAGGAAAGAGACGTTTGATTTACTCCAACGGATATAATCTTTGAATATTTCTTCTTCAGTTTTCAGCAAGTTCATCAGAGTCTGAATGGGTCAGAGTCTTCTAATGATGATCAGAACTTTGTTGTATCAGAGTCTTCTGCAGCATGTGTGCTTTCAACGTGTTAATCATCAGAGCATATTTGAAACAGAACTTCAGTACTGGCAGCTTTAGTACTTTCAGAATCTTCTGTAGAAACTATGCTTTGAAAAACTCTTCATACAATATTCTTCTTTGCTTCAGATGCTTCTGACTTGCTTCAGATCCTTCTAGAGCTTCTGCTTCAGAATCTTCTGGAGCTTCTTGCTTCAGATTCTTCTTGAGCTTCTTGCTTCAGATCCTTCTGGAGGCTACGCTCAAGATCTTCTATTGGCAGCAATCAGAATCTTCTAATGAGTGCATCTGGCGCTTCAGAGTTTAGTTAATTTCTTGTATACAATTCAGATTTGCTTATGGAGTGTTAATTTCATTACTATCTGCAGTAAAAACTCTCAAGCAAATTTTAGAGTATATAATTCTTAAATACAAAATTTCCTAATAGTTATCATCAAAACAAAGAGATATTATTAAGAACTAATCTGTGTTCTAACAATCTCCCCCTTTTTGATGATGACAAAAAGCATCAGAAATTTTGTTTAATTGAAAATATTAGAATTATAACTCCCCCTGAGATGATGAATCTCCCCCTGAGTTAAATACAAATAAGGAATAGAAACTTCCCTTTTGTCTTTGAGTAATCTTCAGAGTTAGATTTTGTTTGTTCTTTTAACATTTGAAGGTCAGAATGTCTTGCAGATTTAAGATTCAGAGTTTTATAATAGTCAAATGATCTGAGAGACTCAGAGTTTCTTTTATAGAATGTACTTATCAAATGTTCTGAAATAGTCAGATTAAATGTTAGATAGAATAGATATGTCTGAAGTTTCATTCTGGTGAAGTTATATTAAACAGTTCAGATCTATATTTTCTCCCCCTTTTTTGTCATAAGCAAAAAGTAAAAACTTTAAAAGGACAAATAAAAGGAAATAGTAAATTAGATAATTCAATGGAGAAAACTTTGATTTATTCATAAGATCAGATCAAGAGTACATAGGCAAACATCAGAAGATATAGCAATAAAGTACATAGGCAAACATCAGATGCAAAAACATTAGAATGAAAAAAAATCTAAGAGTGTTTGGACAAAAGCATCTTCAATAGATCTGTAATCTCAGAGGAGGATTGCTCTTGCTTGGACATCCACTTAGCCATTGTTTCATTCTTTTGATCTTGCTTTGACATCCATTTTGTCATATCCTCAGACTTCTTATCCTGCTTTGCCATCCAGGACTTGATCTCTGATTGGCCAGCTTCCAGAGCAGCAATCTTATCTTCAAAATCTGGATGTTCTTTCTTTATCTCAGATGAAGAAGTATGATTAGGTTCTGGAGCTTGAACAGAGTCAATTTCCATTGGTTCTGTAGAGTCTGGAGCATTGGAATTAGACGGAGGGTCTACCAGAGTCATAGCCAACGGATTTTCCTCAGATGCAATGTCAGTAGATTCTGTTGATGATGGAGGAGCATCTGTAAGAAGCAGAGGTTCAGATTTCTTGACAGTCCAGAATAGAGTCCTTGCAGCCTCAGCAAATCTGAGCTTTGCATCATCAGAACAGATGTTCTTCAGATTTGAGGCCACAGAGTTGAATCTGTTGATGAATCCATTCCAAATGATGTCAGATTCTTTGGCATCCATTGTTGCTGACCATTTCTTCTGTACAGTACCTAAATACATCTGTATTTCTTGCAAAAAAGTTTGAAATAAATTATCAACATTAAGTCTGGGCTTTGGACGTAACAGAGTTTCTAGAGTTACAGGTTTAGGTTGGGGAGTTGGTGGAAAAATTGATTTTTGGATGGAGATCAGAGGAGGAGGATAGTATGGAATGAAGGATATCTCAGGAGCTTTTTCTTTTGATCTGATTAAGGCATTTAGCAAATGAGGTTTTGCTCTGGTGTGAAGGGTAACTACATCAAAAGGTTTATTTGAGTAGGTTTGGAAGGCATATTTGGGTGGTTCATCAGATGCAGCATTGTTATCAGATGCAAGTGGTAGAGCTGAAGCAACAGCTTTATCAGATTTTACAGAACAGGATATGGTTGCTAAAGATCCTACATCTGACATGGATTTTATGTAATCAAGAATCACAGATGGAAGGGTCATGGTGAGTTTTGGTTTCAGAGGATTGATAGGGTCAGAAGGTTCAACTCTGTCATAAAAGTCTTTGAGTTTGAAGCCATAAGCTAGATTATGAAATAGAGATGATACTTGGGCACAAGATATAGAAGATCTTGGGTTTGAATTGGGGATCAATATTTCAGATGATGGTGCAGGTGTGGGAATAGGATCTGGGATGGGAGCTTTTGAAGGTATAGTAGGTTCAGGTTGGTTTACCTCAGAGTATTTTTGAGATGGAGAGATTAGAAAATCTGGGTGGAGGTCTGATTCTGAGGAGTTTGAGGAGGTGGTTGGTGTGCAGGAAGTAGAAGATACTTGAAACACCGTTTTTAAGGGTGTGACATCAAGAACTTCTGTCTCAGGGATGTGAGGTTCAGAAGTGTTGGTTTGTTCTGAAGGAATTTCAGATGGTTTGGATGGTTGTTCTGAGGTAGGTGAGTCAGATGGAATAGTGATTGGTTCTGATGAAACATGTGTGATTTTTGTAGGTTCAGAGGCAGTGGGTTCAGATGGTGGATTATTTGATGGTGGTTGATTTTCAGAGGCTTTTTCTGGTTGAGATTCATGTGGTTTTTCTGGTTGTTCAGATGATTTTTGGTGTACAGATTGTTGTGGTTGTTGTTCTGTAGGTTGTTGTTCTGATGGTTGTTTCTGTGAGGATTGTTTTTGTGGAACAAAATGTTTGATTTGGATTTTTGGTTGAGATGATTTTGGTACAGAGACTGTTGGTGTTTGAGTGATTTTTGTTGTTGTTGGTGTTGGAATAGAAGTTTGTTTTTGTGGTGATTTTGAACTTGGAGCAGTAACAGAAGTAGTTTGTGTTGAGGGTGGTTTTGGAACAGACTTAATATTGGAATCATTTATAACAATTGTATTTGCAGAAGATACAGAAGATTTAGTACCTTTTATTTTGATCCTCTTGGCTGGTACAGAAGAAGTGTCTTCAGATTCTTTTCTCTTCAAGAGCTTCTTTGGCTTCTCAGCAATCTTGACCTTCTTCTGAGCAGGTGCAGGTTCTGCTTCTGGCTGAGTCCTTTTCCTCTGTAGTTGTGCTTCTTCTTCTTCTTCTACATCTGGTAGGGGTTGTCTTGCTAGCTGAATTACATTTGCAAGAACAGGCTTTCCTTCCTTCTTACATTCATCAATGTACATAACTACAATGTGTCTTGGCTCTTCAGCAAAGAACAGTGGAAAGTCATCTACAGGAACCCTCTTCTTACTCAGTTCAGACACATTCAGCTTCTTGGGAGCTGTTGTGAGTTCATCAACTATTTTGAGTCTCTGAAGACTTTTAGCATTCAGAGGCTTTCCCATTATAAGTTCCAATTCCTCTGTAACTCCAGCAGCGTACAGAGCAGTGACCAAACCATTCTCAGTTAGAAGATCTGAGATCAACCTTCCAAAGGGGGTCCAGGTTCTAATCTTCTGTCCTTTTTCCTTCACATACTCTCTAGATGCATTTATATGGTTCCACAGATGCATAAACAGAATATATGGAAGATCTACCTTGGTTCTCTGACTGAGGCAATACATGAAATAGAGCTGTTCATTATTGACATAGTCTGGAGAATTAGTTGACTTCCTATGATGGATGCATCCCATGAAGATCTTGGCCCAGATCTTGTAGTCAGGCTTCAGATCCTTGAATTTGTTAGAAGCTTGACCAGCAGTCATTACTTCTTCATACACCTCATCCATGTCCACACGCCCAGCTGGCAAGTGGGAAACACCATCTGTTTCTTCATATCCAATTAATTTTCTGATCAGATCTTCTGTGATAATGATTTCTTTTCCCAGTACAGAAGACAAGATGAACTTGGGGTAAACTGAGGCATGGATCCAGAGTTCTTTCACAAGGAGGGGGTAAACTGGTCCAAAGAGTCTATCAAAGTACTTAACCCATCCTTGAGCTCCAATGATAGAACGAAACTCAAAGCCATTTTCTGCAAGAGAATCAAACTCTACCATGGATTCACACAAAACCTCCAACTTCTCAACAGGGGTTAAAAGAGTTCTTTTGGGAGGAGAATAAGGAGCAACACCCATGTTTGCAGAAGTTACTGCAGCCATTGAAGATTGGAATTGAGCAGCTGTTGATGATCAAGTTGCCATTGAAGAATGCTTTGTCACACGCTTAGGTTTAGGGTTTTTATGCAGAGAAAAGAGGAGATGAAAACGCATATAATTTTCTGAGAGTGTGAAAAGTGTGAAAGTGAAGATAAGTCATGTATTTATACGAAAACACTCAGGCATACCATTGTTGCACCCCAAAATTTGCCCAACCTTTTCTAACCTAGGTTTATGTTTCAATTGCATAATCATTTGCATTGGCATCATGTACATAGTGTATTCATCTGCATTGCATAGCATAAGCAAGCTATCTTAATCAGGGGATCAAGTGCTATTCTTATCTCAAGAGGCATATTCAAGGGTACTCAGGTCATCAGGGAATAATTTGAGCTTTGAAGAGTTGACAGGTTGATCAGTGAGTTCTCCCCAATCTTGAGGTTATTTGGGGATCATCAGAGGAAGTGTGAGCCATGAGCCAAGAGCATGAGGTGTGTATGGATGTTATGAAGAGCCTAGATGATCATTTTGAGGAGTAACCAAGTCATTGGAATGATTGCAAGAGCCTCAGTTGAAGTCAGTCAGCTAGGGTTTTATCTGGGTCAACACTAGGTCAACCCTAGGTCAAAGACTTGTTTTGAAAGGCATCAAGGATCATTTGAAGAATGTGGGATTCATTGTTTGCTATATGGATATGGATATGGTGTTGTGCCAAAGAAAAATCAGAAGGAGTCAAGGAGAAGGGGAGTTACCAAATTAGGGTTTCAGTGTAAAATCCCCTGATTTAGGTCAAACTTCAAAGCAGTGTAACTCAAGATGCAAGCTTCATATGAATTTATGGTCCACATGAAACTTGTAGAGTATCTTCATAGCTTTAATTTTAGTGGTGGAAGTCATCAAGATGATTTATAGAACTCAAGTTATAGCTCCTGCAAGTTACAGGTCATCTGAGGGCACTGAAATTTGTCTGTGAAAGTTGTCTGTCTTCCAAGCAACTTTTGACCTTCAAGGAGATTTCAAATGGATTTATGGCCAACATGAGAGTTGTTCCTAATTGTCTTAGCTTTCTATGAAGGTATGGTATGCCTTCATATGATTTGTGGAACTCTACTTATGTCCTTGGCAAGCAAAGGGTATTTTGGTCATTTGAGAATTACAGGTCATTCTTAGCCTATGCCTAAAACTCATACAAGGAAGCTTCAAATGAAAAACTTCACAACATCAAAGTTTCTCAAAATGGCATTTTGAGTCTAGAAAAGAGGTCATGGAAGTTTGGAAATGCATAGAACTCAAAGTGATAAAAGTTGGTAAAAATGACTTAAAAATGGCATATAAGTTGAAAAAGTTCAAATGGAAAATTGGTTTGGGCAATCTACAAATCCAAAATGGGTCATGTAATATACCAAATTGATTCTAAACAACATTTTAGAGACTTTGGTTCAGCCACAATTTTGAGATAGGGCTTTAAAAATGGGGTTGCTTTGAAAATCCATTACTTGCATAATAAGGCAACCATGCAAAACTTAGCACAAGGCAAAATTCAGGGCATGTAAGCATCCATATCTCTTCATTTTGTCATGAAATGAGATTTTCAAGTGAGCTGCAAAGTGTATGAGAGGATATATCATGAGATATTGAATTATGCCATATCATGAGAAGTTCATGAAGTTTCTACACTCTCCTAGATTGTTCCAGAAACTTCTAGGCATTTCCATCATCATCTATATAATGAATTGGGATCATTGGTGGAAAAGGTTGGTGAAAAGAGAGAGAGTAAAGTGAGGAATCCATTGTTGCTTCAATTGTAAGAAAGAGTGAAACTCCATATTCAGCATCAATTCAATTCATTTTTCTTCTTCATTCATGATCCATTGATCTTGTTGGGTGCATAGAAGCTGCTTCAGAGGCTTATCCATGGAAGATTGAAGAGCTAGGGTTTGAAGTTTCAAGAAGCAAACCAGATTCGAATCTCACATTAGAAGCATTCTTCTTCCAACTTTTTGCAAACAGAAACCAGAGCATCATCTAAGGATCATTTGTGAAAGATTGCAAGCACTGAATCGAGCCAATTCTTACCTGTTTCACCAAGAAATTCAGGTATGCAACTTGATCTTTACACCTTTAATTATCCTCTTCTAGTTGAATTTGTTAGGCTAGAATTGCTAGGGATAGGTAGAAGATGCTTTTTAGAGACTTAGGGCTCCATTGATGAGGTTTGATCTTAGGGCAGTGCAACTTTAATGACATAGAACAATCAGCTTAGGGCACTTTAATCTTAGTTAAGATGTTTAGGATACTCCACATAATGTGTAGAACACAATAGTGTAAGTTTCAGCAAGAATCCTTAGCATGCATATCAGTGAAAGTGAATGGTACCCAAGATTTACACCTATCGGGTTTGATGCTTGAGCGAGTTTTAGAGGAAAATAATGCCATGGCTGTGTAGAGGGAAGGATGTAGATCATTTTTGATCTTTACATCGTGAGGTTTCATCAAGAATCGAGTGAGAACAGAGGGGATGAAGGTGTGTGCATGGAGGGAGTTTTTTCTGAATTTAGGGTTTCATTTGGAGAAGATGAAGAAGGGCCGTGGATTTGGAGGGAGACCTTTGACCTAAAATCTGATCTAATGGCTAGCATTCAAAGCAAAAAACGGAGGGAAATCTGCGTAGCAATACGCAGCGTTTCATTAAATGAAACGCGTGGGCCTGAGTCCAAATCTTGCTATCCCCACCCCACGTGCATGGCCCATTTCAATTTTAACTGGAAACTAATGCTATTCGCACCGCATCTTTCATCTTTTTCCTTTTATTTTTTATTCAATTTTCTGATTCTTGCTGGGCCTAGCGCCTTTTGCTAACGCCACCCCCAACTTCTGGCCCATCAGCCATAATGAACTGAGCGCATATACTGAATACACCCCCTCCCCAATTTATTTCATTTTGTGATTTTTAATTCTTTTATATTTTCTTCATTTTGTAAAATCCATATAAAATTGAAAAAGCTTATTTTTAATTGCTTCTTTTTGTGCTGGTTTCATAATTTTGTTAAGAAAATTGTCAAATATTAAAATTAGCATTTCTTTTCATTTTAGTATTTTTTGTGTATTTTTCTTTTTAATAGCTTTTTAAGTGATTTAGTTTAGCACTTGTTTTTGTTGATTTTAGTTCAATTAGCTCCCCTTAGATTTAGGGTCCATTCTTTTTAGGGTGAATAACTTAGGACTTTAGCTTCCTCATAGGATTTAATTCATAATTTTAGGATTAATTTTTTTAGATGATTTGATTAGGTGAGATTAGAGTGATTAAAATTAGGGTTTTAAGTGAACATAGGTGAGATAAATCATTTCTTTTAGGAATTTTAATTTGATTTTGGGGTATGGGACTATAGGGGTTATGGGTAGATAATAGATCCCTTAGAAAATATTAGGCTTCCCCTATTACCATTAGTATATTGCTTGTATTTGCTTGACTGTGTGGTGTGCCCTCTCTAGGGTTATTATTTGACTGTGTGGGGTATTGGGCTTGTTTGGGGCTTGGGGTTAAGCTGAAGACTGTGATGATGAAGCCCATTTGAAGATTAGAGAATGAAGACCAACTTCCAGAGTTGATGAGGAGTATCTCTTGCTGGCAGCTGTTGAAGGTTATAGGATCTAGGAGTTAGGCAGAGCTCTAGAGTAGAAAACTTGGTTCACAAACATGGAAGGTCTTGATTGCCTCCATCCCTCTCTATGATGCAGAGTCTCTCTAAGACACTCACCCCCTTACTTTGGAAGGCTTGGTGATAGTGTCTAAGAGATAGAACTCTTGAGAGAAATATTCTATGTGTTGTTAGCAGTCTGTTTGCCACCTTTGGTGGTCAACTAATTGCTTAACACCCAGTTCATTCTTGTGATTGGTTCCTCAGCTGGGAGATTAGGACTTGAAGAAAAGCCATTGGGAGATTGAAGATAGAGACTTTGCTTGGGGGCTGTGAAGATGAAGACTGATGCTTGCTTGAGGCCTGTAGATGGTTGAAGATGACTTGAAAGCTTGCTAATGAAGACTGCTTTGCTGTTTAGCTTTTGCTGTTAATCCTCTTTGTATTGATTGAATTTCTCCTGACTGTATTGTTTGTTGTTTAACCTGTTAGGTTGAAAGTGAATTCTGTTCACTTTTGCCTATTATTTTCTAGGTTCGAGGTTGAGTGGGACTCCCTTGCCTCGCTTGTATTGTTGCATCCATGCATTTTATTGCTTTAGTATACATATCTGTTGTTTCTGTTTCCGTTTATCCCTTAGGATCTCTGTTTCTCTCTGCGCAAGAGAGTAACATGATAGACATTAGGTCTTAACCCATGCATGATAACATTAGGGTAGATTTTATTCCCTTTTTAACCCTAGGATTTTAGAGTGTCATCTCTTCTCTCTTCAAAACAATAGAAAAACATTAATAAAGGTTATAACAGAGATCAATTCATTGCTTCCGTCAAAAGATCTGAACAAACACAAACCTTTTTGCAATAAGAAAACCTTTGTTTAAGGTGAGATTTTTCATAAAAGACACTTGAACAGCTTGTGTCGTGCGTAGCCCGAAATACGTTTGCTCTGATCTTCCATGCTGTGTGGAAGTACGTAGACATAGGATGCGATATCCTAGCGAGCAACCTTCCCCACCTTCACCCGTAGTTAGGCGAACTACGTTGACTCTGATTTCTCGTTCCAGACGGGAATACGTAGGCATAAAGTGCGATGCTTTGCCGAGTCATGTTTTCTTTTCTTTTCAGACCTCATCCTTTAGTTTAGATAGAAGTGTAATCCGTACAACCCGAGCAAGCATGGATCCCATCGAGTACGATGGACGTGAGGGGTGCTAATACCTTCCCCTTGCGTAACCGACTCCCGAATCCAGGTTTTGGTTGCAATGACCATACCTTTTCCCGTCTTTGCATTAGGTTTACTTCGAGCGTTTCCTTTCCCTCCTTTGGGATAAATAACACACGGTGGCGACTCTTCTGTTCAGCCGGCGCCGATTTTCGCAGTAGCGACAGCTGGCAACTCTGCTGGGGACATGGGCGGTACCCCAATGTCCCCTGGCTGCTAAGGACTGCGATAGTTCCTTATGCATGTGGGATCCAACGTCCCTTCAGAGAGTCAATCCTAGCGCTTGTTTTCCCGTCGAAGATTTTGTATGGATTTATATTTCTGTCATTTACTTTCAGCATTATATTATTGTTATTATTGTTGTATTGGGGTGTGACGGGCGTCCTATGATTGAGAGATAAGTCGGACCTGGGCTTGAGTGCACCTAGAATTAGAGTGGAAATTAGTGGGCGCGCACGTGCTTTGCATGTCCTAGTGTCCCGCGAAATCCATACTCAGACGAGGTTCTTCTGGTTGGCCTCCTGTCCTGCCCTTTGGGTGGCTCGGGTTGCTGGTTAGTTGGATTGTCGACTCTGGGAACCGATCATTTGGAAGTTGGCTAAGTGAGGCCTCTTCAGGATTTGATGATGCCACTCCTTCTGGGAATCGTATCATCAACCCTGAAAGTCTGTGACGCCGATGACCACATAGGATGCCATACCTTTGTCAGTTGCTAGGACGCCTACCTGTGAGAGGGTTTTAGGGTTATGCAGGTAACTAGACCTTCAAATACCGGTTATTTCTTGATCTGAGATCCTGGGTATTTATGGATAGTTATGAGGTCTATCAGAGACCAGTTGGAGTTATGTTATGAGGTCTATTAGAGACCAGTTGGAGTTATGTTATGAGGTCTATCAGAGACCAGTTGGAGTTATGTTATGGGGTCTATCTTAGATCAGTGTTGGAGCTCTATGTGAGGTCTGTCTGAGACCAGGGTTTGATGAGTATTGGAGGGTCTGTCTGAGACCTGTTCTTGGTGTGACTTGGGCTTCTTATTCAGGGCACTTGATCCCCTGTTGTAGCTGCTTGCATTGCATTGTTTGCATAACCATTATCATTGCATCCCATTAACGTGTGTCTGTGCTGCAGGTGCATCTGCATATTCCCTGGTTCTAGTGTCTGGACTCCTGAGTATTGATCATGGCTGGTTTGAGGATGACAGTTGCCTACAAGTTACCTATTCCTAATATTACTTCCCTCCTGGGTGTGATTTCTCTTGCTGATGAGGATGTCCGTAGAAGCTTCAGGCAGAGTTACGGACGGCTGTTGAGTTTGGTTCGCAAATCAACTGATGATGAACTGAATGGGCTGTATACACTGATGCAATTCTACGACCCTGCTTTGAGATGTTTCACATTTGCTGATTTTATCTTGGGGCCCACCATCGAGGAGTATGTAGAGCTCACTGAGCTGCCAGTACAGAATAGGGTTCCCTTTATTCACTCTGCTGCTGAGCCCAAGTTGGAGGATTTGGCTAAGGCCTTGCACATGAATGCTTCTGAGCTATTGATGACTTCTTGGCGAGGGGTTCCAGGTTTCTCTCTCCAGTTTCTGGTTGGTAAGGCTCAAGAATATGCCAAGAATGGATGTTGGGTAGTCTTCAACGCTGTTTTGGCTCTATGCATTTATGGGATAGTGCTGTTTCCCAATTTCCCAAATTTCGTGGACATGGATGCATTTCACTTGTTTGCTGCTGGCAACCCGGTACCCACATTGATCGGGGACTTTTACCATTCGATGCACTACAGGAATGAGAACAGGAGAGGCAAGAACGTCTCTTGTTGCGTGCCTTTGCTGTACATGTGGTTTAAGAGCCATTTTCCCCTGAATGGACCTTTCGTGGATAGTGCAACTACCGCTGACTGGCTAGAGCGCATGATGAGGCTATCTTCTGAAGACATTGAGTGGTTTGACCGAGACTTGTTGGGGTCTGAGCTTATTTTCAGTTGTTCTGGGTATCCTAATGTTCCGTTGGTAGGGAGAAAAGGGTGCATCAATTACAACCCATCTCTGTTTGTTCGCCTGTTTGGATATGCGTTGAAGAACCCGCCTCAGGAGGAAGAAGTACAGGAATCTCTGTACTTCACCGGTGATTTGAATGGAGAGTTACTAGCCAAGCTTCGACATGCCTGGATGCGTATTAACAGAAGAGGGAAACCACTGTTTGGGAAGAATGATTGTCAGGCTTATACCCCCTACAAAGTTTGGATCCAGGAGAGAGCAAGACAGTTACTGATGCCATTTCCAGCCGCGCCAGTCCCTGTTCATATTCCGGTGGAAGAACCAACCACTGTCACCAGGGAGTCCTACGAGCGAGTTGTAAAAGAAAAGGAAGCCTTGACGAAGGTCAATGAAGGGTTAGAACAGGAGCTGGCTCAGATGCGTAGTGAGAAGAACAAGGTTGTGCATTCTTTCCAACAGCAGATCGGACTAGTAAATAGGCTAGGTGTTGAGTTGACTGAAGAGAAGAAGAAGCGCGAACGTCTGGGTCAAGAGTTCAGAAGCTCTCATGACATGTTGGAGTCCAAAAAGAAAGCACTCGACGCCGCTCACCGAGAAATCTCTTCTTGTAATAAGACGTGGAATGCTACGCTAACCAACAACAAAAAGAGGGAAGATAAATTGAAGCAGCAAATTTCTGAACTCGAAGAGCAGTTGAAGGCTAGCATTAAGAAGCATGAAGAGGAGGTAATGGCCAGATATAGTCTCCAGAATGCATTGAACAAGGCCATCGAAGGCAGGAACGAAGCTGTGTCTCAGAAGCGGAAACTAGAGGATCGCTTCGGAGAAGGGGCCTGGGAGGAAACCGCTGGTGACGTGCGACGTGTTCTCAAACGAAGAAATCAACTTGTTGAGGGGCTGCTTACCCGACCAAGTCATCCAGAGACTAAGAAGTTACTAGAAGAGTACCAGGCTCATGGGTGTACTTGACCATTTCATGTGTATGCTTTATTTGTGTTTGTGCTGACCATCACCAGGATTGTTGGTTGAGGTCATGCCTTCTTATTGTACACTCAGTGATATTGTATTCTTGGATTTCTCTGCAATATACGAGGTTTTCTATGATTCGGCTCCAATCACCGTATTGCTAGCACTGTCACTGCACTGGCACATTCACACTAGAATCGGGGAATGATAATCCCTCATGCACAGACACATATTGCACTTTGCATACATACTCATATTTGCATTACAGGTTTGTGATCCGTGTATCTTATCTCCTGCATCCGTTCCAGGTATTTTCAGGATTGCAGAAAAGCGGGTCCATCGTTACTCTACAAGGACCAACCAGAAGAAGATCATGGACAACGTGCAGAGTGAAATGCAAGAGATGCGTGACAGGATGGCCCTGCTCATGCAAACCATGGAGACCATCGCCAAAGGACAAGAGCAGCTGCAGAATCTGGTTCAACCGATAGTCGCACGGGCTGAAAACAACGGGACACCGCATGGTGAAAATATTGCTGCTTCCCCCCGAATTGAGAATCGTCAAAGTGCTGATGTTATTCCCGTAACCGGTTTGAATGCTGGAGAAACTGGTCCTGTAGGTGGAGGTGGGAACACCGGTAATATGAATGCCAATGCGGATACTACTGGGGTATTTGTGGGTAATGTCAACCAGGGTTTCAATGGGGGCGTTGAGAATGTCGGAATGAATGGTACTAATGGTAACCAGGGCTTCAATAGTGTGAATATGGGGTATGGCAGCACTGCTGGCGCCAAGGCTGGGTTTGGTGGCTATGGCTATGGTAATCTTGGATATGTAACTGGCGCATACAACGCTCAAGAGATGGGTAATCTGAGGTATGACCCCAGGTACTTCCAAACGGGTCCAGGCCGTGATGCAGATTACGTTGGATATGATGCAGTACCTCGCTGGGAGGATCGTCAGAAGGATGTGTTCTCTGGTCAGAACGAGGGTTATGAAAGAGCTAGGGATGACAACCATCGGATGAGATTGCTAGAAGAGAAAGTGAACGGATTGGCCAGCCAGAATGCTCTTGGGCTGGATATGTCAAATATGGGGTTAGTCCCAGGGTTGAGGGTCCCCCTGAAATTCAAAGCACCGTCATTTGATAAGTACAAAGGGGATACATGCCCTAGGGTGCATGTGCGTGCATTTTACAGGCGCATGTCTGCGTATTCTGAGGATGAAAAGATGCTAATGCATTTCTTCCAGGATAGCCTGTCAGGGCCATCGCTGGAGTGGTACATGAGCTTGGAGCCTACTCAGATCAGGAGTTGGAAAGAGCTGGCAGAGGCTTTTGTTCGACATTATCAATATAACAGTGATCTCGCCCCTAACCGAGTCCAGTTGCAGAGCATGTCTCAAAAGTCTAGTGAGAGCTTTAAGGAATACGCCCAGAGATGGCGAGATCTGGCTGCTAGGGTACACCCTCCGATGGTGGAGCGCGAAATGATGGATATGTTCATAGGAACTTTTTCTGGAATGTACTATGACCGGTTGCTCAATTTTTCGATGAGTACTTTCTCTGAGTTGATCTTGATGGGGGAGCGCATTGAAACCGGGGTAAAAATTGGTAAAATTCAAGCGGGTGAGTCCAGTTCCGCAGGAGGTAATAAGAAGACGTTTGGTGGTAAAAGGCAGGGTGATACCAACGCTGTATACAGTGCTCGACGAAGGAATAAAGGTCAGAACTGGCGTCAGCAGTCGCAAGTTGCAAGCATAACCATTCCAGGGCCTTCTCAGCAGCAGAGACAACAACCACCGCAGCAGGCTCAGCAGCAGCCTAATAATAATCAGCGCAGACTTCAGAACCCACGACCGAGGAGAGTATTCGAAGTACCGCCGGTATCATATGCAGAACTACTTCAAACTTTGTTGAAATTGCAGCTAGTCGAGAAGAGGACCTTAGCACCACCAACTGGCCAGCCACCAGTCGGGTATGATGTTAATGAACACTCTGACTTCCATTCGGGTGCACCAGGGCACAATATTGAAAATTGCCTAGCTTTCAAGCATAAAGTACAAGATTTGATTGATAGTACGTCTATTAACTTCGGGAAGGACGGTCCCAATATCACGCAGCAGCCGATGCCCAAGCATGGTGGGGCTGGGGCCAATGCAATCCTGGTAGATGATGGGTTGAACTTAGTGTCGGAAGTGAGCAAGTTGAAAACCTCTTTGAGTTACGTAAAGCAGCGTTTATTGAAAGGAGGTGTCTATCCCGGTTGCAGTGAAGAGTGTGTTGACTGTTTGGTTCAACCTGAGGGCTGTGAGAAGTTGAAAAGGGGAGTTCAATGTTTGATTGATGAAGGAACCTTGCAGTTCGACAGGTCTGTGGGGCGAAAGAAGTCTGTTGAGACAGAATCTGAAGAAGAACGCAGGGAGGTTGCTACGATCACTATTCCGTTCAAATCAGTGACAATTTCGGCATCATCAAAAAGGCCGACCATTACTATTACCAAGGCTAAGCCAGTTCCTTATGAAAGCACAAAAGCAGTCCCGTGGAGTTATGGTGCTGAGGTGTATTGCAATGGGGAAAAGATTGACTTGAATGATCCGCCAGCGGGGTCCGTGGATAACATAGTGGGAGCGGGTGGTATAACCCGGAGCGGGAGAATTTTCACTTCACCTGAGGTCGAGGCAGAGAGGCTTGCCAGAGGTAAGAATAAAGTTGTTGAGGGGGAACCTTCGGGGAGTAAGGAGAAAGAACCGATAACCAAAGATGTGGAAGAATTCATGAGGTTGATTCGCAAAAGTGATTACAAGATTGTAGAGCACCTGCAGCAGACCCCGTCAAAGATCTCCATATTATCGCTGTTGTTGTGTTCTGAAGCGCATAGAAATGCCCTGTTGAAGGTACTTGAGACATCCTTCGTGCCGCAAGAGATTTCAGTTAATCAGCTGGAGGGAGTTATGGTGCATGTTAACGCTGGGCATGGTCTGGGATTCACGGATTTTGACCTAACGTCTAGAGGGCGTGATCACAATAATGCCTTGCACATCTCTATCGAATGCCGGGGCACTATTTTATCCCATGTGCTGGTAGACACTGGGTCCTCGTTGAATGTGTTACCAAAGAAAGCCCTGTTGAAATTGGATACCCGTGGATTGTTGTGCACACCTAGTGATTTGGTGGTGAGGGCCTTTGACGGAACAAGGAGGTCAGTATTCGGGTCAGTGACGCTACCCATCCAGGTAGGTCCGGAGGTGTTTGATACAGTGTTTCACATCATGGACATCCAGCCTGCATATAGTTGTTTGATTGGGAGACCTTGGATTCATGCCGCTGGGGCAGTAACTTCTACGCTCCATCAGAAGCTGAAGTATATGGTTGAGGGGAGTATTGTGACGGTGTGTGGCGAAGAGGATATCTTAGTCAGTCATTTGTCTTCCTTCAAGTACGTGGAGGTAGATGGAGAGATCCATGAAACGCTGTGCCAGGCGTTCGAAGGGGTGAAGGTTAAAGAAGAGGCTCCGTTGAAGAGTGAAGGGCAAGAGGTGGTCGTCTCCTCATATAAAGAAGCCAAGGCGTTGGTACAAGCAGGAGAGACTCAGAAGTGGGGGCAGGTTCTGGACATCCCAGTGAAGCAAGATAGGTATGGCTTGGGGTACCGCCCATCTCCCTCGCAGAGTGCGCCTAAGTACAAGGGACCGGTCGTGTTCACGCCTGGAGGAGTTAGCTTCGAAAGGATTAATGCCGTGTCTGATACGGAGGAAGTGGATAGCGACTGCGACATGGACGCATGGATTCGACCCAGCACGTCGGGGCAAAGCCTATGCAACTGGTCCATCCAGGACGTCATCCAAGTCACCAAACAGTAATGCATTGTTTTTTCAATCATTGTATGATCACATGCCTTGCCCGGGGCATCGAGGATCTTGTCTTAGGGCCTAACTGTTTACCTGTATGTTTGCATGATCAATAAATGACGGCGTTTTTTACATTCAAATATTGTGATCCTTTTCTTTCTGTTTTTATTTTTCAATAAAATGGCAGCGTGGTTATGCATTTTGCTTGTACATCATTTTGAAGCACTTAACTGTTTCCCTCGCAGGATTCATGAATTTTCAGATGACACCGACCAAAAACTTCCTATGACTCATTTAGACTTCGAGCGTCCGATCTTCCAAGCTGAGGAGGAGATTGTGGAGGATAGTGACTTACCAGAAGAGCTTAGTCGGTTATTGAAGCAAGAGGAGAGAGTCATTCTGCCTCACCAGGAAGAGATTGATATTGTCAACTTAGGGTCTGAAGAATGCGTCAGGAATATCCGTGTAGGGGCCGCGTTGCAAGTTGACATCAAGCAAGAGCTTATTGAGATGCTACGTGAATACAGTGATATATTTGCTTGGTCCTACGAGGACATGCCGGGTTTGGATACTGATATGGTTGTTCATCGTCTGCCGTTGAAGGAAGATTGCCCGCCTGTGAAGCAGAAACTCAGAAGGACTCGTCCAGACATGGCCGTAAAGATAAAGGAAGAAGTGCAGAAGCAATGGGATGCAGGGTTCCTGGCTGTTACCACTTATCCCACTTGGGTTGCTAATATCGTGCTTGTGCCAAAGAAAGATGGCACGGTTCGAATGTGTGTTGATTATAGGGATCTAAACAAAGCGAGCCCGAAAGATGATTTCCCGCTGCCGCACATTGATGTGTTAGTTGACAACACAACTCAGTTTTCGGTATTCTCCTTCATGGATGGATTTTCGGGGTATAATCAGATCAAAATGGCTCCGGAGGATATGGAAAAAACGACCTTTATCACCCCGTGGGGAGCCTTCTGTTATAAGGTGATGCCCTTTGGTTTGAAAAATGCTGGGGCAACGTACCAGCGGGCTATGACAACGCTTTTTCACGACATGATGCATAAGGAGATTGAAGTGTATGTCGATGACATGATTGCCAAGTCTCAAACAGAGGAAGAACATCTGGTTAATCTGCTGAAGTTGTTCAAGAGGCTGAGGAAGTTCAGGCTGAGGCTTAATCCTAACAAATGTACCTTCGGAGTGAGATCCGGGAAGCTACTGGGGTTCATTGTGAGCAAGAAAAGAATCGAGGTCGATCCTGCAAAAATAAAAGCAATACAAGAGATTCCAGCACCGAGAACAGAAAAAGAAGTTCGTGAGTTCTTAGGGAGGTTGAACTACATTGCTAGGTTCATCTCTCACCTAACGACCACGTGTGAACCATTATTCAAACTGTTAAAGAAAGATCAAGCGGTGGTCTGGAACGACAATTGCCAAAGGGCATTCGAAAAGATAAAAGAATACTTGCAGGAACCTCCGGTGTTGATACCCCTAGTAGCGGGACGACCACTGATTATGTATCTGACGGTTCTTGAGAACAGTATGGGTTGTGTTCTCGGTCAACATGACGAGACAAGGAGGAAAGAGCATGCAATTTATTACTTGAGTAAAAAGTTCACGGATTGTGAATCTCGATACTCCATGCTCGAAAAGACGTGTTGTGCATTGGCGTGGGCTGCCAAACGTCTAAGACAGTACATGCTGAATCATACAACCATGCTGATATCGAAGATGGATCCGATCAAATATGTGTTTGAAAAGCAAGCGCTCTCTGGAAGGATTGCTAGATGGCAGATGGTATTGACAGAATACGATATCCAGTATGTTTCCCAGAAGGCCATTAAGGGAAGTGTTCTGTCCGAATATCTCGCTGAACAGCCGATTGAGGATTATCAGCCTATGAAGTTTGAGTTTCCTGATGAGGACATAATGTACTTGAAAGCTAAAGATTGTGATGAGTCGTTGCCTGGTGAAGGACCTGAGCGGAGTTCCCAGTGGCAATTGATTTTTGATGGGGCTGTCAATTCGTACGGTAGCAGGATCGGGGCAATCATCACAACTCCCCACGGGTCGCACATTCCGTTCACAGCCAGATTGACCTTTCCAGTGACGAATAACGAAGCAGAGTATGAAGCCTGCATTATGGGGTTAGAAGAGGCGATTGATCTGAGGATCAAGAATCTGGATGTATATGGGGATTCAGCATTGGTTGTGAATCAGATTAAGGGAGAGTGGGAGACACGCCAACCTAATCTGATACCGTACATGAATTATGCGAGAAGGTTGCTACCTTTCTTTGATAAAGTAGAGTTTCATCATGTACCCCGGGCGGAGAATCAAATGGCAGACGCCCTTGCAACATTATCCTCGATGTATAAGGTCAACTACTGGAACGAGGCTCCCAGGATTGTCATATCTCGCCTTGATAGGCCGGCCTTTGTGTTTGCAATTGATGAAGCATCTGACGGTAAACCTTGGTATTTCGACATACAAAATTTCCTGAAGAATAAGGAATATCCGGCCGGGGCATCCAGTCGTGAGCAGAAGACTCTAAGGAGATTAGCAGGCAACTTCTATCTGAATCCCGACGGCGTTTTGTATAGAAGGAACCACGATTTGGTACTCCTCCGGTGTGTAGATGAGATGGAAGCCAACTTGCTCATGGAAGAAGTCCATGAAGGAACTTTTGGTACGCATGCCGGTGGACATGCTATGACCAGGAAATTGTTGCGAGCAGGGTATTACTGGTTAACAATGGAGACGGATTGTTTCAAATTTGCCAAGCGGTGTCACAAGTTCCAGATCTATGCAGATAAGATCCATGTGCCACCCAGTCCACTGAATGTTATGGCTTCTTCGTGGCCTTTCTCCATGCGGGGAATCGATATGATTGGCAAGATTGAGCCTACTGCTTCTAATGGGCATCGCTTCATTCTGGTCGTGATCGATTACTTCACCAAGTGGGTGGAAGCAGCATCTTACGCCAATGTGACGAAGCAGGTGGTGGCCAGATTTATCAAGAGAGATATAATCTGCCGATACGGTGCTCCTGAGCGAATCATTACTGATAATGGTTCGAATTTGAATAACAAGATGATGAAAGATCTGTGTCGGGATTTCAAGATCGAGCATCATAATTCATCTCCGTACAGACCTAAGATGAATGGCGCTGTAGAGGCGGCCAACAAGAACATAAAGAAAATTGTTCAGAAGATGGTGGTAACGTATAAGGATTGGCATGAGATGCTGCCATTCGCTTTGCACGGTTATCGTACTACAGTACACACATCAACTGGGGCAACACCGTTCTCACTAGTATATGGCACGGAGGTTGTCCTGCCATTGGAGGTTGAGATACCATCTTTGAAGGTTTTACTTGATGTTCAGCTTGATGAGGCAGAATGGGTGAGAAATAGATTGAATCAACTGAGCTTGATAGATGAGAAGAGACTGGCATCCATTGCACATGGTAGGCTGTATCAGAGCCGGATGAAGAAAGCGTTCGACAAGAAGATTCGACCTCGAAGCTTTCAGACGGGTGATCTTGTGCTGAAGAAGATTCTCCCACCGCAATCGGATCACAGGGGCAAATGGACTCCCAATTACGAAGGTCCATACGTCGTGAGAAAGGTCTTCTCCGGAGGAGCCTTATTGTTATCCACCATGGATGGTGAAGACTTTTCGTCCCCTGTGAACTCGGACGCAGTTAAAAAATACTTTGCTTAAAATTGACCCGCTGGACAGTAAAAAGAGATTCCAGGCAAAAATGGGGCATCCTGGCGAACCAAAAACAGAATAAAAGGTTCGGGCAAAAATTAGAGATATATCGAAAAATGTACACCCGCGAAGTCGAAAACCTACACTGGGCGGCTTCGGCAAAAAAGGGTATCCCGGTGAATTGAAAACCCGCAAAGGGCGATTCACGCAAAAGTTAGGGATTTGAGAAGAAAATGACTGCGGTCCGAGGTTGATACTTCATTGCTAGTGGTTTGGGAGCATCTGGGAGTCAATTATCCAAAGCAATTTCTTCCGAAGACAGAGATCGGGAAAGTGTCAGAGTCCGGCGAGTCATAGGAGGATTGGTTCAAGGTGTTCGTCTGTAACACGTTGCCGACATGTGTACAAATTTTATTCTGTATATTTGTATGCTCCTGCATTTTGTTTATGTGTGACTACCTCTTTTCAGGAGTTGCATCTGATGTACAAATCTTGCCTATTCTCAGGCCGTTATCAATAAAGTGTTTTATTCAGTGTAGTGTGTGACTTTGGTTTTAATTTTTTACAGTTTTGTTTGTAAAAAGCACCGATGTTTTTGATAAACTTACATGCGTGTAAACAGGCGGGCCTCGGCCGATGATTGTTAAAACCGGAAATTACCTGAATGGTGGTCGTGGGTGATTACCATGATGTTTCTTTTTTTGCATAGATTGCCTTGTGTTTGTTTGTCGACTTTTGCAGGTATTCAAAAGCTCACAAAGTTCCCCGCCAGAGTCCATGGCAGGCTGGTACCCTCTCCAGAGGATGAACGTTGTGTCCTTCCCCAGTGAAGTCGCCCCAGGCAAAATTGAATGTTGTCTCCCCAGGAGAGCGGAGATTTCGTCAAAGGAAAAGATCAATGTATCTTTAGTAGTTCAGAAGTGGTTTATCCAGCAGAGCAGAGTCCTCCCCAGCGAAGGTCAAGATGGATTTGATTAACTTCCCCAAAGAGTTTCTTGCGTAGTGCGAATCAGAGCACACCGGTCAATCCCCAGCTCAGTGATAGCAGGATGAAGCATCCCCACAGGGCGTAATCAGAGTGTTGATACATTTGAAAGCGGTTTTCGGGATTGCTTTTCTCTTTCCCCACCAGGTTGATCCTTCCTCGTCAGGATGATCATTTTTCAGCAGAGTTTGAAGTTTTGAGTTTGTGAGATACTTTCCCAGCAAGACGGTCATCCCCAGCGGAGTTAGTTCATCTTTCCAACATTTATTTTGTTGGAAGGGTATCGGCAGTATTCCGGTCATCCCCAGCGGAGCCAGTTTGTCTTCAGCATTTATTTTGCTGAAGTAACTCTTTGCATAAGCATGCATCATGAGCATTTGCATTTTACACGAGTACGTAGCATTTCCATGTTACATGGAAGCATTACGTCATTATCAAACGTGCATTTTTGAAACATAAGCCAGGTGGTTACCCCTTCCGTTTTAGATGTGTTGGTCCCTGCCGATAAGAGAAATCGTGATTCAGGAAGATGCTGTTTTATGGTCAAAGTACGCAGTGATCGTATTTGTATCATCTATGGGGTTCATATCGTAAGGCACGCAGTGATCGTGTTGATTTTGAGATGTTTATTTGTGGCCCAAGTACGCAGTGATCGTATCTGTACCATCTATGGGGTTCATGTTGTAGGACACGCAGTGATCGCGTTGATCTTGGTATGTGTATCTGTGGTCGAATGGCGCAGTGATCGTGTTCGTCCCGATCTAAGAAGATTGTTTTGTAAGGCACGCAGTGATCGTGTTGGTATCGTCTCGGGGTTTATTGGGCGGGACACGCAGTGATCGTGTTTACCATATCATGTGATGTTTGTTGGTCGATATACGCAGTGATCGTATTCGTCCGTTATACAGTGGTTATAGATTGACACGCAGTGATCGTGTTCATCCAGTTTTTGTTGGTCGGTATACGCAGTGATCGTATTCGTCCGTTATACGGTTTGGTTATGGGGTGAGGCACGCAGTGAACGTGTTCATCTGGTTGTTTGTGGCCGAAGTACGTAGTTATCGTATTCGCCCTATGTTTGAAGGCACGCAGTGATCGTGTTTCCTCCAGTCAAGAGGGTCGTGACATGAAGCGCGCAGTGATCGCGTTCACCCTATGTATGGTTAGAATATGCAGTAATCGTATTCGTCCAGTTATGTGGGTTAGTTGAGACACACAACACGCAGTGATCGTGTTTTCTCCTGTCAAGAGGATCGTGGCTCAGAACGCGCAGTGATCGTGTTCAAGCACGCAGTGATCGTGTTCAAGATACGTAGTGATCGTATTCGTATAGCACGCAGTGATCGTGTTTATAGTACCATGGGAACTTGTGATGCGGAGCACGCAGTGATCGTGGCTATGGTATCAGTTGGTTTTGTTGGCCGGCATACGCAGTAGTCGTATTCGTCTTATAACATGGGTTGGTTTTGTGACACACGCAGTGATCGTGTTGATATTATCAGGGGGTTTGTTGGTCGAGATGCGCAGTGATCGTACTCGTCCTATTGCAGCACACGCAGTGATCGTGTTCATCATGTTTGCGGTTGAAGCACGCAGTCATCGTGTTAGCCTCCTCTATGTGGATTTATTCCGTCTGGCACGCAGTGATCGTGTTTACCTCATCCGGTTGGATTTATGGTCGATGTGATTTTGGTTGTAACGCAACACGCAGTGATCGTGTTTGTCCCATTATGTGATTTTGTTTGTGGCATCAAGACACGCAGTGGTCGGGTTTCCTCCTGTCAAGAGGGTTGTGGTGTAGAATACGCAGTGATCGTGTTCATCTTGTTACAGAGGGTTGTTGTGCCAGGCACGCAGTGATCGTGTTCGTCATGTCATATTCCCCTAGCAGAGTTGTTTGATCAAGCACTTCTCTTTCTCCCCAGCCGAGTCTTTATCAGAGTACGGTGGAAATAGCATGATGCAGATTTTGGGTGGTTACCCACAGTTACCCCAATAGAGACGTAATCCCCAGCAGGGTAGTCTTCAACGAGATACTTGGTTAAGTTCCTCGTAGTCCCTGGCAGGGTATTCTTTGACAAGTCGCTTGGTTAAGTTACTTGCATTCCCCATCTGAGTCTTTCTCAGGATGTTGTGGAGTCAGCATTAGAAGACGGTAATGCAGTTTGTGGGTAGTTACCCGTAGAGCCCCCAGCAGAGTTATGTGCTCCAGCAGGGTGTTACTTCAATGAGTTAATTGTTTAAGTCCCTCATAGCCCCAGCAGGGTATTCGCCACAGGAGTTGTTTGGTTAAATTCCTCGTATTTTTCAACAAGGTTATTCTCGTCAGGGTGCTTGGTTAAGTTCCCAATTTCCCCAGCAGGTGTTTGACGGCAGTCGTCAGAATTGTCCTCTCAGAGTTGCTTGGTTAAGTTTCTCGTGTCCCCGCAGGATGCTCGTTCAGGTACGAACGGAAGGTTGGTAAGTGAAATCAACATTTTCCCGCGCTTTAGTGAATGCTCGTTCAGGTACGAACGAAAGGTTGATAAGTGAAATCAGCATTGTCTCGTTTGGTTAAGCGTTTGCTCGTTTCTTCAGGATACGAAAGGTTGATCAGTGAAGTCAACATGACAAGTGAAGTCAATATTCTCCCGCTGGTTAGCGTGTGCTTGGTTGATAAGTGAGATCAACAGAGGTTGATAAGTGATATCAACAATTTCTCGTTGTTTGGTGTATGCTCATTTCTTCGGAATGGAGTGGTCTGCGGACAATATCAGATTATTTTACAAAAGCAGATTGGCAGAGGAGTGGTTAGTTGTTTCCGTGACAACAGAAGTCATTTCCCTGAAGGGTTTTCCCCAAGCAGTAGTCGTACACAATTTATTTTTGCGGTTGGCAAATTTCCGGGTTCTTTCATATTCAACCGTCTCGTACCTCGAATGTCTGAAGGTTGCGCGCTCTTCATTCAGCCGGGTCCAAGCCGCTTGAATAGGGGCAGCTGTTGCACCCCAAAATTTGCCCAACCTTTTCTAACCTAGGTTTATGTTTCAATTGCATAATCATTTGCATTGGCATCATGTACATAGTGTATTCATCTGCATTGCATAGCATAAGCAAGCTATCTTAATCAGGGGATCAAGTGCTATTCTTATCTCAAGAGGCATATTCAAGGGTACTCAGGTCATCAGGGAATAATTTGAGCTTTGAAGAGTTGACAGGTTGATCAGTGAGTTCTCCCCTATCTTGAGGTTATTTGGGGATCATCAGAGGAAGTGTGAGCCATGAGCCAAGAGCATGAGGTGTGTATGGATGTTATGAAGAGCCTAGATGATCATTTTGAGGAGTAACCAAGTTATTGGAATGATTGCAAGAGCCTCAGTTGAAGTCAGTCAGCTAGGGTTTTATTTGGGTCAACACTAGGTCAACCCTAGGTCAAAGACTTGTTTTGAAAGGCATCAAGGATCATTTGAAGAATGTGGGATTCATTATTTGCTATATGGATATGGATATGGTGTTGTGCCAAATAAAAATCAGAAGGAGTCAAGGAGAAGGGGAGTTACCAAATTAGGGTTTCAGTGTAAAATCCCCTGATTTAGGTCAAACTTCAAAGCAGTGTAACTCAAGATGCAAGCTTCATATGAATTTCTGGTCCACATGAAACTTGTAGAGTATCTTCATAGATTTAATTTGAGTGATAAAGTCATGAAGATGATTTATAGAACTCAAGTTATAGCTCCTGCAAGTTACAGGTCATCTGAGGGCACTAAAATTTGTCTGTGAAAGTTGTCTGTCTTCCAAGCAACTTTTGACCTTCAAGGAGATTTCAAATGGATTTCTAGCCAACATGAGAGTTGTTCCTAATTGTCTTAGCTTTCTAGGAAGGTATGGTATGCCTTCATATGATTTGTGGAACTCTACTTATGTCCTTGGCAAGCAAAGGGTATTTTGGTCATTTGAGAATTACAGGTCATTCTTAGCCTATGCCTAAAACGCATACAAGGAAGCTTCAAATGAAAAACTTCACAACATAAAAGTTGCTCAAAATGGCATTTTGAGTCTAGAAAAGAGGTCATGGAAGTTTGTAAATGCATAGAACTCAAAGTGATAAAAGTTGGTAAAAATGACTTAAAAATGGCATATAAGTTGAAAAAGTTCAAATGGAAAATTGGTTTGGGCAATCTACAAATCCAAAATGGGTCATGTAATATACCAAATTGATTCTAAACAACATTTTAGAGACTTTGGTTCAGCCACAATTTTGAGATAGGGCTTTAAAAATGGGGTTGCTTTGAAAATCCATTACTTGCATAATAAGGCAACCATGCAAAACTTAGCACAAGGCAAAATTCAGGGCATGTAAGCATCCATATCTCTTCATTTTGTCATGAAATGAGATTTTCAAGTGGGCTGCAAAGTGTATGAGAGGAGATATCATGAGATATTGAATTATGCCATATCATGAGAAGTTCATGAAGTTTCTACACTCTCCTAGACTGTTCCAGAAACTTCTAGGCATTTCCATCATCATCTATATAATGAATTGGGATCATTGGTGGAAAAGGTTGGTGAAAAGAGAGAGAGGAAAGTGAGGACTCCATTGTTTCTTCAATTGTAAGAAAGAGTGAAACTCCATATTCAGCATCAATTCAATTCATTTTTCTTCTTCATTCATGATCGATTGATCTTGTTGGGTGCATAGAAGCTGCTTCAGAGGCTTATCCATGGAAGATTGAAGAGCTAGGGTTTGAAGTTTCAAGAAGCAAACCAGATTCGAATCTCACATTAGAAGCATTCTTCTTCCAACTTTTTGCAAACAGAAACCAGAGCATCATCTAAGGATCATTTGTGAAAGATTGCAAGCACTGAATCGAGCCAATTCTTACCTGTTTCACCAAGAAATTCAGGTATGCAACTTGATCTTTACACCTTTAATTATCCTCTTCTAGTTGAATTTGTTAGGCTAGAATTGCTAGGGATAGGTAGAAGATGCTTTTTAGAGACTTAGGGCTCCATTGATGAGGTTTGATCTTAGGGCAGTGCAACTTTAATGACATAGAACAATCAGTTTAGGGCACTTTAATCTTAGTTAAGTTGTTTAGGATACTCCACATAATGTGTAGAACACAATAGTGTAAGTTTCAGCAAGAATCCTTAGCATGCATATCAGTGAGAGTGAATGGTACCCAAGATTTACACCTATCGGGTTTGATGCTTGAGCGAGTTTTAGAGGAAAATAATGCCATGGCTGTGTAGAGGGAAGGATGTAGATCATTTTTGATCTTTACATCGTGAGGTTTCATCAAGAATCGAGTGAGAACAGAGGGGATGAAGGTGTGTGCATGGAGGGAGTTTTTTCTGAATTTAGGGTTTCATTTGGAGAAGATGAAGGAGGGCCGTGGATTTGGAGGGAGACCTTTGACCTAAAATCTGATCTAATGGCTAGCACTCAAAGCAAAAAACGGAGGGAAATCTGCGTAGCAATACGCAGCGTTTCATTAAATGAAACGCGTGGGCCTGAGTCCAAATCTTGCTATCCCCACCCCACGTGCATGGCCCATTTCAATTTTAACTGGAAACTAATGCTATTCGCACCGCATCTTTCATCTTTTTCCTTTTATTTTTTATTCAATTTTCTGATTCTTGCTGGGCCTAGTGCCTTTTGCTAATGCCACCCCCAACTTCTGGCCCATCAGCCATAATGAACTGAGCGCATATACTGAATACACCCCCCTCCCCAATTTATTTCATTTTGTGATTTTTAATTCTTTTATATTTTCTTCATTTTGTAAAATCCATATAAAATTGAAAAAGCTTATTTTTAATTGCTTCTTTTTGTGCTGGTTTCATAATTCTGTTAAGAAAATTGTCAAATATTAAAATTAGCATTTCTTTTCATTTTAGTATTTTTTGTGTATTTTTCTTTTTAATAGCTTTTTAAGTGATTTAGTTTAGCACTTGTTTTTGTTGATTTTAGTTCAATTAGCTCCCCTTATATTTAGGGTCCATTCTTTTTAGGGTGAATAACTTAGGACTTTAGCTTCCTCATAGGATTTAATTCATAATTTTAGGATTAATTTTTTTAGATGATTTGATTAGGTGAGATTAGAGTGATTAAAATTAGGGTTTTAAGTGAACATAGGTGAGATAAATCATTTCTTTTAGGAATTTTAATTTGATTTTGGGGTATGGGACTATAGGGGTTATGGGTAGATAATAGATCCCTTAGAAAATATTAGGCTTCCCCTATTACTATTAGTATATTGCTTGTATTTGCTTGACTGTGTGGTGTGCCCTCTCTAGGGTTATTATTTGACTGTGTGGGGTATTGGGCTTGTTTGGGGCTTGAGGTTAAGCTGAAGACTGTGATGATGAAGCCCATTTGAAGATTAGAGAATGAAGACCAACTTCCAGAGTTGATGAGGAGTATCTCTTGCTGGCAGCTGTTGAAGGTTATAGGATCTAGGAGTTAGGCAGAGCTCTAGAGTAGAAAACTTGGTTCACAAACATGGAAGGTCTTGATTGCCTCCATCCCTCTCTATGATGCAGAGTCTCTCTAAGACACTCACCCCCTTCCTTTGGAAGGCTTGGTGATAGTGTCTAAGAGATAGAACTCTTGAGGGAAATATTCTATGTGTTGTTAGCAGTCTGTTTGCCACCTTTGATGGTCAACTAATTGCTTAACACCCAGTTCATTCTTGTGATTGGTTCCTCAGCTGGGAGATTAGGACTTGAAGAAAAGCCATTGGGAGATTGAAGATAGAGACTTTGCTTGGGGGCTGTGAAGATGAAGACTGATGCTTGCTTGAGGCCTGTAGATGGTTGAAGATGACTTGAAAGCTTGCTAATGAAGACTACTTTGTTGTTTAGCTTTTGCTGTTAATCCTCTTTGTATTGATTGAATTTCTCCTAACTGTATTGTTTGTTGTTTAACCTGTTAGGTTGAAAGTGAATTCTGTTCACTTTTGCCTATTGTTTTCTAGGTTCGAGGTTGAGTGGGACTCCCTTGCCTCGCTTGTATTGCTGCATCCATGCATTTTATTGCTTTAGTATACATATCTGTTGTTTCTGTTTCCGTTTATCCCTTAGGATCTCTGTTTCTCTCTGCGCAAGAGAGGAACATGATAGACATTAGGTCTTAACCCATGCATGATAACATTAGGGTAGATTGTATTCCCTTTTTAACCCTAGGATTTTAGAGTGTCATCTCTTCTCTCTTCAAAACAACAGAAAAACATTAATAAAGGTTATAACAGAGATCAATTCATTGCTTCCGTCAAAAGATCTGAACAAACACAAACCTTTTTGCAATAAGAAAACCTTTGTTTAAGGTGAGATTTTTCATAAAAGACACTTGAACAGCTTGTGTCGTGCGTAGCCCAAACTACGTTTGCTCTGATCTTCCATGCTGTGTGGAAGTACGTAGGCATAGGATGCGATATCCTAGCGAGCAACCTTCCCCACCTTCACCCGTAGTTAGGCGAACTACGTTGACTCTGATTTCTCGTTCCAGACGGGAATACGTAGGCATAAAGTGCGATGCTTTGCTGAGTCATGTTTTCTTTTCTTTTCAGACCTCATCCTTTAGTTTAGATAGAAGTGTAATCCGTACAACCCGAGCAAGCGTGGATCCCATCGAGTACGATGGACGTGAGGGGTGCTAATACCTTCCCCTTGCGTAACCGACTCCCGAATCCAGGTTTTGGTTGCGATGACCATACCTTTTCCCGTCTTTGCGTTAGGTTTACTTCGAGCGTTTCCTTTCCCTCCTTTGGGATAAATAACACACGGTGGCGACTCTTCTGTTCAGCCGGCGCCGATTTTCGCAGTAGCGACAACCATCAGTCAGAATTTGCACGTTTTAACAAGCATTAAATGAAAAGAATAATAATCATTTCAAACATTAATTGCTTCTGACAATTTGGGGGGAAATCAAGATTTTCACTATTCAAACTTCACCTCAAACGTCTCTTCAGTAATGTACACGCCACCTCTTCAGATTTGGTGTGACGCGTGTTTGCTTGCATGTGTTCTGAATTCTTTTGAGAAATGAAACGTTAACCAACATTCAGGTCTTCTAAGGATTGTTAGTTCAGAGTTTCACAAAAGAAATATTAAGCAGAATAAATAAGCAATCAGAAGAAATACTTCAGAGCATTAGGCATTTTTGCATCTATAAAAATTTGCTTCTGACAAATATCATTCTAGACAAAAATCCATACCAATATTTTTCAGAATAAATTTGAATCTATCTTCAACAAGGGGTTTTGTAAAAATATCTGCCCATTGATGATCTGTATCAACAAAGGCTAAATTTATGATTCCCTTCTGAACATAGTCTCTGATGAAATGATGCTTAATTTCTATATGTTTTGCCTTAGAGTGTAAAATGGGATTCTTGGACAAACATATAGCAGAAGTATTATCACATAAGATAGAAATTTTACTTTCAAAAATTTGATAATCTTCTAGTTGACTCTTCATCCAGAGCATCTGCGTGCTACATCCAACAGTAGCAATGTATTCTGCCTCTGTGGTTGAAAGTGCAATTGTGGGTTGCTTCTTGCTGTACCAGGAGATTATATTTCTTCCTAGAAATTGACAACTTCCAGAAGTACTTTTTCTTTCCACTCTGTCTCCAGCGTAGTCAGCATCACAGAATCCAACTAATTTGAAATCATCAGATTTTCTGTAACACAAACCCACATTAGAAGTACCTTTCAGATACCTTAGAATCCTCTTGACAGCTGTCAAGTGTGATTCTCTAGGATCTGATTAGAATCTAGCACACAGGCAAACACTGAACAATATGTCAGGTCTAGAAGCAGTAAGATAAAGAAGAGAGCCAATCATACCTCTGTAGAGCTTCTGGTCTACTTTCTTACTTACCTTTTCCTTGCCAAGTAAGCTAGTAGGATGCATGGGAGTCTTTGCCAGCTTACTATCAGACATGTTAAATTTCTTCAGAAGTTCTTTAACATATTTTGTCTGATGTATGTAAGTGCACTCTGGAGTTTGATTAACTTGGATTCCTAGAAAGAATCTGAGTTCTCCCGTCATGCTCATTTCAATTTCTGCCTGCATACATGTAGCAAACTCCTTTCCAAGCATAATATTTGTTGATCCAAAAATAATATCATCTACATAAATTTGGAAAATTAGAAGATCTTTCTTAATTGATTTACAAAAGAGTGTTGTATCCACTTTGCCTCTGATGAAATTCTTCTCCAAAAGAAAGTTGCTCAATCTCTCATACCAAGTTCTGGGAGCTTGTTTTAAACCATATAGAGATTTCTTTAGTTTGAAAACATGATCTGGAAATTTTTCATTTTCAAAACCAGGAGGTTGGTGGACATAAACTTCTTCTTCTATAATACCATTAAGAAAGGCACTTTTAACATCCATCTGATACAAAGTGATGTTATTTTGTGCAGCAAATGAAATAAGAAGGCGTATAGATTCTAACCTTGCCACTGGAGCATATGTCTCAGTGTAATCAATACCTTCTTGTTGACTGTACCCTTGAGCAACCAGCCTTGCTTTATTCCTTTCAACTTCTCCTTTCTCATTTAGCTTATTTTTGAAGACCCATTTTGTACCAATTATATTGAATCCTTGAGGTCTTTGAACTAGATCCCATACATCATTTCTGGTGAATTGATTTAGCTCTTCTTGCATGGCAATAATCCAATCATTGTCTTGTAGAGCTTCATCTACAGAAGATGGTTCAATTTCTGATACCAGTCCAAATAGTGATGCTTCAGATGATCTTAGAAAGGATCTTGTTCTGATGGGATCATCCTTCTTTCCAATAATGACATCCTCTGGATGAGAAGCTTTAATTCTGGATGATGATCCTCTAATAGTTGATTCTGATGAAATGTTTAGATTATTCATCTGGGAAGTTAAGGAGTAGCATCTGGCGTTGCTTCTGGTTCCTTTACTTGAATTTTGTCTGCTTCTGGAACTTCAGAGTCAATGAAGACCACTTCCCTATCTGCAGAGTTTCCAGACTGCTTTGGCTTTTCAGAGCCAAGCTTATCATCAAATCTGACATGAATGGATTCTTCCACAATCTGTGTCTCTGTGTTGTATACTCTGTAGCCTTTAGAGCGTTCAGAATATCCAAGCATGAAACACTTCTGTGCTTTGGAATCAAACTTGTTCATATTTTCCTTAGTATTTAACATATAGCAAATACATCCAAAAGGATGAAAATATGAAATGTTGGGCTTTTTGTTCTTCCACAGTTCATATGGAGTCTTCTTCAGAAGAGGTCTTACAGACACTCTGTTCTGAATGGAACAGGCTGTGTTGATTGCTTCTGCCCAAAAGTGTTTTTCCAGATTTATCTCATTGATCATGGTTCTGGCCATTTCTTGTAGAGTTCTGTTTTTCCTCTCTACAACTCCATTCTGTTGTGGAGTTCTAGGAGAGGAAAAATCATGAGCAATTCCATTTTCAGCAAAATATTTTTCAAAATATTTATTTTCAAACTCACCACCATGATCACTTCTGACTTTTATAATTTTGAAATCCTTTTCATTCTGGACTTGCTTGCAGAAGTCAAAGAACACAGAATGTGACTCATCCTTGTGTTTTAAGAACTTTACCCATGTCCATCTACTATAGTCATCAACAATGACTAATCCATACTTCTTGCCTCTGATGGATGCAGTTTTCACTAGTCCAAACAGATCAATAAGTAGTTCTAGTGGTTTGGAAGTAGAAACAACATTTTTTGATTTAAAAGATGTTTTTGAAAACTTCCCTTTTTGGCATGCTTCACAAAGAGCATCTGAAGTGAACTTCAGATTAGGGAGTCCTCTGACAAGATTAAGTTTATTAATTTGAGATATACGTCTCATATTAATATGGCCCAATCTTCTGTGCCAGACCCATTGCTTTTCATTAACAGACAAGAGGCATTTAACATTTTGAACTTTAAGTTCTGAAAGATTTATTTTATAAATGTTGTTTTTCCTCTTACCACTAAATAGGATAGAGCCATCCTTTTGACTAATAGCTTTACAACATTTTTGATTAAAGGTAATATCATAACCATTGTCACTTAATTGACTTATGGACAATAAGTTATGCTTTAACCCTTCAACAAGTAAAACATTAGTAATAGAGGGAAGTTTACCATTTCCAATAGTGCCAGATCCAATGATCTTGCCCTTCTGGTTCCCTCCAAACTTCACATCACCTCCAGATCTAAGTTCCAGGCTTTGGAACATAGACTTTTCTCCTGTCATGTGTCGTGAGCATCCAGAGTCCAGGTACCATGATTGGCGTCCTGACCTTGCTGCTAAGAACATCTGCAACAGGAATTATTTTGTTTTTAGGTACCCAGATCTTCTTGGGTCCTTTGGGGTTAGTTGGTTTGTAGGTTTGTCTAAACTTCTGTTTTTCAACATAATGTTTATTCTGACTTGCCTTGGGTTTAAACACATAAGTATTCTTCTCAGAGCTTGTGTGTTTAATGTCATTTAAGTGATCAAATTTAAATTGAGAATACAGAGGTGTCTTCTTGATGAAAAGTTTGTCAACAGATTTTGGATTACTTCCAGATGAAGATTCATATCCAATACCTCTTCTGTTGTTCTCACTAACACCATAGATCATAGAAGCCATCTTGCTTCTGTCTATGCTCTTAGTAAGGAATCTCTGAAAGCTAGAGTCATATTTTTCTAAAATGTTTTCACATGACTTAGTCTCAGATTCAGATTCTTGTTGAGTTATTTCAAAGTCATTTTTGATTTTCAGATTAATTTCTTTTTGCTCAACAAGTTCTGTCTTCAGAAGATCAATTTCAGATTCAAGATTGCTTTTCAACTTCTTGTATTTGAGTTTGATATTGTTATAACTTTTAAGAACTTCTGATAAAACTTTTATAAGTTCTTCTTTAGTAAGTTTGGCCATTACCTCTTCAGCGTCATCATCAGATTCAGAATCTGATTCATATCCTGAGGTTCCTTCCTCCTGATCTTCTGTGTTGGCCATCAGTGCAACATTAGCACATTCTTCTTCTGATTCAGAAGATGATTCAGATTCATCTGAGTCATCCCATGTTGCCATCAGAACCTTCTTCTTTTTGTTAAACTTCTTCTTGGGTTTTTCTTTTTGAAGTTTGGGGCAATCATTCTTGTAATGCCCAGGTTCTTTGAACTCATAGCATACAACTTCTTTCTTACCAAATCTTTTGTGCCCAGAAGATTCCTTTCTATGATCAGATCTTCTGAAGTTGTTGAACTTCATTCCCTTGTGCTTCCAGAGTCTGTTGATCCTTCTGGACAGCATGGATAATTCATCTTCTTCTTCAGAAGAAGAAGATTCTTCAGAGCTTTCTTCAATAACCTGCAAAGCTTTAGCAGATTTATTAGATTTTAAGGCAACAGATTTACCTTTTTCTTTCTTCTGAGGTTCATCTTCCTCAAGATCAATTTCATGGCTCCTCAGTGAGCTGATGAGTTCTTCTAAAGAGATCTTGTTCAGATCTTTAGCCATCTTCAAGGCAGTCACCATTGGTTTCCATCTGGTAGGTAGACTTCTGATGATTTTCTTTACATGATCTGATGTAGAGTATCCCTTGTCCAGAACCTTTAGCCCAGCTGTGAGGATCTGAAATCTGGAGAACTTGGCTTCAACAGATTCAGAGTCTTCCATCTTGAAGGCCTCATACTTCTGGATCAGAGGCAGAGCTTTTGTCTCATTGACTTGAGAGTTTCCCTCATGAGTCATTTTTAAGGATTCAAACATATCAAAAGCAGTTTCCCTGTCTGTAATTTTTTCATACTCAGTATGAGAAATTGCATTCAATAATATAGTTTTGGCCTTGTGATGATTTCTAAAATCTTTCTTCTGAGCATCTGTCATAGATTTTCTGTCTATCTTCTTGCCATTCCCATCTGTGGGATGGACATATCCATCTATGACTAGATCCCATAGATCAGCATCATATCCAAGGAAAAAACTCTCAATTCTGTCTTTCCAGTAATCAAATTTCTCCCCATCAAACATAGGGGGTTTGGTGCTGATTCTGTCCCTTTCTTCATATTTATTGTTAATGTTGGATTTTGTTTTATCAGCCATTGTAACAAATAAATATATATCAAAGTATTTCTCTCTGGATCTTTACTGTCACTGTTAAGTGGTAGCACACACAGAACCGGAGCTCTGATGCCAACTGAAGGTGAGATAATACTTAGAAGGGGGGTTGAATAAGTATGAAAGATTAAAACTTAGAATTAAAGCACAATTATTTTTATCCTGGTTTGTTGAACTCAACTACTCTAGTCCACCCTTCCTAGAGTGATTTGCCTTTCTCAACAAGGACTTAATCCACTATTTAATCAAACAGATTACAATAGTAACACCTAAGAACAACTGTTCTTAGTCTTCTCAAGAGCTACTGATTCCAACTGAATCCTCTTGAGGAAACTCTTTACAATCAATGTAAATCTAATACAAGAGTAAGAATGCTTCTAAAAAGCTTTTATCACAACAGTGATATTTCTCTTAAGTTTAAGTACAAATAATTCTAAGAATGAATATGAAAGTATGAGAGCTTGAATGTTATAATTTCTTTTCAGCAAAAATGTCTGACTGAAGAATATCGTGGAGTCTTCCTTTTATAGGCAGCTGATCCAAGGAGAGCTGAATGTTGAGAAGAGTGTCCCAAAAAGGTCTGAGCCTTTTTGTCCTCACATCAAGTGACCTTTCCTAGAAGAAGAAAGCACAGAAAAATCCTTTTTGTCTGTGTTCTTGTGTCTAGCACAAATAAGGAAAGAGACATTTGATTTACTCCAACGGATATAATCTTTGAATATTTCTTCTTCAGTTTTCAGCAAGTTCATCAGAGTCTGAATGGGTCAGAGTCTTCTAATGATGATCAGAACTTTGCTGTATCAGAGTCTTCTGCAGCATGTGTGCTTTCAGCGTGTTAATCATCAGAGCATATTTGAAACAGAACTTCAGTACTGGCAGCTTTAGTACTTTCAGAATCTTTTGTAGAAACTATGCTTTGAAAAACTCTTCATACAATATTCTTCTTTGCTTCAGATGCTTATGACTTGCTTCAAATCCTTCTGGAGCTTCTGCTTCAGAATCTTCTGGAGCTTCTTGCTTCAGATTCTTCTTGAGCTTCTTGCTTCAGATCCTTCTGGAGGCTACGCTCAAGATCTTCTATTGGCAGCAATCAGAATCTTCTAATGAGTGCATCTGGCGCTTTTGAGTTTAGTTAATTTCTTGTATACAATTCAGATTTGCTTTTGGAGTGTTAATTTCATTACTATCTGCAGTAAAAACTCTCAAGCAAATTTTAGAGTATATAATTCTTAAATACAAAATTTCCTAATAGTTATCATCAAAACAAAGAGATATTATTAAGAACCAATCTGTGTTCTAACAGTATTCACCATAGGAAAGCATCTAACCCTCCAGACTACATCAATGCAGAGCAGCTGTATTTTATGTATTGTTTCGAAAAAAACAGCAAGGTGGATCTGCCACATTTGTTATTTGCTCATCTATGGAGCCACGTGAAAATGTCTAGAGAAGCAATTCGTAACAAACACTAGAAGATCAGGGATTGGATCCTCATGGGAAGATTGATCTCTGATGTGCTTACTGAGAATGGCTTGGTAGCCCATCTGACTGAGGCTGGTCTGAAAGAAGAATTAGTTCCAATACTTGGGAAGCCTCTAGATGGAAAAAGCCTTCAAAGAATGAGGTTGGTGGAACAACTTTCTTCTGATCCAGTTAAGGTAAATTCAGATGAAGCACGCAGAAGAAGAGTCCCAGTGGATGTCTTTCCACTATTTACTGCAGAGGAGCCCAAGGAAGCTCTACTCTTCTATATTGAATCTTGTCTGGCAGATGGAACTCCCATGCCACCTGATCTGGTAAAAAGAGAATCTGAACCTACTCCAGAAGTGATTGAAAAGAAGAGAAGGAAGAAGAGCAAGGTTTCAGAAGAAGGTCATTCTAAGAAATCTTCTATACGCACTAAGAGGAAAACCTCTGAAGAAGACTCTTCTGTGAAGGCTAAGCATTCCAAACTTTCAGGTAACACTTTTGTTGTTCCTGTTTTAGAAACTATGACATAAATTCCAACATTTCCACCTCCTCCTCTCTATGACCCTATTCCTACTCTCTCTCCTCAACACCCCACTTCTGAACACATTTTATCTGAAAATATTCATGACTCTGTTCCCTCTCCTCAGACACAACCACAAACATCTCAACACCAACCACAACCCTCTAAATGACAACCATCTGAACCTCAACCCTCTGAACCTCAACCATATGAATCTCAACCCTCTGAACCACAACCCTCTAAACCTAATCCTTCTGAACCTCACCCATCTGACCCTGAACCTGAAATTCTTGATGTCATTCCTCTTATGACTGTTCACCCTATTTCATCTAGATCATCTGCATCATCTTATTTATCTGATTCTTCTTCAAGTCTTTCAGATGCCACATCACCCACTCATAACTCCCCAAAACATCCTGATGATACTCCTACTCCCATTCCCATTCCTACTTCCATTACCATTCTTACTCCCCTTCCTTCTCTTTCCTCAGAACAACCTTCATCTTCTGATAAACCTTCACCTTCTGTTGACCCTAAGGAATCCGTCTTAGAGGCTCTCCTTAAACCCACACCTAGATCAGATATTGGGACTCTGTTATATGGTTTCGAGACAGAAATGCAGATGTGGTTGTCTGTTGTTAGGGAAAGGTGCCTGAATAGAGTGAATCCTCATGATTTTGAAGTATTTTGGACTACTTTCAGAAGAAGATTCAACTCTGTGACTGAGAACCTTCAAGCTGCTTGCTCTGCAGATGCTCAAGAAAATTTTTCTGAAGTTGTCAAATTTGCTCTTCTGGGTGTACGCAGAACTCCTACTCAATTTCTGGAAAACACACCTGCAAAGGTTATGTGTTCAGCTTCTGAAGAAACTACTGCACTTCAAATTAGTGTAATTTTTTAACCTGAAGAAATTATCATAGAGGTTGCTACCTCTGAAGAGACTCCTGCATCTGATAAACCTTCTGATATGGATTTAGAGATAACATCTATTTCAATGGTCATTCCAGAATCAACAGTTTTGAAGAAAGACTCTGAAGATGTGAAAGAAAAGCTTGCTCAGCAAGAGGCTGCAACAAGTGAAATTAAGACCTGGATGGTTAAGCAAGAGAAGACAACAGAAGAAATCAAGGATTGGATGGCTAAGCAAGATGAATCTACTTATGAGATCAAGACTTGGATGGCAAAGTAGGAAGCATAAACTTCTGAGATAACTGAGCTTCTGAAGATTATAGCCTCTCGTTCAACTTAGTTTTTTTTTGTCTGTGCACATCTATGTTTTTGCTTGTTTTTGTTATCTTCTGAGTTCTTTAAATGAATACATCTTATTGTTTTTCTTCTGCTTATCTGTTATAATTGTTTTCTTGCTCTGATATTTTTTGTCTTAAATCATTTTTTTCTGAAATCACTTTTTGATATGACAAAAAGGGGGAGAAAATGGAAATTTTGATTATTCATATAAACAGATACAAAGTGGTAACTCATACATGATAAAATATAACTAATGTTGAATTAAGTGTTTCAGAGCTAAAAACTTCTCATCTGATAATATCCTTAGAATTAACTCTGAACAAGGTCTGAGAAAGTTTACAAAGCTAACTCTGACGCTGGAGAGAATACTAGTGCTGAAAGGGAAGTATTTATTTTTTTTAGCAGTATTTATTTCAGGGGGAGATATATTTTTTTTCCTGTTTTGAACAAAATTTCATATAGTTTTAGTCATCATCAAAAAGGGGGAGATTGTTAGAACACAGATTGGTTCTTAATATATCTCAATGTTTTGATGATAACTTTAATGAAATTTTGTATAGAGAAAATATATACTCTAATTTTATTCAAGTGTTTTTGTTTCAGATATCAAATAAATATTCATATAAAGACAAAAAGAATTCCTCTGAACATTATATAACGCAAAGCTATAAGCGTAGAAAGCACATCATAGAAGACTCTGAGCAAAGCTACAGAAGACTCTGAAGCGTTAGCTGCAGAAGACTCTGAAGCTCTACCTGCAGAAGACTCTGGAGCGCTACCTACAGAAGACTCTGAGCGCAGAGTATATAGATTCAGTATATTCAAAAGACTCTGTAAGAACTAAACGCTGCAAGTACGGAGGCTCTGAGAATCAAGTCAACTCTGATCATTCATTCACGCTAAGCACTTTGCTGCAAAACTCTGGATAGAGTGACTCTGATAAAGAAGAACATGGAACATCATCAGAGGATCTGATGCAAGATTATTTTTCATATCTGTTCATTTGAAAAGATATTGTTCAAGAAAGATATGTTTCTAAACCCAACGTCTACCAACGACACTATTTCTCATTCGTGTATGGCACAGGAATTCAGGAAAAAAGGGAATGTCAAATCAAGACGAAAAGTATTTGTCCTTTCTATCTACATCCTACAGTACTTTCATCTACACACTATTTGAGAAAGTGGAGTATATAAAGAAGTCTCCATCAGCACTTCAAGGTTAAGAATTTCAAGTGAAGAATTCCAAATAAACAATCCAAGGAACATTTGAAAAACAATCAACGTAGAAACTCATACAAAGAAAAACACAAGTACATCAAACAACTTTCTACATCAAACACATAAGTTTTATTTGTTCTTCATTTTGTGTAAAAATCACAGTTGTGATAATAGCTTTTTAGAAGCACTTAAACACATTGTATTTTATCTTTGTAAAAGTTCCTTGAGAGACCAAGTTGTGTTCAGGATTCTGGAGAAGACTAAGACAGTTTGTCTTAGTGATATCAATGTAATCAAATTTTGATTTAGTGGATTAATTCCTCGTTTGAGAGAGGCGAAATCACCTTGGCCGATTGGACTGGAGTATTTTGAGTTCAAACGAACCAGGATAAAAATAACTTGTTATTTTCTATTGTCATAATTGTTTTTTAAAACCTCTTATTCAACCCCCCCTTCTAAGTATTTTCCTACCTTCACTTAATGATGCCCCACTCAGACTGTCTTGAAAACAGTGAATCATCAGCTTATCGTCATGAGTGTATGGGGTTATTTTTCGACAGAACATCACCAAATGACGCTTCGGGCAACTAAAGCCTGTGTATTTCTCGAAGTGGGGTATCTTGAATTTCGGAGGAATCACCAAGTCTGGCACTAGACATATATCAGTAGCATCGAGGTCGGGCATATCAGGCATTTTCATAGCTTGAAGTCTCTTCTCAAGGGCACAAAGCTTTTCTTCCATGGGATCGGTCACTAGCATCCTCTGGGGTTGAGTAGGAATGTTTACTTGCGGAGGATGGTCATCCAGCGGAAGATCATACAGTGGATTATTCGTCACATTAAATCCTAGCGGGGACTCAACATTCGGGCGGTCATTCTCTGACATAACTACTTGCTTCGTCTGACTAGCCTTTCAAGGTATCCACGTTCCTCTTGCTTCAAATGCTTCACAGCTCTCACGAGTTCAGTAGGAGTGTCGGGAAATCAACTGCGGGTTATGAATAGAGGATGGATGAGCTCTTGGTATATTGGTTAAGGAAGAAAATGAAAAATGATGCAGAGATGCTTATGCAAATGCAATGCAATATGAAATGCAAGAGACACGGGATCAGAGTCACGGATCCTACAAGATAAACACAACGAGATATCTCTCACCTTGGGTGGGCAATCTACTGGTTTATAAGAGGGTATCCCAAAGGCTTTAAACAAAGTCCCATGCACTAACCCTCAAAAGTTTTCCATCAGAACAACGATTCGTAAGACGGTAATCCTTTCAAAGGATGAACATAGAGTTATGTTTTAGTAACCTTCGGAATAAGGTTCTACAAAAAGGTCCTCAGAGTCACGGACTCCCAGATCGGAAATAAAGACGCCATTACGACTACTCGTAAGACATAATCATCCCAAAGGGGCCTCATCTGAGCGGTGGAATTCAAACCAACTCAACGAGTCCTAAGTCTCGCAAATCAGAAAGAAACCACCTCCTAATCTTAATGTATACTAGAAAGCTCGGGTAGAAAGCTTTTATCCTCACAAACCATCACAATAAACCCAATAGGTAAGAGGAACAAAACACAATAAATAATAAAAGCAAATAAATCACAAATACGACAAACAAACTAGGCTTGGCTTGCTAGGATATCCCCAGCAGAGTCGCCAACTGTCGCTACTCGAAAAATGCAACGACGGAGAGGCGAAAAGAAAGACAGAAGAGTCGCCACCAGACTTTATCTATCCCATGAGGGGAAAGGAAAATATCGATAAAACCTTAAGAAAGAAACGGATAAGATGGTCTCGCAACCAAGAATAGGTTCGGAAGCCGGTTATGCGAAGGGAAGGTATTAGCACCCCTCGCATCCATCGTACTCGATGGGAACCATTTGTTTGTCGACGTGTGGAGGTATCTGGTAAAATATATTGCTTATAAGAGTGTTCCAAAGGGAGAGAAGGTGTTAGAAACGGGGAAACGAGGGATAACGGGGGAAGAAAGGACTCGGTAGGACGTCGCGGTCCTAGGCCTACGTATTCTCAACAGATATGAGAAAGTCATAGTCGACGTAGTTCGGGGAACTACAGATATAGGGGGGAAATGTGCTCGGCAAGGATTGTGGCCCTTGCGCCTACGTATCGTGCGCATTCTAGCAGTTTAGGTGTATTGTTGCTCGCTCATTAGAAACTTAGGCATTACCTGTTTGTGGTAGAACGGAAGTAGCATGTCCTTCTGAGAAAAGGGTGGAAAAGAGAAAAGGGTGCTCGCCAAGACATCGCCGTCTTGTGCCTATGTATTCTCAACATGCATGAGAAATCAGAGCAACGTAGTTCATGAAACTGGTAACCGGTGTTTTTGTGGATGATGTTATCGTGCACATTCTAGCAGTTTATGTGTGTTGATGCTCGCTTGTGGAGTCTTAGGCATTACCTGTTTGCGGTAGAACGGACTTAACATATCCTTTTTGAAAAGATGTAATTTTCTCCATCCGAGGCAACATGTCACATTTGATTTGTGGAAGTTGTTTTTAGAGGCGAAATATGTCATCGGATAGTAACCCCTTGCTGGTAGTACCCAATGTAACGCCCCGATTTCGACTATTCCTTTTTCGTTGAGTCCTTTTTGATTTTAATTGGGCGAATATTATTTTGATGTGTAATTTTTGTGGAAATATGTTATGTTTACATATTATTCTATTTTACCCGATTTTGGGAGTTGTCGGAGAAAATAGTTTGAGGGTATTTTGGACATTTCCTATTTAAGTGATAAGTTGGATATTTTATGAGTTATTAAGTTAATAGATTTTTTGGGGAAAAATAATAGGAAGATATTAAAGAGGAAATAAAAGAGAAAGAAAGATAGTAAGAAAGGAAGGAAAGAAAAGAGAAAGAAAGAAGGAGAAGAGAAAGAGGAGAGAAAGAAGAGGAAACTTTGGAAAACATCAAGATCAAACCCTAGCTTGCGATTAATCAGGTAAGGGTGTGAAACTCCATCATCTCTTTGATGTATATGATTGTATGTGTATGTGTTTGGATTTTGTAGAGTTTCTACTCTTTTTCCATTTAGGTTAGAAGTTGGTTTGATGAGTAGAATGAGGTTTTAATCGGTTAGAACTCGGATTAGACGATGTAGTTTAGTCGGGTGATGGTAGGATTGTGCCACTGAGACTGGTTTGGATTTAATCGGTTGGTTGTGTGGAGTTTGGGCTTTGGAACAGTCATGGAGGTTCTGTCTTCGCAGGCTCGCCAGGCGAAGCCTAGCGAGCAGTAGCGAACCAAGTCAGTAGCATCCACCCTGTCTTCGCTGGCAAGTTCGCCAGGCGAATGAAAGTGGCGAAGGTTTTCCAGGCGAGTATGCTAGCGAGTGCTAGCGAGTAATTCCAGAATAAATCCCAGTGGTATTCGCTGGCAAGTTCTCCAGGCGAACGAAGTAGCGAAGGTTCGCCAGAGGCTTCGCCAGGCGAAGGTTAGCGAACACAGCAGCATATTTTTCTTTCTTGTGTTTTCCATTCGTGGATTGGTTGTGTGGTTTGGTTGAGATCATTCCTTGTTTGAGATGATTAATTATATGTTATTATGTGTGTTATGGGTAGCCGTATGGCTTGAATCCTAGTTTGTGATTCGTGGAGTGTGGAATGTGGCTGTTTGGCAATTTGGTGCATTTACTTGAACTGAATAGAAATGCATGTTGTGAATGAATGATGAATATGTATATATGTATTGTGATATGTATATATATTGTGAATGCATAATGAATATATGCGATGAATGTGAAGAATGCATGAGTATGTTTGTAAACATGTATGCATTTCAAGAGGTGTGTGGAGTCATTTTGCATGCGAAACCTCATGAAGTACGTTCTTGTGCTGTTGATTCCTAGGAGAATCTGATGAGTGATAGGATTCCTAGGAGAGTCCGATGAGTGATAGGATTCCTAGGAGAGTCCGATGAGTGATAGGATTCCTAGGAGAGTCCGATGAGTGATAGGATTCCTAGGAGAGTCCGATGAGTGATAGGATTCCTAGGAGAGGCCGATGAGTGATAGGGTTCCTCGGAGAATCTGATGAGTGAAGTGATTCCTCGGAGAATCTGATGAGTGATGTAATTCCTCAGAGAATCTGATGAGCGATGTGATTCCTCGGAGAATCTGATGAGAGATGTGATTCCTCGGAGAGTCTGATGAGCGATGTGATTCCTCGGAGAATCTGATGAGAGATGTGATTCCTCGGAGAGTCTGATGAGCAATGTGATTCCTCGGAGAATCTGATGAACAATGTGATTCCTCGGAGAATCTGATGAACATTGTGATTCCTCGGAGAATCTGATGAACATTGTGATTCCTCGGAGAATCTGATGAACGATGTGATTCCTCGGAGAATCTGATGAACGATGTGATTCCTCGGAGAATCTGATGAGCAATGCGATTCCTAGGCGAATCTGATGAGTTATAGTGTAACCGTGAAGGGCGTGAGTGAATTGATTCTTAGGAGAATCTGATGGACGATTAAGTCGGTATCGTATTACGTTTGTATAGAGTAGCGAGTCGGCCTCTATGATTTGTGAATTGATTCTTAGGAGAATCTGATGGACGATTAAGTTGATATCGTATTACGTTTGCATAGAGTAGTGAGTTGGCCTCTATGAATCGCATTTATCATCTTTACATGATGTATGGTGAACAAACATGATTGTAGATGTTTATGTAAGTTGTTGATAATTGGCATGAATGGAATGTTTGAAGATACATGTATGTGTGAGTATATTTGTATATGTGTGTATGTTTATGAATTAATATAAACATTGATGATGTATATTGTATATGCTTAATATGGTGAGAACATAATTTGAGTATAACTTGTACAAATATGAGTATATGTATATATACAATTTTATGCATTAACTGTTATGATATTGTTTCTCACCCTTCTGCTGTTTTATAATGCCCTATGAGGCATTGCAGATTAGTTGGCTGGAGGTATTTTTGTGAAGTGTGACTTCATCCCTTTTTGGTCGGTCGGCTCTGATATGTAGCACCGGGTAGCTAGGGATCATTTTAATTCTTTTGTGATACATCTATGTTTGTATCTGCTGACGAATGTTTATGTAAACATGCTGGTTAAATATCGATGATGTTGTAAATCAACTTGAATGATGTACATGTATGTGATTACATATTTTGGAAGTTATTAAATATTTAGATGTTTCCGCCTTTGTTCTAAATATTTTTTTGTGGGTGTTGCCCCGATATTGCATATCATTATATATGAGTAGGTGTTTTATATGTGTGATTTTCGGATAATGTGGCATGTCCCTTTTATACCCTTTTATAAACTTACTCTGATGAAATTTTGAATTTGTGCCTAAATGATTAATTGTATTATTTGGGGGTATAGAAAGGGGGTGTTACATTAAGTGGTATCAGAGCCAGTGTTGAGTCAGTTGTGTCTGTTTCGCTGTTTTGATTGGTTAACGGTTGTTTAACCTTGTTGTTATTTTGCGAGTAATTAGAATATGGCAGGTCGCAATGACAATGCTATGGCTGCGGTGTTGGAGGCGATGGCTAGAGCGGTGCAGGGTGCGCCGAATGTGAACGCTAATGATGAGTTTAGAAAGAACCAGCCGCCAGTGTTCAAAGGAAGGTTTGACCCGGATGGTGCCCAGATTTGGTTGAAGGAGATCGAGAGGATCTTTAGAGTTATGAACTGTGCTGAAGGCAATAAGGTGAGACTTGGATCTCACATGTTACGGGAAGAAGCCGATGACTGGTGGATCGGTATGAGACAAGTGCTTGAAGTAGATGGCGAGGATATAACTTGGGATTTATTTCGTGCTGAATTTTTGAGGAAGTATTATCCTGAGACTGTGAAGGGAAGGAAAGAAATGGAATTCCTTGAGTTGAAACAAGGCAATATGTCTATGGTGGATTACACGTCTAAGTTTATGGAGTTAGTAAAATTTCATCCTTACTATGACGGGGTGACGGCGGAATTTTCTAAGTGTGTTAAGTACGAGAACGGCTTGCGTCCTGAGATCAAGCAAGCGGTGGGCTACCAGAGGATTAGAAGATTTTCGGACTTGACCGAATGTTGTCGAATTTTTGAAGAAGATCGTAAAGCTCGTTCTACTCACTACAAGAGTTTGAAGGAGGAGAAAGAAAAGCGACAAGTAAGGAGTGAACCTTATGTGACGCCAGCTGATAAGGGCAAGCATAGGGAAAACTTTGTTAAGAGATCTGGAGGAGAGAGTTCTGGATCCATTAAATGCTACAAGTGTGGCGAGATGGGTCATAAGTCTTTCATGTGTGGAAAACCCAAGATCAAGTGCTCTAACTGTGGAGTTCTTGGGCATGATGCTAAGGATTGTAGAATGGATGTAGTGGAATGCTACAATTGTGGAAAAGTAGGTCACATCAGTGCTAAGTGTCCTAAACCGAAGCAAGCTTCAGTAAATGGGAAAGTATTTGCATTGGCGAAGTTAGACACTACTAAAGCGAATCGTTGATTTGAGGTACGTGCTTTATTGACAATACTCTTTGAGTACGTTAAGTGTTTGAGATTTTTGTATATTTACTTGTGATGGTAATATGGTTATTGAGATGCCCGCTTCGGGGTCGGTAACTATGTCTTCGGTATGATTAAGTTGTCTCTTGACTATGTATGGTAAGGACTTCGTTATGGAACTAGAGTAGATTGTTATCCCCCGTTGGAGAGGATGAGAGTTTCTTGCCCATGGAAGAGTTGGAGAAACTTCTAGTGGACGGGACTCGAGTGTTTAATTTGGCTGCATCAGTGTCAGCAGAGGGTAAGGTTGAACGAGACGTGTTTCCAGTGGTGCGTGACTTTCCAAAAGTATTTCTGGAAGGTGTTGAGGATGTACCGCCGAAGAGAGAAGTTGGATTGAATTCCGTTGATTTGATGGTGAATGAGAATGAAGACTTTAAGATGATGATGTTGGATGAAAGTTTGTATCCGAGATTCAAGCTCATTGGGGTAGAATGACTAGTATGTCATTTCTGATGAGGTATAGGTGTTAGGGTTGTGTTCGCTAGGGTAGAATGACTATTTGTCGTTCCTAGTGAAGAGATCGTCAGGGTAGAACAACCATGATGTTGTTCCTGGTGGAGGGTAGGCGGTGTGCCTGTAACCTCCAATGGAGATTGACGTGGATTGACGATCTTATTTGAGTCATGCGGTGTGACTATGATTGTGGTATGGAAGTATGCGTGTAAGAGATCATGTGTAACTTGGAAAATGGAGAGAGGGCGCGAAAGTCGTGTCCGGTATGGTTTGAACCAGGTGATATTTTCGAGGACGAAAATTCCTAAGTGGGGGAGAGTTGTAACGCCCCGATTTCGACTATTCCTTTTTCGTTGAGTCCTTTTTGATTTTAATTGGGAGAATATTATTTTGATGTGTAATTTTTGTGGAAATATATTATGTTTACATATTATTCTATTTTACCCGATTTTGGGAGTTGTCGGAGAAAATAGTTGGAGGGTATTTTGGACATTTCCTATTTAAGTGATAAGTTGGATATTTTATGAGTTATTAAGTTAATAGATTTTTTGGGGAAAAATAATAGGAAGATATTAAAGAGGAAATAAAAGAGAAAGAAAGATAGTAAAAAAGGAAGGAAAGAAAAGAGAAAGAAAGAAGGAGAAGAGAAAGAGGAGAGAAAGAAGAGGAAACTTTGGAAAACATCAAGATCAAACCCTAGCTTGCGATTAATCAGGTAAGGGTGTGAAACTCCATCATCTCTTTGATGTATATGATTGTATGTGTATGTGTTTGGATTTTGTAGAGTTTCTACTCTTTTTCCATTTAGGTTAGAAGTTGGTTTGATGAGTAGAATGAGGTTTTAATCGGTTAGAACTCGGATTAGACGATGTAGTTTAGTCGGGTGATGGTAGGATTGTGCCACTGAGACTGGTTTGGATTTAATCGGTTGGTTGTGTGGAGTTTGGGCTTTGGAACAGCCATGGAGGTTCTGTCTTCGCAGGCTCGCCAGGTGAATGGCAGCGAAGCTTCGCCGGGCGAAGCCCAGCGAGCAGCAGCGAACCAAGTCAGTAGCATCCACCCTGTCTTCGCTGGCAAGTTCGCCAAGCGAATGAAAGTGGCGAAGGTTTGCCAGGCGAGTATGCTAGCAAGTGCTAGCGAGTAATTCCAGAATAAATCCCAGTGGTCTTCGCTGGCAAGTTCGCCAGGCGAACGAAGTAGCGAAGGTTCGCCAGAGGCTTCGCCAGGCGAAGGTTAGCGAACACAACAACATATTTTTCTTTCTTGTGTTTTCCATTCGTGGATTGGTTGTGTGGTTTGGTTGCGATCATTCCTTGTTTGAGATGATTAATTATATGTTGTTATGTGTGTTGTGGGTAGCCGTATGGCTTGAATCCTAGTTTGTGATTCGTGGAGTGTGGAATGTGGCTGTTTGGCAATTTGGTGCATTTACTTGAACTGAATAGAAATGCATGTTGTGAATGAATGATGAATATGTATATATGTATTGTGATATGTATATATATTGTGAATGCATAATGAATATATGCGATGAATGTGAAGAATGCATGAGTATGTTTGTAAACATGTATGCATTTCAAGAGGTGTGTGGAGTCATTTTGCATGCGAAACCTCATGAAGTACGTTCTTGTGCTGTTGATTCCTAGGAGAATCTGATGAGTGATAGGATTCCTAGGAGAGTCCGATGAGTGATAGGATTCCTAGGAGAGTCCGATGAGTGGTAGGATTCCTAGGAGAGTCCGATGAGTGATAGGATTCCTAGGAGAGTCCGATGAGTGATAGGATTCCTAGGAGAGTCCGATGAGTGATAGGGTTCCTCGGAGAATCTGATGAGTGAAGTGATTCCTCGGAGAATCTGATGAGTGATGTAATTCCTCAGAGAATCTGATGAGCGATGTGATTCCTCGGAGAATCTGATGAGAGATGTGATTCCTCGGACAGTCTGATGAGCGATGTGATTCCTCGGAGAATCTGATGAGAGATGTGATTCCTCGGAGAGTCTGATGAGCAATGTGATTCCTCGGAGAATCTGATGAACAATGTGATTCCTCGGAGAATCTGATGAACATTGTGATTCCTCGGAGAATCTGATGAACATTGTGATTCCTCGGAGAATCTGATGAACGATGTGATTCCTCGGAGAATCTGATGAACGATGTGATTCCTCGGAGAATCTGATGAGCAATGCGATTCCTAGGCGAATCTGATGAGTTATAGTGTAACCGTGAAGGGCGTGAGTGAATTGATTCTTAGGAGAATCTGATGGACGATTAAGTCGGTATCGTATTACGTTTGTATAGAGTAGCGAGTCGGCCTCTATGATTTGTGAATTGATTCTTAGGAGAATCTGATGGACGATTAAGTTGATATCGTATTACATTTGCATAGAGTAGTGAGTTGGCCTCTATGAATCACATTTATCATCTTTACATGATGTATGGTGAATAAACATGATTGTAGATGTTTATGTAAGTTGTTGATAATTGGCATGAATGGAATGTTTGAAGATACATGTATGTGTGAGTATATCTGTATATGTGTGTATGTTTATGAATTAATATAAACATTGATGATGTATATTGTATATGCTTAATGTGGTGAGAACATAATTTGAGTATAACTTGTACAAATATGAGTATATGTATATATACAATTTTATGCATTAACTGTTATGATATTGTTTCTCACCCTTCTGCTGTTTTATAATGCCCTATGAGGTATTGCAGATTAGTTGGCTGGAGGTATTTTTGTGAAGTGTGACTTCATCCCTTTTTGGTCGGTCGGCTCTGATATGTAGCACCGGGTAGCTAGGGATCATTTTGATTTTTTTGTGATACATCTATGTTTGTATCTGCTGACGAATGTTTATGTAAACATGCTGGTTAAATATCGATGATGTTGTAAATCAACTTGAATGATGTACATGTATGTGATTACATATTTTGGAAGTTATTAAATATTTAGATGTTTCCGCCTTTGTTCTAAATATTTTTTTGTGGGTGTTGCCCCGATGTTACATATTATTATATATGAGCAGGTGTTTTATATGTGTGATTTTTGGATAATGTGGCATGTCCCTTTTATACCCTTTTATAAACTTACTCTGATGAAATTTTGAATTTGTGCCTAAATGATTAATTTTATTATTTGGGGGTATAGAAAGGGGGTGTTACACCCAACTCTTTATCTCAAAGTTTTTGTTTATGAAAATGGTGTGGAGAATACAAGCGTGTTCGTGTTGAAAGACGAGTATTGAGACCACACACTCTACAGTGAGTATCCTGAAACTCGGAGAGGAAGAAGTCTACACTCAATCCTCTCTCTTTAGTTCAATACAAAGAGAACTTCATTCTCTTATTAAAGATATTTTTGATCTTGAACGGTAAGTGGCTTGCGATAGTGAACCCTATGGTAATGTCAGCACTCGGGATAGGAGAAGGCCTACACTTAACCATTCCACGACCATTCAAGTTTTTGTGAAAAGAGATTGAAAATGCACTCGGTACGAGACCGAGGTTTTAGGAGAAAAAGAGTTGTGAGGGAAGTTTGAGGAGTGAAGGTGGTGATTATAATCACGTCTTCATATTGAAAGACGAGTATAGAGACCACACACTCTACAGTGAGTATCCTGACTGAGAAGATGCGAAAGAGATTGGAGATGGATACAAATATATACAGGATACAGATAACCAGCAGTCCACCAATTTAGATTTTATGGTTTCGATATTGATTAAGTGTTTTGAAAGTATGTACAAGTCAATTTGAATATATACAGGATATAACAATATATATAAGAATATAAATGAATGAATTTAAAACAGTTAATATTTGACAAAAAATAAAGTTAGTGGTTAGTTTTGTTAGTGGATTGAATCGGGACAAAATGTAACGCTAAACCGTCGTAGCTCGACTTACAATGGAAGTAAAACTATAGGAGGTCGCGTAATTGATATCCGTGCAAAAGACAAGATAGAGAAATGATATTGAGGATCATTCTCCAATTTAATCGTGTTGCACCGATTAAAAAAAGTGGGACCTCCTCTTAATCGCAAATATTATGTCGATTAATCGAAGGTAGCCTATCACGATCCCAAAGTAGAGAAAATGACCCAAATGGTCATTTTCCATAGATTTGAAATTGAGAAGGTTATCGATTTCGATACGCGACGCTTATGAATAAAAGACTTCATAGCTCGAGGAAGTTAAAATAAAATCGAAAGGACGAAGAAATGAAGAGAGAAAGAAGGTGGTTTTAGATCCAACATTATCTATCAATAGTTTGACTAATAACGGTTTATGGAGGTCTCGTCATCGACCAAAACAAATGAAATGAAATAAAGTCAAAAATGAGAAAGAAGAGAAAAAGTCGGTCTCAGATCTATCGTTTCTCATCAATAATTTGACGGATAAACGACAAAGGTCTCTCATTGACTGAAAAGCGACGAAAATAACCAAAGACGGATAAATGTCGAAAATAGAAAGGAGAAGAGAAAAGTCGATCTCGGATCCACCATTTCTCATCAATAGTTTGATAGAAAAACGATAAAGGTCCCTTCATCGACCAAAAAGATAAAAATAGAACAAAATGTCCAATAAAAAATGTGAAATGAAATCCAACTCTAAAAGAAAATAAATCTTAAAACTTAAATTACAAAGAAAATACTTAAGAAATTTTCTTAAAAAGTTACATTTAAAAAGTATATACCTAAATTTAAAAAATAAAATATACAAAACATCTATAAAGTTCTAAAATAAAATAAACTCTAAAAGAAAATATTTATAAAGTAAAAAAAACGATTATATATGAAATTCTAAAGAAAATTTAAGAAAGATATATTTACAAAACTAAGTTAATTTAAAATATTTATCAATTCCTTATATATATATATATATATATATATATATATATATATATATATATATATATATATATATATATATATATATATATATATATATATATATATATATATATATATATATATATATATATATATATATATATATATATATATATATATATATATATATATATATATATATATATATATATATATATATATATATATATATATATATATATATATATATATGTTAATAGAAACTAAATTATTTACAAATCTTTTAAATAAAGAAAAAAAGGGTACAGCTAAGCGGGGGGGGGGGGGGGGGGGGGGGGATGAAATAGAGAGAACAGATGGGGGAATCACAGATGGGCTTTAACCAACCCAAATGCCAATCAAATGTCAAGGAAATCAGATTTTTCTTTCAGAAAAGAAGATGACACAATGAACGACGTCATCATCATCACCAACCCATTTGAACAAAACGCAGAGAAAACCACGATGTCTTCTTGTTCGTCAGTCCAAACCTCTTCTCTCTAACCGTCATTCTTAGTTCACCACCATCCTCACAAATTAACATCTCCAAACAAAACTGTTTGCATCAATTTCAATCTCTCCATCTTTTTGGTTTTCTGTTACTGTGGGTTTGGAGTTTGTTGTTCAAATGGGTTTGGAATGGGTTTACGACGGTGAATAGTGGATAGGAGATGATGGTTTTGTGAGGTGGAGGATGACGGATTACGAATATGGGTTTTCCGGATTTCAAAAAATGGGTTACGAAGGAGGTTGGTTGGTTTGATAATGAGTTTGAAGAAGGTAAATGTTCGGGGGTTTAGTTGGAAGAGAAAGAGATGATGCTTCTGTTTGTGGTTGTCGTGTTTGCGAAGGAGAAGATGTTGGAAGGGTTTTGGAGCGGTTAATGGTTGAGAAGAAAACATATGAAGGTGCGATGGGAAATGGAGATGAACAGTGAGAGGAGAAATGGGTTTTCGCAAGGGGTGAGCGAGATTTTTCTGATGGGTTTAGTGGGTTTCTGCAGTTGAAGATGGGTTTTGGTTTTCACCGACACAGCGGTGACGGTTTCTTTTGTTGATGGCAAGTTTGAAGGAGAAGATTGGAGGGCGTTTGGGTTTGGTTTACGGTGAAGAAAAATTGAAGGTTGGAGGGGTTTCGATTCATGGTTTTGTGTTTGAGTTGAGGTTCGAAGGTGGTTGTTGTGTGGTTCACGACTCTAGTTTGAGGGATGAGTTAAGGAGGAAGACGATGGCGGTTTGGGGGTTACGTTTTGGATTTCGAGTTGGAGTTTGACGAAGCTTTCTTGTTGGAAGGTTAATGAAGGTGCTTAGATGGGTTGTGATGGTGGGTTCCTCGCGGTGTGAGATTTGGGTTCGCGAGTGGAGGTTTGAAGATGTTGATTTCGAATGAAGGAAGACGGAGGTTATTGCTGAGGAAGAAATGGCGGCTGTGCATTCTAGGGTTGTGTCTGAGGTCGGGGACAATGAACAGGGACTATATACCCCCAAAAGATGACACGTGGCACAACATGTTTGTTAATCCTGATTTAATTAAACTATAACTAATCTAACATTCTAATAACTAAATATAACTAATATCGTAACTAATCAAAATAATTCTTATAATAATAAAATTATTTTAATTCTAAATGTTAAATCTAAAATAAAAATAAACTCTAATATCTAATTAATACTAAAAAATCTAATAAAATCCTATGTTAATTAAAAATTAAAATTCTAATTCTAGTCTATCTAAATTTAATTAACTAAAAAAATCTATCTTATATTTTCTAAATAAAAATCTATATAAAAACAAGGATTCTAATTATAAAATATGATGTCTAATTAACAAACAATATATATGCAAAAAAATAGCATTTTGAAAAGAAAATGAGAAAATAAAAGTTGAATTAAAATTTACAAAAAATACCCTTTGGCCACGTGTCACGCTCCTATTGGGCAAAATAACAGAGATTTGAAAAACGCCCAATCGGGGGTGGACACGTGTCTAAACGGCATGAAATTAAATGAAATAAAATAGAATCGAAAATACAAAAATGTTTACAAAAAGGGGAGGACAAATTTAGGGTATGACAAACATCAATGGACATTAAAATTTGTCATGGTTTCAAAAATAGTTAGTTTGAGAACCAACCTCTTGTAGCGTCTTCAAGAGAAAACACAAAATAAGAAGTCTAGTTGAGATGTTATGATCCAAACAGCTTCAAAATACCTCAATTGAGATGTTCAAGTGATCCAAAACTTCTCCAAGCAACTGCCTTGACAGAATGGTACTTTATGCAAGAATGAACCAAAAACTCCAAAGTGGAATATGAGGAAATGATGTTACAGAAGTGTTGTGATGACTTGGATAGCTCAAACAAGTTATATGGAAGGTGTTTGAGGTGTTAAAATGTTGGAAAAGTGCTGGACAAAGTTGTGACTCTCAAAGTGCAGAATGTCAAAGTTTTGTGGTTTTGACAGTTGACTAGTCATTTTTACTCACCTTTACAACTAGTCATTTTAAAACACGTAACAATTTATCATTAATATATCATAATATTTATTTTTATAATTTCTTTCTTTTATCATTAGAATTTACATTTTTTTCATTAATTAAATTAGTTAAGTAACATGAAGTATTATACTGAAAGTTTTAATGTCAATATAATTTTTTTTCTATATGTTCATAATCTGTTTTTTTTAGCGTAAAGAAAAAAAATCCATTATTCTATCATTAGATAATATTACCATTAAGTATATGTTCATAATTTATTTTATAAAATCAAACAGGTTCATTATGAAAAAATGTTACACTTCCTGACATATGCATTATAATACTTCAAATGCTTTTCATTTTCATTTCTAAAACGAACTCAACATTAACTTATAATACATTACCTATGCTAGTTTTAAAGAAACCATTTAGACTATGATTACAAGAACCACAATTAATATACAATATCAATAAAACCATCATAAATATTCAGTATCTCACTTAAAAGTTTTCCATACAAAATTTTCGATTAAACTAATTTATATTAAAAAATAATATTTAATATATTTAATCTTAGACAGGTTCCATTAAACACAATTTTTCCAATTTCATTAATTAGCACTCTTAAACAATTAGATTCAAGATCTCAAATAGTTCCAGAAAAAAAAATCAAAGTTTCTTCATATAATTTTTCTTCTTCTTTTCAAGCATATTATTTTTCTTTTCCAAATCCATACCATATCCATGAATAATTTAGTTTTTCAAAAATATAATAATGAATTTCAAGTTTCTTCATTACAAAATTGATTTTGATTTTATCATTTATATTTTTTTTTTACACTTTTAAGTTAAGATGGAAATTTAAGTGCATTTGTCAAAAGATATAAATTTTACTAAAAGGGAATTGAAGAAATCATATCCAAGACCTATGTGAGAGCTTTCCAAAGCAGTGAAATGGTGTATAGAAAAATAAATTGCTGCTTGTTGTTTCTACTAGGAGAGATATTTGATGTGTAGAAATTATTTATCTCATAACCTTTACTTATATAGTAATCCTTTTGATCATAGCCACACGATTAGATAATGACAAGTTATATCAATTCTCCCTAGCCCTTGGATCTCTCGGATCTCTCATGCTAATGTCATTATGACTCAGAAAATATCATGATATTTTTTTAGTTAAGATTCAAAACTTAAATTTTATTTTAATCCTACTAAAACCAACGTGTACAAAAAATCATGGATGCAAAGTAGCTTGGCTTTAATGATTAAAATTGAAACTTGAAGTATAAAAAATATATTTTAAAACAAAATAAAAGCATAAGAAGGGCACCGGAACGAATAACAGTCGGACGCGCATTTGATAAAAAAAATAAAATTGAACATATTAAAATATCTATGTGAAATAAAGTTATATAAAACACACTGAAAATGATCAAAATTATAAGTAAAATACCCGTTTAAACAGGCTCTAACGGGTAAGCATGTCACCGGAAACGACGTTGAAAAAATAAAACGAGCTTACCAATACGATCTACGTGTAACGTAGATCAACAAAATAGTCTGGTATAGGTCAAAATTCAAAATATTTTTCCCACTAATTTTAAGCACATTGTCAAATCATTTCGACTGGTCAACCTGTAAAATTTCTATTTAAATATTTACAAAATAAGAATATTTTGCATAGATAATTAAAAACTATGAGAACATTGTGTCAATCTTACTAAAATTTTAGTAGCACTTCAGCATGGTCTCAACAACTCTCTGTTATTTATAGACAATTATTTGAATTTACCATCAAAAAACCTCTAACTTCCTTATTAATTTTACATCCCGATAGTTATAGTTAACTTAAAGCTATGGGTCTTACATATCATATCACAAGGAGGAATAGAGGTAAATCCATCTAAAGCTAAAGCAATTATTAATTGGTAAAGACAAAAGAATACTTATGAAGTTAGAAGTTTCTTAGGATTGGAAGGTTATTCAGAAGGTTCATTAAAGGGTTTTCTCAGTTGGCTTTATCGATGTCTCGACTTACTTGGAAGTGTTGTATTGTAAAATTTACCCTCACTTTTTCTAAGCCTAGTTAGCTTGTGCTTCTCATTCATGTGTATCTCCTTTAGGACATAATCTCATATCATTCATTTGCATTGGCTCTTACAGCATTGGATCAAGGATCTTGCCTCAAAGGATTTATCCTCATTTTACAAGTTATGGCTCATATGGATACAAGATCATCAAGTGTTATTTCATCACAAGCTCCTAAGGAAGGGTCCTTGGTCAAAGTCAACTAGGCAGTGACCGTATCAAGATCACATGGTTAAAAACATGATTCAAGGGTTCCAAACATTTCATTGTGGTCCATTTTTATGATTTTATTGGATGGAGAAGCTTGAGATATTGATAATTGAAGATTTGGATCCAACTGCCAAAAGTCAACTGAGGGTCAAAGTCAAAGTTTGACTTTTGAGGTCCTTTGGTCAAATATGAACATTTCAAGTCAAGAATCATGAAAGTTAGAAGTTTGATCAAGTTTCATCAAAAGAAAACTTGCAAAATCAAGAAAGGTGCAAAATTGGTGAACATGGATTTTTTCTAAGTACCCAAAAATCATGATCATCTAGTCAACTTTTCAAGGCTGTGGAGTTTGACTCAATCATCCAAAATGGACAAACAAGGGTTAGCATTAAAAATCTCATTTGATACTACAACATGGTGTAATATTTGAGTCAAGAATCATTCTCTAAGTGGGAGATATTTGAAGCTAAAGTCAAGGGTTCCATATTTTGCAATATGACAAAGACTTAGAATTTTTTTCCAAGTTTTAGACAATTATGATGTCCTAACTTCACACTATTATATCTCGTTATACAAGCACCTTCTCAAAATTGTTCCAACATGAAAGTTATACATTACAATAATACTTTTCCAAGGATGCCAAGTTTTCTCCATTTGGATCATCACACATCAAGTTGCATCCTTCCAAAGTAGGCAAGATGACATGTTAGAACCATGAACACCAATTGCTACAAAGTTGTGCCTACGGGTTGGAACTCACATTATAGGTCCCTTTTGGATTTGGACATGTTCAAAATCACTCAAAACTCAACTCTAATTATCCATAGGTTGCATCACGTACAAATTTAAGAATGTAGCATAGCTTGTGGCACAGGTTATAGATTAGTTCAAAATACCAAGTTCATTTGATCACATCTTTCAATCCAGTCATCATCTCAACCCAATTCCTTTTGCTTCTGACTCACATTATGGTATGCTTTACATAGCATCAAGAATTGGCCCAAGAGAATGAGAACTGATCACATAAGCATGTGTCCAAGTTGGTAAAATATCATTCTGCATAGAACAAAACAAGAAAATAGTCTAGATTATAGACACCTCATCAATCCCAATCATTTCTAGATGATCACACAATCATTTCCAATCAAAAAGCACGTTCTTAGCATCTCCAACGGATAAAAAATGAGCTGGAAAAAGTTTGTTAGGCAAGTGAATATCACACATCCAAATTCCAAGTTTTCTTCTAGTTCTCACGCTTTCACTCTCCACATTGTCGCTACTGCGAAAATCGAGGCCGGCAATGACAGAAGAGTCGCCACCGTGCGTTATTTATCCCAAGAGAGGGAAAGGAAACGCTCAGAGAAAACCTAACGAAAAGAGGGATAAGATCGGTTATCGCAACCAAATCTCGGGTTCGGGAGTCGGTTACGCAAGGGGAAGGTATTAGCACCCCTCACGTCCGTCGTACTCGATGGGATCCACGCTTGTTGTCTATCTAAAAGGGTGATTGAAACTATCTAACTACAGGCTTGAGAACAAAAGAAAAAGGAGTGACCCGGCAAAGCAACGGCGTTTTGTGCCTACGTATCTCATATGAAATGAGAAGTTAGAGTCAACATAGTTCGGCTAACTACGGGTGAAAAGGGGAAGGTTGCTCGCCAAGACATCGCCGTCTTGTGCCTACGTACTTTCATATGGTATGAAAGATCAGAGCAAACATTAGTTCAGGCTAAAAGGGAACACATGTTTGTTCAACTATTTTTTTTAGGCCCGAGTAGGATTAACAAGTAGTTCTAGCAGTTGATGTATGCAGCTCGAGCATGGGAGACTTAGGCGTTACCGTTTGCGATAGAACTAAGAGTTAACAACACTCTTGTTTATGAAAATGTTTTCCTGGTTAAGATCCCGAAGGATGAAAAAGGTTTAAAATATTTTTTTTTTTTTGTGTTTTTTAGAGAAGAAGTGTTTTGAATTGGAGTATTTATAATACATGTTGTACCAAAGTCTAGAACCTAGGATCGAATGCGTCGCATATCACCCTAAGGACGTATACTAAACACTCTAGGCAATTGAGAGGTGTCCCCTCAATTACCATTTCCCAAGTATAAGGCTCATGGCATAACATCCATTATCTTTATTAAGTTTTTTATGATTGTTTTGAGATGAGAAGAGAAAGGACACTAAAAGGGGGACTAAATACAAGCCTAAAGTTGTCATGCAATGGTGATCCTAAGATTGAGATGAAAAAGGAAATGCTACCTAATGTTATCATACATGGTTGAGATCCTAGAGTCTATCATAATCTCTCTTGAACAAGAGAAATTAGAGGTCCTAGGGAAAAGAAACAACAGAGGAACAAAAGGAAACAGAATAAGCATACAAGAATGCAAACATGAAATGCAAATGAGGGAGGAAACTGTGTGGGGTAAAGACCACGACAAGCTCATCTCAACCTCTAACAACAATATGATAGATGCAAGAGATAAGGGGAACAAGAAATACATCAATAGAAACACACAAAAGCACCAAAAGTGGGATGAAATGGCCTAAACTAAACAACATTAACCACAATGCCACAAAGCAAAACAATATGAAAATAACAAAGAAAAGAAATCTAACTCAAATAGGGGTTAGAACAAGAAGAAAAATAATCAAGGCATTCCCAAATATCATTCAACCAAGGCATCATCATGATTTGTGCAAAAAGATGCAACAAAAATGTCCTCATGGTTCACCATTCAATTCATGTTTCAAACACCTCCAAATGAGGGAACTTAGATAAGCCTAAATGGTGTTCTAAAGTCCTTTGACAGCAAGGGGAATGAAATAAAGGTTCTCAAAAGAAAAAGCAAGTAAATCACAAGAAAATGCAAGCAAAATCCCAAAAGAAAACAAGCTTGTTTCACAATGAAACCCTAATCGGAAACTCAAAAGTTACCAAGCGAATGAACAAGCAAAACCAAATTTTATGACCTAAAAATGAGCAAGCACCATCCTTAACATGTTAAAAACATGAATCAATAGGCATTGAGAGCTCAAAGGATCCAAAAATGTCATATCCAAGTCAAACTAGGTCAAGAGGCATGTATGAACCTTCCTTTGGATAGCTTGATTTGCAAGCTATCCTAAAAATAGGAAAATGATTCAAAAATTATCAAATAAAATACAAGAAGCTCATAAATGTGTTGGAAATCAGAGGCCAAAAGATCTCAATCAAAGTCACTTTACAACATCACCATAGAAATTGATTCACAAGGGTGCCCCATTGTGAAGGAGGATTGTTTAGGGTCAAATAAAAGGCATTAAAAGTCAACCAATCAGGGGCAAAATGGTCCTAAAAAATTCTTTGACTCATCATTGATAAGAGGATTGAATTTCATTAATTGGATCAAAATAAAATGAGAGAAATAAAATCAAGAACATCATCAAAGATTCAAGATTTAAGTTACATAAAACACTTCCAAAGTTAAATCCCATTTTTAATTGAAAAATAAATCATAAAATAAAATACAAATTTCTAAAAATAAGAGGACATCTCAAAGATTCTAAAACATATTTTTTTGAGATTTTATGATCTGTGGAAGTATTTTAAAATAAATTAAATCTAAACAGAACTAAATATAAAACAAAAGGAAAATAAAATAAATAAACAATGGGCTGGGGGTGCCAATAGCAGCTGTAATACCCCAAATTTTGCCCTAAGATTTGTCGTCGCATTTCATTACATTTTTATTGCATTTAATCAATTACTAACAAATTTGTGTAGTCGTTTGACTTTTTGCAGGTAAATATCATATGGCATGCATTTTTTTTCTAAAAAAGTAAAAATGGCACAATTGGCAAGAGGATATGTGTAAGGAGTTGTGAGTGTGAGAGGTTGAGAGTTCGAATCTCACCTTTGTCACTTTTTTTTGTTTTTTATTATTTTTACTCTAAATTTTTCTATCTTTCATTAAAAAATAACAAAAATAGTTTTTTATTATTATTTAATTATTATTTTCGTATTTTAAATAAATCATTTTTTAAAATATTATTTTTTTCACTTTTTTTCTAAATTATTCATAAAAGTATCCAAAAAATCATAAAATAAAAAATATTGGAAAAATTTTTGTTCTTTTTATAATATTTTTGATTTTAGGAATCAATAGGATTATTAGTTTTTATTTTAAGTTTATTTTAATTATTTTAAATTATTTAAATTATATTTTTTCTTAACTAATTATTTAGTTTGGGCTTTAAAATGGGCTTTAGGGACATTATTGACAATTTGGTGTTAACCCTAATTTGTTCCCTATACATGTGTTGCTTTGTTGAAAAAGGGAGAGAATGAAAAAACCTAAGAGGAGTGAGTGCCGTTTACTGTTATTTCTTTTTCTTCAACTATTACTGTTGTTTCTTTTTCTTCATCGTTTACCGTTATTTCTTTTCCTTCATCTATTACCGTTGTTTCTTTTTCTTCATCTATTACCGTTATTTCTTTTTCTTCATCTATTACCGTTATTTCTTTTTCTTTATCTATTACTGTTACGTTTATATATTTATAATTTTTAAATTGTTAGAGTTTATATATATATATATATATATATATATATATATATATATATATATATATATATATATATATATATATATATATATATATATATATATATATATATATATATATATATATATATATATATATAAGATTAATTTTTGATCGAATTATATCGATACGATGTTTGCACATTTGTGTGCATGACGCGTGACATTTGTGTTAGTTCGATCTGGTTGCGATGATCGCATTTTTGTGTGAGCAATAATACTATTTTTTTGCTTAATTTCTTTTTCTTTGCGATAAATTTTGTTTCGTCCGATTTAGATCTGGTTGCGATGAGCACATTTCTGCGTTAGCAACATTGTTGGGTTATTTGACACATTTAAAATTCATTATTGCTTTATTATTATTATTATTATTATTATTATTAATATTATTATTATTATCATTATTTATTATTATTATTATTATTATTATTATTATTATTATTATTACTATTATTATTATTATTATTATTATCATTAATTTATTAAAACTTGTTATAATATAAAAATCTGTTTTTTAAAATAAATAACATTAACATCTTTTCCAAATTAATATGAAAACCTATTATTTTTAAGAAAAACTTTTTTTTTTAGATAAATTTAAAATAATAACTAAAATCTTTTTTTAAAATAATAACTAGAACCGTTTTTTTAAAAAATATATAATAATAACATTAAACCTTTTTTTTAAAAAATAAAACCTTTTTGTTAGATAATTAAATTAAGACTATTTTTGAAATTTTTTTTTAATAATATTAAAACCTCTTTTTTTAACTTAAATCAAAAGCTTTTTTATATATCACAAATAAACAACAAGGAATATCTATAACTTTCACACTTCCGTTTCATAACTCGCCTGATTACTGTGTGACTCTGTCTACTAACCTCGTGTATTCAATGTGCAGCTTGTTACGTTGCTATTAGTTATTTTAATGTGTTTTTCAATTCAAGTTGTATATAATTGTATCCGTTTCTCATTTGTAACCTCGCGAACCAACAATCGCGTTTACTTTCTGCATTTTATTTCCGTTTGTATGATTTAAATTTCTCACACTTTCATCACTATTACTTCTGTCACATCACACCTCCGAAGGATTAGGTCTAGCCGTTTGGCCGCCATGCCAATAGTCCTCAAACCCTCAAATTTCACACATTCAATTTCAAACCCTCAAAACTACAAACTACAAACCCTAATTTTCACAAATGCCTCGCCGCAGGCAAAATTACCATGTTACCCCTAGCATTAGGTCAAAGAGTCGCCGCGCTCATTTTAGGGTTTCCCGCCGTGGAATCCCTAATTTAACTCTAATTACAACTTAACAATTCATAACGTAGAGATCGGAGTTTAAGACTCCATGTAAGCGTGTCCTTAAGATGCGTTTATTCCCCTTGAGACCTTGACCACAGTCAAGAAGTCTCTAACCTCCCTTTTGAGGGGAACTACAGTTACTCTGATTCCATTCCCGTAAGGATATGTAGGCACAAGATGCGATGTCTTGCCGAGTAAACTTAGAATTAACCCCTAGGTCTTTTTTAATTTTCAATCCTTTGTATATACCCTAAAGCAAAATAATTAATGAAATAAATAAATAAAAATAAACAAAAGGTTCCCGTAGAGTACTACGGAAGTTTAGGGTGCTAATACCTTCCCTAAATTTAACCAACCCCCGAACCTTAGATCTCTCCCTTTTAGGTTTTTCCTTTCTTTAACCTTTCCTTAGGATAAATCAAAGACCGGTTGTAAATGAATTAAGATTCAAGTTAATCAATAGCTTGACATCCAAATTTCACCGCAACAGAAAATGGCGACTTCACTGGGGAGTCCTAACTATTGAGGGTTATCCCTATTTTGTTTATTTTTCTTTATATATTTGTTTTATTATATATTTTGCTCACTTGTATGTATATATTGGGGTACCTTACTTGGAGTTACTGTGTTGTGAGATAAGTCCTACACCCGGACTTGAGCGACCTTATGATAGGATGGCTGATATATTCGACGAGGCTTATAGGGAGTGAGTCCCGACTAAGCTAAATCGAGAATCACCGCTCAGTTGAGACACTTTCGAAAATGGTTCGGTTGATCGAGTGTAGTCGTGAAAACTTTTACCGTTATCGATTGGAGTCTGTGATATTGAGAACCGTAGTACCTTTACACCATCTTGGCCTTATCTAGGACGTAGTGCGGGAACTATGTGGGAGTAGTCCTACAATGGTTGTTACGCGATACTACACTCGAACAAGGTTCTCTTGAGAATATTATCGACCCTTGAGTCAGTCGAGAAGTTGATAATATCCAAAAGATGGGCTGATGACTTTGGGCACTTTTTAGAACCCTTGTTCTGCAGGTACAATTAATCTATAGTACACACCACTTTGGGAAGGGTAGACCTTGACTCCATTCATTGTTCCTCTAAAATTAGGACCTTTGTTTGCTTATGTGCGTTTGTGCTTTGCATCCATAAAGCATCATATCATTTCTCGCTTTCCTAAAAGGGAATATTTGCAATCGACCGTTGAAATTCTTGAGACCATTGCATGGCATTAGCATCACATTTTTGCATTGCATTTATCCCCCAGTTTCTCCTTCTTGGTCCTATCATCTTCTAGTGTACCTTTGAGTCATCAAGCTGATTCCTCGACACAGATATCAGACCAGAAACGGAACAAGAGTCACTTTGATCCTATTCTCATGACTTACACAGAGCTATATCCTGACTTAGTCCCGCAAGGACTGATTACTACAAAGGCTTTACCACCTCCTCTTAATCCTCCGGCTGGATTTAGGGCTGATCTCCATTGTGCTTCCCATGAGGGTGCCCCAGGCCATGACTTGGAGCATTGTTTTGCATTGAAAGCTAGGGTGCGTGAACTGATTAGAGCCGGAATACTTGATTTTACGGATAGTCGTCCGAGTGTCCAGACAGATCCCTTGCCAACACATCAGAATTGAAGCTTTGTCATTGGGCCTTTTTTTTTTCTCGTTGTTTGCATTTTCCTTATTTTGTTTAAGTTATTTGCTTTCAATTATGTTTGTACTTTCATTAATGAAATAAGCATTGCGACTTTTGATTCAATTCATTTCCGTCCATTTATTTGCATCTTTATGCTTTATTTTTCAAATGTTTACTTCTTGTCCAAAATTTTGATATGCTAAGATCGAAGGGAGGATGACGAAAATGTTATACCCATAACTGCTGTCAGTATGCTTTCAATTAAACCTTGTTGACGATGTAAGGCATTGTTTCAATTCCCAAACACTGGAGAAATAAGGAGGTTAATCCCTCGTTACCCCCTTCGAGCCTAGAAGTTGGAGTTTCTTTCGTTACAAAAAACCCACAATTTTAACCTTGGGATGGGTAGTTCTCAGTTAACTTGGTTGTGTGTTCATACGATACACCTTTCATTAACAAATTTTCCTTCGCACACATCAAATAAGTGTCGAAGATGTTTTCTAATCAAAAGGTCGATGATGGTTCACCGTAATCATTAAAATCAAACAGTCACTTTCCTTCACACAAAAAAATAATATAAAAAAATCAAAAGAAGCCCGCTAAGTCAAAACCTATGAAGGAGACTTAGGCAAAACTGAGGCATCCCGCTGACTGTAAACTCTAAAATAAACAGTTCAGGCAAAATTTAGGGATAATACAAAGAGATTTTTAAATCCTTATCTTGAAAATCCTCAATGTCAAAACAATCAAATGTTATAGGGGAGTAGTGGCTGCCTTTTCATAGGTCCCTTTGACTTATGAGTCATCATTGCTACGATCAATGAAATCCCTAACTTATGGGAACCTGAATGCATAGTATGAGTTAACTGAGCATAGGACTGAAGATCATCACGTAGATTGGGTGGGTACAAATAAATTTTGAGCCTTTATCTTTTGTTTCATAAACCATGAACCAGGCCACATTACAACCCTCAAAAGACCTAATTGAAGCAAGGTTATTTTGAAAGTATACTACAGCAAGGTTGCGTAACCTGACTCCTAAAGATCTTTGTGAATCATTTATTTTGGCAGTACACCTTTGTTTTAAACTTTGAGCGTCTTGAACCGTTGTGTTCTGACTAACGACTCATGTATTTTCCATCTTTCAAAAATAATTTTGATTTCAAAAGTCGCATGAACTTTGCATTACCATGTTTGTATGAATATTTTTGTTTGCAAACTGGCTTTCCTCTAAGGAATTTTCAAATAATGAGAAACTTGGTCAAGTGATCTTATCAGGGGCAAGTTCCTTTTACATCCTGTCAAAGAATTAGTTCAAGATTTGTTCAAGGCAATATCTTCTCAGATTTGGTTTATCCAGAGAATTGTTCAAGATCCAGACTGGGGCAAGCCCTCCGAGGATACAACAAAACAGTCGATTCCATGAATTAGACAGCTGAAGCAATTATCAGTTCATTTGACCTGGGGCAGTTTACTTGCATAATCCCTAAGCAGTTATTCATCATTCCTACAGTGACTATCAACTTGATACAGTTTAACAGAATGACAGTGATCTCCGTGTTGAGGAATCAGTCCTCCAGTTTTGTCATCTCACCGAAAGAGTCGAGCCTTGTCGTCGATGTCTGCATTTGCATTTGATCATATCTCATAGCATAATTCCTATACATGTGCATATCTTGGGTGCTTTATTCCCCATTTACATTTCTATCTTGGGTGCTTTACTCCCCATTTACATTTCTATCTTGGGTGCTTTATTCCCCATTTACCTCTCTATCTTGGGTGCTTTACTCCCCATTTACATTTCTAGCTTGGGTGCTTTACTCCCCATTTACATTCTAGCTTGGGTGCTTTACTCCCCATTTACATTTTTATCTTGGGTGCTTTACTCCCCATTTACATTTTTATCTTGGGTGCTTTACTCCCCATTTACATTTCTATCCTGGGTGCTTTACTCCCCATTTACATGTCTATCTTGGGTGCTTTACTCCCCATTTACCTTCTATCCTTGGGTGTTTTATCCCCCATGTACCTTTATCCCGGGTGTTTTATTCCCCGTTTACCAGATATTCCTGGGTTTACCTAACATCATGGTGTTTTACCCCCATTTACTTTTTTTCCCCTGAGGTCGTGTTTTACTCGCGTCTTACCTTGTGGGCAAAATTTATTTACTTGGCATCATGGGTGTTTTATGCCCATTTGCGTTTTTCTCCTGAGCTCGTGTTTTACCCGCGTCTTACCTTGCGGACAATTTCTAATTTACTTGGCACCTATCAACAATTCTGTGTCGTGTCTATCCGACGTTCTTCCAGATATGACATGTCTTCTTCCCTAGTGCAATTCCTCGGTGGGTCGTCCCCTGTGACGTTGTTTCGTTTGTATCCGTGCATTTGTCATTTTCATCATACGCATCATATCAGATTCATATCATATTTAGCATTATAGTTCGATTTGTTTTGTCCATATCATTGCATAGCACTGCGTCTAAAGGCAAAATTTTCGGTTATCTGTATTTAAATCCCTCCACCATGATTTCTCGAGTCTCCGTTGCTCAAATCACCCGGTGAAGTTATTTAAATAGGGGCAACTGTAATACCCCAAATTTTGCCCTAAGATTTGTCGTCGCATTTCATTGCATTTTTATTGCATTTAATCAATTACTAACAAATTTGTGTAGTCGTTTGACTTTTTGCAGGTAAATATCATATGGCATGCATTTTTTTTCTAAAAAAGTAAAAATGGCACAATTGGCAAGAGGATATGTGTAAGGAGTTGTGAGTGTGAGAGGTTGAGAGTTCGAATCTCACCTTTGTCACTTTTTTTTGTTTTTTATTATTTTTACTCTAAATTTTTCTATCTTTCATTAAAAAATAACAAAAATAGTTTTTTATTATTATTTAATTATTATTTTCGTATTTTAATTAAATCATTTTTTAAAATATTATTTTTTTCACTTTTTTTCTAAATTATTCATAAAAGTATCCAAAAAATCATAAAATAAAAAATATTGGAAAAATTTTTGTTCTTTTTATAATATTTTTGATTTTAGGAATCAATAGGATTATTAGTTTTTATTTTAAGTTTATTTTAATTATTTTAAATTATTTAAATTATATTTTTTCTTAACTAATTATTTAGTTTGAGCTTTAAAATGGGCTTTAGGGACATTATTGACAATTTGGTGTTAACCCTAATTTGTTCCCTATATATACATGTGTTGCTTTGTTGAAAAAGGGAGAGAATGAAAAAACCTAAGAGGAGTGAGTGCCGTTTACTGTTATTTCTTTTTCTTCAACTATTACTGTTGTTTCTTTTTCTTCATCGTTTACCGTTATTTCTTTTCCTTCATCTATTACTGTTGTTTCTTTTTCTTCATGTATTACCGTTATTTCTTTTTCTTCATCTATTACCGTTATTTCTTTTTCTTTATCTATTACTGTTACGTTTATATATTTATAATTTTTAAATTGTTAGAGTTTATATATATATATAAGATTAATTTTTGATCGAATTATATCGATACGATGTTTGCACATTTGTGTGCATGACGCATGACATTTGTGTTAGTTCGATCTGGTTGCGATGATCGCATTTTTGTGTGAGCAATAATACTATTTTTTTTGCTTAATTTCTTTTTCTTTGCGATAAATTTTGTTTCGTCCGATTTAGATCTGGTTGCGATGAGCACATTTCTGCGTTAGCAACATTGTTGGGTTATTTGACACATTTAAAATTCATTATTGCTTTATTATTATTATTATTATTATTATTATTATTAATATTATTATTATCATTATTTATTATTATTATCATTATTATTATTATTATTATTATTATTACTATTATTATTATTATTATCATTAATTTATTAAAACTTGTTATAATATAAAAATCTGTTTTTTAAAATAAATAACATTAACATCTTTTCCAAATTAATATGAAAACCTATTATTTTTAAGAAAAACTTTTTTTTTTAGATAAATTTAAAATAATAACTAAAATCTTTTTTTAAAATAATAACTAGAACCGTTTTTTTAAAAAATATATAATAATAACATTAAACCTTTTTTTTTTAAAATAAAACCTTTTTGTTAGATAATTAAATTAAGACTATTTTTGAATTTTTTTTTTAATAATATTAAAACCTCTTTTTTTAACTGAAATCAAAAGCTTTTTTATATATCACAAATAAACAACAAGGAATATCTATAACTTTCACACTTCCGTTTCATAACTCGCCTGATTACTGTGTGACTCTGTCTACTAACCTCGTGTATTCAATGTGCAGCTTGTTACGTTGCTATTAGTTATTTTAATGTGTTTTTCAATTCAAGTTGTATATAATTGTATCCGTTTCTCATTTGTAACCTCGCGAACCAACAATCGCGTTTACTTTCTGCATTTTATTTCCGTTTGTATGATTTAAATTTCTCACACTTTCATCACTATTACTTCTGTCACATCACACCTCCGAAGGATTAGGTCTAGCCGTTTGGCCGCCATGCCAATAGTCCTCAAACCCTCAAATTTCACACATTCAATTTCAAACCCTCAAAACTACAAACTACAAACCCTAATTTTCACAAATGCCTCGCCGCAGGCAAAATTACCATGTTACCCCTAGCATTAGGTCAAAGAGTCGCCGCGCTCATTTTAGGGTTTCCCGCCGTGGAATCCCTAATTTAACTCTAATTACAACTTAACAATTCATAACGTAGAGATCGGAGTTTAAGACTCCATGTAAGCGTGTCCTTAAGATGCGTTTATTCCCCTTGAGACCTTGACCACAGTCAAGAAGTCTCTAACCTCCCTTTTGAGGGGAACTACAGTTACTCTGATTCCATTCCCGTAAGGATATGTAGGCACAAGATGCGATGTCTTGCCGAGTAAACTTAGAATTAACCCCTAGGTCTTTTTTAATTTTCAATCCTTTGTATATACCCTAAAGCAAAATAATTAATGAAATAAATAAATAAAAATAAACAAAAGGTTCCCGTAGAGTACTACGGAAGTTTAGGGTGCTAATACCTTCCCTAAATTTAACCAACCCCCGAACCTTAGATCTCTCCCTTTTAGGTTTTTCCTTTCTTTAACCTTTCCTTCGGATAAATCAAAGACCGGTTGTAAATGAATTAAGATTCAAGTTAATCAATAGCTTGACATCCAAATTTCACCGCAACAGCAGCCCAGTTCAGTTGAAATCCAAAGGGTCAATGCGCAGGGGGGTGTGGATGATAAGACCAATCTAACATAAAATGAAAAAGAAAATAAAACGTGTGGGCTCAGTGTGGCACAGTCAACCAAGGCCTATGGTGGGATTCATCCTGGCACGTCAGATCTATTGGTATGCAGATCAAGTGGATCACACGCTGCCAAATCAATCTAGGCCAAACCTTTGATGCCTTGATGCTTGGTTGGGCAAATGACCCTATTTGGGGCAAGTTTGATGTTGGAAAGATTTTCATTTGAAGTGTGCAAAATGGTGAAAATGACCTATAATTTTATGACCTATAATCTTACTTTCCCAAAATACCCCTGACTTGCAAGCCTCATAACTTGAGTTCTACAAATCAGATGAAGGATGTCTAGTACTCTTTGGAAAGCTAAGATCATTAGGAACAACTCTCACGTCTATAAAAAGTTGAGGAGAAACATACTTCTAGGTCAAATATGGCTTGAAAGTTGGTTGACTTTTGTTGACCAAAATCACATTCATACGAGGACCTGTAACTTGTTTGCATCATAACCTGAGTTCTATAAATCCAATCAAGGACTTATAGCACTCAAAAGAAAGCTAAGAACATGCTCTACAAGTTTCATGTTGATCAAAAGTTGAGATGAGACTTGTATCTTGAGATAGGTGATCTTGAAGTTAGGCACTGAATAGGGGATTTTACACTTAGAACCCTAATTCAGTCACTCCTCACACTCTTGATTCTTGATGAATTGATCTTGAAATGATATCCCATGTATCTTAACACAACATTCCATGACCTTAGAGACTTGTAATTAAGTTTTAATCTCCTTTAATTTCATAGTTGACTCAGGGTTGACCAGATGAAAACCCTAATTGCACCAACTTCAACTGTGGCCATTAGCACTTGATATAAACACTTGAATGAACTTCACCATGACCCTCAAGGCCTCTAATGATCTTAAATGACAATCTCCCTCCATGACCATGGGCTTGTGATCCTCATATGATCTTCAAATGGCTTCCTAGACAGGAGATGAACCACATACACTTATCTGCCTATCCAAAGGGCTTTGCCTTGTCTCTGATAATGATAACCCCCTTATTGACTTGAATACAACCTCTTGATTAGTCTTAGAACCCTTGGCACATTCCTCTTGTTTCACACACATCTCTTGATCCCCTGTAAAAATGCAAAATGCTATGCAATGCAATATGCTAGAACAATGAAATGAAACATAAACCAAGTAAAGAAAAGGTTGGTCAAATTTTGGGGTACGACAGCTGCCCCAATTCAAGCGACTTGGACCTGAAGGGATGAAAAGCGAACGAATTTCAGACATTCAAGGTAAAAGACGGTTGAATACCAAAGAACCCGGAAATTTGTCAACCGCATAATGAAACCTCTGACATCGCCGTCAGGCGCTTATATCAAATAGAATATCTGACTTTGCCATCAGTCACCAACGAAGTAAACATCTGAACTCGCCGTCATTCATCAATCAAGTAAACCTCTGACCTCTCTGTCATTCATCCATATTAAATATGTAAAAACAACTTGACTTCGCCGTCAGAACTCTACATAAAATTGGTAAAACACCTGACCTCGCCGTCAGTCCTTAAAATCATCGGACTTCGCCGTCAACTCTCAAAATTATCTGACTTTGCCGTCAACTCTTGAAACTAATATGACTTCTCCGCCAGTTCTCAAAATAATCCGACTTCGCTGTCCACTCTCAACATCGTCTGACTTTGCCGCTATTTCCCAAAATAATTTGACTTCACCGTCAACCCTCAAAAAGATCTGACTTCGTCGCAATTCTCAAAGCAATCTGACTTTGTCGTCATCTCTCGAGATAATTTGTAAAAGCATCTGACATCACCGTCGGGCCTCGACATCTTGCCGGTAAAAGCATCTAACATCACCGTAAGGCCTCGATATCAAGTCAGTAAAAGCATTTGACATCACCATCAGGCCTCGACATCAAGTCGGTAAAAGCATCTGACATCACCGTCAAGGTGAAGAAATCCATTGGGGAAATATGAACTTGAATAAATAGACTCTGTTGCAGAGAATGATAAGATGAACACATCTGTCAATGATCTTGCTGGAGATACACCTAAAAATAAAAAGGTAACAACCTGGCTTATGTTTCACATGCACATGTTTGAGTATGGCGTAATGCTCCATACGAAATGGAAATGCTACGCGTTTAGGAGGATGCTATGCACGATGCAAATGCAAAGGAACCACATCAACAAAATAAATGCTGAAGAAAGGAAAACAACTCCGCTGGGGGGAAGACTAGGCATGCCTAATGCAAACGGACTCATGCTGGGGAATACAAGCCTTGGATGGCCTCCGAGATAACTTCCGGGTAAAGTTGCTCTGCCAAGCACAAATCCACCCTGCTGGGAATCAAAATCAAACTCTGCTGAGGAAAGCTCCCTGGATGGCCTACCAGAATATAACTCTTCTAGGAAACAAACAACTCGGCTAGAGACAACGACTCCACTCTACCGGGGAAATCAGCCCTGAATGGCCTGCCAGAATATAACATTCTGGGGAACAGACAACTCTGTTGGGAACCAAGGCGGATTACTGAAGGATGGCTTTATTCTGTCAGAGATTCCGCTCTGCTGAAGATTGAATCCACTATTTGTTAGGGATTATGAATAAGATCTACTGGGGAATCATCCCAAACTCTCTCTCAGCTGAGGATGGAGAATAAACAATCTCAGGGAAGAAAGCCACTCCACTGAATTGACTGGGGATTAGGTAAGGAGGGAATCAACATCAACCTCTGCTTGGAGAGAATGAGCATAATACTCAACAATATCGACCTCTTCTTAGGGAAATGAAACAATGTCCCGGACACTGAGGGGAAATGAGCAAGTCGTTCAGACTTTGTGGGGAAAATGAAATTCTGCATTCATTCCACTGTTGGGGATAAATCCACCTCTACCTGTTGGAAATGCTCCTACTCTGCTGGAGACATCAATCTCGAACTGCTAAGGGTAACCTTAACTGTATGAAGTTTCAAACTGTTGGGGAGGTGAACACGCTTAGCTTGCGTACTTCCTTTAGATGCGGGACTTCTGGAAAAGTTTCGAGACTGGGAGTCCTGCAAATAACAAATAGTAAAATACGTTTTGTGCAGCAAACGTCGTCTTACTTATCACCTGTGACATTAATCAAGAAAAAGCATTGTTTCGATTATAGTTGGCAGAGCCCACAAAATTATGTATGCAAAGTTTTATCAAAAACATCAGGTGTCTTTTACAAACAAAACGATAAAGGTTGAATCAAAGATAAAGGTTTTCTGAATAGTATGTTTTATTCATAAATAGCCTATAAATAGGAAAATTTACAAGGGGACGCAACTCCTGAAATGAGAAAGCCGCGTAAGCAAAATACAGAAATGCACAAGAATATACAAAAATGTCGGCAATGTGGCATAGACAACCACCATAGAATGACTCAACTATGACTCGCGTGACTTCGACGCCTTTCCGATGCTTCGTCTTCTGAAGAGATTGATTTGGACGGATGATTCTCGAGTCTTCCCATAATCCACTATGCTTTGAAGATTTATGCGCGGACCGCAGTTGTTCGCTTTTCGAATCCCTAACTTTTGCCTGAATCGCCCTTGCGGGTTTTCGATTCACCGAGATACCCATTTTTGCCAAAGTCACCCTTTAAGGTTTTCAACGTTGCGGGTTTACATTTTTTCTTTTATCCCTAATTTTTGCCCGAACCTATCCTTTTATGGTTCACCGGGATGCCCCATTCTTGCCTGGATCTTCTTTTTCTTTCCAGCGGGTCTATTTTAAGCAAAGTATCTTTTGATTGCGTCCGCGTTTATGGGGGATGTAAAATCTTCACCATCCATGGTTGAGAGTAGAAAGGCTCCTCCGGAGAAGGCCTTGCTCACAACATACGGACCTTCATAATTGGGAGTCCATTTGCCCTTGTGATCGTTCTGTGGTGGGAGAATCTGCTTCAACACCAAATCACCTGCCTGAAAGCTTCGAAGATGTATCTTCTTATCGAAGGCTTTCTTCATCCTGCTTTGGTATAGACGACCGTATGCGATGGACGCCAACCTTTTCTCATCCATCAAACTGAGCTGATTCAACCTATTCTTCACCCATTCTGCTTCCTCTAGTTTGACGTCAGCCAGAACTCTCAAGGAATGCATCTCGACCTCTAATGGTAGGACAACTTCCATACCATACACCAACGAGAAAGGCGTTGCCCCGGTTGAAGTACGCACCGAGGTACGATATCCATGTAAAGCAAAAGGAAACATCTCGTGCCAATCCTTGTAAGTCACAACCATCTTCTGTACTATCTTCTTTATGTTTTTGTTGGGCGCTTCCACAACGCCATTCATCTTCGGACGATAAGGAGATGAGTTGTGATGCTCAATCTTAAAGTTCTGGCACAACTCCTTCATCATCTTGTTATTCAGATTGGAGCCATTATTGGTAATGATCCTTTCAGGTATCCCATAGCGGCAGATGATGTCTCTTTTGATGAACCGGGCTACAACTTGCTTTGTAGTACGCACCGGTTGAAGTACGCACCGAGGTACGATATCCATGTAAAGCAAAAGGAAACATCTCGTGCCAATCCTTGTAAGTCACAACCATCTTCTGTACTATCTTCTTTATGTTTTTGTTGGGCGCTTCCACAACGCCATTCATCTTCGGACGATAAGGAGATGAGTTGTGATGCTCAATCTTAAAGTTCTGGCACAACTCCTTCATCATCTTGTTATTCAGATTGGAGCCATTATTGGTAATGATCCTTTCAGGTATCCCATAGCGGCAGATAATGTCTCTTTTGATGAACCGGGCTACAACTTGCTTTGTGACATTACCATAGGAGGCTGCTTCGACCCATTTGGTGAAATAGTCAATCGCTACTAAGATGAAATGATTCCCATTGGACGCAGTCAACTCGATCTTGCGAATCATATCGATGCCCCACATGGAGAAAGGCCATGGAGATGACATGACATTCAAAGGACACGGCGGCACATGAATTTTGTCGGCATAAATCTGACATTTGTGGCATTTCTTGTAGTATTTGAAGCAATCAGACTCCATAGTTAACCAATAATACCCTGCTCTCAACAGCTTTCGAGACATGGCATGCCCACCTGCATGTGTTCCAAAGGTTCCTTCGTGGACCTCTTCCATAAGAAAATTCGCTTCTTTTTCATCCACATATCTTAGCAGCACTAAGTCAAAGTTCCTTCGATAAAGTACACCATCTGGATTCAGGTAGAAGTTACCAGATAACCTCTTCAAGGTTTTCTTATCCCGGGCCGATGCCCCAAGAGGATACTCTTGATTCTTAATAAAGTTATGGATGTCGTAATACCATGGCTTGCCATCAGAAGCTTCTTCTATTGCGAAAATGAATGTCGGTCTATCGAGGCGTGATATAACAATTCTTGGTGCATCGTTCCAGAAGTTCACTTTGTACATTGAAGATAAAGTGGCCAAGGCATCTGCCATCTGATTTTCCGCCCTCGGCACATGGTGAAACTCTACATGATCGAAGAAAGGTAGCAATCTTCTTGCGTGGTTCATATAAGGGATCAGATTTGGTTGGCACGTTTCCCACTCTCCTTTGATCTTGTTGACCACTAAAGCTGAATCACCGTAGACAACAAGGTTCTTGATTCTCAAATCGATTGCTTCCTCAATACCCATGATACACACTTCATATTCGGCCTCGTTGTTTGTACAGGGAAATGTCAACCTGGCAGTGAAGGGTATATGCGTCCCATGGGGGGTTGTAATGATTGCTCCAATTCCGTTGCCATAAGAGTTAACAGCACCGTCAAAGATCAATTTCCACTGGGAACCCAACTCAGGACCTTCGTCCGGCAACGGCTCATCACAATCTTTCATCTTCAAGTACATAATGTCTTCGTCGGGAAAATCAAACATCATTGGCTGATAATCGTCAATTGGTTGCTCTGCGAGATACTCTGGCAGAACACTCCCTTTAATAGCTTTCTGAGACACATACTGAATGACGTATTCTGTCAAAACCATCTGCCATCTAGCAATCCTTCCCGACAGTGCTTGTCTTTCAAATACGTACTTAATCGAATCCATCTTTGAAATTAACATGGTTGTATGGTTTAACATATACTGCCTTAGGCGTTTGGCGGCCCAAGCCAGTGCACAACAAGTTTTCTCCAACATTGAGTATCTGAGCTCATAGTCTGTGAACTTTTTACTCAAGTAATAAATTGCATGCTCTTTTCTCTCGGTCTCGTCGTGCTGACCAAGAACACAACCCATGGAATTCTCAAGAACTGTTAAATACATTATCAACGGTCTTCTAGTCACCGGGGGCATCATTATTGGAGGTTCCTGCAGATACTCTTTAACTTTCTCAAACGCCTTCTGACAATTCTCATTCCACACGACCGCCTGATCTTTCTTTAGTAACTTAAATAATGGCTCACAAGTGGCTGTGAGGTGAGATATGAACTGAGCAATGTTGTTCAATCTACCTAAGAAACCATAGACTTGTTTCTCGGTCTTTGGCGCTGGCATTTCTTGAATTGCTTTGATCTTTGCAGGATCAACCTCTATACCTTTCTCACTGACGATGAACCCCAACAACTTTCCCGACCGCATACCGAAAGTGAACTTGTTTGGATTCAGCCGAAGTTTGAACTTCCTCAATCTCTCAAAAAGCTTTAGAAGATTCACCAGATGTCCCTCCTCCGTTTGGGACTTTGCGATCATATCATCGACATATACTTCAATCTCATGATGAATCATATCATGAAAGAGAGTCACCATAGCTCGTTGGTAAGTTGCCCCTGTGTTCTTCAAACCAAAAGGCATTACTTTATAGTATAACGTCCCCCATGGCGTGATGAAAGTCGTTTTCTCCATGTCCTCCGGCGCCATCTTAATCTGATTGTATCCGGAAAAGCCGTCCATGAAGGAAAACACTGAGAATTGTGCGGTGTTATCAACAAGCACGTCAATATGAGGGAGCGGAAAATCATCCTTTGGGCTTGCTCTATTCAGATCCCTATAATCGACACACATCCTGACATTTCCATCCTTCTTGGGCACGGGCACGGTGTTTGCGACCCACGGAGGGTAATTGGTCACAGCAAGAAATCCGACGTCTAACTGTTTCTGGACTTCTTCTTTGATCTTTACTGCCATATCTGGCCTGGTTCTTCTCAATTTCTGTTTAATAGGAGGGCACTCTTCTCGAAGAGGCAGACGATGAACTACAATATATGTGTCAAGTCCAGGCATATCTTCATATGACCAAGCAAAAACATCCTTATGCTCTTGGAGCAACTCAACCAGTCTTCGCTTGACATCACTTTGCAGCGCGGCCCCTATTCTGATCTCCTTCTTGTTTTCCTCAGTTCCTAGGTTGATGACTTCAACTTCCTCCTGATGAGGCAGGATAACCTTCTCCTCTTGTCTTAACAATCTGGCAAGCTCTTCGGGCAGGTCTTCGTCTTCCTCGATCTCTTCTTCCGCTTGAAAGTGAAGGTGAGAAAATACTTAGAAAGGGGGTTGAATAAGTATATAGAAAATATTATGGCAATAAACACTCAAACATTTTTATCCTGGTTCGTTGAACTCAACTACTCCAGTCCATCCTATCAAGAGTGATTTGCCTTTTTCCAAAAGGACTTAATCCACTATTAATCAAACTGATTGCAATAGCAAACACTAAGAGCAACTGTTCTTAGTCTTCTCAAGAACTACTGACCATAACTGGGTCTTCTCAAGGAACTTTTACAATCAAATGTAAAACAAAAACAAGTGTTTGAATGCTTCTAAGTAAGCTATATCACAACTGTGATTTACACTTAAGTTTTAAGAACATATGAAATAAATTCAACAAAGAGAATAAATTGTATGAGAGCTTTTCAATGAATTTCTTTTAATAATCATCAACTGAAGAAGAGTGTTGGAGACTTGCTTTTATAGGCTTAGAAATCCAAGACATTGCATGCTTTGAAGACCGTGTCTGCAAAGTAGCTGGAACCTTTTTGTCGTCACATCACTTGACCTTTCCTAGAAGTAGAATGTTCAGAGAAATCCTTTTTGCCTGAGTTCTTGTGTCTAGCATAAATGAGGAAAGAGTCGTTTGGCCTAACCAACGGACATAACTTTGAGTTCTTCTTCAACAAGTTTCTAATTCTCAGCAAATAACATCAGAGCCTTGAGTGATCAGAGTCTTTGATGTTCATCAGAGTTTGCTGAATCAGAGTGTTGCAGCAAGTGTGCTTTAGCGTGTGATAATTCAGAGCAGAGTTTGGAATCAGATCCTCAGTACTTGCAGCGTAGTACTATCAGAGTCTTCTGAAAAACTATGCTTGAAACTCTTCATACAATGTCTTCAATGCTTCATATGCTTCTGTAGCTTCTGCTTCAGATCCTTCTGTAGGCAGCGCTCAGAGTCTTCTGTAGGCAGCATTCAGATTCTTCTAATAGATGCTTCTGACGCTTTAGAGCCTTGCATAAATCAACATTCAAATCTAATTTGCTTTCAGAATAATATTCACTTTAATATCTGCAGCAAAAATACTTGAACAAATTTTAGAGTATATAATTTCTTAATACAAAATTTCGTAAGAGTTATCATCAAAACATAGAGATATAATTAAGAACCAATCTGTGTTCTAACAATCTCCCCCATTTTGATGATGACAAAAAAATAAGAAATTTTTTTCAATAAAGAGATAATTATAACTCCCCCTGAGATTATTAATCTCCCCCTGAATTGAATACTAAGAAAGAATATAAACTTCCCTTTTTGCATGAGTATTCTTTTCAGAATCAGAGCCTGTTTGTTCCAAAAAAAATTAGAGCTTTGACTTGGATGAATGTTTCAAAATCAGAGCCTGATAGGTTAAAACTTGATTTGGGGATCTCAGAGTTACTTTAAAGAATATGTCAGATTTTTTATAAGTTCTGAAATACTAAGAGTTCTCGTTAGTTATAATTAGATATGTCTGAATTTCATTTAGGTAAAGTTTATTTGAACAGTCAGAATTTCAAACAGTCAGAATTTCATTTTCTCCCCCTTTTTGTCATAATCAAAAAGTAAAACTTTTAAAGACAAAATAAAAGGAAACACAGAAAAGATACATTCATGTAGAGAAAACATCAGAGTAATTCATTCATTCAAATAAGAAACAGACAAATCATCGGATAAGAAATTCAAGTACAGGTGCACAAACATCAGATGCAGAAAACATAAAACTAGGTTTGCTTGGAAAGAATCATCTTCAGAAGTTGAGTGATCTCAGATGAAGATTCTTCTTGCTTTGACATCCATTTTGCCATGTTCTCATTCTTCTGATCTTGCTTGGCCATCCATGACTTGATCTCAGATTTCCCAGCTTCCAATACTGCAATCTTATCTTCTAAATCTGGGTTCTCTTTCTTGATCTTAGAAGAAGTAGATGGAACAGATTCTGATGCAGGAATAGAAGCAGAGTCAATTTCCATTGGGGATGCAAAGTCTGGAGCCACAGATGCAGAGGGTTTGTTTACAATTGTCAGAGCCAATTGATTTTCTTCAGAAGCAGATTTTGCACAAACTTCTGTAGCAGATACTCTAGAAGATGCAGGTACATCCTTAAGAAGCAAAGGCGCAGATCTTTTCATGTTCAATACCATGGTTCTGGCAGTCTCAACAAATCTGATCTTTGCATCATCAAAACAGACATTCTTCAGATTTTTCTACATTCATGGTTGACAAGCATCTCTTCTGTATAGAGCCTAAATTCATCTTTATTTCTTTCAGAAAATTAGTAAATAGAATATCAACGTTTATCCTAGGTTTTGATTTGAGAAGGGCTTCAAGAGTTGATTATTTGGGTGGTTTTGGTATGGTGAAATGTGGGATGATGAACAGAGGACGAGGGTAGGAAGGAAAAGATGGATGGTCAGATGATGAAGTAGCAGTTTTTGATCTGGATAAGGCATGAACCATAGATGGTTTTACACGTGATGCAGAGGGAACGACATCAAATGTATTGGAAGTGTAGGGAATGAAAATAGATTTATCAGACAACAGAGGTTTTGATGCAATGATATCTGACAGTTCCTTTAAGTAGGTTTGAAGTACAGATGGTAAAATAGTTGAAGACTTAGGTTTATATGGAGTGGTAGAGACAGATGGTTCTATTCTGGTATAAAAGTTTTTAATCTTTAGACCAGAAGGAAGGGGATCAGAGGGATGTGGTTTAAAGGATGCAACTGAAACAAACTCAGATGTCCTGGGTTTAGGTTTTGGAGAGGGTTCAGGAATGATAACATCAGATGAAATGGATGGATCTGGTTGGTTAGACTCATATTCTCTGAGAGAGGGAGGTGAAATGACATCTGGATGAACATCAGATTCAGAGGAATCAGATGAGGTGGTTGGGGTACAAGATGTAGAAGATACATCAAACACAGTTTTGAGAGGTTGGACATCCAAAATTTCAGAATTAGGTATGTTTGATTCAGTAGGATTGGATAGTTCTGGTTGAGGATTAGAAGGTTTGGATGTTGGTGGTTCAGATACAACTGGTTCAAATGCAACTGGTTCAGATGCAGAAGTTTGTTGAATTTCAGGTTGTTGTTGTGTTGGAATTGGTTATGCTGGTTTTGTTGTGTGTGGTTCAGATTAAGGAATGTCAGATGATTTAAGTGGTGTTGTGGGAACAAGATCAGATGGAATTTGTGAAGTAGGAATAGTGGGTGGTTCAGATGTTTGGGATGGAGCAGGAATTGTTTGATTTTGAGTGGGAGGAGGTTCAGGTATAGAGCTAATTGTTGATACATCTACAGCAATTTTAGAAATAGAAGGTAAAGATGTTTTAGTACCTTTTGTCTTGATGCGTTTGGTAGGAACAGAGGGAACTTCTCCAGAAGCTTTTCTCTTAATCTGCTTTTGTGGTTTTTCAGCAACTTTCTGTTTCTTCTGAGCAGCAGCTTCTTCTGCCTCTAACTGTCTTCTTTTTCTCATGTTCTCCTCATAAACATCTGGAATAGGTTCTCTTGCTCGTATCAGAATATCAGCAGGAACAGGTGTTCCATCTGCCTTGCATAATTCAATGTACCTAAGAATAATATCTCTAGGTTCTTCAGCACCAAAGATTGGAAAGTCTTGAACTGGAATCCTTCTCTGACTTACTTCAGCAACATTCAGCTTCTTAGGAGCAGTTGTGAGTTCATCCACAACTTTTAGTCTTTGAAGACTCTTTCCATTCAGAAGTTTTCCAACTATTGACTCAAGCTCTTTCTTCACTCCAGCTTCATGTAGAGCAGCTATCAGACCATTCTCTGTCAGAATGTCTGAGATCAATCTTCCAAAAGGAATCCACGTTCTGATCTTCTGTCCCTTAGTCTTAATGGATTCTCTGGATGCATTAATGTGATTCCACAGATGCATGAAGAGAATGTATGGCAGATCTACTTTGGTACTCTGACTTAAGCAGTACATGAAATAGAGTTGTTCATTATTCACATAATCTGGAGAATTTGTGAATTTTCTGTGGTTGATGCAGCCCAGAAAAATCTTTGCCCTGATTTTGTAGTCAGGTTTCAGATCCTTGAATTTATTTGAAGCTTGTCTACAAGAAATCACTTCATCATACACTTCTTCCATATCAACACGCCCAGCTAGCAGATGACAAACTCCATTAGTTTCCTCATACCCAATGAGTTTTCTGATGAGATCTTCAGTGATTATGATCTCTTTTCCCAGAACAGAAGAAAGGATGAACTTAGGGTAAACAGATGCATGAATCCAAAATTCCTTCACTAAGTGTGGATACACTGGTCCAAATAATCTATCAAAATACTTAACCCAGCCTTGTGCATCAATAATAGAACGCAAATCAAATGCATTGTCATCCAGAGAGTCAAATTCCACCATGGATTCACAAAGAACTTCAAGTTTATCAACAGGAGTTAACAAGGTTCTCTCAGGTTCCTTAAACGGAGTAGCACCTATGTTTGATGATGCAACTGCAGCCATTGATGATTGAAACTGAGCTGAGGTTGAAGATGATGTTTCCATTGTTAAAGATGAAGAAGATTTGGATGAAGGTTTAGGGTTTTGATGAAGGCCAAAAAGCAAACAGAAATGCATATACTTGTTTGTGAAGTGAAAAGTGTGAAATGGTGTGATTTGTGGTATTTATAAAGAGAAATTAGGGCACACAAACAGACACATGTAGCACGTTCTCACTTAGCATTAACTGGCATTTAATGAAAAGAATAATAATCATTTCAAAACATTAACTGACTCTGATAATTTGGGGGGAAAACCCAGATTTTAACTATTCAAACAATACCTCAAATGTCTCTTCAGTAATGTGCACGCCATCTTTTCAGATTCAGAGTGACACGTGTTTGCTTGCATGTGCTTCTGAATTCTCTTTGAGAAATGAAACGTTAGCCAACGTTCAGATCCTCTGAGATTGGTTAGTTCAGATACACACAAATAATAATAATTCAATAAATCAAATAAATGACAGATGAAATACTTCAGTGTTTTAAACATTTTGCATCTGAGAAGTTTGCTTATGGTAAATATTATTCTGGACAAAATTCCATACCAATATTTTTCAGAATAAACTTGAACCTATCTTCAGCAAGGGGTTTTGTGAAAATATCAGCCCACTGATGATCTGTATCAACAAAGGCTAAGTTTATAATACCCTTTTGAACATAGTCTCTGATGAAGTGATGTTTAATTTCTATATGTTTTGCCTTAGAATGTAAAATGGGGTTTTTAGACAAACATATAGCAGAAGTATTATCACAGAATATAGAAATATTACTCTCAAAGATCTGATAATCTTCTAGCTGACTTTTCATCCAGAGCATCTGGGTGCTACATCCAGCAACAGCAAAATATTCTGCCTCTGTAGTTGATAGCGCAATTTTAGGTTGTTTCTTGTTGTACGAGGAGATTAAATTTCTTCCTAGAAATTGACAACTTCTAGAAGTACTTTTTCTTTCCACTCTGTCTCCAGCGTGATCAGCATCACAGAATCCAACTAGTTTAAATTCATTAGATCTTCTGTAACACAAACCCACATTAGAAGTACCTTTAAGATACCTTAGAATCCTCTTAACAGCTGTTAAGTGTGATTCTCTAGGATCTGATTGGAATCTTGCACACAAGCATACACTGAATAAAATGTCAGGTCTAGAAGCAGTTAAGTAGAGAAGAGATCCTATCATACCTCTGTAGAGTTTCTGATCTACTTTCTTACTTACCTCTTCCTTACCAAGAGTACTTGTTGGATGCATAGGGGTCTTTTCCATCTTACTATCAGTCATGTTAAACTTCTTCATAAGCTCTTTAACATATTTGGTCTGATGAATGTAAGTGCAATATGGAGTCTTATTGACTTGAATTCCTAGAAAGAATCTCAATTCTCCCATCATGCTCATCTCAAATTCATCCTGCATACATTGAGCAAACTCCTTTCCTAGCATAACATTGGTAGATCCAAATATAATATCATCTACATATATTTGACAAATTAAAAGATCTTTCTTAAATGTTTTACAAAAGAGTGTTGTGTCCACTTTGCCTCTGATAAAATTTTTCTCCAGAAGAAAATTGCTTAATCTCTCATACCAAGCTCTGGGAGCTTGTTTTAAACCATAAAGAGATTTCTTTAGTTTAAAAACACGTTCTGGAAATTTTTCACTTTCAAAACCAGGAGGTTGGTGAACATAGACTTCTTCTTCTATAATTCAATTTAAGAAGGCACTCTTAACATCCATCTGATATAGAGTGATGTTATTTTGTGTAGCAAAATAAATGAGTAAACGAATAGACTCTAACCTGGCTACAGAGCATAAGTCTCTGTATAATCAATTCCTTCTTGCTGGTATAACCTTGAGCAACAAGCCTTGCTTTGTTTCTTTCAACTTCTCCTTTTTCATTCAACTTGTTTCTGAAGACCCATTTAGTTCCAATTATGTTGAATCCTTTTGGTCTTGGAACCAAATCCCAAATGTCATTTCTTGTGAAATGATTAAGCTCTTCTTGCATGGAAATTATCTAGTCATTATCTTGCAGAGCTCCATCAACAGAAGTTAGTTCAATAACTGACACCAACCCAAATAATGACGCTTCAGATGATCTGAGAAAGGATCTTGTTCTTATGGAGCCATCCTTCTTTCCAATGATCACATCCTCTGGGTGAGTGGCCTTGATTCTGGAAGATGATCCTCTAACAGTTGATTCTTCAGAAATATTCAAGTTGTTCATTTGAGAAGCTAAAGGAATTGCATCTGGCGTTGCTTCTGGTTCCTTCACTTGAGCTTTTTCTGCCTCTGAGCCTTCAGGGTCTGTGAGAATTACTTCTCTATCTGCAGAACTTTCAAACTGCTTTGGCTTTTCAATGCCAAGCTTATCATCAAATCTAACATGTATAGATTCCTTCACAATCTGTGTTTCAGTATTGTATACTCTGTAGCCTTTAGAGCGTTCAGAATAGCCAAGCATGAAACACTTTTGTGCTTTAGAATCAAACTTGTTAAGATTCTCTTTAGTGTTCAACATATAACATATACATCCAAAAGGATGAAAATAAGAAATGTTGGGCTTTCTGTTCCTCCACAATTCATAGGGAGTCTTTTCAAGAAGAGGTCTTACAGACACTCTGTTATGAATGTAACACACTGTGTTTATTGCTTCTGCCCAAAAATGCTTTTCCAGATTTGTCTCGTTGATCATGGTTCTGGCCATTTCTTGCAGAGTTCTATTTTTCCTCTCTACAACTCCATTATGTTGTGGAGTTCTAGGGCAGGAGAAATCATGAGCAATGCCATTTTCATTAAAATATTTTTCAAAAAATTTGTTTTCAAATTCGCCACCATGATCACTTCTGACTTTAACAATTTTAAAATCTTTTTCTTTCTGAACTTGTTTGCAGAAGTCAAAGAACACAGAATGTGACTCATCCTTGTGTTTTAGGAATTTCACCCATGTCCATCTGCTATAGTCATCAACAATGACTAATCCATACTTCTTGCCTCTGATGGATGTAGTTTTCACTGGTCCAAACAGATCAATGTGAAGTAATTCTAATGGTCTTGAAGTTGAGACAACATTTTTAGTTTTAAAAGAAGATTTTGAAAATTTTCCTTTTTGACATGCTTCACAAAGAGCATCTGAGTTGAGTTTCAGCTTAGGAAGTCCTCTGACCAGATTAAGTTTATTAATTTGAGATATACGTCTCATATTAATATGCCCTAATCTTCTGTGCCAGACCCATTGCTCATCATTAACAGACAAAAGACATTTAACATTTTGAACCTTAAGTTCTGAAAGATTGATTTTGTAAATGTTGTTCTTCCTCTTTCCATTAAATAGGATTGAGCCATCCTTCTGACTAACAGCTTTTCAAAAGGTCCATGGAAGTTGGTGAACTTTCACAGACAAATTTCACATTCATCTGATGACCTGTAACTTGTCTGAATCATAACTTGAGTTATATAAATCCAATGGAGGACTTCTAGTACTCAAATTAAATTTAAGATCATGCTCTACAAGTTTCATGTTGGCCAAAAGTGGAGATGAAACTTGCATCTTGAGATAAGTGGTCTTGAAGTTAGGAACTAAATAGGGGATTTTACCATAAGAACCCTAATTTAGCAACTCCTCACACTTTGAACTCTTCTTGGATTGATCTTGGAATATCACTTCATGTATCTCAACACAACTCTCCATGATTACAAAGACTAAGAATTGGGATTTGATCCTCTTCAATTGCACATTTGACTTAGGATTACTCAGATGAAAACCCTAATTGCAACACCCTCAACTGTGGCTTTTCACACTTGGTGTAATGACTTGACTAAGCTCCATCATGACCCTCAAGGCACTCTATGAGCTCTATCCACACACTCTTTCCATAATCAAGGCTCCACAATCCACTGATGGTCTTTAATTGGTCCTCAAGTTAGGAGATGAACCCCACACAAGCATCTGAACTTCTCAAGAACACAACCCTCTTCCTGATGACTTTGGTGAGTTCTCAAGCTTGAATAAAACCTCTAGATAGGATCCTCTGGATATAAACCACACTTGATCCTCTGCTAAATGAATGATGCTATGATATGCAAATGCTATAACATGCAATGCTAATGCAATGAAACATAAACTAAGTAAGAAAAGGTTAGGCAAATTTTGGGGTGCAACAGCTGCCCATATTCAAACGGCTTGGACCTGACTGGATGAAAAGCGAACGACTTTCGAACAATCGAGGTAAAAGACTGTTGAATACCAGAGAACCCGGAAATTTGCTAACCGAAGAAATAATCTGCACAAATTGCTTGGGGAACAAAATCCATCCAGAAAATTGAATCCGGTTGTCACGACAACAAACCGATCCATCATCCGATAAGGAACCTGATTTCAACATCAACCATCTATGTGACGCCACAGGCATTGAATCAACAATCAATCTTCAACTATACGCTACAATAAGCGGGCACCGAGTCACAGGACCATATCAAAATACCATCCTTGACTTCCTACCTCTGCAGGGACGGGAAAACACTACGTAAAGCGCGAGTGGTCAATGTACTATCCTTGACCTCCCATTTCCATAGAAACGGGCGAAGCACTAAATAAAAGTGCTAATCTGGCATCCGAAGACTGGAACGAACAACTCTGTGGGGAACAACTCCGTCGACACGGGTAACAATCTCTGTCAACACAGGTAAAGTTTCCGTTAACACGGGTAAAAACTATCTCCGTCAACACGGGTAACCTCTCTATCAACACATGTAACATCTCCGTCAACATGGGTAAGGATAGGTAAAATCTCCGTCAACACGGGTAAACTCTCTGTTAAAACAGGTAAAATCTCCGTCAACACGAGTAAACATAGGTAAAATTTCTGTCAACTCAGGTTAGGATCTCCGTCAATCGCGGGTAACAATCTCCGTCAACACGGGTAAGAATCTGTAAACTCTCCGTCAACACGGGTCAAAATAGGTAAAACCTCCGTCAACACGGGTAAACATCTCCGTCAACACGGGTAAGAACTCTGTCAACACGGGTACATCTCTGTCAATCACAGGTAAATCTCCGTCAACACGGGTAACATCTCCGTCAATCACGGGTAAAATAGGTACACTCTCCGTCAATACGGGTAACAATAGGTAAGATCTCCGTCAACACGGGTCAAAACGCTCCGTCAACATGGGTAACAATCTGACAAAAACAGATAAAATCTCCGTCAACACGGGTAAGGATCTTCATCAGCACGGGTAAAATCTCTGTCCATCACAGGTAACATCTCCGTCAATACGGGTACAATCTGAAGGTTTACTCCATGAGATTGTAACGCTGATGCAACAGCAATCCGAGGAAAACTTTACTAGGGAAACTCTGACGTTAACTGCCAGGTATTTGACAACAAGTAATGATTTCCTTTTAAAAATGCTGACGTAACAGTAATCTGAGGACAACCCCGCTGGGGGAAGAAGAGAAACTTAACCAAACAACTCTGATGAGGGCCTACATGATAGGACGGACGTTATCATCCCATATCTCATGTCGAAAGCTTGAATATCCGGAAACCATCCTGAACAAGAATTCAAATCTCCTGCAGGGAAAAAACACCTGAAAACAAAGAGGTAACCAACCTGGCTTATGTTTTAAAATGCACATGTTTAAAAATGGCGTAATGCTCCATATAGGATGGAATGCTACGCATTTGACGATGAAATGCAAATATGATGCAGATACAGGCTCGGGCTGCCGGAGAAAGGCTGGATACAGAAATGCTTCAGCAAAATAAATGCTGAAGACAAAACCAACTCCGCTGAGGGTAACCTGGTATCACAGAATTATTCCAAGCAAAATAAATGCTGGAAAGGTGAACCGACTCCGCTGGGGGAAGAAACAAGCCTGCTGGGGGATAGCTTTAACAAATCCGTAGTTACGAACTCTGTAGAGGATGATCAACCCATTGGAGGAAAGACAACCTGCTGGAGAAACAGAAAGCACAATCCTGCGCGGGGATGAACTTTTCAAACCACTGACCCCTGGTTACACCCCGTGAGGACCTCACTGGGGATTAAATGTGCACATGACCACCTGCTGGGGATACACATTACTGCCTGATAGCTTGCTAGCTTGCATCCAACTCTTCTGGGGATAAAGATGTGACTTCCCTCTGCTGGGGAGGAATAAGGTCACTTAGAACCTACTCCTACGTTAAGGGACTTTGGCTGGGGAAACATGATCCCTTAGCTGTTTGTTGCGAAGGTAGCGACCCTGCAAAATATGAGCAACAACAAGATATCCTATACAAAAGGAAATATCCAGGTCAATAGCCGTGACAATCGTTCAGTTAATTCAATGTTTTAACAATTACTGACCGATGCCTGCAAGTTTATGCACGTGCAAGTTTATCAAAAACATCGGCGTTTTCCACAAACAAAACAGTAAAAGTTAAAACAAGAAACAAACATCAAGTACTTAATAGTATGCGTTTATTGACAACGGGCCTGTAAATAGGCAAAGTTTGTACAACGGATGCAACTCCTGAAAAGAGGAAATTACAAGATAAATACAAGTATGTACAGAGGTACAAAGAAATTTGTATACATGTTGGCAACGTGGTACATACAAACACCATGAGCTGACCCTCCTATGACTCGCCTGACTCCGACGCTTTCCCGATACTCCGTCCTCAGAAGAGATTGACTTGGATAATCGACCCTCAGGTACTCCCAAACCACTAAGCAATGCAGTATCAAACTCGGACCGCATTCAGTTGCTTTTCCATCCCTAACTTTTGCCTGAATCGCCCTTTGCGGGTTTTCGATTCACCGGGATACCCTTTTTTGCTGAAGTCGCCTTTTCAGGTTTTCGACTTCGCGGGTGTACATCTTTTCAATTTTTTCCCTAACTTTTGCCCGAACCTTTTCTTTTTCTTTTTGGTTCGCCAGGATGCCCCATTTTTGCCTGGACTTTCTTTTTTCTGTCCAGCGGGTCTTTTTAAGCAAAGTATTTTTTAACTGCGTCCGAGTTCATAGGGGATGTAAAATCTTCGCCATCCATGGTGGACAACAGTAAGGCTCCTCCGGAGAAGACCTTTCGAACAATATATGGACCTTCATAGTTGGGAGTCCATTTTCCCCTGTGATCTGATTGTGGTGGGAGAATCTTCTTCAGTACAAGATCGCCCGTCTGAAAGCTTTGAGGGTGCACCTTCTTGTCGTAAGCTTTCTTCATTCGGCTCTAGTATAACCGACCATATGCGATAGATGCAAGTCCCTTCTCATCCATCAAACTGAGCTGATTCAGTCTATTCCTTATCCACTCTGCCTCATCGAGTTGGACATCGAGCAATACCCTCAAGGAAGGAATCTCAACTTCTAGTGGTAGGACAACCTCCATACCATACACCAGTGAGAAAGGTGTTGCCCCGGTCGATGTGCATACCGTCGTAAGATAACCGTGCAATGCAAAGGGCAACATCTCGTGCCAGTCTTTGTATGTCACAACCATCTTCTGGACTATCTTCTTGATGTTCTTATTGGCCGCTTCGACAGCGCCATTCATCTTGGGCCGACAGGGAGATGAATTGTGATGCTCAATCTTAAAATTCTGGCACAATTCCTTCATCATCTTGTTATTCAAGTTCGAACCATTGTCAGTAATGATTCTTTCAGGAATGCCGTAACGACAGATGATGTCCTTTTTGATAAACCGGGCTACCACTTGCTTGGTAACATTGGCGTAAGACGCTGCTTCGACCAATTTGGTGAAGTAATCAATAGCTACCAAGATGAACCGGTGTCCATTAGATGCGGTGGGCTCAATTTTTCTAATCATGTCAATGCCCCACATGGAGAAAGGCCACGGGGACGCCATAACGTTCAAAGGGCTTGGCGGCACCTGAATCTTGTCTGCATAAATCTGGCATTTATGGCATTTCTTAGCAAACTTGAAACAATCTCTTTCCATTGTCAGCCAATAATACCCATCTCGTAATAACTTTCGAGACATAGCATGTCCGCCGACGTATGTGCCAAAGGTTCCCTCGTGGACCTCTTCCATAAGCAGATTAGCTTCTTTCTCATCCACACAGCACAATAGCACCAAATCGTGGTTTCTCCTGTACAGAACACCATCTGGATTCAAGTAGAAGTTGCCAGCCAATCTCCTAAGAGTCTTCTTATCGCGGCTGGATGCCCCAGTCGGATACTCTTGGTTCTTTAGGAAATTATGGATATCAAAATACCACGGCTTGCCATCGGAAGCTTCCTCAATGGAGAATATGAAGGTGGGCCTATCAAGGCGAGAGACAACTATTCTGGGAGCATCATTCCAGAAGTTAACTTTGTACATCAAAGACAAAGTCGCAAGAGCGTCGGCCATCTGATTTTCTGCCCGTGGCACATGGTGAAACTCTACTCTGTCAAAGAAAGGCAACAACCTCCTCGCATAATTCATGTACGGTATCAAATTAGGCTGACGAGTCTCCCACTCTCCCTTGATTTGGTTCACGACTAGCGCGGAGTCTCCATACACATCAAGATTTTTAATCCTCAAATCAATAGCCTCCTCGAGACCCATGATACACGCCTCATATTCAGCCTCATTGTTGGTAACTGGAAATGTCAGTCTGCGGTGAACGGGATGTGTGTCCCATGGGGAGTCGTAATGATTTCCCCAATACCACTTCCATATGAATTAACAGCACCGTCAAAAATTAATTTCCATTGAGAACCCCGATCAGGACCTTCACCATGCAATGGCTCTTCGCAATCTTTCATCTTTAAGTACACGATATCCTCGTCAGGAAAATCAAACCTCATCGGCTGGTAATCATCGATTGGCTGCTCGGCAAGGTACTCTGACAGTACGCTACCTTTGATAGCCTTTTGTGGGACATACTGTATATCGTACTCTGTCAGTACTATTTGCCATCGGGCAATCCTTCCTGAAAGTGCCTGCTTCTCAAAGACATATTTGATCGGACCCATCTTCGAAATCAGCATGGTTGTATGATTTAGCATGTATTGTCTCAGACGTTTGGCAGCCCAAGCGAGTGCACAACACGTCTTTTCGAGCATTGAGTAACGGGATTCACAGTCTGTGAACTTTTTACTCAAGTAATAGATCGCATGCTCTTTTCGTCCAGTCTCGTCATGTTGACCGATAACACAACCCATACTTTTCTCTAGAACCGTCAAGTACATGACCAGTGGTCTCCCGGCTACTAGGGGTATCAATATCGGAGGTTCCTGCAAGTATTCTTTTATTCTTTCAAACGCCTTTTGACAATCTTTGTTCCAGACAATCATCTGATCTTTTTTAACAGTTTAAACATTGGTTCACACGTGGCCGTCAGGTGAGATATGAACCGGGCAATGTAGTTCAACCTCCCCAAAAAACCATGAACCTCTTTCTCTGTTTTTGGCGCTGGCATTTCTTGTATTGCTTTTATTTTAGCAGGATCAACCTCTATTCCTTTTTCGCTAACAATGAACCCCAGTAGCTTTCCAGATCTCACCCTGAAGGTGCACTTATTAGGATTCAGCCTCAGCCTGAATTTCCTAAGCCTCTCAAACAATTTCAGAAGATTCACCAGACGCTCTTCCTCCGTCTGGGATTTGGCAATCATATCGTCAACATAGACCTCAATCTCCTTATGCATCATGTCATGAAAGAGCATCGTCATAGCACGCTGATATGTTGCCCCAACGTTCTTCAAACCAAAGGGCATCACTTTGTAGCAGAACGTTCCCCACGGGGTAATAAAAGTTGTTTTCTCCATATCCTCCAGCGCCATTTTAATCTGATTATATCCCGAAAAGCCGTCCATGAAGGAAAACATAGAGAATTGAGCAGTGTTGTCGACCAACACGTCAATATGAGGAAGCGGGAAGTCATCCTTAGGGCTCGACTTGTTTATATCCCGATAGTCAACACACATCCGTACCTTACCATTTTTCTTCGGTACAGGTACTATATTGGCGACCCAAGGAGGGTAAGTTGTAACAGCCAGAAAACCAACGTCCCACTGTTTCTGCACTTCCTCTTTAATCTTTACGGCCATATCTGGTTTCGTTCTTCTGAGTTTCTGCTTGACCGGCGGACAGTCTTCACGCAATGGCAAGCGGTGGACCACAATATCGGTGTCTAACCCAGGCATATCTTCATAAGACCAAGCAAAGATGTCACTATACTCTTGCAGCATCTCGACAAGTCTCTGCTTGATATCACTTTGCAGCGCAACCCCTATCCAGACATTCCTGACAACTTCTTCGGAACCCAAATTAACGACCTCGATATCCTCCTGATGAGGCAGAATGATTCTCTCTTCTTGTTTCAAAAGACGAGTCAGCTCTTCTGGTAAGTTGTCGTCCTCAACAATCTCTTCCACGGCTTGAAATATCAGGTGCTCAAAGTCGAAGTGAGTCATAGGGAGTTCTTGATTGGTGTCATCTAAAATATGGATCCTGCAAGAGAAAGGGTTAAATGCTTCAAATGATATGCAAACGAAGCACACAACGACGTTGCCATTTTATTGTAAAAACAAAAAAGCAGAAAAACAGGGATCATAAAATTTGCATGAGGAAAATGCCTTTATTTGATGATTAAAGCAAAGCATACATATAAGCAAGTAGGCCCTGAAATAAAAGCACTATGCCCCGGGTAGGACATAGGATTGTACAATAATTGAAAAACAAGGCATTACTGTTTCGGTGTCACTTGAATAAAGTCCTGGATAGACCAGTTGCATAGGCATTGTCTGGGCTCGCTGGGCTTGATCCACGAATCCATGTCGCAGTCACTATCTCCATCCTCACTGTCAGACACAACATTGATCCTTTCAAAACTGACTCCTCCTAGAGTAAACACAATCGACCCTTTGAACTTTGGTGCGCTCTGTGATGAAGATGATGACGGACGGTACCCTAAGCCAAACTTGTCCTGCTTAACAGGAATCTCCAGAACTTGACCCCAACCTTTGGTCTCCCCGGCCTGAACTACCGCTTGGGCCTCTCTGTATGACGACATAGCCACCTCTGGCCCACTGCCCACGACAGGAGATTTGTCTCTGATCTGCATCCCTTCAAAAGCTTGGCACAATGTCTCATGGATCTCTCCATCCACTTCGACATATTTGAATGATGACAGGTGACTTACCAGGATATCTTCCTCCCCACATATGGTGACAATGCTACCACCGACCATATACTTGAGCTTTTGGTGCAACGTAGACGTTACAGCCCCTGTAGAGTGAATCCAAGGTCGTCCAAGCAAACAACTATAAGCTGGATGTATATCCATAATATAAAACACAATGTCAAACACCTCTGGACTGACCTGGATTGGCAAAGTCAATTCTCCAAACACGGACCTTCTAGTCCTATCGAAAGCTCTCACTACTAAGTCGCTTGGCGTGTAAATTATACCTCGGGTATCTAGCTTCAACAGTGCCTTCTTGGGCAAAACATTCAAGGATGAACCAGTGTCAACCAGGACATGAGACATAATAGTGCCCCTACACTCAACAGAAATATGCAATGCACTGTTATGGTTGCGGCCCCTGGGGGTTAGATCAAAATCTGTAAAGCCAAGGCCATGCCCTGCATTCACGTGCGCAATTACTCCTTCAAGCCGATTAACGGATATCTCCTGGGGTACAAAAGCAGCATCAAGGGCTTTCAGCAAAGCGCTCCGGTAAGCCTCGGAACAAAGCAACAATGACAAAATCGAGATTTTGGAAGGCGTCTGCTGCAGATGATCGACAATTTTATAATCGCTCTTCTGAATTAATCTCATGAATTCTTCCACATATTTAGTCAAAGCCTCTTTTTCCTTCTCTTGAGAAGGTCCTTCTTCATCGACTTTACCCTTCCCTCGGGAAGTTCTCTCAACTTCTACTTCTGGTGACGCAAAAATTCTACCACTGCGGGTTATGCCCCCTGCCCCCACAAGGTTTTCCACTGTTCCTACCGGCGGGCTTGCCAGGTTAATCTTTTCTCCATTGCAGTAAACTTCCGCCCCATAGTTCCAAGGGATGGCTTTAGTGCTTTCATACGGAATGGGTCCAGCTTTGGTTATAGTAATGGTCGGTCGCTTGGGAGGCGCCGATATCGTGACAGTCTTAAACGGGATTGTAATTGTTGCAACTTCTCCCTACTTTTTAGCTATTGCCTCAACAGGCCTCTCTTCAGCAGTACGGTCGAATTGCAGGGTTCCTTCGTCAATCAACCCTTTAATACCTCTTCTCAAATTATCACAACCCTCAGGCCAGGCCAAACAGTCAACACAATCTGTATTACAACCAGGGAACACTTCCCCTTTCAGAAACCTGCTCTTGACATAACCCAGAGGTGTCTTCAGTTCGTCCACATTCATAACCAAGTTCATACTGGCATCTTCCAATACGACACCCACCTGCGCAGATCCGTGAGACGGCATCATATTTTTCTCAATATTGGGTGTTTCATTACCAAAGTTTATAGCCTTGCTATCTATCAAATCTTGCACCTTGTGCTTGAAAGCATGACAGTTCTCGATGCTATGGCTGGGCGCCCCAAAGTGGAATTCACAATGTGCATTGGCGTCATAACCAAAGGATGCGTGCCCTTCGGCGGAGCTAACGTCCTTTTCTCAACAAGCTGCAATTGTAACAAAGTTAAAAGAAGCTGAGCATACGGTAGCGGAGGTGCATCAAATACTCTTCTTACAGCCCTTTCTCTATCCTGCATTATTCGTTGAGCAGGATGTTGCTGGCTCTGCTGCTGCTGTTGTTGCTGTTGAGGTATATGAATTGTCACACTAGAAATCTGCTGCTGACGGTATTGATTTCGACCTCTACCTCTTCCTCGGGAACTGTATACTGAATTAGTATCCCCATGTATCTTGTTCCAGAAAACCTTTTTACCACCTCCAGCTGAGGTTGATTCTCCTGCTTGAATCTTACCAATCTTGACACCATTCTCTATATGTTCCCCCAAGAGTATCAACTCGGAAAAGTTAGCCGTCATACAATTGATAAGCCTGTCATAATACAACCCAGAGAAAGTGCCCACAAACATATCCACCAACTCACGCTCCACCATGGGTGGGTGCACCCTAGCTGCAAGCTCACGCCACCTCTGGGCGTACTCTTTGAAACTCTCGCCATTCTTCTGAGAAAGATTTTGGAGTTGGACCCAGTTCGGCGCAAGGTCGCTGTTGTATTGGTAGTGCTTGACAAAGGCTTCCGCCAACTCTTTCCAGCTACTAATCTGAGTGGGCTCTAACCCCATGTACCATTCCAATGACGGTCCAGACAAGCTATCCTGGAAAAAATGCATCAGCATTTTTCGTCATCGGAATAAGCAGACATTCTCCGATAATAAGACCGCACGTGAACTCTTGGGCAAGTATCCCCCTTATACTTGTCGAAAGTGGGCGCTTTGAACTTGAGTGGCACCCTCAAGCCAGGAACCAATCCCATATTGGCCATGTCCAACCCCGCAGAACTTTGATTAGCAAGATTTTTCATTTGTTCCTCCAACATCTTGAACCTTCAGTCATTGTCAGTGGGCATCTCAAGATCCCTGCCTGGCGGAGGGAAAGCATCTTCCTAACGATCCTCGCCCCAGTGTGAATCCCCATTATCATACCCAGCATAAGCAACATTGTGACCAAAACCAGTCTGATTGAACCTGGGACCATACCCCACATTACCAAAACCCTGATTGCCAGCACCCGGACCAAAACCAGCATTATAATCGTCGTTGCTTGCATTGCCAAAACCTGCGTTACCAAGGCCCTGATTGCCATAACCCTGATTTCCATAGCCCTGATTGGCATAGCCCTGATTGGCACCACCAAAACCAGCATTACCAACACCAAAGCCTACGCCAGTGTTCCCAGCACCAAAACCAGCATTCCCAGTCCTTACATTGAAACCAGCATTTCCAGCACCAATATTTCCATTGGTTTCCACATCCCGTTACCGTTACCACTCACATTCCCATTCCCAGCTCTATTACTGTTCTCAGTCGTATTAGGGACAACCACCGGTACAACATCACCAGCTTGGAGAGTCTCGCCATGAGGAGGATCAGTAGCAACTCCGCCATGTAGCACACCCTGACTGTCAACCTGGGCGATCAGAGGCTGCATCAGAGTTTGAAGCTGCTCTTGGTCCTTGGCCACAGTTTCCATCACTTGCATGAACTGCGCCATCCTGTCGCGCATCTCTTGCATATCAGTTTGCATTTGATCCATAGCTTTCTTGCAGTTACTTCTTGTAGAGTAGCGATGAATTCGCTGATCGGCAATCCTGAAACCTGCATCGACAGAGGGTTAGGAAACAATTCAAAGTACCTGCTATGCAAATGATTTATGCAGATGCAAACGTGTGTCTGTGCGTTAGGGTGATTTCTCCTCCGATTCAAGTGCCAGAGTGCCAGTGCTGATAACAAGAAGTCTGAATCCAGTCATTGAAATAACATCTCATATATATATATGGCCCAACAAGGCAGCAGTACAATGTCAATGAATACATGGGGAATCAATAACATGACCTCGACCAACAAGCCTGGTGATGGTCAGCCTACAACAAAGATCAGAAAAAACAAAGGGTTACAAAGATAATCAAGTGCGACAACAGGCACGAAACTCTTCTAGCAACTCTTTTGTCTTGGGATGATCAGGTCGAGTGAGTAACCCTTCAACAAGCAACTCTCTCTGCATAATAGTGCACTGGAGCCCTTCAACAGAATCTTCCCACGCGCCTTGGCCAAAACAATCTTCCAACCTTCGCTTCTTAGACTCGAACATCTGTTTGCGATCTTTCAGGGTAGCGATAGCTTTGTTTAGCCTGTCTTCAGTGGCATACCTGCGAACAATTTCCTCATCAAACTTCTTCTCACTAGCCTTCACCCGAGTTTTCAATTTGGAGATCTGCTGTTTCAATTTATCCTCCTCTCTTTGTTGTTGGCTTTAGTGGCATTCCACTGCTGATTGAACTTGGATATTCTCCGGTATGCTTCATCCAGATTCTGCTTCTTGGTGTCCAGTACGTCGTTGACAGACTTGAAGTCCAACCCCAAACATTCCCGATCAGCTATCTGCTTAGTCAAGTCCGTGCCCAACCTGTTCACCAACTCTGTCTGCTTCTTGAAGGAGTGGACGACTTCATTTCTCTCGCTCCTAAGCTGTGCTAACTCTTTCTCCAACACTTCGTTGGCCTTTTTCAGCTCTTCTTTCTCAGCTAACACCTGATTGTACTATTGAATCGGCATGGTAGTAGGCTCTTCAACCACTAGATGGCACTCTTGCTTAGCAGGTGGGGAAGGCATCCCTATTGTCTCTGCTCTGGCCTTAATCCAAGTCACATACGGAGCATAAGCTTGGCTATTGCTCTTGCCCAACAAAGATTTCCCTCGTCTACTGATATCATTCCAGGCATGCTGAAGCTTAGATAACACATCCCCCATTAGAAGACATGTGAGGTATAGAGATTCCTGCACCTCTTCCTCTTTTGGCGGACCCCTCAAAGCATAGGCAAACTGTCAGACAAGTAGAGAGGGGTTATAGTTGATACAACCCTTTCTTCCAATCAATGACACATTTGGAAATCCACTGCAGTTGAATATGATTTCAGTACCCAACATATCTCGATCAAACCAGACAACACTCTCTGCTGACAAACCCATCAAGCGCTCAGACCACTCAGTTGTGGCTGCAGATGAAGCAAAGAGACCCTTCTTAGGCAGGTGACTATCAAACCATCTGTAGAGTAAGGGCACACAGCATGATACATTCTTACCCCTTCTATTTTCGTTCTTGTAATGGACGGAATGATATACATCTCCAATTAAGGTAGGGACTAGATTTCCTGACGCAAAGATATGGAAGGCATCCAACTCTACAAAATCAGGCATGTTGGGAAACAAGATGATGCCATATATGCAGAGGGCAAGAATGGCATTGAATACGATCCAACAACCGTCTTTGGCACACTGTTGGGCTTTCCCAACCAGGAACTGCAGAGAAAATCCAGGAACCCCATTCCAACTGGATAGGATCAACTCAGAGGCATCCAGGTGAAGAGCAAGAGCTAGATTAGCCAGATCAGGCTTAGCATCCCTGTGAACAAACGACAACTAATTCTTAACCGGTACACCCAATAACTCAACATACTCCTCTAATGCCGGTGTAAGAACGAAGTCTGGAAAAGTGAAGCATCTCAATGAAGGATCATAGAACTGCAGCAAGGCATACAACCCATTCAACTCATACACAGAAGGTTTACGAACCAGACTGAGCAGCTTCCCATAAGATTTTCTGAATTCCCCTCTCACTGTATCATCTTCCAAGGCAATCAAACTGGACAACAGAGCAACATCTGAGGTAGGGAGCTTGTAGGCCACATTCTTCTTCAAAGATCCCATACTAGCACAACAGAAGGCAAGAATACCGGAACCGGGGGATAATATATCTGTAACACAGACACACGTTAATGATACGCAAATGAGTGTGTAAAATTCAAAATGCAATCATGCAACAGAGTATCAAGATGGTGCTGCTGAGGAGACTAAGGCTCTGATCCAACACAATCACAACTGCTCTGATAATACAACCCCAAAGAGGACCAATAATTATGCACTGTCGCGAACAACCACATCTCTGATGATAAGAGCCCTCTGAACCCAACAACACTGATTCACTACCAAGAAAACCAGGTAGTCTGAAGGTTAAGGTTTCCTGCAATAACCCGACCCCGCTCACAGGTATGGACCTAATCACAGACAAGGTATGGCATCCTATGCGTTTCCCAGCGTCACAGACTTTCAAGAACGATGATACGATACCCATAAGGTGTGGCATCATCATCTCTTGAAGTGGCCTCACTCAGCTGAGTCACAAATGATCGGTCCCCAGAGTCGACAATCCTCCAAACCAACAAACCCTCAAGCCCAAAGGGCTGGAAAAGAAGTCAACCGGGAGAACCTCGTCTGAGCGTGGATTTCATGAGACACTAGTGCCTGCAAAGCAAGCACGCGCCCACTACTTTCCACAACTAATGCTAAGTACACTCAAGCCTGGGTCTGGCTTCTCACTCATCAGAGCCCCTTCCCACAACAGCACAATAATAATATCATACTGAAAATAAAATGCGGAAAGTAAAGTGCGATAAATGAAACCCAATAGGTAAACACACAAGCGCTAGGATTGACTCGCATAGGGGATGGGAAACGGTCCCAGCCTAGGGGATGGGAAAAGTCCCCAGCAGCTATAATCCCCAGCAGAGTCGCCAGCTGTCGCTACTGCGAAAATAAGGTGCTGGCAAAATAGAAGAGTCGCCACCTTTCGTTATTTATGCCCCAGAAGAGTCGCCACAAGGTTTGTCTTTTTTATCTGAGTAGGGTTAACAAACGGTTCCACCAGTTGGTGTATGCAGCTCGCTCGACGGAGACTTAGGCGTTTACCATTTGCGGTAGAACCGAGAGTTAACAAAACTCTCCTTATGAAAAAGGTTTCCAAGAATTAAAGGTCCAAGAGGACAAAAAGATGTTTGATCTTTGTTTTCTGTTTTTTAGAAGAAGTGTCTTTTTATGGATGTTTGCAACTAATATCGCACTAGAAACTATGACCTGAGAGTGAATGCGTCGCATGTCACCCAAAGGGTGCCATACTAAACATCCAGACTGTTGGAAAGAAACTCTCCAACAACCCTTTCTTAAGTAGCTTAAGACTCGTAGCGTACGACATCAATTAACCTTTATTACTGTATTTTGATTTGTTTGAAGATGAGAAGAGAAAAGACGCACTAAAGGGGAACTGATCCAATCCTAAAGTTGTCATGCAAAGTTGATCCTATGGTTGGGGTTAGGAGGAAACTACCTAATGTTATCATGCATGGTTAGAACCCTAATGTCTGTCATAACATCTCTTGAACAAGAGAAGTCAGAGTTCCTAGGGGAACATGGCAAAGGAAAACAACAGCAAAAGAAATTAACTATAAAGAAATAACTGTAAATAAAATGCATGCAATGCAACAACCAAGAAGAAGGAGCCAAGCTCAACTTCTAGAGCAAGCAAGCCCAAAGGAAACACACAAAGCACAGGCAAGGGAGACAAACTCAACCTTAAACCAGCAAGCAAAGCCAAGCAATAACCGTCAAGTAGAGGGAGACAAACTCAACCTCTAGATGCAGACAAGCAAAGGGAGCTAATCTCAACCTTTAGGATGCTCTTAGGCCTAAAATCAACTACATGAGTCCTAGTATAAATGCAACATACCAAACAGTCACACAAGCAACATTCAAGTAAACAGGAAATATAGCTGACAAAACCACAGACAAACAGCTCAACAGCAAAGCAGTCAAACAGCAAAACAAACAGACAGTCTGCAATCAACTTCAAGTCCAAGCCATCCTCAAGAGAAGTCTTCATCTTCATGCTTCAATAAGCTCCAACAAAAGGGAAGAGAATTAACATCAAGGTTAATGGATGATGATGGGAAGCAGGAAGGAAACCAAGGGAATCCCTCCTGACACTAACCATACATCAGAGATAGGCATCCTCAAAGGTTCTACCTCTTGTGAAATGCCACACATCCTTCCAAAGGAAAGAAGAGGCTTCTGTTAGAACACATATTGGTTCTTAATAATAACTCTTTGTTTTGATGATAACTGTTAGGAAATTTTATATTTAAGAATTATATACTCTAAAATTTGTTTGAGAGTTTTACTGCAGATTGAAATGAAATTAACTTTCTAGAAGCAAATCTGTATTGTATACAAGAAGTTATCCTAACTCTGAAGCGCCAAATGCATCTTACAGAAGAATCTGATTGCTCTTTACAGAAGATCCTGAGCGTAGTCTCCAGAAGGATCTGAAGCAAGAAGCTCCAGAACATTCTGAGTCAGAAGCATCTGAAGATAGTCAGAAGCATCTGAAGCTGAAGCATCTGAAGCAAAGAAGAATATTGTTTGAAGAGTTTCTCAAAGCATAATTCTACAGAAGTTTCTGAAAGTACCAACGCTGCCAAGTACTGAAGTTCTGTGTCAAATATGCTCTGATGATCAACACGCTGAAAGCATACAAGCTGCAGAAGACTCTGATATAGCAAAGTTCTGAATATCATTAGAAGACTCTGATCCATTCAGACTCTGAAGAACTTACTGAAAACTGAAGAAGAAATATTCAAGAATATATTCGTTGGAGTAAATCAACGTCTCTTTCCTCATTTGTGCTAGACACACTTAGACAGACAAAAAGGATTTTTCTGTGCTATCTACTTCTAGGAAAGGTCACTTGATGTGAAGACAAAAAGGCTCATACCTTTTTGGGACTCTCTTTTCAACGCTCAACATCCTTGGATCAACTGCCTATAAAAGGAGAACTCCACCACATTCTTCAGTTACACAATTTGATGAAAAGAAATCATATTATTCTAAGCTCTCTCTATTTCATATTCTTCTTAGAATTTCTTGTACTTAAACTTAAGAGAAAAATCACTGTTGTGATAAAAGCTTTATAGAAGCATTAATACTCTTGTATTTAATTTACATTGATTGTAAAGGTTATTCCTTAAGAGGATTCAGTTGGAATCAGTAGCTCTTGAGAAGACTAAGAACAGTTGTTCTTAGGTGTTACTATTGTAATCAGTTTGATTTAATAGTGGATTAAGTCCTTGTTGAGAAAGGCAAATCACTCTAGGAAGGGTGGACTGGAGTAGTTGTTTAAACGAACCAGGATAAAAATAATTGTGTGATTATTTTTTAAGTCTTAATCTTTCATACTTATTCAACCCCCCTTCTAAGTATTATCTCACCTTCAGTTGGTATCAGAGCTCCGGTTCTGAGTGTGCTACCACTTAATAGTGTCAGTAAAGATCCAGAGAGAAATACTTTGATATATATTTATTTGTTACCATGGCTGATAATTCAACATCCAATATTAACAATAAATATGAAGAAAGGGATAGGATCAGCACCAAACCCCCAATGTTTGATGGGGAGAAATTTGACTACTGGAAAGACAGAATTGAGAGTTTTTTCCTAGGATATGATGCTGATCTATGGGATCTAGTCATAGATGGATATGTCCATCCCACAGATGGGAATGGCAAGAAGATTGACAGAAAATCTATGACAGATGCTCAGAAGAAAGATTTCAGAAATCACCACAAAGCCAGGACTATATTATTGAATGCAATTTCACATACAGAGTATGAGAAAATTACAAACAGGGAGACTGCTTTTGATATGTTTGAATCCCTAAAAATGACTCATGAGGGAAATTCTCAAGTTAAGGAGACAAAAGCTCTGGCTCTGATCCAGAAGTATGAGGCCTTCAAAATGGAAGACTCTGAATCTGTTGAAGCCATGTTCTCCAGATTTCAGATACTCACTGCTGGGCTGAAAGTTCTGGACAAGGGATACTCTACATCAGATCACGTAAAGAAAATCATCAGAAGTCTGCCTACCAGATGGAGACCAATGGTGACTGCCTTGAAGATGGCTAAAGATCTGAACAAGATCTCTCTAGAAGAACTCATCAGCTCACTGAGGAGCCATGAGATTGAGCTTGAGGAAGATGAACCTCAGAAGAAAGATAAAGGTAAATCTGTTGCATTAAAATCTAACAAAACTGCTAAAGCTTTGCAGGTCATTCAAGAAAGCTCTGAAGAATCTTCTTCTTCTGAAGAAGATGAGTTATCCATGGTGTCCATAAGGATCAACAGACTCTGGAAGCACAAGGGAAATAAGTTCAACAACTTCAGAAGATCTGATAATAGAAAGGAATCTTCTGGACACAGAAGATCTGCCAAGAAAGAAGTTGTGTGCTATGAGTGCAAAGAACCTGGGCACTACAAGAATGATTACCCCAAACTTCAGAAAGAAAAACCCAAGAAGAAGTTTAACAAAAAGAAGTAGGTTCTGATGGCAACATGGGATGACTCAGATGAATCTGAATCATCTTCTGAATCAGAAGAAGAATGTGCCAATGTTGCACTGATGGCCAGCACAGAGGATCAATAGGAAGGTACCTCAGGATATGAATCAGAATCTGAATCTGATGATGACGCAGAAGAGGTAATGGCTAAACTTACCAAAGAAGAACTCATAAAAGTTTTAACAGAAGTTCTTAAAAGTTATAACAATATCAAACTCAAATACAAGAAGCTGAAAAGCAATCTTGAATCTGAGATTGATCTTCTGAAAACAGAACTTGTTGAGCAAAAAGAAATAAATCTGAAAATCAAAAATGACTTTGAAATAACTCAACAAGAATCTGAATCTGAGACTAAGTCATGTGAAAATATTTTAGAAAAATATGACTCTAGCTTTCAGAGATTTCTTACTAAAAGCATAGACAGAAGCAAGATGGCTTCTATGATCTATGGTGTTAGTGGAAACAACAGAAGAGGTATTGGATATGAATCTTCATTTGGAAGCAATCCAAAACCTGTTGACAAACTTTTTATCAAGAAGACACCTCTGTATTCTCAATTCAAATTTGGTCACTTGAATGACATTAAACACACAAGCTCTGAGAAGAATACTTATGTGTTTAAACCCAAGGCAAGTTAGAATAAACATTATGTTGAAAAACAGAAGTTTAGACAAACCTACAAACCAACTAACCCCAAAGGACCCAAGAAGATCTGGGTACCTAAAAACAAAATAATTCCTGTTGCAGATGTTCTTAGCAGCAAGGTCAGGACGCCAATCATGGTACCTGGACTCTAGATGCTCACGACACATGACAGGAGAAAAGTCTATGTTCCAAAGCCTGGAACTTAGATCTGGAGGTGACGTGAAGTTTGGAGGGAACCAGAAGGGCAAGATCATTGGATCTGGCATTATTGGAAATGGTAAACTTCCCTCTATTACTAATGTTTTACTTGTTGAAGGGTTAAAGCATAACTTATTGTCCATAAGTCAATTAAGTGACAATGGTTATGATATTACCTTTAATCAAAAATGTTGTAAAGCTATTAGTCAAAAGGATGGCTCTATCCTATTTAGTGGTAAGAGGAAAAACAACATTTATAAAATAAATCTTTCAGAACATAAAGTTCAAAATGTTAAATGCCTCTTGTCTGTTAATGAAGAGCAATGGGTCTGGCACAGAAGATTGGGCCATATTAATATGAGACGTATATCTCAGATTAATAAACTTAATCTTGTCAGAGGACTCCCTAATCTGAAGTTCACTTCAGATGCTCTTTGTGAAGCATGCCAGAAAGGGAAGTTTTCAAAAACATCTTTCAAATCAAAAAATGTTGTTTCTACCTCTAAACCACTAGAACTACTTCATATTGATCTGTTTGGACCAGTGAAAACTGCATCCATCAGAGGCAAGAAGTATGGATTAGTCATTGTTGATGACTTTAGCAGATGGACATGGGTAAAGTTCTTAAAACACAAGGATGAGTCACATTCTGTGTTCTTTGACTTCTGCAAGCAAGTCCAGAATGAAAAGAATTTCAAAATTATAAAAGTCAGAAGTGATCATGGTGGTGAATTTGAAAATAAATATTTTGAAAAATATTTTTCTGAAAATGGCATTGCTCATGATTTTTCCTGTCCTAGAACTCCACAACAGAATGGGTTTGTAGAGAGGAAAAACAGAACTTTGCAAGAAATGGCCAGAACCATGATCAATGAGACAAATCTGGCAAAACATTTTTGGGCAGAAGCAATCAATACAGCCTGTTATATTCAGAACAGAGTGTCTGTTAGACCTCTTCTGAAGAAGACTCCTTATGAACTGTGGAAGAACAAAAAGCCCAACATTTCATATTTTCATCCTTTTGGATGTATTTGCTATATGTTAAACACTAAGGAAAATCTGAGCAAGTTTGATTCTAAAGCACAGAAGTGTTTCATGCTTGGATATTCTGAACGCTCTAAAGGCTACAGAGTATACAACACTGAGACACAGATTGTGGAAGAATCCATTCATGTCAGATTTGATGATAAGCTTGGCTCTGAAAAGCCAAAGCAGGTTGATAACTCTGCAGATAGGGAAGTAGTCTTTATTGACTCTGAAGTTCCAGAAGCAGACAAAATTCAAGTGAAGGAACCAGAAGCAACTCCAGATGCTACTCCCTTAACTTCTCAGATGAATAATCTAAACATTTCTGAAGAGTCAACTATCAGAGGATCATCATCCAGAATTAAAGCTTCTCATCCAGAGGATGTCATTATTGGAAAGAAGGATGATCCCATCAGAACAAGATCCTTTCTAAGATCATCTGAAGCATCACTATTTGGACTAGTGTCAGAAATTGAACCATCTTCTGTAGAAGAAGCTCTGCAAGACAAATATTGGATTATTGCCATGCAAGAAGAGCTAAATCAATTCAGCAGAAATGATGTATGGGATCTAGTTCAAAGACCTCAAGGATTCAATATAATTGGTACAAAATGGGTCTTCAGAAATAAGCTAAATGAGAAAGGAGAAGTTGAGAGGAATAAGGCAAGGCTGGTTGCTCAAGGGTACAGTCAGCAAGAGGGTATTGATTACACTGAGACATATGCTTTAGTGGCAAGGTTAGAATCTATACGCCTTCTTATTTCCTTTGCTGCACAAAATAACATCACTCTGTATCAGATGGATGTTAAAAGTGCCTTTCTTAATGGTATTATAGAAGAAGAAGTTTATGTCCATCAACCTCCTGGTTTTGAAAATGAAAAGTTTCCAGATCATGTTTTCAAATTAAAGAAATCTCTATATGGATTAAAACAAGCTCCCAGAGCTTGGTATGAGAGATTGAGCAATTTTCTTCTGGAGAAGAATTTCATCAGAGGCAAAGTGGATACAACACTATTCTGTAAAACAATTAAGAAAGATCTTCTAATTTGCCAAATTTATGTAGATGATATTATTTTTGGATCAACAAATATTATGCTTGGAAAGGAGTTTGCTACATGTATGCAGGCAGAATTTGAAATGAGCATGATGGGAGAACTCAGATTCTTTCTAGGAATCCAAGTTAATCAAACTCCAGAGTGCACCTACATACATCAGACAAAGTATGTTAAAGAACTTATGAAGAAATTCAACATGTCTGACAGCAAGCTGGCAAAGACTCCAATGCATCCTACTAGCTCACTTGGAAAAGAAGAGGTAAGTAAGAAAGTAGACCAGAAGCTCTACAGAGGTATGATTGGCTCTCTTCTTTATCTTACTGCTTCTAGACCTGACATATTGTTCAGTGTTTGTCTGTGTGCTAGATTCCAATCAGATCCTAGAGAATCACACTTGACAGCTGTCAAGAGGATTCTAAGGTATCTGAAAGGTACTTCTAATGTGGGTTTGTGTTACAGAAAATCTGATGATTTCAAATTAGTTGGATTCTGTGATGCTGACTACGCTGGAGACAGAGTGGAAAGAAAAAGTACTTCTGGAAGTTGTCAATTTCTAGGAAGAAATTTAATCTCCTGGTACAGCAAGAAGCAACCCACAATTGCACTTTCAACCACAGAGGCTGAATACATTGCTGCTGCTGGATGTAGCACGCAGATGCTCTGGATGAAGAGTCAACTAGAAGATTATCAAATTTTTTAGAGTAACATTTCTATCTTTTGTGATAATACTTCTGCTATATGTTTGTCCAAGAATCCCATTTTACATTCTAAGGCAAAACATATAGAAATTAAGCATCATTTCATTAGAGACTATGTTCAGAAGGGAATCATAAATTTAGCCTTTGTTGATACAGATCATCAATGGGCAGATATTTTTACAAAACCCCTTGTTGAAGATAGATTCAATTTTATTCTGAAAAATATTGGTATGGATTTTTGTCCAGAATGATATTTATCAGAAGCAAATTGTTACAGATGCAAAAATGCTTAAATGCTTTGAAGTATCTCTTCTGTTTATTTATTCTATTCTGATCAATATTTCTGATGTGAAACTCTGAACTAACTATCTTTAGAAGATCTGAACGTTGGCTAACGTTTCATTTCTTAAGAGAATTCAGAACAGCATGCAAGTAAACGCGTGTCACACAAAATCTGAAGAGGTGGCGTGTACATAACTGAAGAGACGTTTGAGGTGAAGTTTGAATAGTAAGAATCTTGGTTTTCCCCCCAAATTGTCAGAAGCATTTAATGTTTTGAAATGATTTTTATTCTCTTCATTTAATGCTTGTTCAAACGTGCATTTTTCTGACTGTTGATGTGCCTAAGTGTTTTAGTATAAATACTTGTCTTGTATTCACTTTCACACTTTTCACTCTCTCAGAATTTACATGCGTTTTCATCTCCTATTTTCTCTGCATAAAAACCCAAAACCTAAGTGTTTGAAAAAGCATTCTTCAATGGCGTTTTCATCATCAACAACTGCTCAGTTCCAATCTACTATGGCTGTTGTGACTTCAGAAAACTTGGGTGTTGCTCCATATTCTCCTCCCAAAAGAACGCTTCTAACGCCTGTTGATAAACTAGAAGTTCTGTGTGAATCTATGGTTGAGTTTGATTCTCTGGCAGATAATGGGTTTGAGTTTCGTTCCATAATTAGAGCTCAAGGATGGGTTAAGTACTTTGATAGGCTGTTTGGACCAGTTTACCCTCTCCTTGTGAAAGAATTCTGGATTCATGCATCAGTTTATCCCAAGTTCATCTTATCTTTTGTGCTGGGAAAATAAATTATCATCACAGAGGATCTGATAAGAAGATTGATAGGATATGAAGAAACAGATGGTGTTTCCCACTTGCCAGCTGGGCGTATGGACATGGATGAGGTTTATGAAGAAGTTATGACTGCTGGTCAAGCTTCTAACAAATTCAAAGATCTGAAGCCTGATTACAAGATCTGGGCCAAGATCTTCATGGGATGCATCCACCACAGGAAGTAAACCAACTCTCCAGACTATGTCAATAATGAACAACTCTATTTCATGTATTGCCTTAGTCAGAGCACCAAGGTAGATCTTCCATACATTCTGTTTATGCATCTGTGGAATCATATCAATGCATCTAGAGAATCTGTGAAAGAGAAAGGACAGAAGATCAGACCTTGATCCCCTTTGGAAGACTGCTCTCAGATCTTCTTACTGAAAATGGTTTGGTAACTGCTTTGTACGCTGCTGGAGTTACAGAGGAATTAGAGTTTATTATGGGAAAACCTCTGAACGCTAAAAGTCTTCTGAGACTCAAAATTGTTGATGAACTCACTACTGCTCCAAAGAGGCTAAATATGTCTGAATTGAATAAGAGGGTTCTTGTAGCTGCTTTTCCTCTATTCTTTGTTGAAGAACCCAGACATATAGTGCTTATGTATATTGAGGAATGCAAGAAGGAAGGAATACCTGTTCCTTCCAATGTGTTTCAGCTTGTTAAACAACCACTACCAGATGCAGGAGAAGAAGAAGCACCACTTCAGAGGAAAAGGACTCAGCCTGTAGAAGAATCTGAACCTGTCCAGAAGAAGGTCAAGATTGCTGAGAAGCCCAAGAAGCTCTTGAAGAGAAAAGATTCTGAAGAAGCTGCCTCTGTACCTGCTAAGAGGATTAAAGTAAAAGGTACTAAATCATCTGTCACTTATGCAAATCTTGTTATTAATGATTCAAATATTAAGTCTGTTCCAAAACCACCTGTTACTCAAACCACTTCTGTTATTGCCCCCAGTTCTGTTTCACCTCAAAAACAAACAACAGGTTTTGTATCAAAACCATCTCAACCCAAAATACACATCAAACACTTTGTTCCACGTCCACAACCATCAGATCAACAACCATCAGAACAACAACCATCTGAAAAACAACCATCTGAAAACCAAAAATCTGATCAACAACAAACCTCTGAACATCCAGAGAACCAACCAAAAGATGTTCAACCAGAAAAAGCCTCTGACAATCCACCATCAAATAATCCATCTTCTGAACCTATTGCACTTGTTACTTCTGAACCTACAAAAGTAACCTCTGCTCCTGTTTCATCAGAACCACCATCCAAACAATCTGATATTCCTTCAGAACCTACTCACATCCCTGAGACAGAAGTTCTTGATGTCACTCTACTAAAAACAGTGTTTCAAGTATCTTCTACCTCTTGTACACCTACAACATCCTCCAACTCATTAGAATCAGAAATCCACCCAGATTTTCTAATCTCTCCATCTGACAAATACTCTGGGATGAACCAACCTGAACCTGACCCTGAACCTGAATCAACCATACCTTCTAAAACTCCCATTCCAGATCCTATGCCTCCACCTGCACCATCATCTGAGATGTTAATCCCCAATTCCAATCCAACATCATCTGGTATATCTTGTGCCCAAGTTTCTTCTCTTTATCATAATCTATCTTATGGTTTCAAACTGAAAGATTTTTATGATAGAGTTGAACCTTCTGAACCCCTCAACCCTCTGAAACCAAAACTCAGACAGGCTCTTCCATCTGTGATTCTTTCATATATTCAATCAATGAACAATGTAGGATCCTTAGCAACAATATCTGGAACCTCTGGTAAAGCTGTTGTTTCAGCTCTGCAACTTGCATCTGATAACACAGTTGCATCTGCTGAACCACCAACATCTGCTTTCAAACCATACTCAAATGAACCTTTTGATGATGTTTGCCCTCGCACAAGACCAAAACCTCATTTGCTTAATGCTTTAAACAGATCCTTACCTCAAAAACCAGAAATTCCTTTCATTCCATATTATCCCCCTCCTCTGATTTCCATCCAAAAATCACTTTTACCACCATCTCCCAAACCTAAACATATAACTCTGGAAACCTTGCTTAAACCACAGCCCAGACTTAATATTGATCATTTATTTCAAACTTTTTTGCAAGAAATACAGATGTCTTTAGGTACTGTTCAGAAGAGATGCTCTGAAACAATGGATGCTAATGAATCTTACATCATCTGGAAAGTATTCATCAATAGATTCAACACTGTAGCTTCAAATCTGAAGAACGTCTGTTCTGATGATGCAAAGTTCAGAGCTGAAAGGACTCTATTCTGGACTGTCAACAAAACTGAACCTCTGCTTCGTTTAGATGCTCCTCCTTCATCAACAGAATCTACTGCTACTGCTTTGACTATGACTCTGGTAGAACCCTCTTCAGGATCTACAGAACCAATGGCAATTGACTTTGTTCAGGCTACAGAACCTCCACCTTATTCATCTGAGATAAAGACAGAACATCCAGACTTTGAAGACAAGATTGCTGCTCTGGAGGCTGGTCAATCAGAGATAAAATCCTGGATGGCTAAGCAGGATAAGAAGTCTGAGGATATGACAGAATGGATGTCAAAGCAAGATGAGAAAAATGAAACTATGACTAAGTGGATGTCCAAGCAAGAGCAATCCTCCTCTGAGATTACAGATCTATTGAAGATGCTTTTGTCCAAACACTCTTAGATTTTTTTTCATTCTAATGTTTTTGCATCTGAATTTTATTGCTATGTCTGCTGATGCTTACCTATGTACTCTTGCTCTAATCTTTTGAATGAATCAGTTTTCTCCATTGAAATTATCTTATTTATTGTTCCTTTTATTTGTCTTTTTAAAAGTTTTACTTTTTGCTTATGACAAAAAAGGGGGAGAAAATAAAGATCTGAACTGTTTAATATAACTTCACCAAAATGAATCTTCAGACATATCTATTCTATCTAATATTTAACTTGACTATTTCAGAACATTTGATAACAACACTCTATAAAAGAATCTCTGAGTCTCTCAGATCATTTGTCTTTTATCAAACTCTGAATCTTATATCTGCAAGACATTCTGACCCTAAAATTTTATAAGAACAAACAAGATCTATCTCTGAAGATTACTCAAGACAAAAGGGAAGTTTCTATTCCTTTTTCCTATTTAACTCGGGGGGAGATTCATCATCTCAGGGGGAGTTACAATTCTTTATGTTCAGTTAAATAAAATTTCTGATACTTTTTGTCATCATCAAAAAGGGGGAGATTGTTAGAACACAGATTGGTTCTTAATAATAACTCTTTCTTTTGATGATAACTGTTAGGAAATTTTATATTTAAGAATTATATACTCTAAAATTTGTTTGAGAGTTTTACTGCAGATTGAAATGAAATTAACTTTCTAGAAGCAAATCTGTATTGTATACAAGAAGTTATCCTGACTCTGAAGCGCCAGATGCATCTTACAGAAGAATCTGATTGCTCTTTACAGAAGATCCTGAGCGTAGTCTCCAGAAGGATCTGAAGCAAGAAGCTCCAGAACATTCTGAGTCAGAAGCATCTGAAGATAGTCAGAAGCATCTGAAGCTGAAGCATCTGAAGCAAAGAAGAATATTGTTTGAAGAGTTTCTCAAAGCATAATTCTACAGAAGTTTCTGAAAGTACCAACGCTGCCAAGTACTGAAGTTCTGTGTCAAATATGCTCTGATGATCAACACGCTGAAAGCACACATGCTGCAGAAGACTCTGATACATCAAAGTTCTGAATATCATTAGAAGACTCTGATCCATTCAGACTCTGAAGAAATTGCTGAAAAATGAAGAAGAAATATTCAATAATATATCCGTTGGAGTAAATCAACGTCTATTTCCTCATTTGTGCTAGACACACTTACACAGACAAAAAGGATTTTTCTGTGCTATCTACTTCTAGGAAAGGTCACTTGATGTGAAGACAAAAAGGCTCAGACCTTTTTGGGACTCTCTTTTCAATGCTCAGCATCCTTGGATCAACTGCCTATAAAAGGAGAACTCCACCACATTCTTCAGTTACACAATTTGCTGAAAAGAAATCATATTATTCTAAGCTCTCTCTATTTCATATTCTTCTTAGAATTTCTTGTACTTAAACTTAAGAGAAAAATCACTGTTTTGATAAAAGCTTTATAGAAGCATTAATAATCTTGTATTTAATTTACATTGATTGTAAAGGTTATTCCTTAAGAGGATTCAGTTGGAATCAGTAGCTCTTGAGAAGACTAAGAACAGTTGTTCTTAGGTGTTACTATTGTAATCAGTTTGATTTAATAGTGGATTAAGTCCTTGTTGAGAAAGGCAAATCACTCTAGGAAGGTTGGACTGGAGTAGTTGTTTAAACGAACCAGGATAAAAATAATTGTGTGATTATTTTTTAAGTCTTAATCTTTCATACTTATTCAACCCCCCTTCTAAGTATTATATCACCTTCAGCTTCCACATAGGGACCTTGAATCATAGGATGGGAATGGAAAGCAATCAAAGCAATCCATGTTTATTTGAAGAAAGAGAAAGCAAACTAGGCTCTTCCTAAACCCTAATTGAACAAGCTCAAAGAAAACTACTAAAAGAAGATCTAAACACCAAAACCAAACACCACAATCAAGCAAACAGAAGCCTATACATGTCTAAAGCACCATCAAAGAAGATTAGGAAACGTATTATGAACTAAAGGCCACCATTGAGGTCATTCTAAAGCAAGTGTTATGTTGAAAGCACCTTAAAACTAGCCTAAGTACTAAATCTATTAAAAATACTAAATCATCTCCTAAAATCCTATAAAAATTTCTAGGGGAACCTAATAAGGTTAAGGACCTATATTAGAAAGGTCAGGGATCAAATCAAATGGGAAAGTCACCTAAAAAATCCTAGATCACAAGGTATCAAATGAAAATCCTAAAATGGAAGGTCTAATGATCCTAATCCAAAACAGAACCTAATATTATCAAAAAAATATGAGATAATTCCTAAGGGGTCATGCATCTCTAATCTTCCAGCTAGCCAAAAATCGCATCCAAATTCAATACCAATCAGCCATACAAAAATCAACAAAAACATGAGAAAATAAGCCAAAATAAAAGAAAAGAAGAAAATGGAAAAATGCTCAATAAATGAAAAATTAAGCAAAAATGAAATATTAAAGCATAAAAAAATCAAGAATAAAATGAGGAGCAGCCACATATTTTTTTTTTATTTTTCTGATGATTAATGAATTTAATATGAATTTTGGAATGGAAATGAATTAAAATAAAATGAAAAAAAAACAATTAAAATGCAAGATTAAATCAGAGGCGTTGGATGGTTGGACTAAGTAAGCTAATCTAAAGGCTCACGCACTGCCAACACATTAACTGAAACGCAACATTTGGGAAAGTCCAAGTCAATTCTGAGAACAAGTCGTGGCCATTGGATGGAAAGACTTTGTCAAGGTTTCAGGCTGATCCAAGGGTGGGGAAGTCATCTTCCTCATTCAAACTGGAAATGGAGGGAGAGTTGCAGCGGTGGCCAGAGAAAGACGTCGGTCGTCTTCTCTAGTGAGACATCACGTACAGGTCATGGAACCTCAACCAAATCCACACAGTTCCACTCAAAGTTTCACGTAGATCTCAAATATGCTATCCATTTCTTCCAATTCTCAACAGAATTCAAAACAAGATGGAGATCCTAAAATGCACATAGCTCTGAAATCTCACCAATCCTTCAATTGAAACCACAAATCTATTCCTCATGTTACATAGATCATCCTAAACTATTTAGATCATGTTTAAACCTCAAGAACAAGCCAATTCGCATCCAAACAAAAATTCAGTTGCATCTTAATTTGTCTCTAATCCTTCAATTTTTGATCCAGAATCCATCTAAACATCTCCCTAAAGCCTAACCACATGTCAATTCTACTTAGATCATGCTAAAATTAGTGCAACCGTGAATTGTTCAAACCTGGTTTATAGCTTCAAATTGAGGCAGTTATGGTGCTCCTCTTGATCCAATCTTGTGCAGATCCACTCAATGGAGTATGCTGAAGATGTTTGTAGCTTTGAATTGCCTTGAATTGCTCTGAATCAGAAATCACGATTTCACACTTGAAGCTTGAAACTCAACTTGAAATCTCTGGTTATGGCACGAAATGAACACCTAAAACTGATCTGAATCCATCATGGAACTTATATAGAAGATGTTTGTGGGCTTTAGAGGTCCAATGGAGGCCCAAATCAGAATATTCACATTTCAAATTTCCTTGAAAATTCCAAACATGGTGAACACACATTTACACTAAAAAATTCTCTAAGAAGTTTCAATTCTTATGCTTATTGACTGTGGGAAGTGTATGGATATAATTGAGCCCTTGTTTCCATCATAAGACCAAGGTTTGATGTGTTACTTATTTAAGAAGTAACAAGTTAAAGCACCATGAAATAGCCACCAAATGAAAATTCTAATAATGCCAAAGTGCTTAGAATGACTTTTCTGATCAAAATAAGTACTCACTTGGCCTTATTTGAACCCTCATGAATTAATTTGAGAATTTTTCACTTAAATGCCTTTAAATTCCCCTTTTGTCAATTTCTTCAAAACCAAGTCTCACCCTAAGCCAAATCAATTCATAATGAGTACATGGTTGACCTAAAAACATCATTTTGAAAAAGTTTCGTGTTGAACAAAATTTCATTTGAAGCTTGCAAGATGGAGAAAATGACCTATAATGCCAAATGACCTATAATCTTACTTTCCCAAAATACCCCTAACTTGTAAACCTCATAACTTGAGTTCTAAAAATCTGATGGAGGACTTCTAGTACAATTTAGAAATATAAGATCAATATCTACAACTTTCATGTTGGCCAAAAGTTGAGGAGAAACACCCTTCTAGGTCAAAAGTTCCATGGAAGTTGGTGAACTTTCACAGACAAATTTCACATTCATCTGATGACCTATAACTTGTCTGAATCATAACTTGAGTTATATAAATCCAATGGAGGACTTCTAGTACTCAAATTAAATCTAAGATCATTCTCTACAAGTTTCATGTTGGCCAAAAGTGGAGATGAAACTTTCATCTTGAGATAAGTGGTCTTGAAGTTAGGCACTAAATAGGGGATTTTACCCTGAGAACCCTAATTTAGCAACTCCTCACACTTTGAACTCTTCTTGGATTGATCTTGGACTATCACTTCATGTATCTCAACACAAATCTCCATTATTACAAAGACTTATAATTGGGATTTGATCCTCTTCAATTGCACAGTTGACTTAGGATTACTCAGATGAAAACCCTAATTGCAACACCCTCAACTGTGGCTTTTCACACTTGGTGTAATGAATTGACTGAGCTCCATCATGACCCTCAAGGAACTCTATGAGCTCTATCCACAGACTCTTTCCATAATCAAGGCTCCATAATCCACTGATGGTCTTCAATTGGTCCTCAAGTTAGGAGATGAACCCCACACAAGCATCTGAACTTCTCAAGAACACAACCCTCTTCCTGATGACTTTGGTGACTTCTCAAGCTTGAATAAAACCTCTAGATAGGCTCCTCTGAATATAAACCACACTTGATCCCCTGCTAAATGAATGATGCTATACTATGCAAATGCTATAACAATGCAATGCTAATGCAATGAAACATAAACTAAGTAAGGAAAGGTTAGGAAAATTTTGGGGTGCAACACTATGCAAAATGATAAATGATGCAAAAGATGCAGAATGCAGACCTTTAAATATGTCTCAGGGAAATTTCCCCCATGATTCTAGTTCCCGAAAGAAGAAGCAACCATGCAAAAAAAAATCTCACAGACAAGTGAACAGAATAACAACTTCTCGTATAATAACAAGCCAATTCACAGTGTACATACATCAGCTGAGTACAAAATAAGGATGACCTCAATCAACAAGCCTGATGATGGTCGATACATAAGAAAAACAACAAGATACAAAGAAAGATAATCAAGATGAGCGCCGAGACCGGAAATCCCCTAGCAGCTTCCGCGTCTCAGGATGATCAAGTATGGCAAGTAGACCCTATATGAGTTTCTCTCGTCGGTTGATGGTGCGCTGTAGACTATCAACATGGTTGTCCCAGGCTCTTTCTCCAAAGCATGCTTTAAGTCTGCTTCTCTTGGTATCTGCCCTCAACCTATAATCCTTCAGGTCCGCGATAGCTTGGCTCAATCTATGCTCACTATGATATCTGGGAGCTTATTCCGCTGAGATCTTCTCGTCTTTTGCTCTGAGTTGACTCTTCAACTTGGTGATCTATTGTTTCAGCTTATCCTCTCACTCCTTGTTGTTAGTGAACGTGGAATTCCATACTGATTCAAACTTAGAGATCTCCAAGTAAGCCTTGTCCAGATCCTTCTTTTTGGTAACAAGCACGCTATGGACAGCGTTCAAATCTCGGCCTGTGCGTTCTCTGTCACTAGTCTCTTTTGTCAAATTTGTACCTAGTTTGTTGACGAGCTCAGTCTGTCTCTTGAAAGAATTGGTAGCATCAATCTTCTCACTTCGGAGTTGGATGATTTCTTTCTCCAATTCTTCATTTGCTTTCTTCAACTCTTCCTTCTCCAACAACACCTGGTTGTATTTCTGAATATCCACAGTAGTGGGTTCTTCTATCATGATTGGATACAAAGGTGCAACTGAAGGAAACGGCATCAAGAACTTCGCAGCTCTATCATGAATCCAAGTAAGGTATGGGTCGTAAGCTCGGCTGTTACTCTTCCCCAATAAAGACTTCCCCTTCCTCTGGATGTTATTCCATGCATGTTCAAGTCTTCCTAAAGTCTTGCCTTCTAATAAACCGGTGAGATACAGAGATTCCTGTATCTCCTCTTCCCTAGGAGGCTCCCTCAGCGCATACCCAAACTGTCTGACCAACAAAGAAGGGTTGTAGTTGATGCAACCTTTCCTTCCGACCAAAGGGACGTTAGGAAATCCACCGCAACTATAAATGATATTTGCACCAAGCATGTCTCGGTCAAACCAAGTGATGTTGTCTGCAGATAGACCCATCAACCTCTCTGACCATTCTGAAGTACTAGCAGTGGCAACAAACGGACCCGTCTTAGGCATATGAATGATAAACTAAGCATACAACAGCGGAACACAGCAAGCTACATTCTTTCCACTTTGTTTCTCATTCTTGTAGTGGACAGAATGATAAACATCGCCAACAAGAGTATGCACTGGATTCTTTGAAGCCAAGATATGGAACGCATTTGCATCTACAAAATCTGGAAGGTTAGGAAACAAGACGATGCCATATATACAAAGAGCCAGGACGACACTAAACACAATCCAACAACCATCCTTAGCGCACTGCTGAGCTTTCTCAATCAAGCAAGGCAGAGGAAAGCTATATACCCCAAGTCTCTGGATCATCTTCCCATTTAACTCTGAAGCCTCAAGATGAAAAATAGCGGCGAGCTCGGCCAGATCAGTCTCAGTATCAACATGAACAAACTGCATCTGATTTTGAATGGGTACCCTTAACAGCTCAGAATATTCCTCAAGGGTAGGAGCCAAGACATAGTCAGGAAAGATGAAACATCTCAACTGGGCATCATAGAACTGTAGGAGAGCATAAAGACCACTGATCTCATATGCGGAGGGCTTACGGACATATCTCAATAACCTCCCATAAGACTTCTTGAAATCTTCCATTACTGCTTTTTCACCCAAGGCAATCAAACTCAACAAAGTACTGACATCTGGTGCTGGAAACTTGTAGGCCACTGTACTCTTCAATGGCTCCATAGCAAGATTACTAGAATCGGGAGGGAAATAAACACCTGCGACACAAATACATGTTAATGAAATGCAGATGGAAATGCAAATGCAAATGCAAACAAGGGATCAAGACTGCTGTGCTGTTGGTCGAGAAAAACCAGAGCTTTGCCTTAACAAAGTATCGACAATAGGACCCACTGATATCAGGAACACAAATTCACACTTACAAACCGGGTATTCTGGAAGCCAAGGTTTCCTGCACAACCCAACCCCTCTCACAGGTATGGACCTAATCACTGACAAGGTTCGGCATCCTATGCATTCATCAGTGTCACAGACTTTCTAGAAATGATGATATGTTCACCATTTCTGGTTTGGCATCATCATCTCCTGAAGAGGCATCACTTAGCTGACTCACAAATTATCGGTTCCCAGAGTCGACAATCCTCAAATCCAAAATCCTGACCGATCCTAAGGATCTGAAGGAAAATCATCAAAGAGAATTTCGTCTGAGTGTGAATTTCATGGGGAACTGTATCTGCTAAGCAAATAGGCCCCCCCATTAATCTTCACTACTAAAGCTAGATTCATGCTCAAGCCTGGGTCTGGCTTATCACTCATCAGAACTTCCCTCCCACAGCACAACAATAATGATATATGATGCGGAAAATAAAATGTAGAAAGCAAATAAAGATAAAGCACAAATGTACACACCCCAAAAATAAACAAAAAAACGCTAGGATTGACTCGCATAAGGGACATTGTTGTCCCCAGCAGAGTCGCCAGCTATCACTACTGCGAAAATCGAGGCCGGCAATGAGAAGAGTCGCCACCGCGCGTTATTTATCCCAAGAGAGGGAAAGGAAACGCTCAGAGAAAACCTAACGAAAAGAGGGATAAGATCGGTCATTGCAACCAAATATCGGGTTCGGGAGTCAGTTACGCAAGGGGAAGGTATTAGCACCCCTCACGTCCGTCGTACTCGACGGGATCCACGCTTGTTGTCTATCTAAAAGGGTGATTGAAACTATCTAACTACAGGGTTGAGGACAAAAGAAAAAGGAGTGTCTCGGCAAAGCAACGGCGATTTGTGCCTACGTATCTCATCTGAAATGAGAAGTCAAAGTCAACGTAGTTCGGCTACCTACGGGAGAAAGGGGGGAAGGTTGCTCGCCTAGTGTCGCTTACGCGAAAATAAGGTGCCGGCACAACAGAAGAGTCGCCACCTTTCGTTATTTATCCCTCAGAGCGGGAAGGGAAATGATCGGAAAAACCTGACGAAAAGGGTAAGACAAGGTCGTCGCAACCATTGTCTGGATTCGGGAGTCGGTTACGCAAGGGGAAGGTATTAGCACACCTCATGTTCGTCGTACTCGACGGGATCCATGCTTATTGTGTTTACTTGGACGGGTTGGTTTTATCTATCTACCTATCAAGGCTGGCTGAAACAGAAAAGAAAATGACTCGGCAAAGCGTCGCGCTTTATGCCTACGTATTCTCATCAGAGAATGAGAAATCAGAGTCAACGTAGTTCGGCCAACTACGGGTTATGGGGGAAGGTAGCTCGCCAAGACATCGCCATCTTGTGCCTACGTACTCTCAACAGGTATGAGAGATCAGAGCTTACGTAGTTCGGGAAACTACGGTTTATTTCCTGTCTTTTACGAAAGAAGTGTTTTTTATTGTGTTTGCGATTCAATCGCACTAGAGACTATGACCTGAGAGTGAATGCGTCGCATGTCACCCAAAGGGTACCATACTAAACATCCAGACTGCGGAAAAGAAACTCTCCCACAATCCTTTCTCAGATAGCTTAAGGCTCGTAACCTACGAAAGAAATCATTCATGATTACTGTATCTTAAACTGTTTTGAGATGAGAAGAGGACAGGCCCAACTAGGAGGGAGACTATCAAGTCCTACTGTTGTCATGCCATGGATTCATCCTATGGTCAAGGTTTGAACTGGGAACTCCTAGAAGTTGTCATGCATAGGTTTCAACCTAAAGTTCTATCATCAATTCCTTATCAAAGGAAATGAGAGTCCTAAGGGATCATGTCAATGATACACCAAAACAGACAAAGCATCAGCTTAACAGTAAAATGCATGCAATGCAAGTGAGGGAGGAAATGTGTGTGGGGCTTCAGCCTCCACAAGCTCATCTCAACCTCAAGCCAGAATGGATAACAGTAATCATACTGAAATATAAACAACATGCTATCAAGCAATATACAGTAAACTGCAATCATACAGATGAAATGAAATAAAATGCCATCAGGCAAACAAAAACCACATGGGCAAGGGAGCTGGGCTCTACCGAATACCCGCAAGCAAAGCCACACATTAACAATACAAGCAGAGGGAACAACTCAACCTCTAGTGCAACCATGCTCCTAGATTCTACCTATTCTAGATATGGACTTATTCTAATGCATCAAACAAGTCAAACAAAACACATCAATACAGAAAAGAAAAAAATGAGAAAGCTTCAGCTCTTCCAACAGCAATTCAGTCTTCAGACTTCCATCACCCTTGACAAATATCAATTTTCTTTTCCAGGTTTCAACCCTTCAACATAAGTTTCAACTTATCTTCTCTGAGCTTCAGCTCCTTGATCAGCTCCACCTTCAGGATTCACCTAATCTTCAGGGGTCTTCAAGTATCAACTTGCTCTTGTTGCTCTTCAAGCTTCAGCTAGAATGGAAATACTCAAGGATTCATCCTCTTCAATGAAGTCTTCATCTTCACACTCAAGCTCAACATCTCTCAAGATACTCAAACCAGAGGAAATCACTTAACTGGATAAGCTGGGGATATTGAACTGCTTACTAACCACCAAAGGTGACCTATAAGGGCTCAACATCAAAGGAATGGTTCCCTCAAAAGTTCTACTTCCTAGGTACAATCACTTATCCCTCCAAAGGAGAGAGGTGTATACCATGGAAGGACTTTGAATCATAGGGAGGAATGGAGGTGACATATACCATCCATGTTTAAGAAAGAAGTTACCTAAGTCTAAACTCTTCCTAATCCCTAACCCTAAAACAATCAACAAAACAAATAAGATCAAGCTCTCAAGCTCCTCAATCCATCTTCAAGTCTTCTACTATGCTCCTCAATGCTCCTTAGAACAAAACCAAGCTCTCCAAGCCCACAAAGCAAAGCAAACAACAATTCAAGCCCACAAGGGCAACACAAACAATCATCAACTACAAAAATCATCTAAAAATAGTATACCACTATATTAAAACCTAATATAATTTCTAAGGGATCCTACATACCTACCCTTAATACCCTTAGATGCCCCAATATCTAACTTGACCTAGAAACCCAAAATTCTAATGTTATTATGGACCTATGTTAAGGATTAACCTAATTCTACACAACCTAATGTCATCTAATCAAAACTATCCTAAAATTCATCACAAAATTATGGAATAAATCCAGGGAGAAGCTAAAGCTTATATCTAACTATCCTAAAAAGAATGGCCAAAAAAAATGTTAAGGGAACTACCTAAACAAAATTCTACAAATTCATGGATCAACATAAAAGAAATAAAATGCAATAAAAGTAGAAAATATACAAAAAATATCAAAAATGCATGAAAGGAAAATATTTTTATTTGACAATTTTCTAGACATCAATATGAAATAGGAGCAAAAATTCCCATTAAAAAATCTTTAATTTTCCATTTATTATGATTTTTCAAAGTTTGAAAGAAAATGGAGAAAATAACATGAAAATATGAAGAGATGTGGTGTATTTAGCAAACAGATGCAGTGCAAATCATTCATAGGCCCAAAATGGGGGTTCAGAAAGTAAAGTGCTAAGCCCAAAATCCACTCAGAAAAACAATTAGAAAATGAAAAGAAAAATAGAAAATGAACGGTGCAAATAGCCATGATTTTCAGTTCAAAATCCAATGGGCCTCGTGAAGGGGGTGTGGACATCAAAAGATCACTTAAGCCCAAGCCAGGACTTAAGTGATACGCTGCGTTTTGCCTTGTTCAAACCTCTTCACAAACTGAAACGCGTGGATGGCCGTTAGATCAAGATTCCAGTCAAAAGTCTCCTCTGATCCTAGGGTCACAACATCGTCTTCTCCAATTTCAAATTTCTAGAGGGAGACCTCCATTAAAACAGAGCTCAAGAACACCAATCCTCCCCAATCGTGAATCCTCATATCTCCATCAAAACTCAAAGTTTAAAACCCTAACATGCTCCATTTTTCATGCTGAACACAATCATAATCTCAAATTCCATTGAATCTCACTCAAACTTAAAACACGAATCAAACCTCAAATTATGCTTGAACATCAAAACTCAAGATTCTTGAAATTGTTTACACTAAAATGTTCACCTCCTATCCCTAGTCAACCTCCACTAAAGAACTAAGATTATTACCCAAGATTCAAGGAGTTCTTGGTCCATAAAGAAATGATGTCAACAACAAAACCATCACCAATTCTCTTCAAACTTTCCAGAAAGCTTCCCCTAAAGATTTCTAACCATTCTAACCTATCAAATCTAATCAATTCTACTTGAATTAGAGTGTAGAAAGAAAGTTACAAACCTGGTAAAATCGAGTAAACAGATGAAGAAATCCCTCAATTCAGACCTTCAATCTTTCCCAATTCCTTCACTGAGTAGTATTCTAGCTTCTGTATGCAAAAAGAAGGGTTGAAACTGCTTGATTCTTGGAAATCGATCTTGAGTTGCAGAGGTGAAAATCCAAAAGCTCATGCACGATTCATCAATGGAATTGCCCTCAATTTGATCCGCACACCCTCACTATGATCTATGGAATGTGTATGAATGGAAAAAAGGGATGGAAATGAAGAAGAATGTGAAATTGAAACTTGACTTGCAATGGAAGATTTTTGATCTCACTCTCTCTTCTCTGCACCAACTCTCACCAACCCTTGCTTTGAGCAAGTTCTAATCATCTTATAGAACTTGTAGGAACTGCCCAGAACCTTCTGGAACACTCCAATGATAAAATGAATATCTCACCTCATGATATTTGATTTCACTTCTCACCATATGCTATCTCATGCCATGGTCCTTGTAACCTTTGATTCTGACTTGAAATTCTCCCCATATGAGATTTAGGATGTGTTACAATAGATAACCAACTTGTTTATTGAGTTTTGTTGAGTTTTGCTTTGGTACCTTAAGATGCAAGTAAGCCATTTCCAAAGCATCCCTAAGATATAAGCCTCAAATAAAATTTTTGGCTGAACCATTGATCTTAGAATGTCCTTTGGAGTCAAAATGACCTATTATATGGCATGGTTTGGATGTATAACTTGTGATTTCCAATTTTCAATTTCACCTTATTTAACTTATGCCTCCATTTTAGGCCATTTTTATCACTTTTTGATACAAGCCTTTTCAACATCTCATGACCTCCCTACTCGCCTTAAAACATCATTCTAAGCAAGTTTAATGTTGAAGATTTTTCCATTTGAAGCTTGGAAATAGGAGATATGGCCTTATGCTTGAAATGACCTATAACCTCCAAATGACCAAAATTCCCTTGACTTGTCAAAGCCATAAGTTGAGTTCTACAAATCCTATCAAGGACTTCTAGTACTCTATAGAAAGCTAAGAAGATGCTATACAACATTCATGTTGACCAAGAATTCATAGGAATCATCCTACTAGGGAAAAAGTTGGATGCAAGTTGGGTGACTTTCAAGGACCCAGATTCACATACCTCAAATGACCTGTAATTTGTCAAAGTCATAACTTGAGCTCTACAAATCCTATCAAGGACTTCTAGTACTCAAATTAAATCTAAGAACAAGCTCTACAACATTCATGTTGTGGGGAAGATGAGATGACAATCACATCTTGAGCTAAACTACCTTGAAGATAGGGATCAAACTAGGGGATTTTACACTGTCAAGCCTTAGAAACCCTAGCTTAAAACTTCTCAAACTCCTCAATCATGATGAGTTGGTCTAGGAATCATCCTTATAGCATCTCAATGCATCATTCCATGATCACATGGCTCTTGGATAAGGTCTGAACCCTCTCCAAATCATCAGTTGACCTAGGGTTGACCCAGTCAAACCCTAATTCCACTACTCATGGCTGAATCTTCAGAATTATTGTACAATGACCTCTCTAGGCTTCATGATGGCTTTCAAGACATATCATAAGCTTTCTCAAAGCTTCAAGTCCATCCTCATAGTCTCAGAATCATCTGAGGAGCTCCCACAACTCTCAAGTTATGAGACACGCAACCTTGGTTTCAACCAATCTCTCTGGGGATCTCCTGAGTTTTCTGACAAAGATATCAATCTTTGAACATTTGAATAACCTTCCTGGCTAGCTTCATACTCTTGATGGGTACTCATACCTCTTGAATGTTGGTCAAATTTTAGGGTGCAACAGCTGCCCCTATTCAAACGGCTTGGACTTGACTGGGTGAGGAGTGAATGGCTCTCAGCCAATCAAGGTGCGAGACGGTTGAATACCGATAAACCCAGAAATTTGCCGACTGCACAAGTACACGGTACTCTGGCGGGAACAAATCTTCGACACTGAGATAATAGCTGCACAACAACTAGCTGGAGACATACTGATCTGAACCTTGTCGTCAGTTATCCACATTAAATTCCTCTATCATTGTCATCAGACACCTGACCTCACCGTCAGGCATTCATGAAAAGAAAGCGTCTGACATCGCCATCGGACAACCAAAACACCCAACATCGCCACTGGAAAACTAAATCACCTGACATCGCCGCCAGAAACAAACATCCTACATCGCCGCTGGAGAACTAAATCACCTGACATCGCCGCCAGAAACAAACATCCAACATCGCCGCTGGAGAATTAAATCACCTGACATCGCCGCCAGAAACAAACATCCAACATCGCCGCTGGAGAACTAAACTATCTGACATCACCGCCAGAAACAAACATCCTACATCGCCGCTGGAGAACTAAATCACCTGACATCGCTGCCAGAAACAAACATCCAACATCGCCGCCGGAGAACTAAATCACCTGACATCGCCGCCAGAAACAAACATCCAACATCGCCGCTGGAGAACTAAACTATCTGACATCACCGCCAGAAACAAACATCCAACATCGCCGCTGGAGAACTAAACTATCTGACATCACCGTCAGAAACAAACATCCAACATCGCCGCTGGAGAACTAAACTATCTGAGATCACCGCCAGAAACAAACATCCAACATCGTCGCTGGGGAACTAAATCATCTGACATCGCCGTCAGAAACAAACATCCAACATCGCCGCTGGAGAACTAAAGAATCTGGCATCGCCGCCAGCCCACTATAACTCTGGGAAACACCCGACATCGTCGTCAAGTACTCAAAATAATCTGACTTCACCGTCAAATTCTCAAATATAGCCTTCTGACTTCGCCGTCAACTCTCAACATCGTCTCGATAAAAGCATCTGACCTCGCCGTCAGGGTGAAGAAATCCATTGGGGAAATATGAACTTGAATAATAGGCTCTGTTGGAGAGAATAATAAGATGAACACGTGTCAATAATCCTGCTGGAGGTCTGGATACCACACACAGGTGAACGATACTCTGGTCGGTAGGAACATCTTCGACATTGAGCATAACAGTTGCACGGCAACCCTACTGGGGAATTTGTCACATGGTAACCGGTAATACATAGTCGATCATGCCATCAGGCACTCAAAGAACACTGTCGGGCATCAGTCGGACTTCAACCATCATGTTGATCATGCCATCAGGCATTCAAAGAAACTGTCGGGCATCAGCCGGACATCATCAGCAAGTCGGGAATAGAAATCTTGGTCAATCATGAGCCAACTGGGAACATCTAAACCTCTGTCATCTGGAACTCCGCATCAGCTGAGAGAACTGCTTCATTAACGCGGTCAGACTTCAATCATGGTGTCTTCAAGGGAGATTTCAACTTCGCCGTTAGAAACCTGCTGGGGATGACGCTTCGCCGCTGGGGCATCTGAGAACTATCAAGTAACTCCGCTCCGGGGGTCCAGAAATCATTCTGGATGAGTCAACTCTGCTGAGGACTTCAAGAATCATCTTGGACAAATAACTCCTCCGGGGACTTTCAAGAATCATCTTGAACCGATAACCAACCTGGAGATTTCAGGAATCATCCTGAGCAAACATTCTGTTGGGGATTTCAGGAATCATCCTGGGCAACCTTTACTGGGGACTCTAAGCATCAGCTTGAGCAACCAACACTAGAGACTGCACTGGGTACTTAAGAATCATCTTAAGCAAACGGCCCTGCTGAGGAGTTCAAAAATCATCTTGAACCGAAGACTTCGTTGGGGATCTCAAGAATCATCTTGAGCAAGCGACTTCGTTGGTGAGAATGTCAAGAATCATCCTGAGCAATCAATTCTGCGGCGGAACACCTGCAAAACAAGAACGGTATCAACCTAGATCATGTTTATTATGCATATGCTTCGGCAATGGCGCAATGCTCCACACGGTGGAAATGCTATGCGTTTATGATAAATGCTATGCAATCGTGCACAATGATGCGATCCCGTCAGCAAAATAAATGCCGAAGGGGAATTCTCCTGTCAAGGAGAAAGAACTACTCAGATAGAGGAATCATCCTGCTGAGGAGAACATGGTCACGCCAATATCAATTAGACTCCGCAGGGGACACAACTTCAGTTGACTGCTGCAGGGGAAACAACTTCAGTTGATTGCTGCAGGGGAACGAAGCTCTGCGAGAACTTGGACCTGCTGAGGGAAAGCGATGTCAATCGCGGGAATAAACTGCATGGCTCTCATGGCTACTTCTCTGAAGATAACGACCCTGTGGGGAAACAACTCCGGCTGATCAACACTCCACTGGGGAAAACCAATCATGGCTTGAGCAGCTTCCAAGGATTCGGCTCTCTTGGGGATCTGCAAACTCGGCTGAGGAAGGAGAAATCATTCTGCTTCGCTGGAGAGAGTACGACTCTGCGGGGGAATCTCAATTCCGCTGGAGGAGAAGGAATCATCCGACTTCGGGGGAGAGTACGACTCTGGTGGGGAATTTCAATTCCGCTGGAGACCTCAGTCTGAACTATCAACTGCTGCATACTTCGGCGTACGAATAGTTTCCTACGAAACCTGCACTTGTGACCCGGTGCTGGGGGATGAACACACGCTTCAGCGCCTGACTCAGCTGAGGAGATGACGTTCCTTCAGGACACATCTGATTGGGGAGAGAACCATCTCTGCCTGGGGAGACATATCAATGCTCACGATCTCGCGTTTAGACTCTGCGGGGAGAGGCTACTGAACTCTGCTGGAGAAGGAGGAATCATCCTGCTTCGGGGATGCGCACGGCGCACTGTCTGGAATATGCTACACCTGTAACAACACAAACAAATAGACAAGATACCCTTTTCAAAGGGACCTATCAAGGTTATTATCTCATGACCATATTCAAGTAATTAATTGCTTCAACAATCAGTGGCCTAGGCCAGTAAGTTTATGTATGCGCATTTTATCAAAAACATCGGCGTTCTTTTTCGCAAACAAAACAGATAAATGCTAAACAGACAAACAGAATTGTTGAATAGTATGCATTTTATTGATAACGAACCCCTGAATGGGTAAAAATGTTTTACAACAGATGCAAGCTCCTGGAATGAGGAAGCCGCGCAAAAATAAAACATAAATATACATCAGTATATACAAATGTCGGCGACGAGGCGTAGACGAACACCATGAGTTGATCCTTCTATGACCCACTCGACTTTGATACTTCTCCGACGCTTCAGCTTCGGAAGAGATTGATTCAGATAAACGGCCCTCGGTCCTCCAAACCACTAAACAATGAAAGTCCACACGTGGAACGCAGTCATTTGCTTTTTTAAATCCCTAACTTTTGCGTGAACCGCCCTTTGCGGGTTTTCAGTTCACCGGGATACCCTTTTTTGCCGAAGCCGCCCAATGTAGGTTTTCAACTTCGCGGGTTTACCTTTTTCAATTTATATCCCTGATTTTTTGCCCGAACCTTTTATTCTGTTTTTGGTTCGCTGGGATGCCCCTTTTTTGCCTGGACTCTCTTTTTTGTCCAGCGGGTCACTTTCAAGCAAAGTATTTTTTAACTGCGTCCGCATTCACCGGGGATGCAAAATCTTCACCATCCATTGTGGATAACAACAAAGATCCTCCTGAGAAAACCTTGCTGACGATGTACGGACCTTCGTAATTCGGAGTCCACTTGCCCCGGTGATCTGAGTGTGGAGGAAGAATCTTCTTCAGGACGAGATCACCCGTCTGAAAGCTTCTAGGACGCACCTTCTTATCATAAGCTTTCTTCATTCGGCTTTGGCACAGACGACCAAACGCAATCGACGCTAACCTCTTCTCGTCCATCAGGCTGAGTTAGTTTAGTCGGTTCGCAATCCATTCTGCCTCGTCGAGTTTCACATCAACCAAAACTCGCAAAGAAGGGATCTCCACTTCTAACGGTAGGACAACTTCCATACCGTACACCAAGGAGAAAGGAGTTGCCCCGGTTGAAGTACGTACCGTCGTACGATAACCGTGCAATGCAAATGGCAGCATCTCGTGCCAATCTTTGTAGGTCACAACCATCTTCTGAACAATCTTCTTTATGTTCTTGTTGGCCGCTTCAACGGCGCCATTCATCTTCGGCCGGTAAGGAGATGAGTTGTGGTGTTCAATCTTGAAACTCTGGCACAACTCCTTCATCATCTTGTTATTCAGATTCGAACCATTATCAGTAATGATCCACTCGGGAATTCCGTAACGACAGATGATGTCCTTCTTTATGAATTTAGCCACTACCTGCTTGGTCACATTAGCATACGAGGCTGCCTCCACCCACTTGGTGAAGTAGTCGATAGCTACTAGAATAAAGCGATGACCGTTAGATGCGGTGGGCTCGATCTTGCCTATCATGCCGATGCCCCACATGGAGAACGGCCACAGGGAGGACATGACATTCAACGGGCACGGCGGCACATGAACTTTATCAGCATAAACCTGGCATTTATGACATCTCTTCGCGAATTTAAAGCAATCTGATTCCATCGTCAGCCAGTAATATCCTGCTCTCAGGATCTTTCTCGTTATAGCATGCCCGCTGGTGTGCGTACCAAATGTGCCTTCATGGACTTCTTCCATGAGCATACTCGCCTCTTTCTCATCTACACATCTGAGTAGCACGAGATCGTGGTTTCTCTTATACAACACTCCATCAGGATTGAGATAAAAATTTCCAGACAGCCTCCTCAGAGTCTTCTTATCCTGGGTTGACGCACCCATAGGATATTCCTTAGTCATAAGGAAAGTCTGGATGTCATGGAACCATGGCTTGCCGTCGGCGGCTTCCTCGATTGCAAAGACGAATGCCGGTCTATCAAGACGCGAAAGGACAATTCTTGGAGCCTCATTCCAAAAATTGACTTTATACATTGAAGCCAACGTGGCTAAGGCATCAGCCATCTGATTTTCTGCACTGGGCACATGATGGAGTTCCACTCGATCGAAGAATGGAAGTAGCCTTCTGGCATAATTCATGTACGGCACCAAATTCGATTGACGAGTCTCCCATTCCCCTTTAATTTGGTTGATCACAAGCGCTGAGTCACCATATACGTCTAGGTTCTTGATTCTCAAATCAATTGCCTCTTCTAGACCCATTATGCATGCCTCGTACTCCGCCTCATTGTTGGTGACTGGAAACGTCAGTCTCGCAGTAAACGGGATATGGGATCCGTGGGGAGTCGTGATGATAGCCCCGATGCCACTTCCATAGGAATTAACCGCCCCATCGAATATCAATTTCCACTGGGATTTCCTATCTGGCCCCTCGTCGGGTAACGGCTCATCGCAATCCTTCGCTTTGAGAAACATAATATCCTCGTCAGGGAATTCGAACTTCATCGGCTGGTAGTCCTTGATCGGCTGTTCGGCAAGGTATTCAGACAATACGCTTCCCTTGATGGCTTTCTGGGACACGTACTGAATATCATATTCCGTTAATACCATTTTCCATTTGGCAATCCTGCCCGAAAGAGCCTGCTTCTCGAAGACGTACTTGATCGGATCCATCTTCGAAATTAGCATGGTGGTGTGATTGAGCATGTACTGTCGTAGACGTTTGGCAGCCCAGGCTAGTGCACAACACGTCTTCTCCAGCATCGAGTATCGAGATTCACAGTCTGTGAACTTTTTACTCAAGTAGTAAATGGCATGCTCCTTTCTGCCCGTCTCGTCGTGCTGACCGAGAACACACCCCATACTATTCTCAAGAACTGTCAAGTACATGATTAATGGTCGTCCAGCCACTGGGGGTATCAGGATTGGAGGTTCTTGGAGATACTGCTTTATCTTGTCAAATGCCTTCTGGAAATCCTCATTCCAGGTAATAGCCTGATCTTTCTTTAAAAGCTTGAACATCGGTTCACAAGTGGCCGTGAGCTGAGAGATAAACCTTGCAATGTAGTTTATTCTGCCCAAGAAACCACGAACTTCTTTTTCTATTTTCGGCGCTGGCATTTCTTGAATGGCTTTTATTTTCGCAGGATCAACCTCGATGCCTCGTTCACTCACGATAAACCCCAGTAACTTTCCGGACCGTACTCCGAAAGTACATTTATTAGGATTCAGCCTCAACCTGAACTTCCTAAGCCTTTCAAAAAGCTTCAATAAGTTGACCAGATGCTCTTCCTCCGTTTGGGACTTCGCAATCATGTCATCAACATAGACCTCGATCTCATGATGAATCATGTCATGAAACAAAGTTACCATTGCTCGTTGGTAAGTGGCCCGTGCGTTCTTCAGACCGAAGGGCATTACCTTATAGCAAAATGTTCCCCAGGGGGTGATAAACGTTGTTTTCTCCATGTCCTCCGGCGCCATCTTGATCTGATTGTAGCCGGAGAAGCCATCCATGAACGAAAACACGGAGACTTAGGCTGTGTTGTCGACCAACACATCGATATGAGGCAACGGGAAATCATCTTTAGGGCTCGCCCTATTCAAATCCCGATAATCGACGCACATGGGTACCTTACCGTCCTTCTTCGGTACAAGCACTATGTTGGCGACCCACGGAGGGTAAGTGGTGACCGCTAAGAAGCCAGCATCAAGCTGTTTCTACACTTCTTCTTTGATCTTAACGGCCATGTCTGGTCTCGTCCTCCTAAGCTTCTGCTTGACGGGAGGGCAATCTTCTCGCAGTGGCAAGTGGTGGACCACGATGTCCGTGTCAAGTCCGGGCATATCTTCGTATGACCAAGCAAAGACGTCACTATACTCTCTTAGCATCTCGACCAATCTCTGCTTGACATCCCTCTGCAATGCGGCCCCTATCCTGACATTTCTGACGAGCTCTTCAGAACCCAGGTTCACGATCTCAATATCCTCCTCGTGAGGCAGAATAACCTTTTCCTCTTGTTTCAACAAGCGGGCCAACTCTTCGGGAAGGTCTTCGTCTTCATCAATCTCTTCTTCGGCTTGATAGAACGGGAAATCGAAGTCGAAGTGAGCCGTAGAAGGTCCAGAGTCGATGTCATCTGTTATGTGGATCCTGCAATAACAAGGGTTAAGTTTAAAACAAGACTATGCAGGTTAGCACAAACCCCATTGTCATTTTACTGTTTTTCAAAACAGCTATAAAACAGGAATAACAGAGATCACAATATTTGAATACGAAGAAAACACCTTTGATTTATTAACAAAATGTATGTACATAATCCAACAAGGCCCTGACAATAAAACCGCTATGCCCCGGGTAGGACATAGGGTTGTACAATGATTGGAAAAAGTAAATCATTACTCTTCACTTGTCATCTGGATGATATCCTTGATGGTCCAATTGTTGAGTCTCTCGCCTGGCTTGCTTGGCTGGATCCAAGAGTCGAGATCATAATCGCTATCCCCGCTGCCTTCAGACGCCGCGTTGATGCTTTCGAAAATCACTCCGCCACTGGTAAATTGGATCGGCCCTTTACCTCGAGACGCACTGCTAGACGAAGAAGAAGAAGCTTCAGCTTTAGGAGAATACCCCAACCCAAACTTATCCTGCTTGTTGGGTATCTCCAAAATACGCCCCCAGCCTGGGGTAGACCCAGCTTGGACAACGGCCCGAGCTTCCTTGAACAAAGAGAGATTCATCTCTGGCTTTTCTGTGACTACAGGAGCTACTTCCTTCACTTTGACGGCCTCGAACGCTTGGCAAAGAGTCTCATGGATTTCTCCATCCATTTCAACATACTTAAAGGATGACAAATGGCTCACTGTTATGTCCTCCTTACCGCACACAGTTACAATGCTTCCCCCGACAGCATATTTGAGCTTTTGGTGCAACGTGGAGGTCACGGCACCAGCAACATGGATCCACGGCCGACCCAAGAGACAACTGTAGGCAGGCATGATGTCCATGATATAAAAGACCGCGTCGAACGTTTCCGGCCCGACTTGGATCGGCAGAGTCACCTCCCCGAAAACGTGGCGTTTAGTCTCGTCGAACGCCTTCACAACCAGATCACTGGGTGTGCAGAGCAATCCGCGAGTGTCCAACTTCATTAGCGCCTTCTTCGGAAGGACATTAAGCGACGAACCCGTGTCCACCAGAACGTGCGACATGATTGTGCCCCTACACTCTAACGAGATGTGCAGGGCGCTATTGTGATTTCTCCCTTTTGGCGTCAGCTCTAAGTCTGTGAAACCTAGCCCATTGCCAGCATTGACGTGGGCTACCACCTCTTCTAGCTGATTCACCGATATCTCTTGCGGTACGTAGGCGGCGTTCAACACCTTCAGCAGCGCATTGCGGTGCGCTTCGGAACACAGTAACAAGTTGAGAATAGAAATCTTCGAGGGCGTCTGATGGAGATGATCTACAATCTTGTAGTCACTCTTTTTGATCAACCGCATAAACTCCTCGGCATCTTTAACAAGCAAGTCCTTTTCTACCCCACACGGGACCTCTTCAACGAATTTGCTTTTACCCTTATCGGTCGCATCAGCTCTGACCGCTTTCTCTGCCACGACCTCCGGCGGTGCAAACACTCTTCCTCTGCGAGTAATACCACTGATTCCTGCGAGATTCTCCACAGTCGACCCGTACGGTTCCAGCTCCAACTTCTGTCCGTTGCAATAGACTTCAGCCCCATAATGCCACGGAACGACGTTAGTGCTCTCGAAGGGTATCGGCCCAGCTTTAGTAATAGTGATGGTGGGCGGTCTGGGTGCAGAAATGGTTATTGGCTGGCGAGGGATGGTGATGGTGGCGACTTCATCGGCCTGCTTCAACACTACCTCTCCTGATACACTTTCAGCCTTCCGGCTAAACTGCAGAATCCCCTCAGTCATCAGACTTTGAATTCCTTCCACCAACTGCTCACATCCATCATAATGTGTGGCACAGTCCATGCATAGTTCTTCGCACCCTAGAAAGAACCCCTTTTTTAACAACTTAGCTTTGACGAAGCTAAGCGGCGTCTTTAGGTCTCTGACATCAGTCAACAGATCTGTGCTCTCTTCTTCGATAATGGCGTTCACTCCGCCCCCCCCCTATGATTCGGCATAGGATTCTTCGTGACATTGGGCACATTATCCGAGAAGTTAATGATCTTGGCATCCACCAAGTCCTGCACCTTGTGCTTAAAGGCTTTGCAGTTCTCGATTGTGTGGCCTGGTGCCCCTGAATGGAAGTCGCAAGTGGAATTTGCGTCGTACCCTGGTGGAGGCGCCCCTGTCAAGGGAGCCATCGTCCTCTTCTGGACCAACTAAAGCTGAAGCAAGGTCTGCAAGAGTTGCGCGTACGACATTGGCGGTGCCTCGAAGTGACGGTTTGCCAAAGATGCCCGGTTCTGGTACTTTCTATATCCCTGTTGATTCGGTTGCTGCTGCTGCTGCGGAGCTGCTGGGATATTTATTCTGGCTATCTGCTGCTGAGGTCCTTTGCCCTTCCTTCGAGCGCTGGTCACAACGCTCGCTTCTCCTTCTCGTCGTTTGCCAGCATAAGGTTTCTTTCCTCCTCCTCCAGCTGAGGATGACTCACCTTGAATTTTCCCGATCTTGATTCCATTCTCGACGTGCTCGCCCATGATAATGAGAGCTGAGAACGTCCCAGACATACCGCTGACTAACTTTTCATAGTAAACCCCTGGGAGGGTAGCTACAAACATCTGCACGAGCTCTCGTTCAACCATCGGCGGTTGAACCCGAGCGGCCAACTCACGCCACCGCTGGGCGTACTCCTTAAATCCTTCATTATTCCTCTGCGACAGGTTCTGCAACTGGACTCGGTTCGGGGCCAAGTCGCTATTGTACTGGTAATGGTGCACAAACGCTTCAGCGAGATCCTTCCATGTGCGTACGCTAGTGGGCTCCAGACCCATGTACCACTCGAGGGATGGTCTGGAAAGGCTGTCTTGGAAGAAGTGCATCAGCAACTTCTCGTCTTCGGAATAGGCAGACATCTTCCTGTAGTACGATCTCAGGTGGACACGAGGGAAAGTGGTGCCTTTATATTTTTCAAATTCAGGCACCCTGAACTTAGGAGGTACCTTGAAATTAGCAATTAATCCCAGCTTGGACATATCAACGCCCAAAGTATTCTGATTCTCAATATCTCTCATTTTATCTTCCAGTGCCTTGAATCTGAGCCGCACTTCAGCATTCAGCTCCCCTTCAGCACCTCTTTGAGAGAACACATCATCCTGATGATCCTCAAGCCATGGCTGAGGCACCAACAGATTCCCGACGCTTTCATTGCCGTTGCCCGGCCCGATATTGACATTAGCTCCCAGACTTCCATTACCGACGCCCGTCGTATTGAGTCCGATGTTGGCCATCATGTTGCCATGAGCACTGCCGTTGCCCCCGGCCACGAGGACACCGTTCTGCGGAGTTTCAACTGGTGGAGGAGTAGGCACGGTCCCACCGTGGAGGATGTCGTTGCTATCAACCCTGGAGATCAAGGGCTGGACCAAAGTTCTGAGCTGATCTTGGCCATTGGCGACCACTTGCATGAGCTCCATGAAGCGGTCCATCCTCTCGCGGAGCTCCTAAACATCTATTTGCACTTGATCCATGATCCTGGTCTGATTAGCTCTAGTAGGATAGCGGTGAACTAGTCTCTGATCAATCCTGGAATCACCGAAAACAGCCTGGGACCTATAAACCTGAAAAACCTGTTAAACACAGAAGGGTTAGGAAAAACAACAAAATGCTCGTCATGCAAATGCTTCATGCAAATGCATGCATGTGTCTGTGTGTTTGGGAGATTTCCCCCGACCCTAGTGCCTGAGTGCCAGTGCTGATAATAATAAGAAGAAGAAGTCCGAGTCCAATCATGGAAACATCAATCTCATATATAAAGAAAGCCTATCAAGGCAGTACATGGCATCAGCGAGTACAAGATGAATCAACAGCGTGACCTCAGCCAACAAGCCTGGTGATGGTCAGCATACAACAATGATCAAAACAAAAGGAATACAAATAGTCAAGTACTGCCACGGACGCGATACTCTTCTAACAACTCCTTCGTCTCTGGATGATCCGGCAGAGTGAGCAACCCTTCGACGAGTAATTCCCTCTGCACAATGATATACTGAAGTCCTTCAACCGAACTTTCCCATGCTCCTTCGCCGAAGCAATCTTCTAACTTCCGCTTTTTGAACTCAAACGTCAGCTTGCGCTCCTTCAGGTTAGCGAGAGCTTTGTTGAGCTGGCCTTCGGCGGTGTATCTGCGGACGGTTTCTTCATCAAACCTCTTTTCACTGTCCTTCACCTGGGCTTCCAGCTTGGAGATATGTAGCGTCAGCTTATCCTCCCGCTCTTTCCTGGTGGCCAGGGAAGCCTTCCAGTGCTGGTTAAACTTGGATATCCTCCGATATGCCTCGTCCAAGTGCTGCTTCTTCGTAGCCAGTACGTTGTTGACAGCTTTGAAGTCTCGACCCATGCGTTCACGCTCAGCTATCTGCTTAGTCAGGTCTGTACCTAGCTGGTTCACCAACTCTGTTTGCCTTTTGAAAGAATGCACGGCTTCGTTCCTCTCGCTTCGGAGCTGAGCTAATTCTTTCTCCAGTTCTTCGTTCGCCCGCTTCAATTCATCCCGCTCAGCTAACATCTAATTATGCTGCTGAATGGGCACAGTAGTAGGCTCTTTGATTGTTGGAGGGCTTTCTGGCTTGGCATGAGGAAACGGCATCCCTATAGCATTGGCCCTGGCTTTGATCCAAGTCACGTACGGAGAGTAGGCTTGACTGTTGCTTTTTCCCAGCAAAGGCTTTGCTCGCTTACTGATACCGTTCCAGGCGCGCTGAAGCTTGGACAACAGATCCCCCTCTAGAAGACCAGTGAGGTACAGAGATTCCTGTACCTCTTCATCCTTCGGAGGAGTTCTCAGAGCATACGCGAACTGTCGAACCAGCAACGACGGATTGTAGTTTATACAGCCCTTCCTACCTATCAAAGGTACATTAGGAAACCCGCTGCAACTGAAGATCACCTCAGTACCCAACCTATCTCTGTCAAACCAGTCAATATCCTCTGCAGATAAACTCATCAGACGCTCAGGCCACTTAGCCGTGGCTGCAGACGAGACAAAAGGACCCCTCTTGGGCAGATGGCTATCAAGCCATTTGTACAGCAAGGGTACGCAGCATGAGACGTTCTTCCCCCTCCTGTTCTCGTTTTTGTAGTGGACTGAATGATAGACATCTCCTATCAAGGTAGGGACTGGATTCCCTGAAGCAAAGATATGAAACGCATCAAAGTCTACAAAATCGGGCATATTAGGGAACAGGATGATGCCATATATGCATAGAGCGAGGATGGCATTGAACGCGACCCAACATCCGTCCTTGGCACACTGCTGAGCTTTACCTACCAGAAACTGCAAGGAGAACCTAGGAACCTTGTTCCAACTAGTCAATACTAACTCGGAGGCGTCCAGATGAAGTGAAGGAGCTAAACCAGCCAGATCAGGCTCAACATCCATATGAACAAAAGGCATCTGCCTTTTGATAGGCACACCTAGCAAATCAGCATACTCTTCCAGCGTAGGTGCGAGAACGAAATCCGGGAAAGTGAAACATCTCAGCGGAGGGTCGTAGAACTGCAGCAGAGCGTGCAACCCATTCAACTCGAATACAGGAGGTTTATGAACCAAACTGAGCAACCTGCCGTAAGATTTTCTGAACTCATCCCTCATAGAATCATCTGGTAGAGCTATCAAACCAGTCAACTTAACCACATCGGGGGTAGGGAACTTGTAAGCCACGGTCTTCCTCAGAGAGCCCATAACAATACAATAGGAGGCAAGAAATCCTGGATCGGGGAAAACGGTACCTGCAACACAGACACACGTTAATGAAATGCAAATGAATATGCAAACTAATGCAAAATGCAATCACGCAATAGGAGGCCAAGGCAACTGGTGCTGTGGAGATTCTGTATCAACAAAACCATAATCTTGCTCTATCAAGAACAACCACTACATCTGATAATAAGAGAACCCCGACGTAGGACCACAAATCTGATCTTCCAGGAACAACCATCTGATAGGACCATATACATAGGATCATAATTCTGCTCTGTCAAGAACAAATGTCTGATAATAAGGACCTCGGATGTAGAATCAAGAAATATCTGCTGATGAGGTCTTCAGACCCCAATCAAAAATCTGCCCTATCAAGAACAAACATACAGCTGCTGATGAGATCTTCAGACCCCACTCAAAAATCTGCTCTATCAAGAACAAACAACATCTGCTGATGAGATCTTCAGACCCCAATCAAAAATCTGCTCTATCAAGAACAAACAACTGATGACCAAACTCTGCTCTATCAAGAACAGACACACATCTGATGATAAGATCCTCTGATCAAAACCTGCTCTATCAAGAACAGACATACACCTGATGATAAGATCCTCTGATCAAAACCTGCTCTATCAAGAACAGACAAATCCGCAATTGAGAAACCCTGGTACCAACAAAACTGATTCACTGTCAAGAAAACCAGGTAGTCTGAAGGTCAAGGTTTCCTGCAATAAACCCAACCCTGCTCACAGGTATGGACCTAAACTGACTCAAGTTCGGCATCCTATGCGTTCATCAGCGTCACAGACATTCATGAGGGGTGATACGATACCCAAAAGGTGTGGCATCACCAGCTCATGAAGCGGCCTCACTCGGCTGAATCACAAATGATCGGTCCCCAGAGTCGACAATCCACCAAACCAGCAACCGTCTCAACCCAAAGGGTTGAAAGAGAAGCCAACCGGATGAACCTCATCTGAGCGTGGATTTCATGAGATACTAGTGCCTGCAAAGCAAGCACGCGCCCATTAATTTCCACTCTAAGTCTATGGTGCACTCAAGCCTGGGTCTGGCTTCTCACTCATCAGAACTCCCATCCCACAACAACACAGATAATCATATTATACTGAATATAAAATGCGGGAAATAAAGTGTGAGAAGTAAAATGCGATAAATAAACGCAACCCAACAAGTAAACATACAAGTGTTAGGATCGACTCTCGCAGGGAACCGTTGGAGTCCCCAGCAGAGTCGCCAGCTGTCGCTTGCGCGAAAATAAGGTGCCGGCACAACAGAAGAGTCGCCACCTTTCGTTATTTATCCCTCAGAGCGGGAAGGGAAACAATCAGAAAAACCTGACGAAAAGGGTAAGACAAGGTCGTCGCAACCATTGTCTGGATTCGGGAGTCGGTTACGCAAGGGGAAGGTATTAGCACCCCTCACGTCTGTCGTACTCGACGGGATCCACGCTTAGTGTGTTTACTTGGACGGGTTGGTTTTATCTATCTACCTATCAAGGCTGGCTGAAACAGAAAAGAAAATGACTCGGCAAAGCGTCGCGCTTTATGCCTACGTATTCTCATCAGAGAATGAGAAATCAGAGTCAACGTAGTTCGGCCAACTATGGGTTATGGGGGAAGGTAGCTCGCCAAGACATCGCCATCTTGTGCCTACGTACTCTCAACAGGTATAAGAGATCAGAGCTCACGTAGTTCGGGAAACTACGGTTTATTTCCTGTCTTTTACGAAAGAAGTGTTTTTTATTGTGTTTGCGATTTCAATCGCACTAGAGACTATGACCTGAGAGTGAATGCGTCGCATGTCACCCAAAGGGTACCATACTAAACATCCAGACTGCAGAAAAGAAACTCTCCCACAATCCTTTCTCAGATAGCTTAAGGCTCGTAACATACGAAAGAAATCATTCATGATTACTGTATCTTAAACTGTTTTGAGATGAGAAGAGGACATGCCCAACTAGGAGGGAGACTATCAAGTCCTACTGTTGTCATGCCATGGATTCATCCTATGGTCAAGGTTTGAACAGGGAACTCCTAGAAGTTGTCATGCATAGGTTTCAACCTAAAGTTCTATCATCAATTCCTTATCAAAGGAAATGAGAGTCCTAAGGGATCATGTCAATGATACACCAAAATAGACAAAGCATCAGCTTAACAGTAAAATGCATGCAATGCAAGTGAGGGAGGAAATGTGTGTGGGGCTTCAGCCTCCACAAGCTCATCTCAACCTCAAGCCAGAATGGATAACAGTAATCATACTGAAATATAAATGTTGCGGTGGAAATAGGATCACAAACTATTAATGAGTTTGAATCGCAATTCAATTCACAACCGCTCTTTGATTTATCCGAAGGAAAAGGTCAAAAGAGGGAAAACCTATTTTGCATCGTAAACACAATGCGGGGGAAGATCTAGGGTTCGGGGGTTGATTAAATTTAGGGAAGGTATTAGCACCCTAAACTTCTGTAGTACTCTACAGGAACCTTTTGTTCAAATGTTTACTATTTTGCTTTATTTATTTGCTTAAGGTATATGTACAAAGGGATTAAAAGTGAGAAAGGAGACCTAAGGGGTTAATTCTAAGTTTACTCGGCAAGACATCGCATCTTGTGCCTACGTATCCTTACGGGAAGGGAATCAGAGTAATCGTAGTTCCCCTCAAAAGGGAGGTTAGAGACTTCTTGAATGTGGTCAAGGTCTCAAGGGGAATAAACGCATCTTAAGGACACGCATACGTGGAGTGTGGAAACTCCAAATTTCTACGTTGAATTGTTAAGTTGTAATTAGGGTTAAATTAGAGATTCCACAGCGGGAAACCCTAAAATGAGCACGGCGGCTCTTTGACCTAGTGCTAGGGGTAAAATGGTAACTTTGTCTGCGGCGAGACATTTATGGAAAATTAGGGTTTGTGAGGTTGTAAGGGTTTGAAGTTGAGGACTATTGGCGCGGCGACCAAAAGCTAGACCTAACCTTCGGATGTGTGACAGGAGTATTGATGAATGTGTGAGATAATTGAATCATGCAAACAGAGAATAATGTCTTAATTTAACCCTGCAAGCAGAAATTTAAAGGCAGGAATTAAAGCGCGATTATTAGGATTCGTGGAGTTACAGATGAGAAGCAATTACAATAATGATGAAACTTAAATAAAACACAATGTAATAAGCTGCAAAATGAACACCCGCGTTAATGGGCAAAGTCAGACGGTAATTGGCCGAGTCATGAGACAAGAGTGCAATGTTGAAGATTTTTGTTGTTTTGAAAGAGATGTTAAATGAATTTATAAAAAAGAAAGAGTAATGTTAATTACAAAAAATTTTAAATTTAATCTTAAAAAAGGTTTTAACTTATATATTTTTTTAAAAAAAGGATTTTAAGTTATTTATTTAAAAAAGGTTTTTAATTTTATTATATGAAAAAACAATTTTAATACTTAATTTTTAATAAAATTTAAATTAACTAAATATACAAAAAAAAGAAAAATAAAAGGGTTTTAAAAACAATTCTTTAAAAAACAAAAATAAAAGGGGTTGGGCCGGTAATCACCTCCGGACCCAACCCGGTTGGTGAGATATAGAAAAGGAAAATTTAGGGTTTCAGAAACCCTATGTCCCTCGCGGCGCCGTTAAGCCTTCGTCTTCCTCATCGTCTTTCTCTCTGTGATTCTTTCTTCAATCATGTTGAAAACCCTGAAATCAAACCGAACAACGTTAAAAGTGACGGTATTATGTTCCTTGCTTACGTTTTTCGTTCGCAATCGGTATTGAAGGGAGGCGATGATGGTGAACTGAGCCTCCGAGATGTTTGCCCGTCGTTGAATGAACGGCGCCGGCGAACCTCTTTCGTTGGGTTTGATCGATGGCTGTTTGTGATGGCTTTGGGCGAAAACTCTTCTTCTTTCGATCTCGCGGTCGCTAGGGTTTCACGATTCGTCTTCTTCGCAGTTTTTTTTTGGTGCTCTCCGCCGTTTCGTCTAGGGTTTCTTACGAGGTGATGTCCTTCCTTTTATAATCTTCTGATTCTCTTTTGGGCCTTTGGTCTTGGATCTGATTCTCGTTATTATTGTGATAACCTGAGATTTGGATTTGATTGAGATTTCACTTGATATTGATTGGGTTTTTTTGCTATGATTTGGTTTTGTTGGGTTTTCAGAACACATTCCTTTTTCGGACTTGATTGAATTATGGATTTCATTTGGATATCTTTCTAACATTGACTTGATTTCCTTTTCAGATGTCGATTCGAATTCGTTTTGGATATCCATGGATGTGGTTCCGGATTTACTCTTTGATATCTGGTTTGATCTTCACGGCTTTTGGCCTTTTCACTTCGAACTAACTTTTCCTCTTCTCTTTTCAGTGAACTAATGCTGAGGCTTTGGTCGAGTCAGAGTTGCCGAGGGGAGTATGCGGTGATGATGACTTTAGGGTCTGAACCTTTGAGGGATGCTATTCGATGATGCCGCGGTTGCCTTTGACAGTTGCTTTTGATATTCTCTGCTGTGTTCTTTGCTTGTTTGAATTTGGTTCAGAGTCATGGTTTCTGTGAACTGATATGGTTCTGATATGGTTTGGCCTCGGTTCTCATTAATTTTCCTTTTCTTCTTTCAGAACAGATGCTAAAGTCCCGGTCGGATCGAATGTTGTCGAGGGAGGTCATATGGTAGTGATGATACTTGTCTGAACCTGCGTTGGAGCCTTCGTGCGCTGATGTTTCATGAGTTATGGTGTCTAATTCGCCATTGGACTCAGTTAGATGGTTTGTCTCAATTGATTCCATTATATCTTGGGGCAATGATGTTCTGAACTGAGCCCTCATGCTCATAACGACTTGTGGTAGTTTGGCCGTGGGATTTCACTGATATGAACTGCTTTATTGGCTTTTCATTGTGACTTGCACCTTTGATTGGGGCTTGCCCTGAGCTGATGTCATTATGTGAGCTCATCTTGCTCTTTCTGGTATGATTTGTGCTATGATTTTGTGTTGTTTCTGTGCTTTATCTGATGCAGTTTGGTTTGTATTTTGAGCCTTTTGTGGCAGATTTGTTTGACCTGGTTTTTTCTTGTTCTTGCGCATGAATTGAGTTTGATACTTACGACTTATTAGTCCCTCCTTTCCTTTCTGAATTTTGGGCCAATTTTGCACTTATGATGTTTGTTCAAATTTGGTGCAGTTTATGGATTGCTTTGGTTTTGAGTTCTGTTCTGAACTTGGTACTGATGCTGTTGTGGTGAATTTCAGGTGTTGACAAACTTTGAACACAAAGTGGCTCATACCCGTCGGCATCCGGGTTTATGACCAAATTGATTGTGCTGCTTTACCCTTGTATCAGTCAACTTGATGAATGAATCCAAATGTTGCACCCTAAAATTTGCTCAACCTTATTCCTTGGATTTATGTTTCATTATCATTAGCATTTGCATATAGGGTCATGTACATAGACTAACCATCTGCATAGCATAAGCATAGCAAGTCATTCAACAGGGGACCAATCATTATTTTCATCTCTAGAGGCCTAGCAAGAGGTTATTATTCCAATTCAATCTCATTCAAGTCATCAGGAAAGAATTTGAAAGCAAGGAGTTCAGCAGATCAAGCCTTGAGTCCATCTCCTAGCTGAGGGTATCTGAGGATCAACAAGAGGGTTGTGAGCTGTGGAGTGAAGGTATGGAGAGCATCTAGACCTTATGAGAGACTTACAAAGTCATTTGGAGAAGAAAGCAAGTCATTGATGAAAGCACAAGAGCTATAGTGGAAGACAGTCAACTAGGGTTTCATCTGGGTCAACCCTAGGTCAACCCTAGGTCAATTGACTGACTTAAGAGGGCATTCAAGTCTATTGGAGAGATGTGGGGATCAACATTTGACATATGAAGAAGGATATGGAGATATGACAAGGAGAATTCAAGAGAAATCAAGGAGAAGAGGAGTTACTAAATTAGGGTTTCTCTGTAAAATCCCCTAGTTTAGGTCAAATTTCCAAGCAAGATAAGTCAAAATGCTAGCTTCAAATGGCTTCTTGGCCAACATGAAACTTGTAGAGGATCTCAAGACCTTTAATTTGAGTGGTGGAAGACCTCAAGGAGATTTATAGAACTCAAGTTATGGTCCTTACAAGTTACAGGTCATCTGGGGTGTCTGAGTTTTTGTCTGTGAAAGTGACTTGACTTCCAAGCTAGTTTTGCCCCTCAAGGAGATTTCAAATGAATTCTTGGTCAACATAAGAATTGTTCCTCATTGTCTTAGCTTTCTAGAATGGTATGGCATGCCTTCATATGATGTGGAGAACTCAACTTATGGTCTTGACAAGCAAAGGGTATTTTGGGTATTTGTGAATTACAGGTCATTTTAACCTATGTCCAAAACTCATACAAGGAGGCCTCAAATGGAAAAACTTACAACATCAAACTTGCTCCAAATGGGATTTTAAGTCTAGAAAGAAGGTCACAAGTTATTGGAGAAGCTCATAGCATGATGTTACATAATTGGTCAAAATATGAACTAAAAAGGCTTATAAAGTGAATAATTTCAAAGTGAAAAATGGTTTGGGAGACTTACAAGTCCAAATGGAGACTTCCAATATATGATTTTGAATGGAAAAACAATTCTAAGAACAATGGTTCACACACTTTTTTGAGTTTAGAAGGAAAAAATGAAGTTATCCATGGTTGCTTACCTTTTAAGAAACATAATCAAAATGAGCCAAAGTTTGAAAACAAGGGAATGTGCAAGATGGATCTAGAATGTACCATTGGAGTCTATATATTCATGAAAGATGAATTTGGCAAGGGTTGGCCTCATTTGCACCAAGAATTCCACAAAGTTCTCATACTTTTTCATAAAAGTTTCATTCCAAATCTCTCAAATTCTTCATCAATCTTCTTCAAGATCAATTCAATTTTACTCCATCATCATCTTAGATCATAATTGAAGCAAGGTTTTGGTAGTTCTCATCCATTTTCGAGTGTTTCTTCCATTAACATCAAAATCACAAGTTCAAGTGAATTGCATGATTCAAGCAAGGAACCTCCAAAATTGTGCATACAGAATTGAGTATTGAATTGGTGGATCAAGATCCAAGTCTCAAAAGCCTCATATCCTCCATTTCCATAGCTGTTTTCAAGGTTTCTCATCAGGTAAGTTTTCATTCGATTAGCTTGATTCTGTTGGTTTCACATGATTTTATTAGTGTAGACTTGATCTAGGTGGTTAGGAGATTAAGTTAGATGATTTTGGAAAGGATTGGTGATGGTTAGTGACAGGTGTAACAAACTGTTGGTGCTTATATCTCTTAGATTAGTGCATCATAATTGTAGCGTGATTGATCAAATTAATCTCCATTAGTTGGAGTTCAGTTAGGCTAAGTTTGGGGAAGAATGGTGATGATGCATATCAGTATGATTTCATGATGATCAGTTTTTACCTCGATCGGGTTGAGAGATTCTGTGAGTTTCAGACTGAGCTAGTGGTATAGGATTGTAGAGGGGAAGATCCTGAGCAACTTTCGTGTTTATGGCGTGATGATTCGTGGCTTGGAGATGGAGAACAGAGAGGTGGAATGTAGCTCGTGCATGAGCTCGCATGGCAGAAACCCTAGGTTCAGTTGAATGGAGGAAGAAGAAATAATCATAGCCCTTCATGTTGTGTTGGACTTTTGACTCATTGAGCCATCGTGTGGCTGGCATTTAATCTGAGCATTTGGAGGGAATGGAAGCCTGGCCAAAACGCACCGTTTCATTAATTGAAACGGGCGGGCCTGAGTTGAATTTTGTTATTCCCACCCCCGTGTTAGGCCCAAAACCAAGTTTGAACGTGTTTCTGTTACTATTCTTACCCCCAACGCGTTGTGGTTATTTCTTTGAATTCTGAGTGAACTCTGGGCTTTGATAAAACGCTACCAACACCCCCTGTTTGCTGGCCCAATGTATTTGAACTGGGGCGAGTTCCTATTCTGACCCCCCTCCCTCATTTTATTTGGTTTATTTGTTTTAATTCATTTTAATTTTTACCATTTTCATTAATTCATAAATAATTCATAAAAAATGCTTTTTAATCCATTCTTTTTACCATATTTTCATTAAAATGTCTAGAATATTGTAGAAAAATAAAATTGCATTTTTAGTTTTATTTCATATTTTTTACATATTTTCTAAATAAATGTCACATTAAATAATTCATTTCATGCATCATTTTTATGATTTTTGTTCTCTCACATGCTTTGATATTTTTTGATCATTCTTTTCATATTGTTTAGATGAGATATTAGGCTTGTAGAAATATTTTAGTTCCCATTTTTAGAGGTTAATTTTAGGTGATTAATAAATGCTTGAATATCATGAGCAAAACTAGGGTTTAGGTGACAACTTAGGAGTTTGATTTCATTTCCCTTAGGACTTAGGGTTTGAATAGATTAGTTATGGGACTATAGGGGCTATGGGTAGTTATTAGATCCCTTAGAGAACAGTTAGGATTCCCCTACTGCTATTATTACTGTCTGTATATCTGTTGTCTGGTGTGGTGTGCCCTCTGGGGATTGTTGCTTGTTTGATTGGGTATTGGGTTTGCCTGGGGCCCTGGGGAAGCTGAAGATTTGTGAAGATGAAGCTATTGGAGATTCAAAGATTGAAGATCAACTGTCAGAGTTGAGGAGGAGTTTCTTGCTGGCAGATGCTGAGGAGATTAGGGTTTAGGAGCTAGGCAGAGCTCTAGATTAGAAATTTTGTTTCTCAAACATGGATTGCCTTGTCTGCATCCATTCTTCTCTGTGATTCAGAGTCTCTCTAAGACACTCACCCCCTTCCTTGGGAAGGCTTGGTGATAGTGTCTATGAGATAGAACTCTTGAGAGAAAATGTCTCTTGTGTTAGAAGCAGTCTGTTCACCACCTTTGGTAGTCAGCTGATTGCTTAACACCCAATTCACTCTTGTGACTGATCCCTCATCCTGGAGGTTTGAGCTTGAAGAAAAGCCATTGCAGATGGAAGACTGATGATCAAAGCCCTTGCCTGAAGGCCATGAAGATGGAGATTGATGCTTGTTGAAGCCTGTAGCTGAATGGAGATTGCTTGAAGCCAGATGTTGATTCAGAGCTGCTGATGCTGTTTCTTTTGCTGTTGTATTTTATTGCTGATGTATTGATTGGTTTTCTGGACTGTATTGTTTGCTGTTTACCCTGTTGGGTTGAAAGTGAAGCCTGTTCACTTTCGCCTATTGTTTTCTAGGTTCGAGGTTGAGTGGGACTCCCTTGCCTCGCTTGTGCTGTTGCATCCATGCATTTTACTGCTTTACTGTATATATCTGGTATTGTTTCTGTTTCTGCCTATCCCGTAGGATCTCTGTTTCTCTCTGTGCAAGAGAGGAGCATGATAGACACTAGGTCTTAACCCATGCATGATAACATTAGGTTAGTTTGTTTCCCTTCGCAACCGTAGGTTAGAGTTCTGTCTCTTTCTTTCTCAAAACAAACAGAAAAAACACATAAAGATTTCAAACTCAATAAAAGACACTTCTTCCGTAAAAGAATGTGAACTCATCAAAACGTCATTTTTGTCCGCTTGGACCGCTAATCAGAAAACCTTTTTCAGAAGGAATAAAATCAACCAAGACAAGCTTGTGTCGTACGTGGCCCGAACTACGTTTGCTCTGATCTTTCATGCTGTATGAAAGTACGTAGGCATAGGATGCGATATCCTAGCGAGCAACCTTCCCCTCCTTTCCCGTAGGTAGGCGAACTACGTTGACTCTGATTTCTCGTTCCAGACGGGAATACGTAGGCATAAAGTGCGATACTTTGCCGAGTCATTTTTATTTTCATTTTATTTTATTTTTCACCCTTGACCTATAGTTTAGATAGAATAACAATCCATACCCGAAAACAAGCGTGGATCCCGTCGAGTACGACGGACGTGAGGGGTGCTAATACCTTCCCCTTGCGTAACCGACTCCCGAATCCAGGTTTTGGTTGCGACGACCATACCTTTCCCGTGTTGTGCGAGGTTTACTCTGAGCGTTTCCTTTCCCTCCCGTGGGATAAATAACGCACGGTGGCGACTCTTTTGTCAGCCGGCGCCGATTTTCGCAGTAGCGACAGCTGGCGACTCTGCTGGGGATCCAACGTCCCCTGGCTGCTAAGGACTGCGATGGTTCTTATGCATTTGGGATCCAACGTCCCTTGAGAGAGTCAATCCTAACGCTTGTTTTCCCGTCGAGGATTCTGTATGGAGTTATTGTATATTTCTAACCTTGTATTTTCAGCTTTATATATTGTTTATTATTGCTGTATTGGGGTGTGACGGGTGTTCTGATATTGAGAGATAAGCCGGACCTGGGCTTGAGTGCACCTAGAATTAGAGTAGAAATTAGTGGGCGCCCGCTTGCTTTGCTTGCTTTGGTGTCCCATGAAATCTACACTCAGACGAGGTTCCTCTGGTTGGCCTCCTGCCCCTTCCTTTGGTTGGCGTGGGTTGCTGGTTAGTTGGATTGTCGACTCTGGGGACCGATCATTTGGAAGTTGGCTGAGTGAGGCCTCTTCAGGATTTGATGATGCCACTCCTTCTGGGAATCGTATCATCAACCCTGAAAGTCTGTGACGCCGACGACCGCATAGGATGCCGTACCTTGTGCCAGTTATAGGGCCACCCACCTGTGAGGGGAACCAGGGCTATGCAGGTAACTAGACCTCCAGACTACCGGTTATTTCCTGATCAGAGATCCGGGTTATTTATGGAGAGTTATGAGGTCTGCCAGAGACCATTTGGAGATTTATTCTGAGGTCTGTCAGAGACCATTGGGAGAGCTATGAGGTCTGTCAGAGACCAGTTGGAGATGTGTTATGAGGTCTGTCAGAGACCAGTTATAGATGGGATTTGAGGTCTATCAGAGACCAGTGAGTTATGGTTTGAGGTCTGTCAGAGACCAGTGTTGGAGTTTTATTTTAGGTCTATCTGAGACCGGGGTTTGATGACTTCTGGACGGTCTATCTGAGACCTTTCTTGATTGGGTTTAGGCTATTCAGCTGCAGCTCTGGTCCCTGTTGAATGTTACTTGCATTGCATTGCTTGCATATCCATTACCATTTGCATTTCACTAATGTGTGTCTGTGCTGCAGGTGCATTTGCATTTCCCTAGTTCTAGTGCCCAGACTTCTGAATATTTGATCATGACTAGCTTAAGGAGAACAGTTGCCTACAAATTGCCTACGCCAGATATTGTTCCTTTACTGGGGTTGATCTCTCTTGCTGATGAGAGTGTTCGTAGGAGTTTCCGGATGAGCTATGGTAGATTATTGAGATTGGTGTGCAAACCTACAGAGGTAGAGTTAGATGGGCTGTATGCTTTGATGCAATTCTATGACCCTGCTTTGAGGTGTTTTACGTTCTCTGATTTTATTATGGGACCAACCTTGGAGGAATACGCTGAGTATGTTGAGCTGCCTGTGCAGAACCAGGTTCCATTCATTCATTATGATGCCAAACCCAAGCCGGAGGAATTAGCAAAAGCCTTGCATGTTGATACTTCTGAACTTGTGACTACTGTTTCCCGTGGAGTTCCAGGCTTCTCATTTCAGTTCTTAGTTGGTAAAGCCCAAGAGTACGCCAAGAATGGGTGCTGGGTTGCTTTCAATGCTGTGTTGGCCTTGTGCATTTATGGCATAGTACAATTCCCCAATATACCGGATTTTGTGGATTTCGATGCTTTCTACTTGTTTGCCGCTGGTAATCCTGTGCCTACTTTACTCGGAGATCTCTACCATTCACTGCATTACAAGAATGAGAAGGGAAGAGGGAAGAATGTTCATCTGTGTGTACCCTTATTGAGTATGTGGTTTGAGAGTCACCTTCCTAAGAGAAGATCCGCTGCAGAGACTACAGTTCCAGTTGGTTGGCCGGAGCGTTTGATGAGGTTATTGTCGGAAGATATGGAGTGGTTTGATAGGGACCTGTTGGGATCGGAGCTCATCTTCAGCTGTGCTGGGTACCCTAATGTGCCATTGATAGGAAGGAAGGGGTGTATCAATTACAACCCTTCTCTATTCATTCGCCAGTTCGGATATGCACTGAAGAATCCACCTCAAGAGGAGGAAGTACAGGAATCTCTGTACTTCACGGGAGATTTGAAGGGGGAATTATTAGCCAAGTTGCGACGTGCCTGGACGAGTATTAACCACAAAGGGAAGCCGTTGTTGGGAAAGAATGACTGTCAGGCCTATGCACCTTATAGAGCTTGGATTCAGGAGAGGGCTAGTCAGTTGAAGATGCCGTTTCCAGATGCACCAATTCTTGATCCTATTCCGGTAGAAGAGCCGACTACTGTTTCTAGAGAAGCATATGAACAGGTTGTGAAGGAGAAAGAAGCCCTGATGAAGATTAACGAAGGGTTAGAGCAAGAGTTAGCCCAGGCGCGCAGCGAGAAGAACAAGGCCGTATATGCTTTCCAACAACAGATTGAGCTGGTGAACAGGTTAGGAGCCGAGTTGACCGAGGAAAAGAAGAAGCGCGAACGTCTGGGGCAAGAGTTCAGAAGCTCCCATGACATGCTGGAATCAAAAAAGAAGGCGCTCGACGCAGCACACCGAGAGATATCCTCTTGCAACAAGACTTGGAATGCTACACTCACCAACAACAAGAAGAGGGAAGATAAGCTGAAGCAGCAAATTTTCGACCTCGAGGAGAAGTTGAAGTCTAGCATCAAGAAGTGTGAGGAAGAAGTGATGAACCGGTATAGTGTCCAGCATGCACTGAACAAGGCAATCAAATCTAGAGATGAAGCAGTGTCCCAGAAGCGAAAGTTAGAAGATTGCTTCGGAGAAGCAACATGGGAAGAAACTGCTGAAGACGTACGCCGTATCCTTAAGAAGAGAAACCAGCTTGTTGAAGGGCTGCTTGATCGGCCAAGCCATCCGGAGACCAAGAAGTTGATAGAGGAGTACCAGACTTTTGGGAGGATCTGATCATTCCATTATTTGTATGCTTTATTTGCATAGTGCTGACCATCACCAGGATTGTTGGTTGAGGTCATGCCATCTTTGTACTCTCAGAGATATTGTACCCTGGGCTTATTGATTCTCTCTGTTATATATGAGGCTTTCTATGATTCAGCTCCGATATTCCTATTGTCAACACTGTCACCGCACCGGCACCTTCGCACTAGAACTGGGGGAATGAACTTCCCTAATGCACAGGCACATTGCATTGCATTCATATTCATCTTGCATAACAGGTAATATATGAATGGTGTCTTATCTCTTGCTCTGCATCAGGTACTTAACAGGATTCCAGATCAACATCCGCACCGCTATTCTACACGATCCAACTGTCGGAAAGTCATGGACCAGATTCAGAACGAGATGCAGGATGTACGCGAGAAGCTCGCCCTCTTCATGCAGACCATGGAGGCTATAGCAAAAGGGCAAGAGAATTTGCAGGCCATGGTCCAGCCTCTATTGGCTCGCAACGCTGGTCATGGTAACGAAGATCATCAGTCTGTCCGGGTTGATACTGCTCATGGAGACGGCACTCCCACGCCAGTGGCTCCGCCTGTCGTCAATGTGAATGCTGCTAACGTCAACAACGCTACCGCTGCTGTGAATGGTAACGTCGGAGTTGGAAATGAAACTGCTGTCCATAACGCTGGGCCGGGTGATGTCAATATGGGAGATAATCTCGGAGGTAATGGCTTTGTCAACGCTGGGTTCGGATTCAACGATCAGGGATTCGACAATACTGGCAAGTATGGCTTTAATGCTCAAGGCTTTGGGCAAGATGGTTATGGTATGGTCAATCAGGGCTACGGAGGTTTTGGAAACGGAAACGGTGCTGGTTTTATGGCTGGTGGTCCTGCTGGAGGTGTTCAAGGGTATGGCAACAGAGGCCGAGTTCCGGGGATGAATCAGGTCAGAGCTGGACGTAATAATGCGTATGATGGATACGGGGCTGGAAACGGTATGTGGCAAGAGGATCAGCAGGAGGACGCCTTCTCTGGAGGGGGTTTTGACGGGCCGATGGATGATTCTCAAAAGATTAGAATGCTGGAAGAGCAAATGAAAGGAGTCCTAAACCAGAGTGCTGTGGGTCTGGACATGGCAACTATGGGCTTGGTACCTGGCTTGAGGGTGCCCATTAAATTCAAAGCGCCTGCGTTCGATAAGTACAAAGGAGATACATGTCCGAAGGTTCATGTACGAGCTTATTACAGAAAGATGTCTGCATACTCCACTGACGAAAGAATGCTCATGCATTTCTTTCAGGATAGTCTATCGGGTCCTTCCTTAGAGTGGTACATGGGGTTGGAGCCCACTGATATCAAGACTTGGAAGCAATTAGCAGAGGCGTTCGTAGCCCATTACAAATATAACAGTGATCTGGCACCCAATCGGGTCCAGTTGGCCGGGCTTTCGCAGAAGAAGGGGGAGAGTTTTAAAGAATACGCGCAAAGGTGGCGCGATATGGCTGCCAGGGTTCGTCCTCCTGTCGAAGATAAAGAAATGAACGATATGTTTGTCGGCACATTCACCGGGCTGTTTCATGATATGTTGTTTCATACGTCTCTGGCTAGTTTTTCAGACCTGATTCTGATGGGTGAAAAGATTGAGCGGAACATTAAGCAAGGAAAGTTCCAAGTCGATGAATCAACTGCATCTGGCAGTAATAGGAAAGCTTATGGTGGGCGCCGTCAGGGCGAAGCTAGCGCGGTATTTGGAGGCCGAGGCCGAGGCCGAGGCAGGGGAAGAAATCCATATCGTCAGCAGCAGCAAGTGTCGAGTGTTACTATTCCGTATCAACAGCAACCAATCCAGCAACAACAACAGGTTCAGCAGCAACCAATGCCACAGCAGCAGCAGCCTCAGCAGGGGGCACAGCAAGCTCAGAGAAAATTCCAGGGTGGTAAGCCGAGAAAGGTGTTCGAGAAGCCTCCCTCTAACTATGCTGATTTATTGCAGACCTTGTTGGGATTGAATCTGGTAGAGAAAAGAACCTTGGCACCGATAACGGGAGCTCCCCCGTTCGGCTATGATGCAAATAGGCGCTGCGAGTTTCATTCTGGGGCCCCGGGCCATGATATAGAAGGTTGTCATGCTTTTAAGCACGTTGTGCAGGATCTCTTGGACAACAAGTCTATCAACTTCGGAACGACCGGTGCGAATATAGTCCAGAAACCCATGCCTAATCATGGGGCGAACGCCGTACTGACTGAGGAAGGGCTGAATCTGATTATGAATGTTGAGGATTTAAAGACGCCGCTGAGCGAAATAAAGAGCCGACTGTTGCAAGGAGGTGTTTACCCGGGTTGTAATGAGTACTGCTTAGATTGTTGGGCCCTGTCTGGGGGGTGTGAGGATTTGAAGAAAGGCATTCAGGCCTTGATTGATGAAGGTGTATTGCAGTTTGATAGAACAGCAACTGATGAGCCGGCAGGGGCAGTAATGGATAATCAGAGTGATGTTGCCACAGTGACAATTCCTAGGAAGACGATCACCATTTCAGCACCAGTTCAGCGACCACCGATTACTATAACTAAAGCCGGGCCAATCCCGTATGAGAACACGAAGGCGGTCCCATGGTCATATGGGCTAGAGGTGTATTGTGACGGGATTAAAATCGATGTTAACAAGCAGTCAGTGGAGGTTGTGGATAATGTTGTGGGCTCAGGAGGCATGACAAGAAGCGGCAGGATCTTTACATCTCCTGAAGTAGAGGCTGAAAGGATAGCGAAAGGAAAAGGGAAAGCGGTTGAAAATGTTCCGATACAAGCAAATGAAAAAGAAGCAGCGTCGAAGGACGTAGAGGAATTCATGCGCTTAATTCGGAAAAGCGATTATAAAATCGTGGAGCATCTGCAGCAAACGCCATCCAAAATATCTATTCTGTCATTGCTGTTGTGTTCGGAAGCTCACCGAAATGCTTTGCTGAAAGTCCTGGACACTTCTTTTGTACCACAGGATGTCTCCGTAAACCAGCTAGAAGGAGTATTGGCACATGTAAATGCGGGCCACAGTCTGGGCTTTACTGATTTCGACTTGACTCCGAAAGGAAGGGATCATAATATGGCATTACATGTATCCGTTGAGTGCAGAGGGTCGACAATGTCGCACGTATTGGTTGACACCGGGTCGTCTTTGAATGTGCTGCCTAAGAAGGCTATGATGAAGCTGGATGTTCGAGGGATTTTGTGTACACCAAGTGATTTGGTAGTCAGAGCGTTTGACGGCACGCGGAGAACAGTCTTCGGATCGATCACCTTGCCTCTGCAAGTGGGGCCGGAAGTGTTTGCAACTGAGTTTTATATCATGGATATACAGCCTGCGTACAGCTGCTTGCTGGGAAGACCTTGGATTCACGGGGCAGGGGCAGTTACGTCTACCCTGCATCAGAAGTTAAAGTATATGGTCGGAGACAGTGTAGTCACCGTGTGCGGAGAAGAAGACATCCTGGTCAGCCATCTATCTTCGTTTAAATATGTGGAAGTCGACGGGGAGATCCACGAGACGCCATGCCAGGCATTCGAAGGTTTGCGCATTAAGGACAAGAGTCCCGGGCCAAGCAAAGTGCCAGAGATAGCTGTTTCTTCGTATAAAGAAGCCCAAGCGCTAGTGAAGGCAGGAGAAGCCACGGGCTGGGGCAAAGTATTGGACATTCCGGTGAAAATGGACCGGTTCGGACTGGGGTACCGACCGTCGTCATCAACTCCTTCTGTGGGGGCCCCTCATTTCAGAAAGTCAATCACCGTCTCTGCCAGTGGAGTATGTCATGAAGCTGTCAATGCTGCTTCGGAGTCTGATGAAGGGGACAGCGACTGTGATATGGATGCCTGGATTCAGCCAAGCACGCCAGGACAAGGACTGTGCAACTGGTCTATTCAGGAGCTTGTTCCTGTGACTTTTAAACAGTAATGCTTTGCTTTATTAATTGTTGAATAATCTGATGTCTTGCCCGGGGCATCGGGATTTGCTTAGGGCTGTGTTGTTATAAACATTGCTTCGTTAATCATTAAATAAATGGCGTTTTTTTTCATGTGTAAATACTGTAATCCCTGTCTTTCTGGTTTTGTATTTTTCAATAAAATGGCAACGTGGTTATCCGCTTTATACGCATTTTGAAGCACTTAACCCTTTCTTTTGCAGGATAACATTTTCAGATGACATCCTTGAACCACCTATGACTCGTCCCGACTTCGAGCACCCGGTATTCCAGACCGAAGAAGAGGTTGTCGAAGATAGCGACGTTCCTGAAGAACTGTCTTGGTTGGTGAAGCAAGAGGAAAGAGCCATTCTGCCTCACGACGAGGTTATCGAAATTATCAATTTGGGGACGGAAGGGGTTGAGAAGAATATTCGTATCGGAGCTGCACTGCAGAGTGATATCAAGCGAAAACTGGCTGAAATGCTCCGAGAATATAATGATGTATTCGCTTGGTCGTATCAGGATATGCCAGGGCTCGATACAGATATGGTTGTGCATCGTCTGCCACTGAAAGAAGACTGCCCGCCTGTCAAACAAAAACTTCGCAGAACTCGACCAGATATGGCAATGAAGATCAAAGAGGAGGTTCAGAAACAGTGGGACGCTGGGTTCCTGGCTGTGACGAAGTATCCCTCATGGGTTGCCAACATCGTACCAGTGCCAAAGAAAGATGGCAAGGTTCGAATGTGCGTGGATTATAGAGATTTGAATAAAGCAAGCCCAAAAGACGATTTTCCACTTCCTCATATTGATGTATTAGTTGATAATACCGCTCAATACTCTGTATTCTCCTTCATGGATGGCTTTTCAGGCTATAATCAAATTAAAATGGCGCCAGAGGATATGGAGAAGACTACTTTCATAACACCGTGGGGAACATTTTGCTACAAAGTGATGCCCTTTGGTTTGAAAAATGCTGGGGCAACATATCAGCGTGCGATGACGACTCTTTTTCATGATATGATGCATAAAGAGATCGAAGTTTATGTTGACGATATGATTGCCAAATCCCAGACAGAGGAAGAGCATCTGGTGAATCTGTTGAAGTTGTTTAAAAGACTTAGGAAGTTCAGGCTGAGGCTGAACCCTAACAAATGCACCTTCGGGGTGAGATCGGGTAAACTCCTGGGGTTCATAGTAAGCGAAAGAGGAATAGAGGTCGATCCTGCTAAAATAAAAGCGATTCAAGAAATGCCGACGCCTAAAACAGAGAAAGAGGTGCGCGGGTTTTTGGGGAGATTGAACTACATTGCTCGGTTCATATCTCACCTAACGGCCACGTGTGAACCATTATTCAAGTTGCTAAAGAAAGATCAAGCTGTAACGTGGAACGATAATTGTCAAAAGGCGTTCGACAAAATAAAGAAGTATCTGCAGGAGCCTCCTATTTTGATACCCCCAGTGGCAGGGAGACCCTTGATAATGTATTTGACGGTTCTTGAGGGAAGCATGGGTTGTGTTCTCGGTCAACACGACGAGACGGGGAGAAAAGAGCATGCAATTTACTATTTGAGTAAGAAATTTACAGACTGTGAATCTCGATACTCAATGCTGGAGAAAACTTGTTGCGCGCTAGCCTGGGCCGCCAAGCGTTTGAGGCAGTACATGCTGAATCATACAACCATGCTCATCTCGAAGATGGACCCAATCAAATATATATTTGAAAGCAGGCGTTGTCAGGTAGAATTGCCCGGTGGCAGATGATCTTGACTGAGTACGATATTCAGTACGTCTCGCAAAAGGCCATAAAGGGGAGTGTGTTGTCTGAGTATCTGGCGGAGCAGCCTATTGAAGAGTATCAATCGATGAGATTTGACTTTCCTGACGAGGATATCATGTATCTCAAGATGAAGGATTGCGAAGAGCCGTTACCAGACGAAGGACCAGAGCCGGGGTCCAAATGGCAGATGATATTTGACGGAGCTGTGAATGCTTACGGTAGCGGAATAGGGGCAATTATCACTACGCCGCACGGGTCGCACATCCCGTTTACTGCCCGATTGACCTTTGCTGTTACCAACAATGAGGCAGAATACGAAGCTTGTATAATGGGGCTTGAAGAAGCCATTGATTTGCGAATCAAACATTTAGACGTATACGGAGACTCAGCTCTGGTAGTGAATCAGATCAAAGGGGAATGGGAGACACGGCAGCCCAATTTGATACATTATATGAATTATGCCAGGAGATTGTTGCCTTTCTTCGACAAGGTTGAGTTGCATCACGTGCCGCGGGCAGAAAATCAAATGGCTGACGCCCTTGCCACCTTGTCTTCCATGTACAAGGTCAATTTCTGGAACGAAGCTCCCCAAATCACTATCTCTCGGTTGGACAGGCCAGCTTATGTATTTGCTATTGATGAAGCGTCTGATGGCAAACCGTGGTATTTTGATATCCTTAATTTCCTGAAGAATAAAGAGTATCCGGCTGGGGCATCTAGTCAAGATCAGAAGACTCTCAGGAGATTAGCGGGTAATTTCTATTTGAACCCGGATGGCGTCTTATACAGAAGAAACCACGACTTGGTGTTGTTGCGTTGTGTAGACGAGAAAGAGGCAAAGCTTCTCATGGAGGAAATTCACGAAGGTGCATTTGGCACGCATGCTGGTGGACATGCTATGACGAGAAAACTGCTGCGGGCAGGTTACTTTTGGCTGACGATGGAAACTGATTGTTTCAAATTTGCAAGAAAGTGCCACAAGTGCCAAATTTATGCTGACAAAATACATGTGCCTCCGAGTCCTCTAAATGTGATGTCATCTCCATGGCCATTCTCAATGTGGGGAATCGATATGATTGGAAAGATTGAGCCGACGGCTTCTAACGGGCATCGGTTCATCCTCGTAGCAATCGATTATTTCACCAAGTGGGTGGAAGCAGCGTCTTACGCAAATGTAACGAAGCAAGTGGTGGCTAGATTCATCAAGAGAGATATCATTTGCCGATACGGGATTCCCGAGCGGATAATCACGGATAATGGTTCAAACCTGAACAACAAAATGATGAAGGAGCTCTGTCAGAATTTCAAGATCGAACATCACAACTCCTCCCCTTACCGACCCAAGATGAATGGCGCTGTCGAAGCGGCCAATAAAAATATCAAGAAGATCGTCCAGAAAATGGTGGTGACTTATAAAGATTGGCATGAAATGCTACCTTTCGCTTTGCACGGTTATCGTACGACGGTACGCACATCAACCGGGGCAACTCCGTTCTCGTTGGTATACGGAATGGAAGCGGTATTACCATTGGAAGTTGAGATCCCTTCTCTGAGGGTATTGCGAGACGTTCAGCTGGACGAGGCAGAATGGGTAACGAACAGATTGAACCAACTGAGTTTGATGGATGAGAAGAGGCTAGCTTCTCTGGCATACGGTCGTTTGTATCAAAGACGAATGAAGAAAGCGTACGACAAGAAAATACTTCCGCGAAGCTTTCAGACGGGCGACCTTGTGCTGAAAAGGATTCTCCCGCCGCAAGCAGATCACAGGGGCAAGTGGACCCCCAACTACGAAGGGCCATACGTTGTCAGTAAGGTCTTTTCAGGGGGAGCTTTGTTGCTGTCCACCATGGACGGGGAAGACTTTGCATCACCTGTGAATTCGGACGCGGTTAAAAAATACTTTGCTTAAAATAGACCCGCTGGACAGAAAAAAGAGAGTCCAGGCAAAAATGGGGCATCCTGGCGAACCAAAAACAGAATGAAAGGTTCGGGCAAAAGTTAGGGATAAAATTGAAAAAATGTACACCCGCGAAGTTGAAAACCTACACTGGGCGGCTTCGGCAAAAAGGGGTATCCCGGTGAACTGAAAACCCGTAAAGGGCGGTTCACGCAAAAGTTAGGGATTTGAAAAGCAAATGACTGCGGTCCGAATTCGAATTCAATGAGCATCTATGCGGGAGAATATATTTGAGGAATTAGTTATCGAATACAACCTCTTCAGAAGTAGGGATACCGGGAAAGTATAAGAGTCGGACGAGTCATGGGAGGATCAGTTCGTGGTGTTCATCTGCATCCAGTTGCCGACGTGTGTACAAAATTTAATTTGTCAATATTTATGCTTCTTGTGAATACTTGCATACTTGTATATTTGCTTTGCGTAGCTTCCTCTTTTCAGGAGTTACATCCCGTGTACAAAAACTCCGCCCATTCAGGGGCCCAATCAATGAAAATGTGTTATTCAGTACTTGATGCCTGTTCTTTACTGTTTTGCGCATGATAAAACGCCTAAGTTTATTGAAGCTAGCATGAGTATAACATTACTGGCCCTTGCCAACAATTGTTAAAGCTTTGAATTAACTGAGTGTAACGTCACTAACCTGAATCGATTTGGATGGAATAGGCTTGTCGTGCTTTGTTTGTGTTGTTGCAGGTTTCATAACTGTACGAGGAAGGTGATCAAAAGATTGCAATAGTGAAAGGCTTGATCCCCACGCAGGTCATGCATGTTCTTCCTGAAGAAGGATAGAATTCTCCAGCTAGCCGTAGCTTATCCAAAGGACGTGCTCCAGAGAAGTTACTCGTCTTCAGCAGAGTTTAGTGATTCCGAGATCGTAAGGCTGTATTCCGACAGGTTCATCTCCCCACGCAGGGTCAGGCACTCTTCCCCAGTGGAGTCAGTTAATTTTCCCCAAGAGAATCCAGCCATCCCCAGCGGAGTTCTCTTTTCAGTAAATGTTCTTTCCTTCCAGTGGAATTCGAAGGTCAAGACTCTCCAAAGCAGAGTTGATGGCGGTTCCTGTCATTTATTTTGTCAGAGATACTGGTGATATCGGTTCACGTTCCAGCAGAAAGTCCGATCGTGCTGTGCGCATCTGCTATTCCTCAGCAGAGTTATTTTCCCAGCAGGGGGTTACTTCAACAAGACGTGTGGTTTGAGTTCCCAACTTCCCAGCAGGGTCGACTTCACCCTACCAGCATTTATTTTGCTGGAATAACTTTGTAGCATCAGGCTATCCCCGGCGAGTCGACGTTATTCTTCCAGCATTTATTTTGCTGAAGCAGTTTTTGTATTATAGCAGTTCAGGTGGGGAGAGCTCTTGCTCAAATAAATCACCAAACAGTCAAGATCTCGGCAGGAGATATTCAATGACAATGTCAGTTTCGGCGGTATTCCCCCACAGAGTTATCGTGATAAAACTCTCTTTGTCTCCAGCAGAGTCATTTATGCAAATGTATCTTATTTTCCCCAGCCAGAGTGGCCAGGATAAGAATCTCCTTATTCCCAAGCAAAGTTCGTTTGTCATCAACGAGTCGCATGAATCAGAATTTCAGAGACCACCGCCGGTTATCAGAGCAGGCGTCCGATGGTTGGTTTTCAGACATCCCCAGTAGAGTTCATCTCGAAGTCGCTGTCACGTCAGTGCTGAGCAGTTTGTGGGTAAGGATCATTGAAGAATTAAGTCCTGACATGGACCATTTACTCCTAGAATGACGGGATTTCTTCAGAAGTGGGCGTCCTAACGTGGACAGGTTTGTTTTACCGGATTGGTAAGGTGCGTTAATCCTGACGTGGATAGATTTGGTCTCTCGAAATTTGGAGAAAAGGAGGTCATGACGTCGACAAAAGATTGGTTACTCTTCGCGTTGGTGTCCTGACGTGGATCATTTGTTTTCAACAGATATCTTTATTCGTAATGGAGAAATGTGCGTCCTGACGTGGACAAGTTTGTAGTTCTTTGTGATGACAAGATACAAGAGTCCTGACGCGGACAAATTTATCCTTCTTCGTGTTGTTGGCAAAGTGTAAGTCCTAACGCGGATATTTCCCCAGCAAGTCGAAGACGCGTGAGTCCTTACGTGGACAAGTCTTATTTCCTCAGTGAGTCGAAAACGCCTGAGTCCTAACGTGGACGAATCAAGACGAGATCAGTGTCCTAACGCGGGCAGATCAAAGAGATTATTATTCCTAACGTGGAAAGATGTAGTCCTTACGCGGACATATCAACAGAGGTGATTCCTAACGTGGAAAGACGGAGATTCCTAACGCGGAAAAGATGGAGTCCATACGCGGACGTATCAGAAGTGATTCCTAACGTGGAAATGACAGTATTCCTAACGTGGAAAAAAGAGAGTCCTTACGTGGACAGATTAAGATGGCATTCCTTACGTGGAAAAATGAGTCCTGACGCGGACAAATCAGAAAGAAGTTGGTATTCCTTACGTGGAAAGATTGAGTCCTGACGCGGACATATCAAGATTAATTCCTGACGGGGAAAGAAATGGATTATTCCTGACGTGGAAAAGTTTAGTCCTGACGTGGGCAGATCAAGGTTTGATTCCTAACGTGGAAAGATCAGAGTCCTTACGTGGACATATCAAGAGCATTCCTTATGTGGAAGAAAAATGGTTTCCTTACGTGGAAAGACGAGTTTGTTCCTTACGTGGAAGAGTTTAGTCCTGACGAGGACAGATCAAAGAAGATATTCCTAACGTGGAAGAAGGAAATTAGTCCTTACGTGGACAGATGCAAGAAAAGTTGAGTCCTGACGTGGACAAGTTCAGAAATAGTTGTATTCCTTACGTGGAAAGATCGGAGTCCTGACGCGGACATGTCAAATGGCATTGGAGTCCTTACGTGGACAGATTGATATAGTTTCCTAACGCGGAAAGAAGATTGCTTCCTAACGTGGAAAGATAAAAGCGTTACTCCTAACGTGGACGATGTGATTCCTAACGTGGACAGTTTACGGAAATGCAGATGAATTATCCCCAGCGGAGTTGCCGAGACTTTTCTGGATTAGCAGCAAGTGGAGTCCTAACGTGGACAGATTTAGTTGAGATTTCTTCGTATTGATGACAGACAGAGTCCTAGCATGGACAAGCAAGCAATCTGTTATGACAGAATCCTCTTCAGAACGATGAAGACAATCCCCAGCACGGTCGCGCGAGATCAGTGGGTTACTCTAACAGTCAGATTCAGCTGATGAATGTCATTCCGCAAGCAGGAGCGCAGTTTATTTCTGCGGTTGGCAAATTTCTGGTTTCACTAGTATTCAACCGTCTCGTACCGCGAATGTCTGAAGGCTCCGGGCTCTTCATCCAATCGGGTCCAAGTCGCTTGAATAGGGGCAGCTGTTGCACCCTAAAATTTGCTCAACCTTATTCCTTGGATTTATGTTTCATTATCATTAGCATTTGCATATAGGGTCATGTACATAGACTAACCATCTGCATAGCATAAGCATAGCAAGTCATTCAACAGGGGACCAATCATTATTTTCATCTCTAGAGGCCTAGCAAGAGGTTATTATTCCAATTCAATCTCATTCAAGTCATCAGGAAAGAATTTGAAAGCAAGGAGTTCAGCAGATCAAGCCTTGAGTCCATCTCCTAGCTGAGGGTATCTGAGGATCAACAAGAGGGTTGTGAGCTGTGGAGTGAAGGTATGGAGAGCATCTAGACCTTATGAGAGACTTACAAAGTCATTTGGAGAAGAAAGCAAGTCATTGATGAAAGCACAAGAGCTATAGTGGAAGACAGTCAACTAGGGTTTCATCTGGGTCAACCCTAGGTCAACCCTAGGTCAATTGACTGACTTAAGAGGGCATTCAAGTCTATTGGAGAGATGTGGGGATCAACATTTGACATATGAAGAAGGATATGGAGATATGACAAGGAGAATTCAAGAGAAATCAAGGAGAAGAGGAGTTACTAAATTAGGGTTTCTCTGTAAAATCCCCTAGTTTAGGTCAAATTTCCAAGCAAGATAAGTCAAAATTCTAGCTTCAAATGGCTTCTTGGCCAACATGAAACTTGTAGAGGATCTCAAGACCTTTAATTTGAGTGGTGGAAGACCTCAAGGAGATTTATAGAACTCAAGTTATGGTCCTTACAAGTTACAGGTCATCTGGGGTGTCTGAGTTTTTGTCTGTGAAAGTGACTTGACTTCCAAGCTAGTTTTGCCCCTCAAGGAGATTTCAAATGAATTCTTGGTCAACATAAGAATTGTTCCTCATTGTCTTAGCTTTCTAGAATGGTATGGCATGCCTTCATATGATGTGGAGAACTCAACTTATGGTCTTGACAAGCAAAGGGTATTTTGGGTATTTGTGAATTACAGGTCATTTTAACCTATGTCCAAAACTCATACAAGGAGGCCTCAAATGGAAAAACTTACAACATAAAACTTGCTCCAAATGGGATTTTAAGTCTAGAAAGAAGGTCACAAGTTATTGGAGAAGCTCATAGCATGATGTTACATAATTGGTCAAAATATGAACTAAAAAGGCTTATAAAGTGAATAATTTCAAAGTGAAAAATGGTTTGGGAGACTTACAAGTCCAAATGGAGACTTCCAATATATGATTTTGAATGGAAAAACAATTCTAAGAACAATGGTTCACACACTTTTTTGAGTTTAGAAGGAAAAAATGAAGTTATCCATGGTTGCTTACCTTTTAAGAAACATAATCAAAATGAGCCAAAGTTTGAAAACAAGGGAATGTGCAAGATGGATCTAGAATGTACCATTGGAGTCTATATATTCATGAAAGATGAATTTGGCAAGGGTTGGCCTCATTTGCACCAAGAATTCCACAAAGTTCTCATACTTTTTCATAAAAGTTTCATTCCAAATCTCTCAAATTCTTCATCAATCTTCTTCAAGATCAATTCAATTTTACTCCATCATCATCTTAGATCATAATTGAAGCAAGGTTTTGGTAGTTCTCATCCATTTTCGAGTGTTTCTTCCATTAACATCAAAATCACAAGTTCAAGTGAATTGCATGATTCAAGCAAGGAACCTCCAAAATTGTGCATACAGAATTGAGTATTGAATTGGTGGATCAAGATCCAAGTCTCAAAAGCCTCATATCCTCCATTTCCATAGCTGTTTTCAAGGTTTCTCATCAGGTAAGTTTTCATTCGATTAGCTTGATTCTGTTGGTTTCACATGATTTTATTAGTGTAGACTTGATCTAGGTGGTTAGGAGATTAAGTTAGATGATTTTGGAAAGGATTGGTGATGGTTAGTGACAGGTGTAACAAACTGTTGGTGCTTATATCTCTTAGATTAGTGCATCATAATTGTAGCGTGATTGATCAAATTAATCTCCATTAGTTGGAGTTCAGTTAGGCTAAGTTTGGGGAAGAATGGTGATGATGCATATCAGTATGATTTCATGATGATCAGTTTTTACCTCGATCGGGTTGAGAGATTCTGTGAGTTTCAGACTGAGCTAGTGGTATAGGATTGTAGAGGGGAAGATCCTGAGCAACTTTCGTGTTTATGGCGTGATGATTCGTGGCTTGGAGATGGAGAACAGAGAGGTGGAATGTAGCTCGTGCATGAGCTCGCATGGCAGAAACCCTAGGTTCAGTTGAATGGAGGAAGAAGAAATAATCATAGCCCTTCATGTTGTGTTGGACTTTTGACTCATTGAGCCATCGTGTGGCTGGCATTTAATCTGAGCATTTGGAGGGAATGGAAGCCTGGCCAAAACGCACCGTTTCATTAATTGAAACGGGCGGGCCTGAGTTGAATTTTGTTATTCCCACCCCCGTGTTAGGCCCAAAACCAAGTTTGAACGTGTTTCTGTTACTATTCTTACCCCCAACGCGTTGTGGTTATTTCTTTGAATTCTGAGTGAACTCTAGGCTTTGATAAAACGCTACCAACACCCCCTGTTTGCTGGCCCAATGTATTTGAACTGGGGCGAGTTCCTATTCTGACCCCCCTCCCTCATTTTATTTGGTTTATTTGTTTTAATTCATTTTAATTTTTACCATTTTGATTAATTCATAAATAATTCATAAAAAATGCTTTTTAATCCATTCTTTTTACCATATTTTCATTAAAATGTCTAGAATATTGTAGAAAAATAAAATTGCATTTTTAGTTTTATTTCATATTTTTTACATATTTTCTAAATAAATGTCACATTAAATAATTCATTTCATGCATCATTTTTATGATTTTTGTTCTCTCACATGCTTTGATATTTTTTGATCATTCTTTTCATATTGTTTAGATGAGATATTAGGCTTGTAGAAATATTTTAGTTCCCATTTTTAGAGGTTAATTTTAGGTGATTAATAAATGCTTGAATATCATGAGCAAAACTAGGGTTTAGGTGACAACTTAGGAGTTTGATTTCATTTCCCTTAGGACTTAGGGTTTGAATAGATTAGTTATGGGACTATAGGGGCTATGGGTAGTTATTAGATCCCTTAGAGAACAGTTAGGATTCCCCTACTGCTATTATTACTGTCTGTATATCTGTTGTCTGGTGTGGTGTGCCCTCTGGGGATTGTTGCTTGTTTGATTGGGTATTGGGTTTGCCTGGGGCCCTGGGGAAGCTGAAGATTTGTGAAGATGAAGCTATTGGAGATTCAAAGATTGAAGATCAACTGTCAGAGTTGAGGAGGAGTTTCTTGCTGGCAGATGCTGAGGAGATTAGGGTTTAGGAGCTAGGCAGAGCTCTAGATTAGAAATTTTGTTTCTCAAACATGGATTGCCTTGTCTGCATCCATTCTTCTCTGTGATTCAGAGTCTCTCTAAGACACTCACCCCCTTCCTTGGGAAGGCTTGGTGATAGTGTCTATGAGATAGAACTCTTGAGAGAAAATGTCTCTTGTGTTAGAAGCAGTCTGTTCACCACCTTTGGTAGTCAGCTGATTGCTTAACACCCAATTCACTCTTGTGACTGATCCCTCATCCTGGAGGTTTGAGCTTGAAGAAAAGCCATTGCAGATGGAAGACTGATGATCAAAGCCCTTGCCTGAAGGCCATGAAGATGGAGATTGATGCTTGTTGAAGCCTGTAGCTGAATGGAGATTGCTTGAAGCCAGATGTTGATTCAGAGCTGCTGATGCTGTTTCTTTTGCTGTTGTATTTTATTGCTGATGTATTGATTGGTTTTCTGGACTGTATTGTTTGCTGTTTACCCTGTTGGGTTGAAAGTGAAGCCTGTTCACTTTCGCCTATTGTTTTCTAGGTTCGAGGTTGAGTGGGACTCCCTTGCCTCGCTTGTGCTGTTGCATCCATGCATTTTACTGCTTTACTGTATATATCTGGTATTGTTTCTGTTTCTGCCTATCCCGTAGGATCTCTGTTTCTCTCTGTGCAAGAGAGGAGCATGATAGACACTAGGTCTTAACCCATGCATGATAACATTAGGTTAGTTTGTTTCCCTTCGCAACCGTAGGTTAGAGTTCTGTCTCTTTCTTTCTCAAAACAAACAGAAAAAACACATAAAGATTTCAAACTCAATAAAAGACACTTCTTCCGTAAAAGAATGTGAACTCATCAAAACGTCATTTTTGTCCGCTTGGACCGCTAATCAGAAAACCTTTTTCAGAAGGAATAAAATCAACCAAGACAAGCTTGTGTCGTACGTGGCCCGAACTACGTTTGCTCTGATCTTTCATGCTGTATGAAAGTACGTAGGCATAGGATGCGATATCCTAGCGAGCAACCTTCCCCTCCTTTCCCGTAGGTAGGCGAACTACGTTGACTCTGATTTCTCGTTCCAGACGGGAATACGTAGGCATAAAGTGCGATACTTTGCCGAGTCATTTTTATTTTCATTTTATTTTATTTTTCACCCTTGACCTATAGTTTAGATAGAATAACAATCCATACCCGAAAACAAGCGTGGATCCCGTCGAGTACGACGGACGTGAGGGGTGCTAATACCTTCCCCTTGCGTAACCGACTCCCGAATCCAGGTTTTGGTTGCGACGACCATACCTTTCCCGTGTTGTGCGAGGTTTACTCTGAGCGTTTCCTTTCCCTCCCGTGGGATAAATAACGCACGGTGGCGACTCTTCTGTCAGCCGGCGCCGATTTTCGCAGTAGCGACACCAAATACGGAAAAAACGAATCAGTCCCACTTCTTTTATCTCTATCTCTCGGTTGCCCCTTAGATAAGAACAGATGTTACCTGATCTGACGCCAACGGCGCGGATCGGTAACGGGGGTAGGACGCAGCTTCGGTTGTGCCACTCCCGGCACTCGATGATGATGATGTTCTGAGAGTGTCAAATTATTTCTTCTAACATTTTCTTCTGCTTTTCTTTGTTTTCATTGTGCAGGTAATCGGATAGCGAGTGACGAACGCGAAGCATCAACACGATGCCCATATGACTTAGAACTTTAGGAAATGCAATTTTTATTTCTCTTTTGTAACTTGTAATAAAAAGTATTATGAATAAATTCAATAATATTTTTTATCCAAATTATTTCCTCTTTGTAAATTATGATAAAGATATTATGAATAAACTTCCAATGTTCTATCCAAATTCACTTTCTCTTTACAAATTGTAATAATAATAATAAAATATTATGAATAAAATTCACATATTCTATTAAAATCACTTTCCAATTTCTTTTCCATGATTTAATTTGCTGCAAACACCTCAACATCCGATTAAACCTCACCGGTCAAATATCTCCGAATACAGGTTAAAATTAATTCGATCCAATAAGATTAATCTCTCCATATACCTTCAACATGAATAAGTTCCATTAATCAGTCGAAATTTTCACTGCTTTCCCTTTAAAACGAACTGGAAGATAGAAGAATGAATTCTTGTTAAAACCATGTTCCACAGATCAGATTCTCGCATCGCCTTGAACCAAACCAAATTGATATCTTAACATAATCAACCCACGTGACAAGATAAACCTCTCAGAAATCCAATGACGACAGAGTCTCGGCCCATTGAATTAATTACTAGCATTAACATGAATTTCAGTTTACTCTTAAAGAACCCGGAAACGGAAGCTCTGATTACCCCATAAAATCTAGGCAACGAACCCTCCACAAAAATAGTCACCAAATGATGTATAAATGACCACTTTGCCCTTTTCATAGTTAACGCGCACCTGATGTAGTTCCTGCAAAATAAACACACTACATAACCTGTTAATAGTTAGCGGATGCAACAATGGATGTCATGCTATATGAATAGGCTAATCTGAGGGTAAAATTTGGGGTATGACAGTTGCCCCTATTTAAATAACTTCACCGGATGATTTGAGCGACTGAGGCTCGAGAAATCATGGTGGAGGGATTTAAATATAGATAACCGAAAATTTTGCCCTTAGATGCGGCGATATGCAATGCTATGGATCTAACATGATGCGGACGATGTCATGAATGTGATATGATGTGTATGCCGGAATGATGGATGCGAACATGTTGACGAATATGACGACGCAGGGGCAGACGCTACGAGAAGCACACGCTGGGGAAAACGACGCGCTGGGACACAGTACAACACTGGGGAATTCTAAATGATGGTCAACTGGTGCGAACACGACCAATTGTCATTTTTAGAACGGGGACGAGATTCTCAAATGGAGATGGCACCTATGAGACGGCCTCCACTGGGGAATCTAAAAGTAAAACTGGATCATGTACGATTGCAAGATCGATCGCAGAATGCATAGAGCATTGAGCAAAGAATAACATCCAAGCTTCTGTAACCTATCCCTCGTGACAGGATCAAACGGACTTTTCGGGAATCCGTAGCAAATATACAGGGTAAAAACCGGCTGTATGCCAAAATAAATGGACTTTAAGAATAAGATCCTCAAATGGAGATGGCACCTATGAGATGACCTCCGCTTGGGAATGTCTAATAATAACTGGATCTACACGGTTGCAAGATCGATTACAGAAAGCTGGAGCATTGAGCAAAGAATAACATCCAAGCTTCTATAAACTATCCTTCGTGATGGGATCAGACGGACTTTTCGGAAATCCGTATCAAATATATAGGGTAAAGACCGGCTGTATGCCAAAATAAATGGACTTTAATAGGAAATGCCCTGATAAGCTTCTCGAGGGAGAACTGTCACTTATCGCTGGAAGGGACTTACATGCCAAAAATGGATAAGCACTCAAATAAAGAGGCTGCTGCTTATCTAATATATAAATTTTCTCATATTTAAGGTCGGCGCCTGGAATACGATTCTGATTCTTCTTTTACTAAAGGATAAACTGAACTTCCTCATACTTCAAGATCTGTGCTCTCCTGAATATGATTCGGTTCCTTCTTTTACTAAAGGGTAAGTGAACTTCTTCATACTTCAAGATCTGTGCTCTCCTGAATATGATTCCGCTCCTTCTTTTACTAAAGGATAAGTGAACTTCTTCATACTTCAAGATCTGTGCTCTCCTGAATATGATTCCGCTCCTTCTTTTACTAAAGGGTAAATGAACTTCTTCATACTTCAAGATCTGTGCTCTCCTGAATATGATTCGGTTCAAACCTCCCCATACCTCAAGACGACAAGGAAAATGGAAGCCTAACTGCTCGATGGAGATGGCCATTTGCTGCAAGTCATAACGAAGATAGGATCAGTTTCTCAGGCGAGAAATGTCGCTTATTTGCAAGAGTGGCAATAATAAGCTTCTCATGTAAGAACTGCTTGTAGAGGCGATAACAGATGATGATAAGCTTCTCGGCGGAGAACTGGTGCTGATCAATGATAAGCTTCTCTTGTGAGAACTGTTGCGTATCATGTTGTGTAAGGTTGTGATAAGCTTCTCTGGTGAGAACAGTTGCTGATCTTGATAGGCTTCTCAGGTGAGAACAGTCGCATACCGATGCTGTAAGATGTAGGATTGTTATATCGATAGGCTTCTCAGGCGAGAACAGTCGCATACCGATGCTGTAAGATGTACTGATAGATTTTCCAGGCGTGAACTGGCGTGTATCTGTAAAGGCTTGTGATTGAAAGATAGTGCAAAATAAATGCACGTCCGGGTACAGTGATAAACTTCTCGGGCGAGAACAGTCGTGTATCCGCCAAGGTAGGGTGAAAATTTTAGACAGTGCAAAATAAATGCATGTCCGGTTGGGCTTGACGACCGACAAGACTGAGATTCAATCTAGGATCGAGCTAGAAAGAAGACTGGTAATCAAGACTCCATCGAGGGAATGATCTCGAAGGGTAAATATCTTATCCTGGTGAGGAAAGATAGCTGAAGTAACCGTCATCCACGAGGATCGAGCTCTGTGGGGAAACTGGAAACACATATGTATTTTATGCTTAGGGCTGACAATCTATTTGGAGAGAATGGACGAACCCAGTTACTCGGTGGTAACAACCAATGATGGTGAAACATAATGAACCTGTGAATGCTAATGCATATGTTAATGTGAATGTATGTTAATGTCTATGTAGTTAATCATGCAGGATGTAATGGAATGAATATGTAATGAGTATGTGAAATGAATATGTAATGAGTATGTGAAATGAATATATGAAATAGGCATGTGATGCTTATGCCCCTGCGTATGCTGACGAAACAGACTAGAGACGGGACGAGAGATGAAATAAACATCTCGACGGAGGTACCCTGTGTTCTCTGCAACCAATACGTCAATCATGGGTAAGAGGGATCAATGGTAGAACCAAATCTGGTTTTAAAGTTCTGAATTCTCTGGGGAGAAGGTAATCTGCTTGGGTGCACAGTATCACGTCTTCACATGGGGAGAAGAAAACTTGAGGGACACTTTCGAGTTACCCAAGAAAAAGTTGTCAGCTTATAGTCTCACTGGGGACTGTGTCAGAGCAATGATTTAAAAGTGTTTCTGCAACAATGAGATTTTTTCGAGGAGTGAAGAGATCCTTCCGAAATTTCCACTAGTCACAGTAATTTCTTATATTTTCGATTGCGTTTTCGAAGAACAGTTTTAAAAATTTCCAAAGCACCTTTCATTTTCAAAATTTTAAGAATAAATGGCATTTTTGCATAACAATTGAAACAAGAGTAATGCACCAAGGAAATTAAGTAACAAAATGGTATCTTTTATTAAAGGATGGCAGCTTGTTGAGGGCATAGCTCCACAGATGATTATGCTTTGAAATTGGCAACATGGGAAAAGGTTACATTGAATCCAACGACACCTACTGACACTAATAACTAAGACTAATCCAGAATCTTGCTTTGGACGAGGATGAACGAACTGGAAAATGGCTCTCATGCGGAAAGTGTGTTCGCGATGATCGGTGTCTTCTGATGCAATGAAATGCCTTCGTCCCTAACTTTTGCCTGGACGGCCCTTTCGGGTTTTCAATCCACCGGGACGCTCTTTTTTGCCTAAGTCGCCCTTTCGGGTTTTCAACTTAGCGAGCTTTTTATTATTGTTACTTTTTCTAACCCTTACTTTTGCCTAAGTCGCCTTTTGCAGGTTTTCGACTTAGCGGGTTTTTAGGCATAATATTTTCGGACTGCATCAGAATTCACGGGATGTGCAAGCTCTTCACCATCCATTGTTGTAAGTATCAGAGACCCTCCGGAGAAAACGGTCTTTACAACAAATGGGCCTTCATAATTGGGCATCCACTTTCCACGCATATCTTTATGCACTGGCAAGATCTTTTTGAGTACGAGCTCTCCTTGACGGAACTCACGGATACGAATCTTCTTATCAAATACTCTTTTCATCCGTTTCTGATATAATTGCCCATGGCAAATAGCTGTCATGCGTTTCTCGTCAATGAGATTCAACTGATCCAGTCTGTCTTGAACCCATTCAGCTTCCTCAAGTTCAGCTTCCATCAACACTCTTAAAGAAGGTATCTCTACTTCGATGGGGAGTACGGCGTCCATTCCATACACCAATGAGAAAGGTGTTGCCCCTGTCGAAGTTCGCACTGAGGTCCTGTATCCATGCAAAGCAAACGGTAACATCTCATGCCAATCTTTGTAAGTCACGACCATCTTTTGCAGGATTTTCTTGATATTCTTATTCGCAGCTTCAACGGCCCCATTCATCTTAGGACGGTACGGGGAAGAATTGTGATGCGTGATCTTGAAACTGTCACACAACTCCTTCATAGTCTTGTTATTCAGATTGGTGCCATTGTCAGTTATTATCCGACTTGGAATTCCATAACGGCAAATGATTTCTTTCCTGATGAAGCGGGCAACCACTTGCTTCGTCACGTTGGTGTAGGAAACAGCCTCTACCCACTTGGTAAAATAATCAATAGCAACAAGGATAAAACGATGACCATTAGAAGCCTTCGGCTCGATTGCCCCAATCATGTCAATGCCCCACATTGAGAACGGCCATGGTGATGACAAAACATTCAACGGCGATGGAGGCACATGCATTTTATCAGCGTAAATTTGGCACTTATGGCATTTTCTAGCGTATTGGATGCAGTCAGCTTCCATGGTTAACCAATAATACCCAGCCCTTAACATCTTCTTGGACATAGCATAACCATTGGCATGAGTGCCGAAGGTCCCCTCGTGAATCTCTTGCAGCAACATGTTCGCTTCCCGTTTATCAACACATCTGAGCAAAACCATGTCGTGATTTCTTTTGTATAACACACCATTACTGATAAAGAATTTAGAAGCCAGTCTTCTCAACGTTTTCTTGTCCAGACCGGTAGCACCATCGGGATACTCTTGCTTGACTAGATAGTTCTTGATGTCATGAAACCAAGGCTTTTCATCCATCTCATCCTCTTCAACTACTTGACAATAAGCGGGCTCAACTTTGCGTTCAATATGAATGAGAGGTGCTTCATTAACGAATTTAACTTTCCACATGGATGCTAACATGGCTAAAGCATCAGCAACGTGATTCTCAGATCTAGGAACATGCTCGAACTCTATCTCGTCGAAATATTTAATCAGCTCAACAATGTAGTCCTTGTAAGGGATTAACTTCTCATTCTTCGTTTCCCATTTGCCTTGTACTTGGTAGATCACCAAGGCTGAGTCACCACTTACTTTAAGAAGTTTGATTCGGAGGTGAATTGCTGCTTCGAGGCCGAGAATACATGCTTCATACTCCGCGACGTTATTAGTACACTCAAAGTCTAACCTTGCTGTAAACGGAGTGAAACCCCCTTTTGGGTTCATCAAAACGGCGCCTATACCATGCCCATTGAAATTCGAGGAACCATAAAACATCATCCTCCACCAAAGACCTGGTTCTGGACCTTCGCTCGGATCTGGCTCTTCACAATCTCTCTTGATCAACAAAATATCCTCATCAGGAAAGTCAAACTTAAGAGGTTCATAATCTTCAACTGGCTGATCTGCAAGATAATCAGATAAAATACTACCCTTAATCGCTTTCTGGGGTACATACTGGATGTCATATTCGGATAACAACATGTGCCAACGGGCTAGCCTCCCAGTTTGAGCAGGTTTTTCAAGAATATACTTGATCGGATCCATTTTAGAAATCAACAATGTGGTATGACAGACCATGTATTGCCGGAGGCGCCTAGCGGCCCATGCCAACGCACAACAAGTTTTCTCCAATGGTGAGTATCTGCTTTCACAATCGGTAAACTTCTTGCTTAGATAATAAATCGCATGTTCCTTTCTTCCAGTCTCATCATGTTGCCCGAGCACACACCCCATAGACTTCTCAAGAACAGTGAGGTACATAAACAACGGTCTTCCGGGTATGGGAGGAATCAGAATAGGGGGGTCTTGCAAATAATTCTTAATTTTCTCAAACGCTTTCTGACAATCAGGGTTCCACTCAACCGTCTGCCCCTTACAAAGCAATTTGAATATCGGCTCACAAGTAGCGGTCATGTTGGAGATAAACCTGGAAATGTAATTCAAACGCCCCAGAAAACCTCTAACTTGTGTCTCGGTTTGCGGAGCTGGCATATCTTGAATGGCTCGGACTTTGTCAGGATCTACCTCAATCCCTCGTTGACTAACAATAAAACCGAGTAATTTTCCGGATCTGACACCGAAGGTACATTTAGCAGGATTCAACTTCAACTGGTACTTCCTGAGTCGTTCAAACAACTTCACTAGGTGGTCTAGATGTTCCTCTTCACTCTGAGATTTGGCTATCATATCGTCCACATACACCTCGATCTCTTTGTGCATCATATCATGAAAAAGAGTTGTCATAGCGCGTTGGTAAGTTGCCCCTGCGTTCTTCAAACCGAAAGGCATGACTTTGTAGCAAAAGGTCCCCCAAGGAGTAATGAAAGTAGTCTTCTCTCGATCATCGGGGTCCATTTTGATCTGATTATAGCCAGAGAAACCATCCATAAATGAGAATAACGCAAAACTGGTTGTATTGTCTACAAGTGTGTCAATATGTGGCAGAGGGAAGTCATCTTTCGGACTTGCTTTGTTCAGATCCCTGTAATCCACACACATCCTAACTTTACCGTCCTTCTTGGGCACTGGCACAATATTGGCAACCCAATTTGGATATTTTGCAACTGCCAAGAAACCTGCATCCAACTGTTTTTTAACCTCATCCCGAATCTTCAAAGCCATGTCGGGTCTCGTTCTTCGGAGCTTTTGTTTGATAGGTGGACAATCCGGCTTAAGCGGCAACTTGTGAACAACAATATCTGTGTCTAGACCAGGCATATCTTGATACGACCACGCAAACACATCAATATATTCTTTTAACAACTCAATCAGCCTCTGCTTAACCTCTGTCCCAAGCATTGCACCAATCTTGACCTCTTTCTTGTTTTCATCTGTACCAAGATTAATTAAGTCCACCTGCTCTTTATGCGGTTGAAGCTCTGTGTACTCGTACTCAATCAATTTTGTCAGTTCAGCGGGTACTTCAAAACCTTCTTCACCCTCGTCTTCAGCTTGATTGATGGGTGCATCCCAGTTAGGAGTGTCAATAAAGTCATTGGATCCAACAAGGTTTGCGATGTCTCTGCATGATGGAAGGCTTACTTAATTAAAATGCTCGAAGATATGTAAGACAAGAAATGAAATGCTATTTTTTGTTTTATTTTTTTGAAAAAAGATTGCCAACTTCATTTTTAAAAGGTGGAAACGAAAAACGCAAATGAACCAAAGTGGAATTGAACAAAATGCCTTTATTAATATCCTTTTAAAAGTGAAAGGTGGCCCAACAAAAGCGACCCTATAGCCTTGGGCAGGGCTACGGATTTTTTGTTTGAAAACATAAGTGAAAATGCTAAAAATTACTTTGATAATGGAAAAATAACAGGGATCTCTACGGCCTCCCAGTTGTTCAAAGTTGCATCACCCTTAAACACCAGGTCGCTCAGATCTTCATCTTCTTCATAGTTACTGACGGCATTGACTTGGAAACCTCCGCTGACAAATACCTCTTGGATAACCTTCGGACGCCCTTCGACAGTTGTGGCAGCTCCATTCTGAGTTGGTTTGTAACACAACCCAAAGCGATCAGTCTTGGTCTTGACATCAATTACCTCTCCCCAACCTTCCGGAATGCCCCTGCCAATTGTTGATTTGGTACTTTTCAGAGATGCAAAAGATGGATTACCCTGGCCCACTGTCTCTTCGACTTCTAATAGAACAGCATTGGCGATCTCGAGTGCTTGAAAGGAGATTTCCAAAGCATTCTCATCGGCCTCGATGTAACGGAAAGAAGACAGGTTACTGACCATCAGATCCTCCTCACCGTGTATAATAACTAACCTTTCATTGATCACGAACTTCATCTTTTGATGTAACGTTGAGGTTACTGCCCCAGCGGCATGGATCCATGGCCTTCCAAGTAAGCAGCTGTAATTGGGATTAATGTCCATGACTTGAAACGTGATATTAAAAACTTGCGGACCAATCAGGATAGGAAGCTCAACCTCCCCCATTACCGACCGGCGAGAACCATCGAAAGCCTTGACGATCAAGGGAGTAGGTTTCAACACAGTCTCTTTGAAAACCAATTTATCAAGAACCCTCTTGGGTAGAACATTCAGAGAAGAGCCGGTGTCCACTAGCACTCTCGCTAAATTGTCCTCCTGACATTTCACTGATATATGTAAAGCACGATTATGATTCAGACCCTCCTTTGGTAACTCTTCGTTGCTGAAACTAAGAGTGTTGCATGCGGTCAAGTTGGCAATCACACTATCAAACCGACTGGTGCTGATATCTTGATCCACATGTGCTTGAGTCAAAACTTTCTGCAAGGCCATCCTATGAGCGGGTGAACTCATCAACAGAGATAAGATCGAAATCTTGGAAGGAGTTTGATGAAGTTGATCGATAACTTTATAGTCACTTTTCTTGATGATCCTCAAAAACTCAGCGTCTTCATCATTCGTAACGGCTCCCTTACCTTTGTCTTTGACAGGCACTGGGATAATAGTTGTTTCCTTAGGTGGAACCTCATTGAAACGGGGAGTATACACACGGCCACTGCGAGTCATCCTGCTTGCCTCTGCGATATTGGTCACAGTGTCCTTAACCTCTTCATTTGGAATAATCTTCCCAGACTCCTTGTCAATCATCGTCACGTCATATTTCCAAGGTACAGATTTAGGATCACTGAAAGGAAACGGACTTGGTTTTCGAATAATTATAGGCTTAGGCTGATTCGCCTCAGGGATAGACGACTTTGGTATATCGAACACGGGATTGGCAGAACTTGCCCCTGACAGATTAAACACTGGTACCTTACCCTTTGATTCAGGCTGATGGAAGACAGGCTCAACCACAGCGACTTCATCCTTCTTGGCTTGGCTCGTCACTTGTAAAACACCCTCGTTAATCAACCTCTGAACATCATTCTGAACCAACACACAACCCTTAATACTGGCTTCACAACTTGCGCATGCAACATGGGAAGTATCTACCAGACCGGCTTCAAACAACTTCGAATGGAATATCTTAAGAGGAGTCTTAATCTGAACAACATCAAGGACATAACCTTCCTCAGAATCGGCACTAATGGCATTAACACTCTCATGGTTAGGAAAAGGGTTCTTCTTAACATTCGGTTGAGGATCTTCAAATGACAAAATCTTCTTTTCCAACAGATCTCTGACAAGACTTTTGAGAGCATAACAGTTCTCCAGATCGTGACCAGGCGCACCCTCATGAAATAAACAATGAGCAGCGGCGTTGTAATTGGCGGGCAGAGGATTAGGAGGCGGACCCAAAGCTCGAGTAGTGATTAGACCTTGCTTGACTAATGAGGGATACAACTCGGTGAAAGTCATTGGAATCGGCGGACAAGGTTTATACTGTCTCTTGTTCGGAACATTCTGGCGAGGGGCTGGACTCTTTGGTTGTTGATGGGCGGGAGCGTTGGGCGCTTGTTGATAGTTAGGAGGCGGATAAACAGGAGATTGTTGCATGGGTTGATACATAGGAACCTGTTGATTGAAAGAAGGTGCAACAGCTGCCACATAGGGTTGTTGAGCATATTGAATCGGATACCCTTGAGGTTGAGCCTAACCTTGCGGATATTGATAAAATTGGTCTCTTCGTCTACCAGAGGATATAGCATTAGTCTCACCTTATTTCTTCTTTTGAGAGCTGTACGAAGGTTTCTTCGGCTGATCCTTTGAAACAGCAACGATGTCAGAGAAATTTGAAGTCACACTACCCACCATCCTTTCGTAAAATTCTGGACGAACCGTGTCGACAAACCAATCAGCTAACTCTTTCTCGGTCAAAGGAGGTTCTACTTGTGAAGCAATCTCTCTCCACCTTTGAGCATACTCTTTGAATGACTCAGAATTCTTTTGTGACATACTCAGCAACTGTCTTCTGTCAGGAGCCAGATCCATATTGTACTTGTAGTGTTTGATGAAGGCGTCAGATAAATCTTGGAAACTCTTAATGCGAGACTGGTCCAAAGTTAAGTACCACTTGGAAGAAGCACCCTTCAAACTGTCTTGGAAGCAATGAATCATCAATTTATCATTCTCAACATGGGCAGCCATTTTGCGATAGTACATGATCAGATGAATCTTAGGACAAGTGGCACCTTCATAGCGATCGAAGTTCAGAGTTTTGAACTTCGGGGGAATAACCAAACCTGAGACCAAACAGACGTCCCTCGCAGCAGCCCCAAAAATTTGATCGCCCTCTACCTTTCTCAATCTTTGGACGATAGTGTCTACCTCCTCACGAAGCTTGTCATGTTTCTCATAACCTTCGACATTCTCATCAAGATTATCAAGGACGGTCTCATTGAAATACGGTTGCACACGGGTGTGCACAATGGGTGGTGCAAAGATAGGAGCCCCTCTAGAAACTTCGGAAAATAAAGGCACGGCTTGCTGAACAGGCTGATTAATCGGAACAGTGGCTTGAGGAGGCACAAAACCTAGAGCAAGACCATAAGGTGGGTCCCTTGCTACGGTCACATTTGGTGGAGGGTCCACAGTAACGCCGGTAATCTCGGAAACAACAGTGGGCTGGGTATCCATCTTAGCGTTCATGACATGTAACAATTCCATCATACGCCCCATACCCCCTCGCAGGTCTTCAAGTTCGTTGCTAAGGCGATCAATCTCCTTTGTCTGATCCTCCATTCTTTTCCGAGTTTGAGCTCTAGTATTGTACTGGTGCCGAGGACTCAGGGTGACGAAACTGGAAGGCGAGAGAACCGAACATGAGAAAACGGAAGACACATGCAATGCAAGAAGACATATGATGCTATGATGCGAATGCAAATGAAAGTTTCATGGAATTCAAACATTTACGAATGTCGTGGGGTACCAAGAAAATTTTTTCTTGTTTTTTTTTTTTATTATTTATTTATTTATGGTATCCCGTGATATAAATGATGTTTGAATTCCACGAAATACAATGCAATGGGATGCTTTATGGATGCAATGCACATGAATACACAAAGTCCTAGGTTAAAGGACATGAATGGAGTTAAGGTCTACCCATCCCCAAAAGGAGTGTACTATAGGTTAGTTGTACCTGCCGAACAAGGTTCTAAAAAGTGCCCAAAGTCATCAGCCCATCTTTCGGATATTATCGACCTTCCGATTGACTCGGGGGTTAATAATATTCTCAAGAGAACCTCTTTTGAGTGTAGTATCGCATAGCAACCATTGTAGGATTACTCCCACATAGTTCCCGCACTACATCCTAAATAAGGCCAAGGTGGTGTTAAGGTACTACGGTTCCCAATATCACAGACTCCAATCGACCATGGAAGAAGTTTTCACGATTACTCGTTCAACCGAACCATTTTCGAAAAGGTCTCAACTGAGCGGTGATTCTCGAATCAGCTTGGTCGGGATTCGACTCCCTATAAGCTTCATCGAATATATCCCCATCCTATAATAATGTCACTAGTCTGGGCGTAGGACTTATCTCACAACACAAGGAACAGTCCCAAACCAGAGCACAAATATATACATGCAAAATAACAAAACAAGTAGCCATAAATATGAACAAATTAGGGATAACCCTCAAAAATTAAGACAGTCCCCAGTGAAGTCGCCATTTTCTGTTGCGGTGGAAATAGGATCACAAACTATTAATGAGTTTGAATCGCAATTCAATTCACAACCGCTCTTTGATTTATCCGAAGGAAAAGGTCAAAAGAGGGAAAACCTATTTTGCATCGTAAACACAATGCGGGGGAAGATCTAGGGTTCGGGGGTTGATTAAATTTAGGGAAGGTATTAGCACCCTAAACTTCTGTAGTACTCTACAGGAACCTTTTGTTCAAATGTTTACTATTTTGCTTTATTTATTTGCTTAAGGTATATGTACAAAGGGATTAAAAGTGAGAAAGGAGACCTAAGGGGTTAATTCTAAGTTTACTCGGCAAGACATCGCATCTTGTGCCTACGTATCCTTACGGGAATGGAATCAGAGTAATCGTAGTTCCCCTCAAAAGGGAGGTTAGAGACTTCTTGACTGTGGTCAAGGTCTCAAGGGGAATAAATGCGTCTTAAGGACACGCATACGTGGAGTGTGGAAACTCCAAATTTCTACGTTGAATTGTTAAGTTGTAATTAGGGTTAAATTAGAGATTCCACAGCGGGAAACCCTAAAATGAGCACGACGGCTCTTTGACCTAGTGCTAGGGGTAAAATGGTAACTTTGTCTGCGGCGAGACATTTATGGAAAATTAGGGTTTGTGAGGTTGTAAGGGTTTGAAGTTGAGGACTATTGGCGCGGCGACCAAAAGCTAGACCTAACCTTCGGATGTGTGACAGGAGTATTGATGAATGTGTGAGATAATTGAATCATGCAAACAGAGAATAATGTCTTAATTTAGCCATGCAAGCAGAAATTTAAAGGCAGGAATTAAAGCGCGATTATTAGGATTCGCGGAGTTACAGATGAGAAGCAATTACAATAATGATGAAACTTAAATAAAACACAATGTAATAAGCTGCAAAATGAACACCCGCGTTAATGGGCAAAGTCAGACGATAATTGGCCGAGTCATGAGACAAGAGTGCAATGTTGAAGATTTTTGTTGTTTTGAAAGAGATGTTAAATGAATTTATAAAAAAGAAAGAGTAATGTTAATTAAAAAAAATTTTAAATTCAATCTTAAAAAAGGTTTTAACTTATATATTTTTTTAAAAAAAGGATTTTAAGTTATTTATTTAAAAAAGGTTTTTAATTTTATTATATGAAAAAACAATTTTAATACTTAATTTTTAATAAAATTTAAATTAACTAAATATACAAAAAAAAGAAAAATAAAAGGGTTTTAAAAACAATTCTTTAAAAAACAAAAATAAAAGGGGTTGGGCCGGTAATCACCTCCGGACCCAACCCGGTTGGTGAGATATAGAAAAGGAAAATTTAGAGTTTCAGAAACCCTATGTCCCTCGCGGCGCCGTTAAGCCTTCGTCTTCCTCATCGTCTTTCTCTCTGTGATTCTTTCTTCAATCATGTTGAAAACCCTGAAATCAAACCGAACAACGTTAAAAGTGACGGTATTATGTTCCTTGCTTACGTTTTTCGTTCGCAATCGGTATTGAAGGGAGGCGATGATGGTGAACTGTGCCTCCGAGATGTTTGCCCGTCGTTGAATGAACGGCGCCGGCGAACCTCTTTCGTTGGGTTTGATCGATGGCTGTTTGTGATGGCTTTGGGCGAAAACTCTTCTTCTTTCGATCTCGCGGTCGCTAGGGTTTCACGATTCGTCTTCTTCGCAGCTTTTTTTTGGTGCTCTCCGCCGTTTCGTCTAGGGTTTCTTACGAGGTGATGTCCTTCCTTTTATAATCTTCTGATTCTCTTTTGGGCCTTTGGTCTTGGATCTGATTCTCGTTATTATTGTGATAACCTGAGATTTGGATTTGATTGAGATTTCACTTGATATTGATTGGGTTTTTCTGCTATGATTTGGTTTTGTTGGGTTTTCAGAACACATTCCTTTTTCGGACTTGATTGAATTATGGATTTCATTTGGATATCTTTCTAACATTGACTTGATTTCCTTTTCAGATGTCGATTCAAATTCGTTTTGGATATCCATGGATGTGGTTCCGGATTTACTCTTTGATATCTGGTTTGATCTTCACGGCTTTTGGCCTTTTCACTTCGAACTAACTTTTCCTCTTCTCTTTTCAGTGAACTAATGCTGAGGCTTTGGTCGAGTCAGAGTTGCCGAGGGGGGTATGCGGTGATGATGACTTTAGGGTCTGAACCTTTGAGGGATGCTATTCGATGATGCCGCGGTTGCCTTTGACAGTTGCTTTTGATATTCTATGCTATGTTCTTTGCTTGTTTGAATTTGGTTCAGAGTCATGGTTTCTGTGAACTGATATGGTTCTGATATGGTTTGGCCTCGGTTCTCATTAATTTTCCTTTTCTTCTTTCAGAACAGATGCTAAAGTCCCGGTCGGATCGAATGTTGCCGAGGGAGGTCATATGGTAGTGATGATACTTGTCTGAACCTACGTTGGAGCCTTCGTGCGCTGATGTTTCATGAGTTATGGTGTCTAATTCGCCATTGGACTCAGTTAGATGGTTTGTCTCAATTGATTCCATTATATCTTGGGGCAATGATGTTCTGAACTGAGCCCTCATGCTCATAACGACTTGTGGTAGTTTGGCCGTGGGATTTCACTGATATGAACTACTTTATTGGCTTTTCATTGTGACTTGCACCTTTTATTGGGGCTTGCCCTGAGCTGATGTGATTATGTGAGCTCATCTTGCTCTTTCTGGTATGATTTGTGCTATGATTTTGTGCTGTTTCTGTGCTTTATCTGATGCAGTTTGGTTTGTATTCTGAGCCTTTTGTGGCAGATTTGTTTGACCTGGTTTTTTCTTGTTCTTGCGCATGAATTGAGTTTGATACTTACGACTTATTAGTCCCTCCTTTCCTTTCTGAATTTTGGGCCAGTTTTGCACTTATGATGTTTGTTCAAATTTGGTGCAGTTTATGGATTGCTTTGGTTTTGAGTTCTGTTCTGAACTTGGTACTGATGCTGTTGTGGTGAATTTCAGGTGTTGACAAACTTTGAACACAAAGTGGCTCATACCCGTCGGCATCCGGGTTTATGACCAAATTGATTGTGCTGCTTTACCCTTGTATCAGTCAACTTGATGAATGAATCCAAATACGGAAAAAATGAATCAGTCCCACTTCTTTTATCTCTATCTCTCGGTTGCCCCTTAGATAAGAACAGATGTTACCTGATCTGACGCCAACGACGCAGATCGGTAACGGGGGTAGGACGCAGCTTCGGTTGTGCCACTCCCGGCACTCGATGATGATGATGTTCTGAGAGTGTCGAATTATTTCTTCTAACATTTTCTTCTGTTTTTCTTTGTTTTCATTGTGCAGGTAATCGGATAGCGAGTGACGAACACGAAGCATCAACACGATGCCCACATGACTTAGAACTTTAGGAAATGCAATTTTTATTTCTCTTTTGTAACTTGTAATAAAAAGTATTATGAATAAATTCAATAATATTTTTTATCCAAATTATTTCCTCTTTGTAAATTATGATAAAGATATTATGAATAAACTTCCAATGTTCTATCCAAATTCACTTTCTATTTACAAATTGTAATAATAATAATAAAATATTATGAATAAAATTCACATATTCTATTAAAATCACTTTCCAATTTCTTTTCCATGATTTAATTTGCTGCAAACACCTCAACATCCGATTAAACCTCACCGGTCAAATATCTCCGAATACAGGTTAAAATTAATTCGATCCAATAAGATTAATCTCTCCATATACCTTAAACATGAATAAGTTCCATTAATCAGTCGAAATTTTCACTGCTTTCCCTTTAAAACGAACTGGAAGATAGAAGAATGAATTCTTGTTAAAACCATGTTCCACAGATCAGATTCTCGCATCGCCTTGAACCAAACCAAATTGATATCTTAACATAATCAACCCACGTGACAAGATAAACCTATCAGAAATCCAATGACGACAGAGTCTCGGCCCATTGAATTAATTACTAGCATTAACATGAATTTCAGTTTACTCTTAAAGAACCCGGAAACGGAAGCTCTGATTACCCCATAAAATCTAGGCAACGAACCCTCCACAAAAATAGTCACCAAATGATGTATAAATGACCACTTTGCCCTTTTCATAGTTAACGCGCACCTGATGTAGTTCCTGCAAAATAAACACACTACATAACCTGTTAATAGTTAGCGGATGCAACAATGGATGTCATGCTATATGAATAGGCTAATCTGAGGGTAAAATTTGGGGTATGACAATAAACAACATGCTATCAAGCAATATATAGTAAACTGCAATCATACAGATGAAATGAAATAAAATGCCATCAGACAAACAAAAACCACATGGGCAAGGGAGCTGGGCTCTACCGAATACCCGCAAGCAAAGCCACACAGTAACAATACAAGCAGAGGGAACAACTCAACCTCTAGTGCAACCATGCTTCTAGATTCTACCTATTCTAGATATGGACTTATTCTAATGCATCAAACAAGTCAAACAAAACACATCAATACAGAAAAGAAAAAAATGAGAAAGCTTCAGCTCTTCCAACAACAATTCAGTCTTCAGACTTCCATCACCCTTGACAAATATCAATTTTCTTTTCCAGGTTTCAACCCTTCAACATAAGTTTCAACTTATCTTCTCTGAGCTTCATCTCCTTGATCAGCTCCACCTTCAGGCTTCACCTAATCTTCAGGGGTCTTCAAGTATCAACTTGCTCTTGTTGCTCTTCAAGCTTCAGCTAGAATGGCAATACTCAAGGATTCATCCTCTTCAATGAAGTCTTCATCTTCACACTCAAGCTCAACATCTCTCAAGATACTCAAACCAGAGGAAATCACTTAACTGGATAAGCTGGGGATATTGAACTGCTTACTGACCACCAAAGGTGACCTATAAGGGCTCAACATCAAAGGAATGGTTCCCTCAAAAGTTCTACTTCCTAGGTACAATCACTTATCCCTCCAAAGGAGAGAGGTGTATACCATGGAAGGACTTTGAATCATAGGGAGGAATGGAGGTGACAGATACCATCCATGTTTAAGAAAGAAGTTACCTAAGTCTAAACTCTTCCTAATCCCTAACCCTAAAACAATCAACAAAACAAATAAGATCAAGCTCTCAAGCTCCTCAATCCATCTTCAAGTCTTCTACTATGCTCCTCAATGCTCCTTAGAACAAAACCAAGCTCTCCAAGCCCACAAAGCAAAGCAAACAACAATTCAAGCCCACAAGGGCAACACAAACAATCATCAACTACAAAAATCATCTAAAAATAGTATACCACTATATTAAAACCTAATATAATTTCTAAGGGATCCTACATACCTACCCTTAATACCCTTAGATGCCCCAATATCTAACTTGACCTAGAAACCCAAAATTCTAATGTTATTATGGACCTATGTTAAGGATTAACCTAATTCTACACAACCTAATGTCATCTAATCAAAACTATCCTAAAATTCATCACAAAATTATGGAATAAATCCAGGGGGAAGCTAAAGCTTATATCTAACTATCCTAAAAAGAATGGCCTAAAAAATGTTAAGGGAACTACCTAAACAAAATTCTACAAATTCATGGATCAACATAAAAGAAATAAAATGCAATAAAAGTAGAAAATATACAAAAAATATCAAAAATGCATGAAAGGAAAATATTTTTAGTTGACAATTTTCTAGACATCAATATGAAATAGGAGCAAAAATTGCCATTAAAAAATCTTTAATTTTCCATTTATTATGATTTTTCAAAGTTTGAAAGAAAATGGAGAAAATAACATGAAAATATGAAGAGATGTGGTGTATTTAGCAAACAGATGCAGTGCAAATCATTCATGGGCCCAAAATGGGGGTTCAGAAAGTAAAGCGCTAAGCCCAAAATCCACTCAGAAAAACAATTAGAAAATGAAAAGAAAAATAGAAAATGAACGGTGCAAATAGCCATGATTTTCAGTTCAAAATCCAATGGGCCTCGTGAAGGGGGTGTGGACATCAAAAGATCACTTAAGCCCAAGCCAGGACTTAAGTGATACGCTGTGTTTTGACTTGTTCAAACCTCTTCACAAACTGAAACGCGTGGATGGCCGTTAGATCAAGATTCCAGTCAAAAGTATCCTCTGATCCTAGGGTCACAACATCGTCTTCTCCAATTTCAAATTTCTGGAGGGAGACCTCCATTAAAACAGAGCTCAAGAACACCAATCCTCCCCAATCGTGAATCCTCATATCTCCATCAAAACTCAAAGTTTAAAACCCTAACATGCTCCATTTTTCATGCTGAACACAATCATAATCTCAAATTCCATTGAATCTCACTCAAACTTAAAACACGAATCAAACCTCAAATTATGCTTGAACATCAAAACTCAAGATTCTTGAAATTGTTTACACTAAAATGTTCACCTCCTATCCCTGGTCAACCTCCACTAAAGAAATAAGATTATTACCCAAGATTCAAGGAGTTCTTGGTCCATAAAGAAATGGTGTCAACAACAAAACCATCACCAATTCTCTTCAAACTTTCCAGAAAGCTTCCCCTAATGATTTCTAACCATTCTAACCTATCAAATCTAATCAATTCTACTTGAATTAGAGTGTAGAGAGAAAGTTACAAACCTGGTAAAATCGAGTAAACAGATGAAGAAATCCCTCAATTCAGACCTTCAATCTTTCCCAATTCCTTCACTGAGTAGTATTCTAGCTTCTGTATGCAAAAAGAAGGGTTGAAACTGCTTGATTCTTGGAAACCGATCTTGAGTTGCAGAGGTGAAAATCCAAAATCTCATGCATGATTCATCAATGGAATTGCCCTCAATTTGATCCACACACCCTCACTATGATCTATGGAATGTGTATGAATGCAAAAAACGGATGGAAATGAAGAAGAATGTGAAATTGAAACTTGACTTGCAATGGAAGATTTTTGATCTCACTCTCTCTTCTCTGCACCAACTCTCACCAACCCTTGCTTTGAGCAAGTTCTAATCATCTTATAGAACTTGTAGGAACTGCCCAGAACCTTCTGGAACACTCCAATGATAAAATGAATATCTCACCTCATGATATTTGATTTCACTTCTCACCATATGCTATCTCATGCCATGGTCCTTGTAACCTTTGATTCTGACTTGAGATTCTCCCCATATGAGATTTAGGATGTGTTACAATACATAACCAACTTGTTTATTGAGTTTTGTTGAGTTTTGCTTTGGTACCTTAAGATGCAAGTAAGCCATTTCCAAAGCAGCCCTAAGATCTAAGCCACAAATCAAAATTGTGGCTGAACCATTGTTCTTAGAATGTCCTTTGGAGTCAAAATGACCTATTATATGGCATGGTTTGGATGTATAACTTGTGATTTCCAATTTTCAATTTCACCTTATTTAACTTATGCCTCCATTTTAGGCCATTTTTATCACTTTTTGATACAAGCCTTTTCAACATCTCATGACCTCCCTACTAGCCTTAAAACATCATTCTAAGCAAGTTTGATGTTGAAGATTTTTCCATTTGAAGCTTGGAAATAGGAGATATGGCCTTATGCTTGAAATGACCTATAACCTCCAAATGACCAAAATGCCCTTGACTTGTCAAAGCCATACGTTGAGTTATACAAATCCTATCAAGGACTTCTAGTACTCTATAGAAATCTAAGAAGATGCTCTACAACATTCATGTTGACCAAGAATTCATAGGAATCATCCTACTAGGGCAAAAATTGGATGCAAGTTGGGTGACTTTCAAGGACCCAGATTCACATACCTCAGATGACCTGTAATTTGTCAAAGTCATAACTTGAGCTCTACAAATCCTATCAAGGACTTCTAGTACTAAAATTTAAAGCTAAGAACAAGCTCTACAACATTCATGTTATGGGGAAGATGAGATGACAATCACATCTTGAGCTAAACTGCCTTGAAGATAGGGATCAAACTAGGGGATTTTACACTGTCAAGCCTTAAAAACCCTAGCTTAAAACTTCTCAAACTCCTCAATCATGATGAGTTGGTCTAGGAATCATCCTTATAGCATCTCAATGCATCATTCCATGATCACATGGCTCTTGGATTAGGTCTCAACCCTCTCCAAATCATCAGTTGACCTAGGGTTGACCCAGTCAAACCCTAATTCCACTACTCATGGCTGAATCTTCTGAATTCTTGTACAATGACCTCTATAGGCTTCATTATGGCTTTCAAGACATATCATAAGCTTTCTCAAAGCTTCAAGTCCATCCTCATAGTCTCAGAATCATCTGAGGAGCTCCCACAACTCTCAAGTTATGAGACACGCAACCTTGGTTTCAACCAATCTCTCTGGGGATCTCCTGAGTTTTCTGACAAAGATATCAATCTTTGAACATTTGAATAACCTTCCTGGCTAGCTTCATAGTCTTGATGGGTACTCATACTTCTTGAATTTTGGTCAAATTTTAGGGTGCAACACCTAGATATCGCCGTCTTGTGCCTACGTACTTTCATCTGGTATGAAAGATCAGAGCAAACGTAGTTCGGGCTAAAAGGGAACATAGGTTTGTTCAACTATTTTTTTAGGCCCGAGTAGGGTTAACAAGTAGTTCTAGCAGTTGGTGTATGCAGCTCGAGTATGGGAGACTTAGGCGTTACTGTTTGCGGTAGAACTAAGAGTTAACAACACTCTTGTTTATGAAAATGTTTTCCTGATTAAGATCCCGAAGGATGAAAAAGGTTTGAAATGTTTTTCTTTGTGTTTTTTTGAGAAGAAGTGTTTTAAATTGGAGTGTTTATAATACATGTTGTACCAAAGTCTAGAACCTAGGATCGAATGCGTCGCATATCGCCCTAAGGACGTATACTAAACACTCTATTACCATTTCCCAAGTATAAGGCTCATGGCACAACATCCATTATCTTTATTAAGTGTTTTATTATTGTTTTGAGATGAGAAGAGAAAGGACACTAAAAGGGGGACTAAATCCAAGCCTAAAGTTGTCATGCAATGGTGATTCTAAGATTGAGATGAAAAAGGAAATGCTACCTAATGTTATCATACATGGTTGAGATCCTAAAGTCTATCATAATCTCTCTTGAACAGGAGAAATTAGAGGTCCTAGGGGAAAGAAACAACAGAGGAACAAAAGGAAACATAATAAGCATACAAGAATGCAAACATGAAATGCAAATGATGGAGGAAACTGTGTGGGGTAAAGACCACCACAAGCTCATCTCAACCTCTAACAACAATATGATAGATGCAAGAGAAAAGGGGAACAAGAAATACATCAATAGAAACACACAAAAGCACCAAAAGTGGGACGAAATGGCCTAAACCAAATAACATCAACCACAATGCCACAAAGCAAAACAACATGAAAAGAACAAAGAAAAGAAACGTAACTCAAAGAGGGGTTAGAACAAGAAGAAAAAACAGAAAGGCATTCCCAAATATCATTCAACCAAGGCATCATCATGATTTGTGCAAAAAGATGCAACAAAAGTGTCCTCATGGTTCACCATTCAATTCATGTTTCAAACACCTCCAAAGGAGGGAACTTAGATAAGCCTAAATGGTGTTCCAAAGTCCTCGGACAGCAAGGGGAATGAAATAAAGGTTCTCAAAAGAAAAAGCAAGTAAATCACAAGAAAATGCAAGCAAAATCCCAAAAGAAAACAAGCTTGTTTCACAATGAAACCCTAATAGGAAACTCAAAAGTTACCAAGCAAATGAACAAGCAAAACCAAATGTTATGACCTAAAAATGAGCAAGCACCATCCTTAACATGTTAACAACATGAATCAATAGGAATTGAGAGCTCAAAGGATCCAAAAATGTCATATCCAAGTCAAACTAGGTCAAGAGGCATGTATGAACCTTCCTTTGGATAGCTTGATTTGCAAGCTACCCTAAAAATAGGAAAATGATTAAAAAATTATCAAATAAAATACAAGAAGGTCATAAATGTGTTGGAAATCAGAAGCCAAAAGATCTCAATCAAAGTCACTTTACAACATCACCATAGAAATTGATTCACAAGGGTGCCCCATTGTGAAGGAGGATTGTTTAGGGTCAAATGAAAGGCATCAAAAGTCAACTCAAAAATCAACCAATCAGGGGCAAAATGGTCCTAAAAAATTCTTCAACTCATCATTAATATGAGGATTGAATTTCATTCATTGGATCAAAATAAAATGAGAGAAATAAAATAAAAAACAAAGCATGTCAAGATTTAAGTTACATAAAACACTTCCAAAGTTAAATCCCATTTTTAATTGAAACATAAATCATAAAATAAAATAAAAATTTCTAAAAATAAGAGGACATCTCAAAGATTCTAAAACATATTTTTTTTGGGATTTTATGATATTTGGAAGTATTTTAAAATAAATTAAATCTAAACAGAACTAAAAATAAAACAAAAGGAAAATAAAATAAATAAACAATGGGCTGGGGGTGCCAATAGCAGCCCAGTTCAGTTGAAATCCAAAGGGTCAGCACGCAGGGGTGTGTGGATAATAAGCCCAGTCCAACAGAAAATGAAAAAGAAAATAAAACGTGTGGGCTCAGCGTGGCACAGTCAACCAAGGCCTTTGGTGGGATTCATCCTGGCACGTCAGATCTATTGGTATGCAGATCAAGTGGCTCACACGCTGCCAAATCAATTTATGAATTTTAAAACAGATTCAGTGTGACAAGTCAATGCAAGACCATGATGTTTCTTAATCTGGGCCATGAAATAAAAAAGTAATCAAATTTAACGCTTGAGGGTGAGCCAGCGCAGCGTCTTCAACCTCTAACAAGGGAGGGAAAATCAAACGGGCGGACCATTGTTCTGGTCGTCTTCTCCGGCGAAGCTTTAACGGCCAAAAACCCAGAACCTCTAAAACTTCATCAAAATCAACAAAACAAAAGCCTAAAGTGATCTCCAGGTTACGTGGATCATGAATCCACTAACCATTTTCATTGATCAGGACTTAATAGCATAAAACGAAAGAAAATGAAAAATGAGCAAAAGTAAAAAAAGATTAAAAAAAACAGTCACAAAACCAACCCAGAAATGATCTATGATGTTCAAGGAGTGTAAAGACATAAAAATGGCATGTTAAAACAGCTTGAACAGAGAGAAATATTGAAAGAAAGAAACCTAGAAAATAAGCTTCCTCAGAGCTCAATGTGTGATCAAAGCTTGTAGTAAACTACCCAGAATCGTTCTATGGTGTTCAAGAAATGTTTTGCAATGTTTAAATTTGATTGAAACCTAATGGAACTCAAAAAACAATTTTCATTCTTCTCATGCTTTCTCTCAAACTGTTCTTGCTCTCTTGTTCACCAAATCCAGTTCTGAAGGCATGGAAATGATCCTGAGAATATATATGTTGGATTCAGATTAAAAGCAAGCCCAATTCTGTTCCCTTTGGCCCAATTTGATTTTCACTTTTTCACTCCAAAGTCAAATGAATAATGCACAAAATTGTACTTGCCAAGCTGTAAAAATGGCATAGCTGACTTGCATAAGGTGTAGGCTGATCTAAGGGCTGAGAATGGCTCCTTGATTTGGACTCATGACATGTTTTTGATGTGTTGCTTATCCTTGAAGAAATCTTGAAAATGGCCACCAAAATGCACTCAAACTCCAAATCCAAAAATGGAATTGTGTTTAGAATATCATTTGCACTCAAAATATATATAAGGTTGGTTCAAAATGTTTTCAAATGAATTAATTTTGATTTTCCCCTTTTAAGCCTTTTTCATGGAAATTCAATTAGGGATTCTTCAATCTAGGCCAAACCTTTGAGCAAATGACCCCATTTGGAGCAAGTTTGATGTTGGAAAGATTTTCATTTGAAGTGTGTAAAATGATGAAAATGACCTATAATTTTATGACCTATAATCTTACTTTCCCAAAATACCCCTGACTTGCAAGCCTCATAACTTGAGTTCTACAAATCAGATGAAGGACTTCTAGTACTCTTTGGAAAGCTAAGATCATGAGGAACAACTCTCACGTTTATAAAAAGTTGAGGAAAAACATACTTCTAGGTCAAAAATGGCTTGGAAGTTGGTTGACTTTTGTTGACCAAAATCACATTCATCTGAGGACCTGTAACTTGTTTGCATCATAACTTGAGTTCTATAAATCCAATCAAGGACTTCTAGCACTAAAAAGAAAGCTAAGGACATGATCTACAAGTTTCATGTTGGTAAAAAGTTGAGATGAGACTTGTATATTGAGATAGGTGGTCTTGAAGTTAGGTACTGAACAAGGGATTTTACACTGAGAACCCTTATTCAGTCACTCCTCACACTCTTGATTCTTAATGAATTGATCTTGAAATGATATCCTATTTATCTTAACACAACATTCCATGACCTTAGAGACTTGGAATTGAGTTTTAATCTCCTTCAATTTCATAGTTGACTCAGGGTTGACCAGATGAAAACCCTAATTGCACCAACTTCATCTGTGGCCATTAGCACTTGGTATAAACACTTGAATGAACTTCACCATGACCCTCAAGGCCTCTAATGAGCTTAAATGAAAATCTCCCTCCATGACCATGGGCTTGTGATCCTCATATGATCTACAAATGGCTTCCTAGATAGGAGGTGAACCACATACATTTATCTGCCTATCCAAAGGGCTTTGCCTTGTCTCTAATGATGATAACCCCCTTGCTGACTTGAATACAACCTCTTGATTAGGCTTAGAACCCTTGGCACATTCCTCTTGTTGCACACACATCTCTGGATCCCCTGTAAAAATGCAAAATGTTATGCAATGCAATATGCTAGAACAATGAAATGAAACATAAACCAAGTAAAGAAAAGGTTGGTCAAATTTTGGGGTACAACACACACACCATCTCCCTATAAATATGAAGTTATCCCATCACCATTTGCAATATTGGAAAGCCACAATCACTCTGCCCAGCTCGTGTCCAAATGCCTCTGAAACTTGATTTGGTCAGAAGAATTGGTGAAGATTCAAGCTTGTTTCTCTGCCCAGATCACAAGCAGAAAGTTAAAGGAAGTTGTAGCAACAAGATTCATGTCAAAAGAAGCTCTGAGGAGTGAGAACCAATTTCATCTTCAAGCACCTTTGAGCACCATTCAAGCAGGTCCATTTCCTCACCATTTTTAATGATTCTTGTCACCAGACATGCGTATTCATGTACTAAATGATAACCCTAAGCTAATTGGAATTTATCTTGCATCATCATCATTTAATTTTAGTTTGTTTAATTAGGGTTCTTGAGATACGTTGGGAAATTCCGTTGATTATGATTATGTTAATTAATTATAATGGCATGGCTTGATTCTTGGCATGGTAAAGAGTAGATTGAGTATTCATTTGTGCATTTTGTTTGAGATTTGGTGAAACACGATTCTGAAGCTCAAGGAAGAAGATGACCACGGTGTTCATGTTAATTTTGTGTAAATTGTTTAATTAATTTGAATCTGGTGACTAAGCATGACACATAGGATGATTAGTGGATTAATTTGCTAATTTGTAGTGTTGAATGTACAATTAGGCTAGATGCGTAGGAACTAATATGACGCGTGGTAGATCCTTGAATCTGGACCATTAATTGTGGATAAAGTCCTAGTCAACAGATATAAAGGAGGAGAGATCATTTGTTCTCAGTTAATCCTGTACGCATGATTTATCACGGAAGACTGTGATCAATTGAGGGTTCCAATGGGCTTTTCGGCACGACGGGCTTAGTGTTTTTACTTTCTGGACCTCCCTGTTTCTATTTTCACCCTATTTTGTTTTATTTCTAATTTTCTTCTCCTAAATGAGTTTTTAGATTTTCTTTTTTTCAAATTGATTCAAATTTAATTTGCTTTCATATTATTTGATTTATTTTTTGTTTTGGAGCTGTTTTAACATAGTATTTTTGAATATTTTTTGCACATTATTTCCATTATATTTAGTCATAAGTATGAGTTAGAGTTAGCATGATATTTGATTCAATTTGATTGATGTTTGGATATTTATCCTTGTTTAATTCTTGATTTCCCATATGTTTAATGATTGATCTTGGTCATGATAATGGTTAAATGTTTATGATGCATATTTTGACCTTTCATTTTTATTAATGTCTTTGATTTCTATTCTAGATTCACCTTTGATACAAATTTGATTTATTTGATCGATGCTTGATCTTTCATCTTGAGTAGTTCTTGATTTCACATGTGTTTAATACTTGCTCTTAGCCTTGATGATGATTAAATGCTAGTTGGTAGCTTATGAGGCATATCTTGATTCCTACTTTGAATAATTCCTTCGATTTACATTCTAGCTTGAGCTTTGATAATTTGGTTGATTTCAATTGTGCTTTGACTTATTCTAATTATTTCATGATTAATTCATTCCATGTTCATTCCATATTATCATTACATATCTTATACTAACTCTTGTGTTTTGTTTTGTGAGGTAACTTGAGGACTTCTCACATTTGGACATTTATAATTTTTGATCATCTTATTATACCATCATGATTCATTCCATTCATTTCCTCTCATGCATTAGATTAGGCTTTCCCCCTTGGTGGATTTTCATACTTCCCCCTCCCCATTCACAATGCAATAACTTAGAACTTTATATGCTTGTATGCTTGTATGCTTGTGTATAGGTTAGAAAAGACAAAATTGAAAGCGTTTAGAAAACAATTTCAAAACAAAAGGATAAATAAGGCTTGATCCAATGTCAAGTTATTTTCAAACTTATTAACATATATTTTTTATCATACTTCACCTTAGGGTTCCTCCATCACATTCCCTCTCCCTTATCCAATTCATTCCATTAAACCCAAGAAAACCTTGTATGCTTTCACCATTGTAAGTCGATTGCCTTGCGCATCTCCATCAACCTACCTAAATCCAATTCATCTCCTTCTCGTTCATTATCTTCTCTTCCTAATAAAAAACATTGGTCTTGTACCAAGTGCATTTTCAAAGTCTTTTCTTAATAAACTTTGATGGTTGTGGAGTAGTTAGGCGAAGGCCTTATCTTATCCCGACCGAGTGTTTGACAATACCTTTAGGGTTCACTGTCTAAAACACTTACCATCCAAAGCAAAATACTTAATAAATAAAATGAATAATGTCCTTGTATTGAACTAAAGAAAGGGGATTGAGTGAAGAATTCTTCCTCTCCAAGTATTAGAATGCTCACTTTAGAGCGTGTGGTCTTGATACTCGTCTTCCAATACAAAAATCATGACCATATTTGCCACACCATTTTCAAAGAAAATCTTTTGAGATAAAGAATTGGGTACTGCCCACTGGGGTTTCTATCTGAGGACTTATTTCACACCTAAAATCAATCATCACAAATCGAAGGTGACATCATGCCTTGATGGAGAAAACCTAAGCCTTTTCAAAAAGGGCACGTTATTTCCATCTTACCGCATAACAAGCTAAATCATAAGTCTCCTAGCGTGCAAGTGTCAAAACCTATTGCTAGGATGCAAAAGTTAACGTCGTCCATTAAAAGCAACCAACCTGTGGTTTCACAAACTACAGATACTCTGATTCTTCATTAGTCAATGAAGATGCGCACACAAGATTACGAGATCTTTTTTTCTCTTCACCTTTAGTTCCATGAACTACGAGACTCTGACTTCACCATTGAACCATGAGGGTACGTAGGCACGAGTTTCCCAATCCCTCGTAAGAAATTTATTTCTAAACCTTTTCTTTTCTTGTTGATGCATTCCTAGAAAGCATGAAGCCTTAGCAACATCCTTATGCATAAGACAAACAAATGGTTCCCATTGAGTATGATGAATATGAAGGGTGCTAATACCTTCCCTTTGCATAACTGACTTCCAAACCCATTAATTTGGTCGCGAGAAAATCGTATCCTTCTTCTTGAGATTTTATCGATATTTTCCCTTCCCTTTGGGATAATTAAACTTCGATGGTGACTATGTAATTTTTCACGTAGCTACAGGAAGGAGATTCTTTTTTTTTTGGGACTCAAAGTGTGAGAAAAGTTTCATAAGTTTAAAGGAAAGGTTATCTACCACACCTATTTTAATTATTCCAGATGCTAGTAAGCCTTACAAAGTATTTTGTGATGCCTCTAAGAAAGGACTAGGTGAAATGTTAATGAAAGGTGGTCAAGTTGTGGCTTATGCTTCTCGTCATTTAAAGACTCATGAACAGAACTATCTTGAGATGTTGATTGACCCCAAGAGTCTGAAATATCTATTTGATCAGAAGGAGTTAAATATACGACAAAGGAGATGGATGTAATACTTGAAATATTTTGAATTTGAACTAAAGTACCACCGACATAAAGCAAATAAAGTTGCAGATGCACTAAGTCAGAAAGAAATACACAAGTATGAGTTGATGATGTTAGAATATGAATTGTTGGAAAAGTTTTAAAACCTTAACCTGTAGTTTACTTGGACTCATAAGGGAGTAATGATGAGAAATTTGAATGTTACTTCTAATTTAAGAGAGGAAATTCATCAAGGAAAATTGTTGAATGAGAAATTGCGAGTAAAGTCAATTCAACTAGATTTCACTCAAGCCACAGACAAAAATCTTCTCTTTAATCAAAAGAGTTGTGTTTCAAATGATACAAAGTTACAATGAATATTTTTGGAGAAGGCACACAGAGGTGTGTTTATCATTCATCCAAGTTCATCAAAGATGTATCAAGACTTGAAAAAGAACTATTGGTGGCCTGGTATGAAAAAGGATATTGTTGAGTTGTGTTTAAATGTGTGGTGTGATAACAATTAAACATCAAACGCTTGGTGGATTTTTGCAACCCCTAGAAATTCTGGTGTGGAAATGGGATAGTATTTATATGGATCTGCATTTGGTTAACCGCGTACACAGGGTGGTTATGACTCAATATGGGTAATTGTGGATCGATTAACTAAGTCAGCCCATTTTCTAGCAGTGAAGACTACTTGATTCTCTTCAGTCCATTCTTCCAAATACATTGAAGTAGAAGTAGACCTTTATTTTGAGCCTCAGGCAAGTCTTATTGTAGGTCGTGAAACTAAAGTATTGAGAAACAAGGAGATTCCTCTTGTCAAGGTCTAGTAGGAAGAATCACATCCGAGCGAAGCTACTTGGGAGTTGAAGTCTGATATGCGAAAAGCTTATGCTCATCTTTTCCAAATAATCTTTCAATTCGAGGACAATTTTTTTATTTAAGGGGGAGGATGTAATACCCTGTTTTCCCTTAGTTACTCAAATTTGGATAAATAAAGTAATTAATGAACTTAGATTGACTTTATTGTTATTCTTTGATACTGGCCTTTTATTAATTGTACTAGAAGAGATATTTTGATAACATTAATAATTGATTAATTTCTCTAGTTGAGAAAATATTCTTAAGAAATATCATTTAAGATATTTTCTTTTCTATCTCTCATTACTAACCACTCAATTTTTCTTCTCATTTTTCTTACCACACCTTTCATCCAGTCATTTTTTCTATGAGATACAAAACACACATACCCTTTTTCTTTTTATCAGTAAAACAAGAAAATAAACTTAGAGAAGAGAAAAAAATAATAGGAAATGAAAAGCTTGAAGAAGAAGTGGAAAAATCAACTAAACCAACTCCTTCTCTTCAACAATCAACTTTTAAGGTGACTTCTAGTTAGATTCCTTCTTAGATAAAACTAGGGTTTTGGCGTTGATTCTAGGAATATGATGGTTGGAAATAGTTCACAATTTTGTGTTGATTCATGTTGTGATTGGTATAATCCTTGTGTGTTTATGTTATATTCATGATAACATTTTTGTGTGTTTATGTTGGATTCATGAGAATATGTTTGTCGTGGTTGATTCTTGATGATTAAACTTGTTTATTTCAAGAACTTGTGTTAATGAATGGTTGACATGATTTTGGATAGTTAGAAATGAGGTAGGTTATGTTTGAAGGAAGAGGGTTGAAACAAATTAGAAATAAAATGAAGTGGTGTAGAAATTATGCAGGAAAACCAATTTTTCAACATAAAAATTGATTGCCCCTACCAGACAATCGATTTCACTTGCCTAAAATTGTGAAAAACTTCCTAAAATATATTGTTCAATCGATTGCACACTTTTGACAATTGAATAACTTATCAAAAATTTGTAAACATAGAGTTGAGGAAGCTGATGCAATAAATTGCACCCCTTAAGCAATCAATTGTATCCCATGTTTTTCCCAAAAATCATGTATTTTAAGGATTCTAAGCCATCTTAGGAGTCTTGTAACTTATAATATGATATGTGGGTATAGAATTGTTAGTGATTAATTATATTCCATGAGAATTAAGGTGTTTTAACCTAGAATCATGAGTTGATTAAGAAGAATTATTTGGTATATTTCATGTATGATCTTGTGATGAGTATGTTATGAATTGATTGTTATGTATATGTGATAACATGATTAAAAAACTTATGATGATGGCTGAGAAAATGTTAGGAGCATTATCAAGTGAATGAATTAGAAGCATAACTAGGTTATTATGAATAAATTAGATGGTGATGCTTGTACACATTGGTACCTCGGTGTGTATCGTGGTTGAGTAATCGCTTAGCTTATGAAAAAAATAGACCTTGTATGAAACATGTGGTGAAAATATGAGATTGGATGAATTTAAACACCAAGTGGTTGATGAATTAAATTATGTTTGTTGTTGGAATCCAATCACGTACATATGTATCTTCCCTTGATCGTGAACATCCCCTTTTTGAGATGCTTATGGAAAGTAGAAAATGGGATATGACATCAATGATTTGTGCCTCAAATAGGTTTGAGTCCCAACTATGGTTGAGCCATAGAGGAGAGGTGGACACATAAGTGGATTTGAGTCCCATAAAATGAAAGATACTTAAAGTGGGTTTGAATCCCATATGGGTGACAGTTCTTGAAGTGGGTTCGAGTCCCATGGAGAACCTAATATCCACATGAAATTCGAATCATATGAGCATGTGTAAGTCGAGCCTTACTATAGATGTAGGTCTGGTCAGGAATCAATGTTTCGTGAATATAAATAGTGATTTTTTGAGTTATGTGAACTCAAGTGGCATGGTTCCATATAACACGAGAATTCCCCCGATACTTAAGTCCTCATTCCCTTTTTATGACTTAAGTTAAGAATCGATTCAAAATTGTGTTGAGCTAAGTGGACTCATAAGATACGGAACCCACTCAAATTGATTTCTCACCCCATTATTGTTGTTATTTTTTAGGTATTTCTTTATAGGTGAAAGGTAAGGACAATCTTGCTTGATATCCTTAGCAACTCGATATTTTGGATGAGATTCTGCTGTGTAGATATCTATTTTGAGATTATTCAGAGGATGATCTAGTTCGTAGTTTTATTTTAGGCACCTTTGTATATATTGTGCCTTAGCTATATATTATTTTTGGGCATGTATATATGTACACTGTTGGCGATAAGCTCTTGTGTATTTTAGTACCTTAGTTACACTATGTATAATATGTATTCTAGACATGTATTGAATGTGGGTGTTATAAGAGAAGATGAACTCTTCTAAAGTTCTCTACACTGATGTGGGCAAGCCCTTCAATGGAAAGAATCTGAAGAACATGTTTATGATTCCAGAATGTATGGACCCTGAAGTATTGAATAAGGAACCTATTTCTACTAGAAGGGTAAAGATTGAAGATTACCCCTATTTCATTAAGTTGGAACCCCCCCCCCCCCCCCCCAAAAAAAAAGTTATGAAGGAATACATGAGAGGCTATTTAGAGGAAAGAAATGACCCAATGGTGGACATCCACAACCCGCCGGAGGCCCCTCTAGAAGGACCTCCTAAGAGGAAGAGAATGTCAAAGAAGTTTACATAAGGACCGTTTGATATTCCTCCTCAATCTCCAGCCAAGAAGGAAAAGAAGTTTGAGACCTCCAGAAGGATTTTATGGTCTGAAGATGGTGTTGAGCCTGGAGAATAAAATAATAAAGCAGAGAAGGAATCTGCTAAAGTTCCTCCCAACCATAATACATGCAAGTCCTATAATATCGAGACTTCTTCGATTTCTAATTCTTCTAATGTTAACTCTTGATAAATTCTTTTCCCAAACACACCCATTCAAAACCAAACATTTGGTACCATTACCAAACTCATAAAAGAACCCACTGTCATACCCTAAATTTGTCCTACCTATATAATCTTCACCTGTACATCCGTCCACTGACAATTATTAAGGAAATCAAAAAATTAGGTTGCTTTGTTCCATTATTCTATTGTTTAAAATCAAGAGGTTGCAAGGAGGTCAAGTCATGGGTGTGTGATATGGATTGAAGTTCATCTGGTTGTGACCTAACTTTGGTCAGGTAATATTTTTTTTCAAGATCAAGGCCAAGGTATGCAAGATTTTTATGGTGTGTGCCTGAGGTTTCAGTCAGGTTTTTTTTTTTGGAGCTAAGTTAGATCAGAATGGATCAAGTTCTTAGGCTGTAACAAAGCAGAGGGCTTCATGATTGAGAATCTTCAGGATCAAACTAGGGTTTGTGCTTTATAGTGAAGTTTTTTGTTCATCGCGATTGAAGTGGCATTAGTTTAACTGTACAAGTTGTGGATTGATTCAGACGAGTTCAAAATAGTTCTAATTCTGATTAGAAGTTCAGAGATTCATTTAAAAAGTCATGTTGTAGATGTGTTGTTGAAAAGCCGCTGGAAAGGAAATTCGTAACCAAATCCATTCATATCCATATTTTCAATTCTCCATTTATTCAATTTTCCATATTCATTTTTCTTATAAAACCAATTATCTCATTTCTAAAATTTCACTTAAACATCTAAATCCATTATACAATATCTACAAGCTCATTAACTTTTCGAGTTTCCAAAATCCATCATGCTAATTCATTGGAAAAAAATCATTAAAAAAAAACGAAGTTACAAAACAAAAAGTCCATACAGATAAGCCAAAATATAGAGCTTATAGGTAGATCTACTCTTCCTAGATCTCCTTCATTCTGTAGAAGAGTGTGTTGGACGATAACACTACAATTTGCATTGAGCTCAATGGTTTCCTTATCTGTATACCTCTTCTTCTTTGTAAGTATGTCCTTCTTGAATTTTGCATACTTTGCCATTTCTCTAGAGCCTCGAAAAATGGAATGATTATTTGCAACCGGCTAAATATGTCCAACAATCTAGCATAATTCTTTTCATTATCTTTTTTCTTAGGAGCATTTGGATATGGATACTTTTTCAATGGAACTTCACTCTCATGCTCCTTTCCTTTCTTACTTTTTTTCTTCTCCTCCTTCAACTTCTTTTCTATATCCCCCTTTTCAACTAACTCCTTATCATTATTTTTTTCAACTTCTTCCACAATTTAATCCTCCTTTTTAACTTCAACATTTTTCTCCAAAACATTTCAATAAACTCCCACACCAATTGTTCTCCCACTCCTAGTAAATATGGCTTTGCAAGACTCCTTCAGATTCACTTGAGTATTAGTCGAAAAGGTTTCTTTATATTAGTCGGCTAGTTGCTTGAACAATTTTCCAACTTGAGTTTCAAGGTTCTGAATTTCCGCATTCGTACTCTTTTGAGTGGAGATAGACATTTGCATGAATTGGTTAAAAGTTTCCTCAATATTTGAACTTCTACCTTGGTTTTGTTGCGGTTGTTTGTAACTTTGGTAAGGTTGATAGTTATAATTTCTCGGTTCTTGCCTCCACCCTTGTTGGTAACCTTGGCTATTACCTCTCGGTAGTTAGCCTTGGTTATTTCTTTGGTATGGTGGTCTAGGTTGATAGCCTTAATTTTGGTTTCTCACATAGTTGGCTTCTTCAACGGCCGGTGGACAATAGCCGGTAGGATGATCACCTTTACGAAGTTCACAACTTTCTACATGTTGATTGTTGTTGGGAACTTCTTGCACCTCTTTGATGTATTGTGGAAGTTTTGACATTTGCTTTGTCAACAACTCCACTTGTTGCGAGAGTAATTTATTTTAAGCAAGAATAGAATCATTCGTTCCCAATTCGATAATTCCTAGATTTCTTTGCAAAGTACCACGGTTGTGTTGACCTTGATGATCATTTAGTGTCATCCTATCAATGACGAACACTGCATCTTCTGCGCTTTTTGACATTATAAAACCACCCGCTATAACATCCAAAAGAGTTTTATGAACGAGTTGAAGTTCGTTGCTGAATATGTTCACTCGAGTCAAGTCATCAAAACCATGACCCTTGCACTTTCTCAAAATAGAATTGAATCTCTCCCATGCTTCGTTTAGAGATTCACTTCCTCCTTGCACGAATACCGAAATCGCCGTCTTGGCCTCCATAAAGTGATTGTGAGGGAAAAATCATTCAAGAAACTTCTCTTCCAATACGTTCTAATTCGTCATCACAAGAGTAGATTCGTCGAGATACCATCCCTTCGTCTTCCCAATTAAGGAATGTGGGAATAGTCTTTTAAACAAAGGTTTCTCTTTGACTTCTGGAGCTCCAGTTGTGTCGCTACTGCGAAAATCGGCGCCGGCTATGACAGAAGAGTCGCCATCGTGCGTTATTTATCCCAACGAAGGGAAAGGAAACGCTCAGAGTAAACCTAACGTAAAACGGGAAAGGAATGGTCGACGCAACCAAATCCTGGATTCGGGAGTCGATTACGCAAGGGGAAGGTATTAGCATCCCTCACGTCCGTCGTACTCGACGGGATCCACGCTTGTTTTCTTGGTACGGATTGTCATTCTACCTACTCTACAGGTCAAGGGTTAAAAAGAAAAGAAAATGACTCGGCAAAGTATCGCAATTTATGCCTACGTATTCCCGTCTGGAACGAGAAATCAGAGTCAAGGTAGTTCGCCTACCTACGGGAAAGGAGGGGAAGGTTGCTCGCTAGGATACGACATCCTATGCCTACGTACTTTCATACAGCATGAAAGATCAGAGCAAACGTAGTTCGGGCTACGAAAGACACAAGCTTGTCTGACTGTTTTTTATTACCTTCAAAAAGGGTTTTCCTTAATTAAGAGTCCAAGCGGACAAAAATGACACTTTGATGTTTGTTTTGAATCTTTTACGAAAGAAGTGTTTTTTAGTCTTTTTGCAATCTCTGACGCACTAGAGACTATGATTTGAGAGTGACTACGTCGCGTGTCACCCAAAGGGTGCCACACTAAGCAGCCAGACTACTGGAAAGAAGCTCTCCAGCAACCCTTTCTCAAATAGCTTAAGGCTCGTGACGTACGACACCGATGAACCTTATTACTGTATTTTTGAGTTGTATTGAGATAAGAAGAGAAAGAAGCTCTAAAAAGCCTAGGGTTGAAAAGGGAATAAAAACTAACCTAATGTTGTCATGCATGGATAAGAATCCTAATGTCTGTCATAATTCCCTCCAGCACAGAGGGAATTAGAGATCCTAGGGGATAAACAGAAAAGAAAGCAAGCAAATACAGTAAAATGCATGCAATGCAGCAATACAAGCGAGGCAAAGGAGTCCCGCTCAACCTCGAACTTGAGAAAACAACAGGCAAAGTGAATCAACATTCACTTCTAACCTAGGGGCAAGCTACACAAGCCAACAAACAATACAGAAAACAAAACCCCAAAGCAGAGGAGGCAGCCCAGACAGCAGCACCAAACTCCTACAGCAAACAGCAGCTCTGACAGCAACATCTCTCATCTTCAAACTTCAATAAACTTCAATCTCCAACCTCCAGGGAAGAGAAGGCACACTTCAAATAAGGCTCCTCAATACCTCAACAGTTAGGCTCCACAGCTCAAAAGCAACAGCAAACCCTAGCTTCAATCCTCCAGCAAGCTCCTGACAACAAAGTTGACAGTGACACAACTCCATCTTCAAGCAAACCTCATGAAAGGCATCTCCAACATCTTAGATCCTCATATCCAAGCTCTAGCAAGCTCCACCAAGAAATATTTGTTATTGAGATCAAGTTATAATGAAGGGAAACCAGTGAAAACCAAAGGAAATCACTAGAAACCATCATCTGCAAAGAAGGGTATCCTCAAAAGTTCAACTCTTTAAGGCATGCCTCTCATCCCTCCAACGGAGAGATGGGGCTTCCTTAAGAGGAATTTGAATCATAGGATAGGATGGAAGCAAACAAAGCATTCCATGTTTGAGGAAAGAAATGAACTAAGTCTAGAAAAGCTCTTCCTAAAACCCTAGTTTTCCTAAGCTCCTGACAAGCATTCCAACAGGTGAGAAATCTTCAACTCCAAGCTTCTTCAAGCCATATAAGGCAACTTCATTTGATCTTCAATTCATCCAAGCAAAGTCCAAGCCAAAAGCACACCCAAAATAGCCCCACACAAATTGAATAAACCAAGCATTCAAGGGAGAAACCCACAAACATCACACAAGTTGCAAAAATCAAATAAAATGCTAAAACTCATCATAAAATCCTAAGTAAATTTCTAAGGGAACCTAACCCTATACCCAATACCCCATATAAATTCCAGGACCTAAATCAAACACTAAGTTCCCAAACTATGCCCTAAACTACAACTAGTTGTTTTAAAACCCTAATTCTAACACATCTCCTATTCACCTCTCAAACTAACCTAAATTTTAATCACAAAAATATGATAAAATTCCTAAGGGTACATGCTTCTCTAAGCTAACTAATCCAACAAGAATCAACTCAAAATTCCTCACCAAACTCTCACACAAAATTCAGAAAGATGAAGTATCAAACAAAAGTAAAATAAAGGCAATAAAACTATAAAATATGCCATTAAAAATAAAATGCATGATATTAACATTTTTAATCCTATAAAATTCTAGAGATCCTAAGGAAACCAGGGAAAAAAATATCACTCAAAAATGATCATTTTTCAATTTATTATGAATTAAAAGCTAACCTAAATAAAACTATAAAAAAACCAAAGAAAATAAAAGAAAATGGAAAACATGCATTGCAAATAGCAATCAGATGCAGTTGTAAACTAAGGTTGGGCCCAGGAGGGGGTGTCACTAGCAAGCGCATACAAAGGCCCAAACCACACAACAACAATTCAGGAAAATAACATGAAAATGGAAAATCTCTGTGGTAAATAGCAACAAGATTGCGTGCAAATCCTCATGTGGGCCTAAGGTGGGGTGTGGATAGCAACTAATTACCAAAGCCCAAAGCCAAAACATAAGTGAAACGGTGCATTGGATGTATGTTTCAGACTCAAACACAAATGGAAATCAAATCGTGGCCCTTGGATGTTTATCTGAGTCAAAGTCCAAGCTTGATCCAATGGTGGTTTTATCATCTTCTTCATTTCAAATTCTGGGGGGAAATGAACCAGGACGGTGGCCGGAGGTGGCGCCACCGTCGTCCCAAAATGCAAACACCATGAATATCCATCAAAACTTAACCCTAAACACATCATCTAACTCGTTTTTTCTCACTGAATCCAACCATGCCCTCCATTCTCATTGAAAACCACTATATCTCAAAACACGACTCCAAGTTCAGAACATGCTCCACCTTCAATCATCACCATTCTTAAAATTGACAAACCTATCATCATCTACACGTTACACTGATTGATCCTCACCATCTAAACATGTTTAATTCATCAAGAACTCAAAGAAACAACCCTCAACAGAAATTGCATCGCCCTAGGTTTTGTCTCTAATCACCAATTTTTTCTACCAGAATCCACCCTAACCATGTCTACAATGCATCTACACATCTAAATCCTATCAATTCTAACTAAATTGAGCTATGAGATGAAATTTGCAAACCTGTAAAAAGTTGATGAGCAGAGATAGAATTCCTTCAAATTACACTCCAATCTTCTCCAGACACGATCAATGAAGTCTTGTGGAGCTTCTGTATGCACTGAATTGCCTTGAATCCTTCTTAATCACCAAATCCGATTTTGAGTTGCAAGGTTCAAACTCACTATGCTCTCTCTCAATTCTTCAGAGTTCTTGGCCAAAAAATCAACTGAATCAGTTATGAGGGTTATATAGAATAGGTTAGAAAGATCTAGAATGATCTGGAATGATCCATGTGAGAAATTCAATTTCTCTTGCACTTGAAATCTCATGAGAAGCTTGCACATGACAGTTGGGTTCAGCTTGCTTCAGCAGCTTGGTTTTGATCCAAAATCTCACCACATGATATTTTGAATTGATTGGAATTGGTTAGAGCCTTGTAGCTGATCTTGTGAATGATTTTGCAAGTGTTACTTGTAATGTAAGAAAGCACTTTTCAAAGTAACTCATAAAATAATGGCTCATCTCAAAATTGTGGAATTGCCAATGTGTTTGAAATCCAATTTCCATTCAAAATGACTACCCATATACCATGTTTATAACTTGTAATTCAAAAGATCATTTTCCCTCTTTTGAATCATTTGAAAAATCTCCCTTTTTAGGCCATTTTGGAGCACTTTGTGAAATAAGCCAATCCAACTGACCATGACTTCATATATGGCCTAGAAACACCATTTTAAGCACATATCATGTTGAACAATTTTTCATTTGAAGAGTGGAAGATGGAGATTTTGACACCTGTTGAAAAAGGCCTATAATTCAACTTTCCCAAAATACCCCTGGCTTGCCAAGATCATAACTTGAGTTCCACAAATCCTCTTGAGGACTTCAAGTACTCAAATTAAAGCTAAGATCAAGACCTACAACTCTTATGTTGTCCAAGAATCCATTTGAAAACTCCTTGAGGGGCAAAAGTTGCTTGGAAGTCAAGTGACTTTCGTAGATAAATTTCAGTGTCCTCTGGTGACTTGTAACTTGCAAGAACCATAACTTGAGTTCTACAAATTTTCTTGAAGACTTCTAGCACTAAAATTAAAGGTATTGAGAAGCTATACAAGTTTCATGTTGGCCAAAGATCCATTTGAAACTTTTATTTTGACTTATGTGGCTTGGAAGTCCAGTGCTTTACAGGGGATTTTACCCTAGGAACCCTGTCTCAAACACCTCCAACTACTATTGATTCTCTCGACATATCAACCCATGACTTCCATGACCTAGAGCTAGGTCTTGATGCCCTTTCTTTGCTCTCCTTGACCTAGGGTTACCCAGATGAAACCCTACTTGTACACACCTCAACCATGGCTCTTTGAACTTGATACAATTACTTGTCTAAGCTTCAATAAGGCCCTCTAGGCATCTCATGATATCCATACACATCTCAAATTCACATTCCCTGTTGATGATCTCCAATACACCTCAAGTTAGGAGAGCAATCCACCTGTGGGCACTCAAACTTCTCATGACTTCAACCCTTCTCTGGTGACTTGGATGGGCTCTCAGGCTCAGAGAACACCTCTAGATAGGCTTCTTTTGACATAAATGGCACTTGATCCTTTGTTGGATGAATTGATATGCTAGGATATGCAAATGATTGAACTATGTACATGATGCAAATGAAATGCAATGAAACATAAATCAAGCAAGGAAAGGTTAAGCAAATTTTGGGGTGCAACAGCTGCCCCTATTCAAACGGCTTGGACCCGACTGGGTGAAGAGCGAACGGCCTTCAAACAATCGAGGTACACGATGGTTGAATACCAAGAAAACCGGAAATTTGCTAACCGCAGAAATAAACTACACAACTGCTTGGGGAACGACATCCACCAACTGAACCTGGTTATTACGGCAATAACTGATTCAACGTCTGATAATAACTCTGATTCCAACATCAACCACCTGTGTAACGCCACAGGTATTGAACACCTCCGTCCACAACCGGACTAATCTTGTCAACACAAGAAGAGAAACAAATTTGTCAAACCATAACTAAACACCAATCGGTCCACGTCAGAACTCACATTTCATCAACCCGAAGAAATATTGTCCACGTCAGGACTCCACATTCCGTCAACACGGAGAAATCCCGGCTACTCCGCCGGGGATGAGTTGGTCGCCTCCCACCAACACGAGGAGGTCCTATCAATCATAGGCAATAAACTTCGTCGACTTCACAGGGAAACATTTATGCCTAATCACAAGAAACTCCATCCGCCTATCCATACGGGAAAATCATCTGTCTAGACACAGGAAACTCCATCCGTCTATCCATACGGGCAAATCATCTGTCTAAATACAGGAAACTCCATCCGTCTATCTATACGGGCAAATCATCTGTCTAAATACAAGAAACTCCATCTCTGCAGTAGCTAACTCCGTTGGTCCCAACCCACAAACGGATTTGAGGAGGACTCTATTGGGGATAATAATATTTCGTCAACACGAAGAAATCACGGCGACTTCATCGGGGATCGAATTCTCCCACCCAATAGTAATCCAATTTAGTCAATCATACTGGACAATAACTCCACCTTATCCTTGCATTAGCCGAACCCATCGGGGATGCTCTGAAATTAACTGCCAGGCACCTATTTCGACAACAGGCGACAACTTCTGAAATTTTGATTATGAAACCCTGGGACGCTGACGGAACAAAAAACTTGAAGAAAATACTCCGATGGCCGGATAAGAGAAACTTCAACAAGAAACTCTGTAGGGAAAAATCTGGCAACAACTCCAAAGTCTACTTATGAAGTTATTCCATGCGGACAAAACCTTCGGACAATAACTCCAAAATCTAATCATGAAGATGCGGTACCGCTGAAGAACTCCAAAGTCTAATTACGAAGTCTTGATGTTGACGATAACTCCAAGGTCTAATTACAAAGCTGCTCAATGCTGACATAACATCTGCTATAGAAAACTCTTTTGGGGAATCGCTAACGATGACTCCAAAGTCTAATTCTGAAGCCGTGTGACGCTGACGTAACAGCCACTCGAAGAAAACTATGCCGACCTCCAAAGCCAAATCATGAAGTCTGCAATGCTGACATAACAGCTACGCGAGGAAAATCCGCTAGGGAATTCCTAACAATAACTCCAAAGTCTAGTTATGAAGTTGTTGAATGCTGACAATAACTCCAAGGTCGAATTATGAAGCCGTATAAACTGATAATAACTCCAAGGTCTAATTATGAAGCCATCCACTGCTGCTAACAACTTCAAAGTCTAATTATGAAGCAGTGACACCAAGTAACGATTCCAGCCGTCTAATCGCGGAAATCTCCCTTTAAAAATGCCAACAACAAACTTCAAAGTCAAATTATGAAGCCTTATAGCGCTGATGTAACGAACTTCAAAGTCTACTTATGAAACCGTGCAATGCTGACGTAACAGCAATTCCAGGAAAACTCTATTGAACTTCAAAGTCAAATCATGAAGCCCTCTAGACTCCTTCCGAGGAAATTCTAATAACTACTTCAAAGTCTAATTATGAAGCCATTGTAATAGTGATAACGTCTCCAACGTCTAATTATGGAGCATCTCACGTTGACGAACTTCAAAGTCAAATTACGAAGCCGTAACAACAAGTAATGACTTCAACCGTCTAATCGCTGAAATCCTCCTTTAAAATGCTGACCACAACTCCAAAGTCAAATCGTGAAGCCTTGACAACAAGTAATGACTTCAACCGTCAAATCGCTGAAATCTCTCTTTAAAAACAACTTCGCAGTCTATTCATGAAACCGTTGACTGCTGAAAACAACTGACAATAACGTCAAATTCCAACTATGAAGCCATGTCATGATGGTAACAAACTTCAAAGTCGAATTACGAAGCAGTAAAATGCTGACAGAACAATCTTCAAAGTCTAATTATGAAGCCATAACAGCAAACCGGGGAGAACTCTGCCGGGGGAAATTCTGACGTCAACTTCCAGACATCCAACTTGACGACGAGTAATGACTTCAGATGTCTAATCCCTGAAATCTTTTCTGAAAATGCTGACGTGACAGCAACCCGAGGGAACACTCCACTGGGGAATTTTCGACAACAACTCCAAAGTCCAATTATGGAGCCGTGTAAAGAACACTCCGCTGAGGAAGAAGAGAAGTTAATCAAGCACCTCTGATAAGGGAACATATGGCGGGACGAACATTATCATCACATATCTTATGCCGCAAATCTGAATATCTGAAAACGATCCTGAACAAGAAGTCCAATTACCTGCATGGAAGAACACCTGAAAACAAAGAGGTAACCAACCTGACTTATGCTTCAAAATGCGTATGTTTGAAGATGGCGTAATGCTCCGTACGACACGGAAATGCTACGCGTTTGAGTAGATGCAAATATGACAATACATGCAAATGCAAATGCAGGATCAAGCTGCTGGGAAACTCTGGTAGTGTTGTCTCAACAACATGAATGCTGAGGATAAAGCCAACTCCGCCGGGGAGAACAAGCATCATATGGTATTTTGGCAAAATAAATGCCAAAAACACAACCAACTCTGCTGAGGAGCTATTAAACATCAATTTCCACTGGGAGGAAAGAACAAACCACCCTGCTGGTGAACAAACTTAGCTAGGGGAGAAGAGACGCTTCTAGGGAAAGCACACTGTCTAGGCACAGTTTACCAACTCGGAGCCTCGGACTCTACTGAGGGTCAATATCCTGTCGATGTCACGACGACCCGTGGGGAGGAAGAAAACCATCCTTCGCGGATATAAACCTTTCGAACTAACAACTTGGTTAACTATTGCGAGAGCCTCCCATGCTGGAGATTGAACGCGCACACCTTCGATTCGCTAGGGAGCGCAACCTCTGCAGGGAACTGATTTTGACTTGCTGGGGATATCCTGTGGACAACTTCCCTGAGGATACTCTTCTGGGGTAAGATAAATCCCTCTTTCGGTAAGGGATAACATCGTTCCAACTCTCTGGGAAAATAAGATGCGACTAGCTGGAGAATGACATCAATTGGAGTCAGGCTCTTCATCAAGAGATTTTGGTTGGGGAATACAATCCCTGACTGTTTGCTCCAAAGGTAAGAACCCTGCAAAACACAAACGAGACAAAACAGGCCTATACAACAGAATCTACCCGGGTTAGCATCTTTCATAGTGTCAGCCCGGACCACTTTCTCTGCTGCAACCTCTGCTGGCGCAAACACTCTTCCGCTTCTAGTGATACCACTGACTTCAGTAAGATTCTGCACAGTCGATCCGAACGGCTCAAGCTCTATCTTTTAACCATTACAATAAACTTCGGCGCCATAATGCCATGGAACGGCATTAGTACTCTCGAATGGGATTGGTCCGGCCCTAGTGATGGTGATAGTAGGCGGACGGGGCGCAGAGATAGTAATAGGGTGACGAGGAATAGTAATGGTAGCAACTTCATCTGCCTGCTTCAGCATGACTTCCCCTGATGCACTTTCAACGCTCCGGATGAACTTTATCCTTAGTGTCAGCCCGGATACCTTTATCCTTATCCGGAGCGTTGAAAGTGCATCAGGGGAAGTCATGCTGAAGCAGGCAGATGAAGTTGCTACCATTACTATTCCTCGTCACCCTATTACTATCTCTGTGCCCCGTCCGCCTACTATCACCATCACTAGGGCCGGACCAATCCCATTCGAGAGTACTAATGCCGTTCCATGGCATTATGGCGCCGAAGTTTATTGTAATGGTTAAAAGATAGAGCTTGAGCCGTTCGGATCGACTGTGCAGAATCTTACTGAAGTCAGTGGTATCACTAGAAGCGGAAGAGTGTTTGCGCCAGCAGAGGTTGCAGCAGAGAAAGTGGTCCGGGCTGACACTATGCAAAACACAAACGAGACAAAACAGGCCTATACAACAGAAAGTGATATTACTTTAGTCAATTCGAAGTTTTATCAATTATTGGCAAGGGCCAGCAAGATTATGCAAATGCAAGTTTATCAAAAACATCGGCATCTTTCACAAACAAAACAGTAAAGAACAAGCATCAAGTACTGAATAACATTTTTTATTGATAACGGACCTCTGAATAGGCGGAGTTTTGTACACTGGATGTAACTCCTGAAAAGAGGAAGTTACACACAAACACACATACATATATGCACAAGCAGCATAAATAAAATACAAACAATAATTGTATACATGTCGGCGACGTGGTACAGACAAACACCATGAGCTGATCCTCCTATGACTCACCTGACTCTGCGCTTTCCCAATACTCGATCTTCGGAAGAGATTGTTTTTGGATAAACGGCCCCCAGGTATCTCCCAAACCACTAAGCAATGCCGTATCAAATCCGGGCCGCAGTCATTTGCTTTTTCAATCCCTAACTTTTGCGTGAACCTCCCTTTGCGGGTTTTCAATTCACTGGGATACCCTTTTTTCCGAAGTCGCCCTTTTCAGGTTTTCGACTTCGCGTGTGTACATTTTTTTTTCAATTTTATCCCTAACTTTTGCCCGAACCTTTTATTCATTTTTTATGGTTCGCCGGGATGCCCCATTTTTGCCTGGACTTTCTTTTTACTGTCCAGCGGGTCACTTTCAAGCAAAGTATTTTTTAACTGCGTCTGAATTCATAGGAGATGTAAAGTCTTCACCATCCATGGTGGATAGTAACAAGGCTCCTCCAGAGAAGACTTTTCTGACAACGTAGGGTCCTTCGTAATTTGGAGTCCACTTGCCCCTGTGATCTGTTTGTGGTGGGAGAATCTTTTTCAAAACAAGAACGCCCGTCTGAAAGCTTCGAGGGTGCACCTTCTTGTCGTAAGCTTTCTTCATCCGGCTTTGATATAACCGACCGTATGCTAGAGAAGCCAGCCTCTTCTCATCCATTAAGCTGAGCTGATTCAGTCTATCTTTAACCCATTCTGCCTCGTCAAGTTGGACATCACGTAAAACCCTCAGGGAAGGAATTTCGACCTCCAACGGTAACACTGCCTCCATCCCGTATACTAATGAGAAAGGGGTTGCCCCGGTTGATGTGCGTACCGTCGTACGATAACCGTGCAAAGCGAAAGGTAGCATCTTGTGCCCGTCCTTATACATCACAACCATCTTCTGAACAATCTTCTTTATGTTCTTATTGGCCGCTTCGACAGTGCCATTCATCTTGGGTCGGTAAGGAGAAGAGTTGTGGTGTTCAACCTTAAAATTCTGACACAGCTCTTTCATCATTTTATTATTCAAATTCGAACCGTTGTCGGTGATAATCCGCTCAAGGATTCCATATCTGCAGATAATATCTCGTTTGATAAATCTGGCTACCACTTGCTTGGTGACATTGGCATATGACGCCGCTTCCACCCATTTGGTGAAGTAATCGATTGCCACCAAAATGAATCAGTGCCCGTTGGATGTCGTGGGCTCAATCTTGCCAATCATATCAATCCCTCACATCGAGAAAGGCCATGGTGATGACATCACATTCAGAGGACTTGGAGGCACATGGATCTTGTCCGCATAAATCTGGCATTTATGACACCTTTTTGCAAACTTGAAACAGTTTGTTTCCATAGTTAGCCAATAATAACCTGCCCGCAGCAGTTTTCTCGTCATAGCATACCCATCAGTATGTGTACCAAATGTACCCTCATGTATCTCTTCCATTAGCAACTTCGCCTCTTTCTCATCTACACAGCGTAGCAACACCAAGTCGTGGTTTCTTTTGTATAGGACACCGTCCGGGTTCAAATAGAAATTGCCAGCCAATCTCCTGAGAGTCTTCTGATCTCGACTGGATGCCCCAGCCGGATACTCCTTGTTCTTCAGGAAATTCTGAATGTCAAAGTACCAGGGTTGACCATCGGGAGCCTCATCAATGGCAAATATGAATGCAGGCCTATCGAGCCGAGAGATAACAATCCGGGGAGCCTCGTTCCAGAAGTTAACTTTATACATTAAAGACAATGTCGCCAGGGCGTCAGCCATTTGATTTTCTGCTCTTGGCACGTGATGCAATTCCACCTTGTCAAAGAAAGGCAACAATCTCCTTGCATAGTTCATATAGGGTATCAAATTGGGATGGCGTGTCTCTCATTCTCCTTTAATCTGATTCACCACTAGAGCTGAGTCTCCGTATACATCCAGATGTTTGATTCGCAAATCAATAGCTTCCTCCAGACCCATGATGCAAGCCTCATATTCAGCCTCATTATTGGTAACGAGAAAAGTCAATCGGGCAGTAAAGGGGATGTGCGACCCCTGAGGAGTAGTGATAATTGCACCTATTCCGCTACCATAAGAATTTACAACTCCGTCAAATATCAACTGCCATTTGGAACCCAACTCTGGTCCTTCGTCCGACAATGGTTCTTCACAATCTTTCATCTTCAGGTACATGATATCCTCGTCAGGAAAATCAAACCTCATCGATTGGTAGTCCTCAACAGGCTGCTCCGCAAGGTACTCTGACAGAATGCTACCTTTAATAGCCTTTTGCGAGACATATTGGATATCGTATTCTGTTAACACCATCTGCCATCGGGCAATTCTTCAGGAGAGTGCTTGCTTCTCAAACACATATTTGATTGGATCCATCTTTGAAATTAGCATGGTTGTATGATTCAGCATGTATTGCCTCAAACGTTTGGCGGCCCAGGCTAGCGCGCAACACGTCTTTTCAAGCATTGAGTATCTGGACTCACAGTTGGTAAACTTCTTACTCAAATAGTAGATCGCATGCTCTTTACGTCCGGTCTCGTCGTGTTGACCGAGAACACAACCCATACTTTCCTCAAGAACCGTCAAATACATAATCAGAGGTCTCCCGGCCACTAGGGGTATCAAAACAGGAGGTTCCTGCAAGTATTCTTTTATCTTGTCGAACGCCTTTTGACAATTTTCATTCCAGGTCAACACCTGATCCTTTTTCAACAACTTGAATAACGGTTCGCATGTCGCGGTTAGGTGAGATATGAATCGAGCGATATAGTTCAAACTCCCTAAAAACCCACGCACTTCTTTTTCTGTTTTAGGCGTCGGCATTTCTTGTATTGCTTTTATTTTCGCAGGATCAACCTCTATTCCCTTTTCCCTCACAATAAACCCCAGCAGTTTACCCGATCTCACCCCGAAGGTGCACTTGTTAGGGTTCAGTCTCAACCTGAACTTCCTAAGCCTTTTGAACAGTTTCAGCAGATTAACCAAATTCTCCTCCTCCGTCTGGGATTTGGCAATCATATCATCAACATAAACCTCGATCTCTTTGTGCATCATGTCGTGAAAGAGAGTCGTCATAGCACGTTGATATGTTGCCCCAGTGTTCTTCAATCCGAAGGGCATCACTTTGTAACAAAATGTTCCCCAGGGAGTAATGAAGGTAGTCTTCTCCATGTCTTCTGGCGCCATTTTGATCTGATTATAGCCCGAGAAGCCATCCATGAAGGAGAATACGGAGAAATGAGCAGTGTTATCAACTAGCACATCAATGTGAGGAAGTGGAAAGTCGTCTTTCGGGCTCGCCTTATTCAGATCACAGTAGTCTACACACATTTTCACTTTACCGTCTTTCTTCGGCACGGGTATTATATTAGCGACCCATGACGGATAAGTGGTAACAGCTAGGAAACCAGCATCCCACTGTTTTTGCACTTCCTCCTTGATTTTCACAGCCATGTCGGGCCTGGTTCTTCTGAGTTTCTGTTTAACAGGAGAACATTCCTCTCGCAATGGCAGACGGTGCACAACCATGTCCGTATCTAACCCAGGCATATCCTCGTACGACCAAGCAAAAATATCACCATACTCTCTCAGTATTTCAATCAGCTTTTGCTTGACGTCGCTCTGCAGCGCATCCCCTATACGGATGTTTCTCACAACTTCTTCCGACCCCAAGTTGATAATCTCAATTTCCTCCTGGTGAGGCAGAATGATCCTCTCTTCCTGTTTCAACAAACGAGTCAGCTCCTCTGGCAGGTCGCTATCCTCGACAATCTCTTCCTCTGCTTGGAATACCGGGTGCTCGAGGTCGAGACGAGTCATAGGCGGTTCGTATGAGATGTCATCTGAAATATTAGTCCTGCAAAGGAAATGGTTAAACACTTCAACACGCAAACAAAGCAAATAACCACGTTGCCATTTATTGTTAAAGTAAAAAACAAGAAAAACAAGGATCACAATATTTGAATATGAAAAACGCCTTTATTTCACGATTAAAACAGTGCAATACACATAATCAAGTAGCCCTAATGTAAAATCACTATGCCCCGGGTAGGACATAGGATTATTCAACAATTGATAAAACAAATCATTACTGTTTAAAAGTCACTGGGACAGTTTCCCGGATGGACCAGTTGCAGAGACTTTGTCCTGGCACGCTTGGCTTGATCCACGCGTCCATATCACAGTCGCTATCTCCGTCTTCAGCATCAGAAATAGCGTTGATAGTCTCGAAGCACACCCCGCTTGGCGTAATCGTGACTGGTCCCTTGAACCTGGGCGCTCTTGAAGAGGACGTTGACGACGGCCGATACCCTAGCCCAAACTTGTCATTCTTCACGGGAATCTCCAGTACCTGCCCCCAGCCTTTAGTCTCACCAGTCTGCACTAAAGCCTGAGCCTCTTTGTAAGATGACACTGCCACATCTGATATTTTGCTGGAACCCTGAACTTTGTCTTTAATCCGCAACCCCTCGAAGGCTTGATAAGGTGTCTTGTGTATTTCTCCATCGACCTCCACATATCTGAATGATGACAGGTGACTGACCAAAATATCCTCCTCCCCGCAAACGGTAACGACACTATCACCCACCATGTACTTCAACTTCTGATGCAATGTGGATGTTACGGCCCCTGCAGCGTGGATCCATGGGCGTCCAAGAAGGCAGCTATAAGCTGGATGGATATCCATGATGTAGAATTCGGTATCAAAAATTTCTGGCCCTACCTGCAGCGGTAACGTTATTGACCCAAACACTGATCTTTTCGTACCGTCAAACACCCTCACAACCAAATCGCTGGGCGTACAAATAACTCCCCGTATGTCCAATTTCATCATGGCTTTCTTTGGCAATACGTTCAACGACGATCCAGTATCCACCAATACATGCGACATTACGGTGCCACGACATTCCACCGATATATGCAAGGCCATGTTGTGCTCTCGACCCTTGGGTGTTAAGTCAAAATCTGTGAAACCCAGGCTATGTCCAACATTGACATGTGCCATTACCCCCTGTAACTGATTTACAGAAACTTCTTGGGGCACGAAGAACGTATCCAGTATTTTTAGTAAGGCGTTCCGGTGGGCCTCGGAACATAACAACAACGACATGATAGAAATCTTCGACGACGTATGCTGTAGGTGTTCAACAATTTTGTAGTCGCTCTTGCGGATCAGTCTCATGAACTCCTCTACGTCCTTGAGTGATGTATCCTTTTCTTTCGACTTAGAAGGCCCGCTTTCGCTTACTTTGGCTTTACCTTTGGCCAACCTCTCTGCTTCTATTTCAGGTGAGGTAAAGATCCTTCCGCTGCGGGTCATGCCCCCCGTTCCAACGACATTATCAACAGCCCCAGCTAGCTGGCTATTCACCACAATATTTTCACCGTTGCAATATGCTTCTAAACCGTACGTCCATGGGACAACTTTCGTACTCTCAAAGGGAACAGGCCCTGCTTTGGTAATCATAATAGTTGGCCGCTTGGCGGGCGCCACTATCGTTATAGTCTTCCTCAGGATCGTCACCGTCGCAATATCATTCTGCTTATCACATAATGCCTCCACAGGCTTCTCAACCGCAGTTCGATCAAATTGCAAGGTTCCTTCGTCGATCATGGCCTGAATGCCCTGCTTCAAATCATTACAGCCCTCTGGCTGGGTCCAGCACTCTAAACAGTATTCATCACACCCGGGAAATACTCCCCCTATGAGCAACCTGCTTTTCACTTCACTCAATGGTGTCTTCAGCTCATTAACATCCAACACCAGGTTCAAATTGTCTTCTGTTAAGATAGCATTTGCCCCTTGATTGGGCATAGGCTGTTGTACATGTTCGGGCGCCCCGGAATGGAATTCGCAACATTGAGTAACTTGTCATAGTACATCCCAGTGAATGTCCCCACAAACATGTCATTCATCTCCCTTTCGACCAAAGGAGGATGCACCCGAGCTGCCATGTCGCGCCACCGCTGCGCGTACTCTTTGAAACTTTCACCACTTTTCTGCGACAGACTCTGCAACTGAACTCTGTTTGGTGCCAAATCGTTGTTATATTTGTAATGCATAACGAAAGCATCATCCAACTGCTTCCAGCTTCTAATTTGAGTGGGCTCCAATCCCATGTACCACTCCAATGATGGTCCTGATAAGCTGTCTTGAAAGAAATGCATGAGCATCCTTTCATCGTTGGAATATGCAGACATCCTTCTATAATAAGAGCGCACGTGGACCTTTGGGCAGGTATCCCCTTTGTATTTGTCTAATGTTGGAGCTTTGAATTTCAACGGCACCCTCAGCCCTGGTACCAACCCCATAGTAGTCATATCTAACCCAGCGGAGCTCTGATCAACCACACCTTTCATCTGCTCTTCTAGCATTCTGATCCTCTGAACAGGGTCAATAGGGCCTTTAGGTCCCATACCCCTTCCTGAAAAAGTGTCCTCCTGTTGATCCACATTCCAGTCATTGCCATACCCATCGTAACCCATGTTATGGCCAAATCCTTGCTGATTGAACACAAGACCCTGTCCTCGGTTGCCGAACCCTAGATTGACCCCAGCAGGTCCAAAACCATTGTTGAAAGGAAATGCTCCAGCGCCGTTGTTATTCACATTACCGAACCCACCATTACCATAGCTATACCCTTGATTGTTGCCGTAGCCATCATTACCGAAGCCTTGATTGTTGAACCCGAAGTTCCCGTCCTGATTGACATTGCCATACCCATTGTTTCCAAAGCCAACATTGTCACCGAATCCTTGATCGGCATCCACAGTGTTGCCTTTGTTGTTAACAACATGCCCATCACCACCATTTCCAGTATTACCATTACCGACGCCAGCACCTGCACAAGTACTAGTGTTTCCGTTGACAGTCACAACAGGGGGAGTAACAACTGCCGGTATCTCATCCTCCCGGCGAGGAGTTTCAACAGAAATGTGGTCAGTGTTGCCATTTCCGTTTGCCCGCGCCAGCAACGGCTGCACCAAGGTCTGAAGATTCTCCTGGCCCTTGGCCATGCTCTCCATAGCTTGCATAAACAAAGTCAGCTTCTCGCGGATTTCCTGCATCTCGACCTGAACTTGATCCATTACCTTCTTGCAGTTGTTTCTGGTTGAATAGCGGTGGATTCTTTGGTCGTCAATCCTGAAAAACCTGTGAGATGCAGGAAATAAGATACAGATTCAACAGGTAACTGGTAACGCAAAATGAATATGCAGATGCAATATGTGTCTGTGCATTAGGGAGATCAACCCCTGATTCTAGTGCCAAAGTGTCGGTGCAGTGACAGTGATAGTGATAAGAAGCTTGAAATCCACTTATGGAAAAACATCTCATATATTGCCGCGAAGAGCCCATCAAGTCAGAAATACAATATTACTAAGTGTACAATAAGAAGGCATGACCTCAACCAACAATCCTGGTGATGGCCAGCACAATGCAAATAAAGCATATACAACCGTGAATAAGGTAATCAAGTGCGACCATATGCCTGATACTCCTCTAACACTCTGTTAGTCTTGGGATGATTCGGCTGAGAAAGCAACCCTTCGACGAGCGAGTCTCTTTGCTTGATAACACGCTGGAGATCCCCAATGGATTCCTCCCAAACACCTTCTCCAAAGCAATCTTCTAGCTTCCGCTTCTGGGATGCAGACTCTTTCTTACGCTTGATAACTTTGTTCAAGGCATTCTGAACGTCATATCTCCGCATGACCTTTTCTTCAAACTTCTTCTGGCTAGCTTTCAACTGACCTTCCAGCTCAGAGATCTGCAGCTTCAGTTTGTCTTCTCTTTCCTTATTGCCGGTCAGCGTGGCATTCCAGGTTTTGTTGAACGCAGAGATCTCTCGGTAGGTTGTTGCACCCTAAAATTTGCTCAACCTACTTCACTTAGTTTATGTTTCAATTCCATTAGCATAAGGAGTCATGTACATAGTCTAATCATTTGCATAGCATAGCATAGCAAGTCATTCAACAAGGGACCAAGTACTATTCTTATCTCTATGAGCCTATCAGGAGGTTATTATTCAAATTCAATCTTAGCCAAGTCATCAGAAAGAAATTGAAATCTAAGAAGTCAGTGGATCAAGCAGTGGATCTCTCTCCTATCTTGAGTGTATTTGAAGATCATCCAAGAAGTTGTGAGCTGTGAATTGAGGTCATGGAGGGTATATAGACATCATGGAGGACCTAGAGGGTCATTTTGAAAGTGAGACAAGTCATTGATGTGATCACAAGAGTTGCAGTTGAAGACAGTCAACTAGGGTTTCATTTGGGTCAATCCTAGGTCAACCCTATGTCAAATGATTGATTGAAAGGCATCAGGGTCTATTTGAGAGATGTGGGGTTCATCATTTGACATGTAGATATGGATGTGGTGTTGTGCCAAGGAGAAATCAAGAGAAATCAAGAAGAAGAGAGGTTTCTAAATTAGGGTTTCTGTGTAAAATCCCCTGATTTAGGTCAAACTTCCAAGCAAGATAATTCAAAATGCAAGATTCAAATGGATCCTTGGCCAACATGAAACTTGTAGAGGATCTCAAGACCTTTAATTTGAGTGGTGGAAGACATCAAGGAGATTTATATAACTCAAGTTATGGTTCTTGCAAGTTATAGGTCATCTGAGGCATCTGAAATTTTGTCTATGAAAGTTACTTGTCTTCCAAGCAACTTTTACCCCTCAAGGAGCTTTCAAATGGATTTCTGGTCAACATGAGAGTTGTTCCTCATGATCTTAGATTTCTAGAAAAGTATGGTATGCCTTCATCTGATTTGTGGAACTCTACTTATGACCTTGGCAAGCAAAGGGTATTTTGGTCATTTGAGAATTACAGGTCATTTCAAGCATATGCCTAAAACTCATGCAAGGAAGCTTCAAATGAAAAACTTCACAACATCAAAGTTGCTCCAAATGACATTTTGAGTCTAGGAAAGTGGTCATGGAAGTTGGAAAATGCTCATAGCTCAAGATTGCAAATTTGGTTAATTAAAAGGTGAATTTAATGAATAAAAGTGACCTAAAAATGAGATTTTTCATAACATGTCCAAATGGGATGAAATTATAGGTCATTTTGATTGGAAAGAATGTTTTGAGACCATTGGCAATAGTGGATTTTTGGGTTTAGTTCAAAGTTTGAGAGATATCATTGGCTTGCTTATGTATGAAGTTACACATGCCAAAACACAAGGGATTTGTGCACAAGAAGTTTCTAACAAGTTCTAGATGGTTCCATGAGCATCTATATATTGAGTAGAGTGTATCCAATCATTGGTTGGTGATTCATTTGGTTGAAAACTCATAGTTACATCTCATTCCTCAATTTTGCAAATTACACAAAAACTCTATCAAATCTTCATCATTCTTCAAAGTTTTTGATCCTATCATCATCTACATTCATCATAAAGCAAGTTTCCATCAAGATCTGGTTGAATTGAAGCAGAATTCGTGTGCTACCAACTTCATCATACAAGGTGCAAGAAGAATTCAATTGCAAGATCAAGAGCATTTGAGCAGGTGTTGCTGCATACAGAACCAAGATCCATAGCCATTGATCAAGTCCTAAGCATTGCTAGCTGTGAATCCAAGGATTTCTCCATCTGTTTTCAGATTTTTACCAGGTTGGTATTTCCTTCGAATTAGCTTAAAATAGATAGCATGATAGAGAATCATTAGGTTAGAACTGTTAGGAATATGTAGATGATTAATTTCAAGGAGTTTGAGAGCATTTCATGGAGTTCACCATTGGAGCACGAATTCTGTTGAGCCTTAGAACTTGATGATTAAGTTGTTAGAATCTTGAATTGTTAGTGATTATTGATCAGTGAAAGGTCAGGAAGAGATTAGTACACTTAGATTGTGGATTGGTGACGATGAAATTTCTGAGTAGTTCTGAGTTGGAGATCGTGTTTCATGATTTATGTGATATGAATTGATGCTGATGTTATGAGCGAATTCAGGGAGAAAATTAGAGTGATTTTGCTTTTTACACTTTTGAGTTTGATGAAGAATTGAGCATGCACGAGTTGATGGAAGATGGTGATGAAGCTCGAGTTCCATGGCTGTTTTCATACAAACCCTAGACTAGAGGAAGACGAAGCTCCACAAGCGTTGGATTGAGTAAGACTATGTTGACTGAAATGATGATCCATCGGCCACGATTCAAAGTTGAGTTTGGAGGGAAGCTGGGTGCCTTATGCGCACCGTTTCACTTAAGTGCCCTTCGTGGGCTTAATGGATCAGAAGTGCTTTCCACACCCTCACACAAGGCCCAACCTCAAATTAAACTGATTTCTCCTGCTATTGGCACCGCATGCGTTTCTTTTTTTCTTTTGATTTTCTGACTTGATTTTTTGCTTAGAACTGGGCCTAATCATTTGCTATGCGCACCCCTGGATACCTGGCCCATCTGGATAATACCCTGAGCGCGTTACTAACTGCACCCCATGCATCATTTCTTTTATTAATTTTCCTCCAATTTTTTTTAAAACTTTGAAAATTCCTAACAAATTGAAAATTCCATATTTTTAAGTGGTTGTTTTTGCATCTTTTTTATATTTCTGTTAAGAAAATTGTCATATAATAAAATTATCATTTTATTTTATTTTTGCATTTTTAGTATATTTTTCTTTTAAATGGGTTTTAAGTGATGTTTAGTTTAATACTTGGTCTTGTTGATTTTAGTTTAGCTAGATCCTTTTATATTTTGGACCCATTCTTTTTAGAGTACTTCACTTAGGACTTCAAATTTCACATGAGATTTAATTCATGATTTTAGGATTAAGTTTTAGATGGTTTGTTTAGGTGTGATTAGGGGAATCAAAATTAGGGTTTAGGTGTGACATAGGTGTGGTAAATCATTTCTTTTAGGAGTTGTAGTTTGAATTTTGGGTATGGGACTATAGGGATATCATGGGTAAATAATAGATCCCTTAGAAAACATTAGGCTTCCCCTATTATATTAATACTATTAGTATATTTCCTGTATTTGTTTGATTGTGTGGTGTGCCCTCTCTAGGGTTATTATTTGCTTGTGTGGGGTATTGGGCCTGCTTGGGGCTTGGGTTTGAGTTGAAGATTGTGCTGATGAAGCCCATTGAAGACAAAAGGAATGAAGACTCAGTTCAGGAGTGGACGAAGATGTATCTCTTGCTGGCAGCTGTTGAAGGTCATAGGTTCTAGGAGTTAGGTAGAGCTCTAGAATAGCAACTTGCTTCATAAACATGGAAGGTCTTGTTTGCCTCCATCCCTCTCTATGATGCAGAGTCTCTCTAGGACACTCACCCCCTTCCTTTGGAAGGCTTGGTGACAGTGTCTAAGAGATAGAACTCTTGAGAGAAACCTTCTACCTATTGTTAACAGTCTGTTTGCCACCTTTGGTGGTCAACTAGCTGTCTAACATTCCAGTTCATCCTCTTAACTGTTCCTCATCTTGGAGAGTGAGACTTGAAGAAAAGCACTGAAGGATTGAAGATAGAGACCTTGCTTGAAGGTTGTGAAGATGAAGACTGATGCTTGCTTGGAGCTTGTAGATATTTGAATATGACTTGAAGACAGATGTTGATGAAGACTGATGTTTGTTGTTTTTTTGCTGTTTATAATTTTTGATGTATTGTTTGAATTTCCCTGACTGTATTGCTTGCTGTTTAACCTGTTAGGTTGAAAGCGAATTTTGTTCGCTTTTGCCTGTTGTTTTCTAGGTTCGAGGTTGAGTGGGACTCCCTTGCCTCGCTTGTATTGTTGCATCCATGCATTTTACTGCTTTATTGTATATATGTTGTTGTTTCTGTTTCCGTTTATCCCTTAGGATCTCTGTTTCTCTCTGCACAAGAGAGGAGCATGATAGACCTTAGGTCTTAACCCATGCATGATAACATTAGGTTAGTTTGATTCCCTTTGCAACCATAGGTTAAAGTTCTGTCTCTTCTTTCTCAAAACAAACAAAAAAACACAATAAGATTTCAAACACAATAAAAGACACTTCTTCCGTAAAAGAATGTGAACTCATCAAAACGTCATTTTTGTCCGCTTGGACTGCTAATCAGAAAAACCCTTTTTCAGAAGGAGATAAAAGCAATCAAAACAGACTTGTGTCGTACGTGGCCCGAACTACGTTTGCTCTGATCTTTCATGCTGTATGAAAGTACGTAGGCATAGGACGCGATATCCTAGCGAGCAACCTTCCCCTCCTTTCCCGTAGGTAGGCGAACTACGTTGACTCTGATTTCTCGTTCCAGACGGGAATACGTAGGCATAAAGTGCGATACTTTGCCGAGTCATCTTCTTTTCTTTTAACCCCTGACCTGTAGAATAGATAGAATAATAATCCGTACTAGAAAACAAGCGTGGATCCCGTCGAGTACGACAGACGTGAGGGGTGCTAATACCTTCCCCTTGCGTAACCGACTCCCGAATCCAGGTTTTGGTTGCGATGACCATTCCTTTCCCCGTTTTGTGGTAGGTTTACCTCGAGTGTTTCCTTTCCCTCCGTTGGGATAAATAACGCACGGTGGCGACTCTTCTGTTCAGCCGGCGCCGATTTTCGCAGTAGCGACAGCTGGCGACTCTGCTCGGAACCCAACGTCCCCTGACTTCTAAGGACTGCGATAGTTCCTTATGCATTTGGGATCCAACGTCCCTTAAGAGAGTCAATCCTAGCGCTTGTTTTCCCGTCGAGGATTTTGTATGAATTTACATTTCTGTCATTTACTTTCAGCATTATATTATTGTTATTATTGTTGTATTGGGGTGTGACGGGTGTTCCATGATTGAGAGATAAGCCGGACCTGGGCTTGAGTGCACCTAGAATTAGAGTGGAAATTAGTGGGCGCGCACGTGCTTTGCATGTCTTAGTGTCCCGCGAAATCCACACTCAGACGAGGTTCTTCTGGTTGGCCTCCTGTCCTGCCCTTTGGGTGGCTCGGGTTGCTGGTTAGTTGGATTGTCGACTCTGGGAACCGATCATTTGGAAGTTGGCTAAGTGAGGCCTCTTCGGGATTTGATGATGCCACTCCTTCTGGGAATCGTATCATCAACCCTGAAAGTCTGTAACGCCGACGACCGCATAGGATGCCATACCATTGTCAGTTACTAGGACACCTACTTGTGAGAGGGTTGGGGTTATGCAGGTAACTAGACCTTCAGATACCGGTTGCTTCTTGATCTGATATCCTGGGTATTTATGGATAGCTGAGAGGTCTAGCAGAGACCAGTTGGAGTTATGATATGGGGTCTGTCAGAGACCAGTCAGAGTTATGTTATGAGGTCTGTCAGAGACCAGTGTTGGAGCTTTGTATTGGGTCTATTTGAGACCAGGGTTTGAGGAATTCTGGAGGGTCTATTTGAGACTTTTGATATGGTTCAGGCTTCTCAGCCATGGCATTTGGTCCCTGTTGCATTTTATTTGCATTGCATTGTTTGCATAACCATTATCATTGCATCCCATGAACGTGTGTCTGTGCTGCAGGTGCATTTGCATATTCCCTGGTTCTAGTGTCCGGACTTCTGAGTATTGATCATGGCTGGTTTGAGGATGACAGTTGCCTACAAGTTACCTATCCCTGATATTACTCCCCTCCTGGGTCTGATTTATCTTGCTGATGAGGATGTCCGTAGAAGCTTCAGGCAGAGTTACGGAAGGCTATTGAGATTGGTTCGCAAACCAACTGATGATGAACTAAATGGGCTGTATACACTGATGCAATTCTACGACCCCGCTTTGAGATGTTTCACATTCGCTGACTTTATTTTGGGGCCTACCATTGAAGAGTATGTAGAGTTTATCGAGCTGCCAGTACAGAATAAAGTTCCTTTTATTCACTCTGCCGCTGAGCCCAAGTTGGAGGACTTGGCTAAGGTCTTGCACATGAATGCTTCTGAGCTGTTGATGACTTCTTGGCGCGGGGTTCCAGGTTTCTCTCTCCAGTTTCTGATTGGTAAGGCTCAAGAATATGCCAAGAACGGATGTTGGGTAGTCTTTAACGCTGTTTTGGCTCTGTGTATTTATGGGATAGTGCTGTTTCCCAATTTCCCAAACTTCGTGGACATGGATGCATTTCATCTGTTTGCTGCTGGCAACCCTGTACCCACATTGATCGGGGACTTCTACCATTCGATGCACTACAGAAATGAGAATAGGAGAGGCAAGAACGTCTCTTGTTGTGTGCCTTTGCTGTGCATGTGGTTTAAGAGCCATCTCCCCCTGAAGGGACCTTTTGTAGATGGTGCAACTACAGCTGACTGGCCAGAGCGCCTAATGAGGTTATCTTCTGAAGACATTGAGTGGTTCGACCGAGACTTGCTGGGGTCTGAGCTTATTTTCAGTTGTTCTGGGTATCCTAATGTTCCATTGATAGGAAGGAAAGGGTGCATCAATTACAATCCATCTCTGTTTATTCGCCAGTTTGGATACGCGTTGAAGAACCCACCTAAGGAGGAAGAAGTACAGGAATCTCTGTACTTCACCGGTGATTTGAATGGAGAGTTACTAGCCAAGCTTCAGCATGCCTGGATGCGTATCAACAGAAGAGGGAAACCACTGTTGGGGAAGAATGATTGTCAGGCTTATGTACCATACAAAGTTTGGATCCAAGAGAGAGCAAGACAGTTGCTGATGCCATTTCCAGCTGCACCAGTCCCTGTTCATATTCCGGTGGAGGAACCAACCACTGTTACTATGGAGGTTTATGAGCGAGTTGTAAAAGAAAAAGAAGCCTTGATGAAGATCAATGAAGAGTTAGAAAAGGAGCTGGCTCAGATGCGTAGTGAGAAGAACAAGGTTGTGCATTCTTTCCAACAGCAGATCGAGTTAGTAAACAGGCTAGGTGCTGAATTGACTGAGGAGAAAAAGAAGCGCGAACGTCTGGGTAAAGAGTTCAGAAAATCTCATGACATGTTGGAGTCCAAAAAGAAAGCACTCGATGCCGCCCACCGGGAAATCTCTTCTTGTAACAAGACGTGGAATGCTACGCTAACCAACAACAAAAAGAGGGAAGATAAATTGAAGCAGCAAATTTCTGAACTCGAAGAACAGTTGAAGGCTAGCACTAAGAAGTATGAAGAGGAAGTAACGGCCAGATATAGTCTCCAGAATGCATTGAACAAGGCCATCGAAGGCAAGAAAGAAGCTGTGTCTCAGAAGCGGAAGCTAGAGGATCGCTTCGGAGAAGGGGCATAGGAGGAATCCGCTGGTGACTTGCGACGTGTTCTCAAGCAAAAAGATCTACTTGTTGAGGGTCTGCTTACCCGACCAAGTCATCCAGAGACTAAGAAGTTACTAGAAGAGTACCAGGCATATGGGAGTACTTGATCGTTTCATGTATTAATGTGGATGCTTTCTTTGCATAGCGCTGACCATCACCAGGATTGTTGGTTGAGGTCATGCCTTCTTATTGTACACGCGTTGATATTGTATTCTTGGCTTAATGGATTTCTCTGTAATATATGAGGTATTTGCTATGGTTCGGCTCCGATCTTCGTATTGCTAGCACTGTCACTGCACTGACACATTCGCACTAGAATCGGGGAATGATACGCCCTAATGCACAGACACATATTGCACTGCATTCACATTCATATTGCATTACAGGTGATTATTGAACCGTATCTCATTTCCTGCACTGTACCAGGTCTTTTCAGGATTGAAAGTCAGCGTCCGCACCGATACTCCACTCGTACCAACAGCCGAAGAATTATGGATCAGATGCAGAATGAAATGCAAGACATGCGTGAGAAGCTGGCGCTATTCATGCAGACAATGGAGACCATTGCGAAAGGCCAGGAGAATTTGCAAGCTTTGGTGCAGCCTCTGTTGGTAAGAAATGCTGGGCATGGAAATGAAGACCATCATTCTGTGCGAGTCGACACTATTCACGGGGATGGTACCCCCACACCAGTTGCTCCACCTGTGGTAAACATTCCTGCTGTCAATGTGAACAACGGCGCTGCCGCCGGGAACGGTAACGTTGGAATCGGCAACGAGACTGTCGTCAACAACGTTGGGCTCGGAGATGTCAACCTGGGTGATAATATGGGAGGTAATGGCTTCGGTAATAATGGATTCGGCTTCAATGACCAGGGGTTTGATCATGCTGGGAAGTACGGTTTCAACGCTCAAGGTTTCGGACAGGACGGATTTAATATGACTAATCAGGGTTATGGCGGATTCGGAAATGGAAATGACGCTGGGTTCATGGCTTTCGGACCTGCAGGAGTCGCTCCGGGATATGGTAACAGGGGGCGAGGCCCTGTGATGAATCATACTAGAGTTGGCCGTAACAACGGGTACGATGGATACGGAACTGGGAACGGTAATTGGCAAGAAGACCAACAAGAGGATGCTTTCTCCGGTGGAGGTTTCGAAGGGCCTATGGATGACTCTCAGAGAATCAAGATGCTCGAGGAGCAGATGAAGGGGGTCGTAAATCAAAGTGCTGTTGGCTTAGATATGACAACAATGGGTCTGGTGCCTGGCCTGAGGGTACCGATAAAATTCAAAGCTCCCACATTCGACAAGTATAAGGGGGACACCTGTCCAAAGGTGCACGTGCGGTCATACTACAGAAGGATGTAGGCGTATTCAAACGATGAGAGGATGCTGATGCATTTCTTTCAAGATAGCTTGTCTGGTCCTTCCCTTGAGTGGTATATGGGGTTGGAACCAACACAGATAAAGACATGGAAGCAGCTGGCTGAAGCGTTTGTGGCTCACTATAAGTACAACAGTGACTTGGCACCCAACCGGGTCCAATTGCAGGGGTTGTCCCAGAAGAAGGGCGAGAGCTTCAAAGAGTATGCGCAGAGATGGCGCGACATGGCTGCTCGAGTTCATCCCCCTTTGGAGGACAAGGAAATGAATGATATGTTCATAGGAACATTCACCAGTATGTTTTATGACAAGTTGTTTCATACCTCTTTGGGCAGTTTCTCAGACTTAATCCTGATGGGAGAGAAGATTGAAAGCAACATTAAACAGGGAGGATTCCAAGCTGAGGAATCCACTGCAGCTGGCAGTAACAGAAGAGCTTTCGGTGGGCGCCGTCAGGGTGATGCAAGCGCAGTGTTTGGAGGCCGAGGCCGAGGCCGGGGCAGAGGTCGAAACCAGTACAATCAGCCGCAGCAGGTGGCAAGTGTTACTATTCCATTTCAGCAACAACCAATACAACAACAACAACAACAGCAACAGCAGCCACAACAGGGGGCACATACTGTCCAGCGCAGAGTCCAGGGGGGCAGACCAAGGAGGGTGTTTGAAACGCCTCCTTCAACGTATGCAGAGTTGCTACAAACGTTACTGGGTTTGAACTTGGTGGAAAAGAGAACTCTGGCGCCAATAACAGGCACTCCTCCGTACGGTTACGATGCAAGCAAGCACTGTGAATTCCACTCCGGGGCTCCTGGCCACGATGTAGAGGGTTGCCACGCGTTCAAGCATGTGGTGCAGGATCTATTGGATAGTAAGGCTATCAATTTTGGACAGGCAGGTCCGAACTTAGTGCAAAAGCCCATGCCCAACCATGGGGCAAATGCCATTTTAACCAAGGAGGGTTTGAACTTGATTATGAATGTTGACGACCTAAAGACACCGTTGTGCGAGATAAAGAGCAGGTTATTGCAAGGTGGTGTGTATCCAGGCTGCGACGAGTATTGTTTAGAGTGTTAGACCCAAGCTGGGGGTTGTGATGAATTGAAGAAGGGTATTCAAACCTTAATAGATGGAGGCACATTACAATTCGACCGAACGGCAGTTGAAGAACCTGCAGAGGCATTAGCAGACAAGCAAAGTGATGTAGCTACTATGACGATTCCCCGAAAAACGATAACTATAACGGCGCCGGCCAAGCGACCGCCGATCACTATCACCAAGGCAGGACCAATCCCTTATGAGAGCACTAAGGCAGTCCCCTGGACCTATGGGTTGGAAGTATACTGTGATGGGGTGAAAATTGATGTTAATAAGCAGCCAGTTGAGGTTGTAGACAACGTCGTCGGTACCGGAGGGATGACAAGAAGTGGGAGAATCTTCATATCGCCTGAGGTAGAGGCTGAACGACTGGCGAAGGGAAAAGGAAAGATGAATGAGACTGTCCCTGTGCAGAGGAACGAAAAAGAAACGTCATCGAAGGATGTGGAAGAGTTCATGCGCCTTATTCGTAAGAGTGATTATAAGATTGTTGAGCACCTTCAACAGACGCCGTCAAAGAAATCCATACTGTCGTTGCTATTATGTTCCGAAGCTCACAGAAATGCATTGCTGAAAGTTTTGGATACTTCCTTCGTACCCCAAGATATTTCCGTGAATCAGCTGGAGGGGGTATTGGCACACGTGAACGCAGGCCATAGCTTGGGATTTACAGACTTTGATTTGACCCCGAAGGGGAGAGAGCATAACATGGCGTTGCACGTCTCTGTTGAGTGTAGAGGATCAGTCATGTCTCATGTACTGGTAGACACCGGATCTTCCTTGAACGTGTTGCCCAAGAAAGCGATGATGAAACTGGATGTCAGAGGAATCCTTTGTACGCCTAGTGACTTGGTGGTCAGGGCATTCGATGGTACACGAAGAACAGTCTTTGGATCCATAACGTTACCTTTATAGGTGGGGCCGGAGGTTTTCGCAACTGAATTTTATATTATGGACATCCAGCCAGCATACAGCTGCCTTCTCGGACGACCTTGGATCCATGGTGCTGGGGCAGTCACATCTACCTTGCATCAAAAGTTGAAATACATGGTAGGGGACATCGTGGTCACAGTCTGTGGGGAAGAAGATATATTGGTTAGCCATCTGTCATCATTCAAGTATGTAGAAGTCGACGGCGAGATTCATGAAACACCCTGTCAAGCCTTTGAAGGGTTGCGCATCAAAGACAAAGGTCCTGGGCCGAGTAAAGCGTCAGAGGTAGCCGTCTCGTCATACAAGGAGGCTCAAGATCTAGTGGAGACTGATGAGACAAAGGGCTGGGGCAAGGTTCCGGATATTCCATGAAGATGGACCGATTTGGGCTGGGATATCAACCGTCGTCATCAACACCTGCTGTGGGGGCACCCCGTTTCAGAGGACCGATAACCATCACCGCTAGTGGGGTGTGTCACGAGGCCATCAACGCTGTTTCAGATTCCGAAGAAGGAGACAGTGACTGCGACATGGACGCCTGGATTCAGCCAAGCGTGCCAGGACAAGGATTATGCAATTGGTCTATTCAGGAGATTGTTCCTGTGACTCTCAAACAGTAATACTTTGTTTTCTTAATTGTTGAATAATCTGGTGTCGTACCCGAGGCATCATGATTTTGCTTAGGGTCGTGCTGTTATGTACATTGCGTTGTTTAATCATTAAATAAAAGGCGTTTTTCATGTACAAATATTGCGATCTCTGTTTTTCCTATTTTGTGTTTTACAATAAAATGGCAACGTGGTTATTCGCTTTATACGCATTTTGAAGCATTTAACCATTCCTTTTACAGGATAACATTTTCAGATGACATCATTGAACCGCCTATGACTCGTCTCGACTTTGAGCACCCGGTATTTCAGGCCGAGGAAGAGATTGTTGAAGATGGCGACGTTCCCGAAGAATTGTCTTGGTTGGTAAGGCAAGAAGAAAGAGTCATTCTGCCTCATGAGGAGGTCATCAAAATTATTAACCTGGGGTCGGAAGGGGTTGAAAAGAACATCCGTATAGGAGCCGCGCTGCAGAGCGATGTCAAGCGAAGATTGGTTGAAATGCTCAGAGAGTATAGTGATGTGTTCGCTTGGTCGTATGAAGACATGCCTGGGCTTGATACAGATATGGTTGTGCACCGCCTGCCTTTAAAAGAAGAATGCCCGCCGGTCAAGCAGAAGCTTCGCAGAACTAGACCTGATATGGCAGTGAAAATTAAGGAGGAGGTTCAAAAGCAGTGGGATGCTGGTTTCCTAGCTGTGACAAAATATCCCTCATGGGTCGCTAACATTGTACCAGTGCCAAAGAAAGACGGTAAAGTGAGAATGTGCGTAGATTACCGTGATTTGAATAAAGCGAGCCCGAAAGATGATTTTCCGCTTCCTCGCATCGATGTGCTGGTTGACAACACTGCTCAATTCTCCGTATTCTCTTTCATGGATGGCTTCTCGGGCTATAATCAGATTAAAATGGCGCCAGAAGACATGGAGAAGACTACTTTCATAACACCTTGGGGAACATTTTGTTATAAAGTGATGCCCTTCGGATTGAAGAATGCTAGGGCAACGTATCAGCGTGCAATGACAACTCTTTTTCATGATATGATGCATAAAGAGATCGAAGTTTATGTCGATGATATGATTGCCAAATCCCAGACGGAGGAAGAGCATTTGGTGAATCTGCTGAAGTTATTCAAAAGGCTTAGGAAGTTCAGGCTGAGACTGAACCCTAACAAATGCACCTTCGGGGTGAGATCGGGTAAACTGCTGGGGTTTATCGTGAGCGAAAAAGGAATAGAGGTCGATCCTGCAAAAATAAAAGCGATACAAGAGATGCCGACGCCTAAAACAGAGAAAGAGGTGCGCGGGTTTTTAGGGAGGTTGAACTACATCGCTCGGTTCATATCTCACCTAACAGCTACGTGTGAGCCGTTATTCAAGCTGTTGAAAAAAGACCAAGCTATAACGTGGAACGAAAATTGTCAAAAGGCGTTCGATAAAATAAAGCAGTATTTGCAGGAGCCTCCTATTTTGATACCCCCAGTGGCAGGGAGACCCTTGATTATGTATTTGACAGTTCTTGAGGGAAGTATGGGTTGTGTTCTCGGTCAACACGACGAGACAGGAAGAAAAGAGCATGCAATATACTACTTGAGTAAGAAGTTTGTGGAATGTGAATCTCGATATTCAATGCTCGAAAAAACTTGTTGCGCGCTAGCCTGGGCCGCTAAGCGTTTGAGGCAATACATGCTGAATCATACAACCATGCTCATCTCGAAGATGGATCCTATCAAATATGTATTCGAAAAGCAGGCGTTATCGGGGAGAATTGCCCGTTGGCAGATGGTTTTGACTGAATATGACATCCAGTATGTCTCACAGAAGGCTATAAAGGGGAGTGTATTGTCTGAGTACTTGGCAGAGCAGCCTATTGAGGATTACCAATCGATGAGGTTTGATTTTCCTGACGAGGATATCATGTACCTAAAGATGAAAGATTGTGAAGAGCCGTTGCCAGACGAAGGACCAGAATTGGGTTCCAAATGGAAGTTGATCTTTGACGGAGCTGTAAACGCCTATGGTAGCGGAATAGGGGCAATCATCACTACTCCACACGGGTCGCACATCCCGTTTACTGCCCGATTGACCTTTCTAGTTACCAATAATGAAGCCGAATACGAAGCTTGTATCATGAGGCTTGAAGAAGCCATTGATTTGCGAATCAAAAATCTGGATGTATACGGAGACTCAGCTCTAGTGGTGAATCAGATAAAAGGGGAATGGGAGACACGTCAACCCAATTTGATACCGTACATGAACTACGCAAGGAGATTGTTGCCTTTTTTCGACAAGGTTGAATTGCATCATGTACCGCGAGCAGAGAATCAGATGGCTGACGCCCTGGCCACTTTGTCTTCCATGTACAAAGTCAACTTCTGGAATGAGGCTCCCAGAATTGTTATCTCTCGGCTTGACAGACCTGCCTTCGTATTTGCCATTGACGAAGCATCTGACGATAAACCGTGGTATTTCGATATCCTTAATTTCCTGAAAAATAAAGAGTATCCGGCTGGGGCATCCAGTCACGATCAGAAGACTCTCATGAGATTGGCGGGTAATTTCTATTTGAATCCGGACGGTGTCTTATACAGAAGAAATCACGACTTAGTGCTACTACGTTGTGTAGACGAAAAAGAGGCGAAGCTGCTCATGGAGGAAATACATGAGGGTACATTTGGCACGCATGCGGGTGGGCATGCTATGACGAGGAAGCTGCTGCGGGCAGGTTATTATTGGCTGACTATGGAAACTGATTGTTTCAAGTTTGCGAAGAGGTGTCATAAGTGCCAAATCTATGCAGATAAGATCCATGTGCCTCCGAGTCCTCTGAATGTGATGTCATCGCCATGGCCATTCTCGATGTGGGGAATCGATATGATTGGAAAGATCGAGCCGACGGCTTCTAACGGACACCGGTTCATTCTAGTAGCAATTGATTATTTCACCAAGTGGGTGGAAGCGGCATCTTATGCAAATGTGACCAGGCAGGTGGTAGCCAGATTCATCAAGAGAGATATCATTTGCAGATATGGAATCCCCGAGCGGATAATCACCGACAACGGTTCAAACCTGAATAACAAAATGATGAAGGAGCTCTGTCAGAATTTTAAGATCGAGCATCACAACTCCTCCCCTTATCGACCCAAGATGAATGGCGCTGTTGAAGCGGCCAATAAGAATATAAAGAAGATTGTTCAGAAGATGGTGGTGACTTATAAGGATTGGCATGAGATGCTACCTTTTGCTTTGCACGGTTATCGTACGACGGTACGTACATCAACCGGGGCAACCCCGTTCTCGTTGGTATATGGAATGGAAGCAGTACTACCACTGGAAGTTGAGATTCCTTCGCTAAGAGTATTGCGAGATGTCCAACTAGACGAGGCAGAATGGGTGAAAGACAGGTTGAACCAGCTGAGTTTAATGGATGAGAAGAGGCTAGCTTCTCTAGCATACGGTCGTTTGTACCAGAGCCGAATGAAGAAAGCATATGATAAGAAGATACATCCTCGGAGCTTTCAGACGGGCGACCTTGTGCTAAAAAGGATTCTCCCACCACAGGCAGATCACAGGGGCAAGTGGACCCCCAACTACGAAGGGCCATACGTTGTCAGAAAAGTCTTTTCAGGAGGGGCTTTATTGTTGTCCACCATGGACGGTGAAGACTTTACGTCGCCTGTGAATTCGGACGCAGTTAAAAAATACTTTGCTTGAAATTGACCCGCTGGACAGAAAAAAGAGAGTCCAGGCAAAAATGGGGCATCCTGGCGAACCAAAAACAGAATGAAAGGTTCGGGAAAAAGTTAGGGATAAAATGGAAAAAATGTACACCCGCGAAGTTGAAAACCTACACTGGGCGGCTTCGGCAAAAAAGGGTATCCCGGTGAACTGAAAACCCGTGAAGGGCGGTTCACGCAAAAGTTAGGGATTTGAAAAGCAAATGACTGCGGTCCGAATTTGATATTACATTGCGCATTGGTGCGGGAGAATTTACCTAAGGGGTCGATTATCAGATACAATCTCTTCGGAAGTGTGAATACCGGGAAAGCATTAGAGTCGGGCGAGTCATAGGAGGATCAGCTCATGATGTTTGTCTGCATCCCGTTGCCGACATGTGTACAAATTTGATTTGTCATTATATTTTATGCTTGTTGTGCGTAGCTTCCACTTTTCAGGAGTTACATCCCGTGTACAAAACTCTGCCCATTTAGGGGCCCAATCAATAAAACTTGTTATTCAATATTTGATGCTGGTTCTTTACTGTTTTGTACATGATAAACGCCGGAGTTTAATAAAACTAGCAAGTGTATAACGTCGCTGGCCCTTGCCAATAATTGCTAAAACTTTGAATTAACTGAAAATAATGTCACTAACACTAACCTGAATAGATTTGGTTGCATAGACTTGTCTTGTCTTGTTTGTGGTGTTGCAGGGTTCGTAGCCGTATGAAGTGGGCGAGCAAAAGATTGCAATATTGACCAGAAGCTCGTAACGAAAGACTCGATCCCCACGCAGGTCGCGCTTCTGAGATAACAATGTCCCTTACTAAAGAAGGATCAAATTCCCCAGCTAGTCGTAGCTTATCCAAAGGACATTCTCCAGCAAATTCGTTTACTCTCAGCAGAATTGACGATTCCTAGATCGAAGGTTGTATTCAGATAATGTGGTGTCCCCCAAAAGGATTCCCCGTCCCGAGCAGAGTGGTTTATCCTCAGAAGATTAATATTTCCAACTTGTGCGTTGTACTCAGACAGTCTACCCTTCCCAGTAGGGTCATTTACTCTCCCCCAGCGAAGTCAATTGATTTTCCCCAAGAGAATCGTTTCGTCCCCAGCGGAGTTCTCTTTCCAGCAAGTGTTTTCTTTCCTCCCAGTGGAACTCAAAGATTAAGAAAACTCTCCCCGACAGAGTTGGTTGTGTGTCCTGGCATTTATTTTGTCGGAATACCGTGTGATACCCGTTCACTCCTCAGCAAAAGTCCAATTTTCGTTGGCACGGGTAAGCTGTCCCTGACAGAAGTCCAATCATGATTGGCACATTCAGTTATTCCTCAGCGAAGTTGGCTTCACTCTTCCAGCATTTATTTTGCTGGAATAATTCTGTGACACCTGGTTATCCCCAGTGGAGTTGGCGTTGTCTTCAGCATTTATTTTGCTGAAGCGGTTTTCTGTATCCCAGCAGTTCGAGTCTGCATCTGCATTGTCATACAGTGTCATATTTGCATCTACCAAACAAAACGCGTAGCATTTCCATGTCGAATGGAGCATTACGCCATTGTCAAACATATGCATTTTGAAACATAAACCAGGTTGGTTAACCGGTTGTTTTCAAGTATTGTTTCCCATGCAGGTGGAGAGAGCTCTTGCTCAAATTAATTACCTGACATTCAAGATATCGGCGTAAGACGTGTAATGATAATGTCAACCGTGGCATTATTCCCCACAGGGTTGCTTGATTAAGTTTCTCTTACCCTTCCAGAGGAGTATTTCTTCAAGGTTGCTGTTATAACAATATCAAAAGATTGCGTGAATCGATTTTTCGAAGGTGTCTGGCAGTATGGAGTCAGAAAATCCCCAGTAGAGTCCTTCTCAGATTTGCTGCCATGTCAGCACTGAAAATTGGAAGACTAGACTCATATTGTGTTACCCATGTGATTGATGGAGCTAGCTGCTGTAAAGATAGGCAGAAAAGCTGTATCAGATGATATTCCCGTATGAATAGGCGGATGAAGTTTCCTGTGTTTAGGCAGATGATTTTCCCGTATGGATAGGCGGATGAAATTTCCTGTGTTTAGGCAGATGATTTTCCCGTAGGAATAGGCGGATGAAATTTCCTGTGTTCAGGCAGATGATATTCCCGTATGAATAGGCGGATGAAGTTTCCTGTGTTTAGGCAGATGATTTTCCCGTATGGATAGGCGGATGAAGTTTCCTGTGTTTAGACAGATGATGTTCCCGTATGAATAGGCGGATGAAGTTTCCTGTGTTTAGGCAGATGATTTTCCCGTATGGATAGGCGGATGAAATTTCCTGTGTTCAGGCAGATGATTTTCCCGTATGAATTGGCGGATGAAATTTCCTGTGTTCAGGCAGATGATATTCCCGTATGAATAGGCGGATGAAGTTTCCTGTGTTTAGGCAGATGATTTTCCCGTATGAATAGGCGGATGAAGTTTCCTGTGTTCAGGCAGATGATGTTCCCGTATGAATAGGCGGATGAAGTTTCCTGTGTTCAGGCAGATGATTTTCCCGTATGAATAGGCGGATGAAGTTTCCTGTGTTTAGGCAGATGATTTTCCCGTATGGATAGGCGGATGAAGTTTCCTGTGTTTAGGCAGATGATGTTCCCGTATGAATAGGCGGATGAAGTTTCCTGTGTTTAGGCAGATGATTTTCCCGTATGGATAGGCGGATGAAATTTCCTGTGTTCAGGCAGATGATTTTCCCGTATGAATAGGCGGATGAAATTTCCTGTGTTCAGGTAGATGATGTTCCCGTATGAATAGGCGGATGAAGTTTCATGTGTTCAGACAGATGATTTTTCCGTATGAATAGGCGGATGAAATTTCCTGTGTTCAGGCAGATGATTTTCCCGTATGAAATGGCGGATGAAGTTTCCTGTGTTCAGGCAGATGATTTTCCCGTATGAATAGGCGGATGAAGTTTCCTGTGTTTAGGCAGATGATTTTCCCGTATGGATAGGCGGATGAAGTTTCCTGTGTTTAGGCAGATGATGTTCCCGTATGAATAGGCGGATGAAATTTCCTGTGTTCAGGCAGATGATGTTCCCGTATGAATAGGCGGATGAAGTTTCCTGTGTTTAGACAGATGATTTTCCCGTATGAATAGGCGGATGAAGTTTCCTGTGTTTAGGCAGATGATTTTCCCGTATGGATAGGCGGATGGAGTTTCCTGTGATTAGACAGAAATGTTTCCCAGTGAAGCGCCGGGATTTTTCAGTGATGTGAGTCCTGACGTGGACAGATTTGTGTTTATTCGTGATTTGGCTAAATTTGGGTCCAGATGTGGACAAGGTTACTCCTGTGACAACAGAATCTCTATTTGTGTTGACGAATTTGTCTCTCTTCTTGTGTTGATAAGGTTAGTCCAGTTGTGGACATAGGTGTTTTGCGAAAAGTGTTCAGTACCTGTGGCGTTACATAGATGGTTGAAGTTGAAATCAGAATTATCAGACGTCGGATCAGTTGTTGCCGTAACAACCAGATTCAGTTGGTGGATGTCGTTCCCCAAACAGTGGTGCAGTTTATTTCTGCGGTTGGCAAATTTCCGGGTTCTTAGTATTCAACCGTCTTGTACCTCGAATGTCTGAAGGCTCCGGGTGTTTCACCCAGTCAGGTCCAAGTCGCTTGAATAGGGGCAGCTGTTGCACCCTAAAATTTGCTCAACCTACTTCACTTAGTTTATGTTTCAATTGCATTAGCATAAGGAGTCATGTACATAGTCTAATCATTTGCATAGCATAGCATAGCAAGTCATTCAACAAGTGACCAAGTACTATTCTTATCTCTATGAGCCTATCAGGAGGTTATTATTCAAATTCAATCTTAGCCAAGTCATCAGAAAGAAATTGAAATCTAAGAAGTCAGTGGATCAAGCAGTGGATCTCTCTCCTATCTTGAGTGTATTTGAAGATCATCCAAGAAGTTGTGAGCTGTGAATTGAGGTCATGGAGGGTATATAGACATCATGGAGGACCTAGAGGGTCATTTTGAAAGTGAGACAAGTCATTGATGTGATCACAAGAGTTGCAGTTGAAGACAGTCAACTAGGGTTTCATCTGGGTCAATCCTAGGTCAACCCTAGGTCAAATGATTGATTGAAAGGCATCAGGGTCTATTTGAGAGATGTGGGGTTCATCATTTGACATGTAGATATGGATGTGGTGTTGTGCCAAGGAGAAATCAAGAGAAATCAAGAAGAAGAGAGGTTTCTAAATTAGGGTTTCTGTGTAAAATCCCCTGATTTAGGTCAAACTTCCAAGCAAGATAATTAAAAATGCAAGCTTCAAATGGATCCTTGGCCAACATGAAACTTGTAGAGGATCTCAAGACCTTTAATTTTAGTGGTGGAAGACATCAAGGAGATTTATAGAACTCAAGTTATGGTTCTTGCAAGTTATAGGTCATCTGAGGCATCTGAAATTTTGTCTATGAAAGTTACTTGTCTTCCAAGCAACTTTTACCCCTCAAGGAGCTTTCAAATGGATTTCTGGTCAACATGAGAGCTGTTCCTCATGATCTTAGCTTTCTAGAAAAGTATGGTATGCCTTCATCTGATTTGTGGAACTCTAATTATGACCTTGGCAAGCAAAGGGTATTTTGGTCATTTGAGAATTACAAGTCATTTCAAGCATATGCCTAAAACTCATGCAAGGAAGCTTCAAATGAAAAACTTCACAACATATCAGTTGCTCCAAATGACATTTTGAGTCTAGTAAAGTGGTCATGGAAGTTGGAAAATGCTCATAGCTCAAGATTGCAAATTTGGTTAATTAAAAGGTGAATTTAATGAATAAAAGTGACCTAAAAATGAGATTTTTCATAACATGTCCAAATGGGATGAAATTATAGGTCATTTTGATTGGAAAGAATGTTTTGAGACCATTGGCAATAGTGGATTTTTGGGTTTAGTTCAAAGTTTGAGAGATATCATTGGCTTGCTTATGTATGAAGTTACACATGCCAAAACACAAGGGATTTGTGCACAAGAAGTTTCTAACAAGTTCTAGATGGTTCCATGAGCATCTATATATTGAGTAGAGTGGATCCAATCATTGGTTGGTGATTCATTTGGTTGAAAACTCATAGTTACATCTCATTCCTCAATTTTGCAAATTACACAAAAACTCTATCAAATCTTCATCATTCTTCAAAGTTTTTGATCCTATCATCATCTACATTCATCATAAAGCAAGTTTCCATCAAGATCTGGTTGAATTGAAGCAGAATTCGTGTGCTACCAACTTCATCATACAAGGTGCAAGAAGAATTCAATTGCAAGATCAAGAGCATTTGAGCAGGTGTTGCTGCATACAGAACCAAGATCCATAGCCATTGATCAAGTCCTAAGCATTGCTAGCTGTGAATCCAAGGATTTCTCCATCTGTTTTCAGATTTTTACCAGGTTGGTATTTCCTTCGAATTAGCTTAAAATAGATAGCATGATAGAGAATCATTAGGTTAGAACTGTTAGGAATAGGTAGATGATTAATTTCAAGGAGTTTGAGAGCATTTCATGGAGTTCACCATTGGAGCACGAATTCTGTTGAGCCTTAGAACTTGATGATTAAGTTGTTAGAATCTTGAATTGTTAGTGATTATTGATCAGTGAAAGGTCAGGAAGAGATTAGTACACTTAGATTGTGGATTGGTGACGATGAAATTTCTGAGTAGTTCTGAGTTGGAGATCGTGTTTCATGATTTATGTGATATGAATTGATGCTGATGTTATGAGCGAATTCAGGGAGAAAATTAGAGTGATTTTGCTTTTTACACTTTTGAGTTTGATGAAGAATTGAGCATGCACGAGTTGATGGAAGATGGTGATGAAGCTCGAGTTCCATGGCTGTTTTCATACAAACCCTAGACTAGAGGAAGACGAAGCTCCACAAGCGTTGGATTGAGTAAGACTATGTTGACTGAAATGATGATCCATCGGCCACGATTCAAAGTTGAGTTTGGAGGGAAGCTGGGTGCCTTATGCGCACCGTTTCACTTAAGTGCCCTTCGTGGGCTTAATGGATCAGAAGTGCTTTCCACACCCTCACACAAGGCCCAACCTCAAATTAAACTGATTTCTCCTGCTATTGGCACCGCATGCGTTTCTTTTTTTCTTTTGATTTTCTGACTTGATTTTTTGCTTAGAACTGGGCCTAATCATTTGCTATGCGCAACCCTGGATACCTGGCCCATCTGGATAATACCCTGAGCGCGTTACTAACTGCACCCCATGCATCATTTCTTTTATTAATTTTCCTCCAATTTTTTTTAAAACTTTGAAAATTCCTAACAAATTGAAAATTCCATATTTTTAAGTGGTTGTTTTTGCATCTTTTTTATATTTCTGTTAAGAAAATTGTCATATAATAAAATTAGCATTTTATTTTATTTTTGCATTTTTAGTATATTTTTATTTTAAATGGGTTTTAAGTGATGTTTAGTTTAATACTTGGTCTTGTTGATTTTAGTTTAGCTAGATCCTTTTACATTTTTAGTACTTCACTTAGGACTTCAAATTTCATATGAGATTTAATTCATGATTTTAGGATTAAGTTTTAGATGGTTTGTTTAGGTGTGATTAGGGGAATCAAAATTAGGGTTTAGGTGTGACATAGGTGTGGTAAATCATTTCTTTTAGGAGTTGTAGTTTGAATTTTGGGTATGGGACTATAGGGATATCATGGGTAAATAATAGATCCCTTAGAAAACATTAGGCTTCCCCTATTATATTAATACTATTAGTATATTTCCTGTATTTGTTTGATTGTGTGGTGTGCCCTCTCTAGGGTTATTATTTGCTTGTGTGGGGTATTGGGCCTGCTTGGGGCTTGGGTTTGAGTTGAAGATTGTGCTGATGAAGCCCATTGAAGACAAAAGGAATGAAGACTCAGTTCAGGAGTGGACGAAGATGTATCTCTTGCTGGCAGCTGTTGAAGGTCATAGGTTCTAGGAGTTAGGTAGAGCTCTAGAATAGCAACTTGCTTCATAAACATGGAAGGTCTTGTTTGCCTCCACCCCTCTCTATGATGCAGAGTCTCTCTAGGACACTCAACCCCTTCCTTTGGAAGGCTTGGTGACAGTGTCTAAGAGATAGAACTCTTGAGAGAAACCTTCTACCTATTGTTAACAGTCTATTTGCCACCTTTGGTGGTCAACTAGCTGTCTAACATTCCAGTTCATCCTCTTAACTGTTCCTCATCTTGGAGAGTGAGACTTGAAGAAAAGCACTGAAGGATTGAAGATAGAGACCTTGCTTGAAGGCTGTGAAGATGAAGACTGATGCTTGCTTGGAGCTTGTAGATGTTTGAAGATGACTTGAAGACAGATGTTGATGAAGACTGTTGTTTGCTGTTTTTTTGCTGTTTATAATTTTTGATGTATTGTTTGAATTTCCCTGACTGTATTGCTTGTTGTTTAACCTGTTAGGTTGAAAGCGAATTTTGTTCGCTTTTGCCTGTTGTTTTCTAGGTTCGAGGTTGAGTGGGACTCCCTTGCCTCGCTTGTATTGTTGCATCCATGCATTTTACTGCTTTATTGTATATATGTTGTTGTTTCTGTTTCCGTTTATCCCTTAGGATCTCTGTTTCTCTCTGCGCAAGAGAGGAGCATGATAGACCTTAGGTCTTAACCCATGCATGATAACATTAGGTTAGTTTGATTCCCTTTGCAACCATAGGTTAGAGTTCTGTCTCTTCTTTCTCAAAACAAACAGAAAAACACAATAAGATTTCAAACACAATAAAAGACACTTCTTCCGTAAAAGAATGTGAACTCATCAAAACGTCATTTTTGTCAGCTTGGACTGCTAATCAGAAAAACCCTTTTTCAGAAGGAGATAAAAGCAATCAAAACAGACTTGTGTCGTACGTGGCCCGAACTACGTTTGCTCTGATCTTTCATGCTGTATGAAAGTACGTAGGCATAGGATGCGATATCCTAGCGAGCAACCTTCCCCTCCTTTCCCGTAGGTAGGCGAACTACGTTGACTCTGATTTCTCGTTCCAGACGGGAATATGTAGGCATAAAGTGCGATACTTTGCCGAGTCATCTTCTTTTCTTTTAACCCTTGACCTGTAGAATAGATAGAATAATAATTCGTACTAGAAAACAAGCGTGGATCCCGTCGAGTACGACGGACGTGAGGGGTGCTAATACCTTCCCCTTGCATAACCGACTCCCGAATCCAGGTTTTGGTTGCGATGACCATTCCTTTCCCCGTTTTGCGGTAGGTTTACCTCGAGCGTTTCTTTTCCCTCCGTTGGGATAAATAACGCACGGTGGCGACTCTTCTGTTCAGCCGGCGCCGATTTTCGCAGTAGCGACATAGGCTATATCAAGTTCTTTCTTCTTGGACTCCAGCATATCATGGGAGCTCTTGAAATCTATCCCCAAGCGTTCACGCTTCTTCCTTTGTTCAGTCAATTCCGTACCCAACTGATTTACCAGCTCTATTTGCAACTTGAAGGAATATACAACTTCATTTCTTTCGTTCCTGAGTTGCACTAGCTCTTCTTCCAACTTCTCGTTGGCTTTCATCATCTCTTCTTTCTCCTTCACAACCTGTTCATATCTCTCAATAGACACAGTAGTTGGCTCCTCAATTACAGGGGAAGCAGGAGGTAATACTGCAGGAAACGACATCAACGTCTGCTTTTCCCTATCTTGGATCCAGACTTTGTACGAAGGATAGGCTTGACAATCATTCTTACCCAACAACGACTTCCCCTTCTTGTGGACATTATTCCAAGCATGCTGCAGCTTGGACAATAGCTCTCCATTCAAATCACCTGTGAAGTACAGAGATTCCTGCACTTCCTCCTCTTTTGGCAGGCTTTTCAAGGCATAACCGAATTGCCTAATCAACAATGACAAATTGTAATTAATGCACCCTTTCCTCCAAATCAGAGGAACGTTAGAATATCCGGCGCAGCTGTAGATAATTTCAGATCCCAGTAAATCCCTATCAAACCAGACAACGTCTTCTGAAGAAAGTCCCATCAGATGCTCAGACCAATCCACCGTATCTGCAGACTCAGCAAAAATACCCTTCTTGGGCAGGTGACTATCAAACCACATATACAACAAAGGCACACAGCAAGAGACGTTCTTGCCCCTCCTATTCTCGTTCTTATAATGCAACGAGTGATAGAAATCTCCAATCAGAGTAGGCACAAGATTGCCTGAAGCAAATATATGGAATGCATCCAGATCAACGAAATCAGGCATGTTCGGGAACAGTACAATGCCATAGATACACAGAGCAAGAATAGCATTAAACACAATCCAACATCCACTCTTGGCATACTCTTGTGCTTTCCCAACTAAGAACTTGAGAGAAAAACCATACACTCCATTCCACGAGGTTAACAACAACTCTGAGGGGTCTAAATGCAAAGCAACAGCCAAATCTTCCAGCTTGGGCTCAACACCCAGACGAATGAAGGGTACCCTGCTCTGAATAGTCAACTCCAAGATCTCAGCATATTCCTCCATGGTCGGAGCCAAAATGAAGTCAGGGAAAGTAAAACACCTCAGCGGGGGATCATAAAACTGCATCAGCGCGTACAATCCGTTCCTCTCATACATGGAGGGTTTATAAACCAACCTAAGCAGTTTCCCATAACTCTTTCTGAAGCTTCTCTTCACGTCGTCATCAGCTAGAGATATCAAACCAAGCAGAGAAGAAACATATGGAGTAGGCAACTTGTATGCTACAGTCTTCTTCAAAGTATACATAATATCAGCAGACAGAAATCCGGGCAACTAAGAATCAGAGGGTATGAAATGCACCTGCAACACAGACACACGTTAATGATATGCAAAATGAGTATGCAACAATGCAATATGCAAACATGCAACAGGGATCAAGTGATATATTGCTGAAGAGATCCATCCACAATATATGTCTCAACAGACCCACAATACTGCTCAACCCTGGTCTCAACAGACCCATAACAATGCTCCACTTTGATCTCAACAGACCTATAACAAAGCTCTAACCTGGTCTCAACAGACCTATAACACCGTCCTGATGAAGAACCCCAAGTAACCACACATACTGATCCAATATTAAGAAAACCGGGTAGTCTGGAGGTCAAGTTTCCTGCATGTCCCAATCCCTCTCACAGGTAGGTGTCCTATCAACTGACACAAGGTACGGCATCCTATGCAGTCGTCGGCGTCACAGACTTTCAAGACTGAAGATATGATACCCAGAAGGTGTGGCATCATCATGTCCTGAAGAGGCCTCAGTTAGCCAACTTCCAATTGATCGGTCCCCAGAGTCGACAATCCAACTAACCAACAACCCCCTCAACCCAAAGGGTTGAAAAAGAAGTCAACCAGAAGAACCTCGTCTGAGCGTGAATTTTGCGGGACACTAGTACATGCAAAGCATGCACGCGCCCACTACTTTCCACAACTAATTCTAGGTGCACTCAAGCCCAGGTCCGGCTTATCTCTCAATCTGACCCCCTACCCAGCATAACAACAATAATATAATGCTGAAAGTAAATACGGAAAAGTAAATCCATACAAAACCCACGACGGGAAAACAAGCGCTAGGATTGACTCGTGTAGGGAACCGTTGGAGTCCCCAGTAGAGTCGCCAATTGTCGCTACTGCGAAAATTGGCGCCGGCTATGACAGAAGAGTCCTCACCGTGCGTTATTTATCCCAACGGAGGGAAAGGAAACGCTCAGAGTAAACCTAACGCAAAACCGGAAAGGAATGGTCATCGCAACCAAATCCTGGATTCGGGAGTCGATTACGCAAGGGGAAGGTATTAGCACCCCTCACGTCCGCCGTACTCGACGGGATCCACGCTTGTTTTCTTGGTACGGATTGTCATTCTACCTACTCTACAGGTCAAGGGTTAAAAAGAAAAGAAAATGACTCGGCAAAGTATCACACTTTATGCCTACGTATTCCCGTCTGGAACGAGAAATCAGAGTCAACGTAGTTTGCCTACCTACGGGAAAGGAGGGGAAGGTTGCTCGCTAGGATACGACATCCTATGCCTGCGTACTTTCATACAGCATGAAAGATCAAAGCAAACGTAGTTCGGGCTATGGAAGACACAAGCTTGTCTAACTGTTTTTTATTACCTTCAAAACGGGTTTTCTTTGATTAAGAGTCCAAGCGGACAAAAATGACACTTTGATGTTTGTTTTGAATCTTTTACGAAAGAAGTGTTTTTTAGTCTGTTTGCAATCTCTGACGCACTAGAGACTATGATTTGAGAGTGACTACGTCGCGTGTCACCCAAAGGGTGCCACATTAAACAGCCGGACTACTGGAAAGAAGCTCTCCAGCAACCCTTTCTCAAATAGCTTAAGGCTCGTGACGTACGACACCGATGAACCTTATTAATGTATTTTTGAGTTGTATTGAGATAAGAAGAGAAAGAAGCTCTAAAAAGCCTAGGGTTGAAAAGGGAATAAAGACTAACCTAATGTTTTCATGCATGGATAAGAATCCTAATGTCTGTCATAATTCCCTCCTGCACAGAGGGAATCAGAGATCCTAGGGGATAAACAGAAAAGAAAGCAAGCAAATACAGTAAAATGCATGCAATGCAGCAATACAAGCGAGGCAAGGGAGTCCCGCTCAACCTCGAACCTGAGAAAACAACAGGCAAAGTGAATCAACATTCACTTCAAACCTAGGGGCAAGCTACATAAGCTAACAAACAATACAAAAAACAAAACCCCAAAGCAGAGGAGGCAGCCCAGACAGCAGCACCAAACTCCTACAGCAAACAGCAGCTCTGACAGCAACAGCTCTCATCTTCAAACTTCAATAAACTTCAATCTTCAACCTCCAGGGAAGAGAAGGAACACTTCAAATAAGGCTCCTCAATACCTCAACAGTTAGGCTCCACAGCTCAAAAGCAACAACAAACCCTAGCTTCAATCCTCCAGCAAGCTCCTGACAGCAAAGTTGACAGTGACACAACTCCATCTTCAAGTAAACCTCATGAAAGGCATATCCAACATCTTAGATCCTCATATCCAAGCTCTAGCAAGCTCCACCAAGAAAGATTTGTTATTGAGATCAAGTTATAATGAAGGGAAACCAGTGAAAACCAAAGGAAATCACTAGAAACCATCATCTGCAAAGAAGGGTATCCTCAAAAGGTCTACTCTTTAAGGCATGCCTCTCATCCCTCCAACGGAGAGATGGGGCTTCCTTAAGAGGACTTTTAATCATAGGATAGGATGGAAGCAAACAAAGCATTCCATGTTTGAGGAAAGAAATGAACTAAGTCTAGAAAAGCTCTTCCTAAAGCCCTAGTTTTCCTAAGCTCCTGACAAGCATTCCAACAGGTGAGAAATCTTCAACTCCAAGCTTCTTCAAGCCATCCAAGGCAACTTCATTTGATCTTCAATTCATCCAAGCAAAGTCCAAGCCAAAAGCACACCCAAAATAGCCCCACACAAATTGAATAAATCAAGCATTCAAGGGAGAAACCCACAAACATCACACAAGTTGCAAAAATCAAATAAAATGCTAAAACTCATCATAAAATCCTAAGTAAATTTCTAAGGGAACCTAACCCTATACCCAATACCCCATATAAATCCCAGGACCTAAATCAAACACTAAGTTCCCAAACTATGCCCTAAACTACAACTAGTTGTTTTAAAACCCTAATTGTAACACATCTCCTATTCACCTCTCAAACTAACCTAAATTTTAATCACAAAAATATGATAAAATTCCTAAGGGTTCATGCTTCTCTAAGCTAACTAATCCAACAAGAATCAACTCAAAATTCCTCACCAAACTCTCACACAAAATTCAGAAAGATGAAGTATCAAACAAAAGTAAAATAAAGGCAATAAAACTATAAAATATGCCATTAAAAATAAAATGCATGATATTAACATTTTTAATCCTATAAAATTCTAGAGATCCTAAGGAAACCAGGGAAAAAAATCTCACTCAAAAATGATCATTTTTCAATTTATTATGAATTAAAAGCTAACCTAAATAAAACTATAAAAAAATCAAAGAAAATAAAAGAAAATGGAAAACATGCGTTGCAAATAGCAATCAGATGCAGTTGTAAACTAAGGTTGGGCCCAGGAGGGGGTGTCACTAGCAAGCACATACAAAGGCCCAAACCACACAACAACAATTCAGGAAAATAACATGAAAATGGAAAATCTCTGTGGTAAATAGCAACAAGATTGCGTGCAAATCCTCATGTGCGCCTAAGGTGGGGTGTGGATAGCAACTAATTACCAAAGCCCAAAGCCAAAACATAAGTGAAACGGTGCGTTGGATGTATGTTTCAGACTCAAACACAAATGGAAATCAAATTGTGGCCCTTGGATGTTTATCTGAGTCAAAGTCCAAGCTTGATCCAATGGTGGTTTTATCATCTTCTTCATTTCAAATTCTGGGGGGAAATGAACCAGGACGGTGGTCGGAGGTGGCGCCACCGTCGTCCCCAAATGCAAACACCATGAATATCCATCAAAACTTAACCCTAAACACATCATCTAACTCGTTTTTTCTCACTGAATCCAACCATGCCCTCCATTCTCATTGAAAACCACTCTATCTCAAAACACGACTCCAAGTTCCGAACATGCTCCACCTTCAATCATCACCATTCTTAAAATTGACAAACCTATCATCATCTACACGTTACACTGATTGATCCTCACCATCTAAACATGTTTAATTCATCAAGAACTCAAAGAAACAACCCTCAACAGAAATTGCATCGCCCTAGGTTTTGTCTCTAATCACCAATTTTTCCTACCAGAATCCACCCTAACCATGTCTACAATGCATCTACACATCTAAATCCTATCAATTCTAACTAAATTGAGCTATGAGATGAAATTTGCAAACCTGTAAAAAGTTGATGAACAGAGATAAAATTCCTTCAAATTACACTCCAATCTTCTCCAGACACGATCAATGAAGTCTTGTGGAGCTTCTGTATGCACTGAATTGCCTTGAATCCTTCTTAATCACCAAATCCGATTTTGAGTTGCAAGGTTGAAACTCACTATGCTCTCTCTCAATTCTTCATAGTTCTTGGCCAAAAAATCAACTGAATCAGTTATGAGGGTTATATAGAATAGGTTAGAAAGATCTAGAATGATCTGGAATGATCCATGTGAGAAATTCAATTTCTCTTGCACTTGAAATCTCATGAGAAGCTTGCACATGACAGTTGGGTTCAGCTTGCTTCAGCAGCTTGGTTTTGATCCAAAATCTTACCACATGACATTTTGAATTGATTGGAATTGGTTAGAGCCTTGTAGCTGATCTTGTGAATGATTTTGCAAGTGTTACTTGTAATGTAAGAAAGCACTTTTCAAAGCAACTCATAAAATAATGGCTCATCTCAAAATTGTGGAATTGCCAATGTGTTTGAAATCCAATTTCCATTCAAAATGACTACCCATATGCCATCTTTATGCCTTGTAATTCAAAAGATCATTTTTCCCTCTTTTGAATCATTTGAAAAATCTCCCTTTTTAGGCCATTTTGGAGCACTTTGTGAAATAATCCAATCCAACTCACCATGACTTCATATCTGACCTAGAAACACCATTTTAAGCACATCTCATGTTGAACAATTTTTCATTTGAAGAGTGGAAGATGGAGAATTTGACACCAGTTGAAAAAGGCCTATAATTCAACTTTCCCAAAATACCCCTGGCTTGCCAAGATCATAACTTGAGTTCCACAAATCCTCTTGAGGACTTCTAGTACTCAAATTAAATCTAAGATCAAGACCTACAACTCTTATGTTGGCCCATAATCTATTTGAAGACTCCTTGAGGGGCAAAAGTTTCTTGGAAGTCAAGTGACTTTCATAGATAAGTTTCAATGTCCTCTGGTGACTTGTAACTTGCAAGAACCATAACTTGAGTTCTACAAATTTTCTTGAAGACTTCTAGCACTCAAATTAAAGGTATTGAGAAGATCTACAAGTTTCATGTTGGCCAAAGATCCATTTGAAACTTGTATTTTGACTTATGTGGCTTGGAAGTCCAGTGCTTTATAGGGGATTTTACCCTAGGAACCCTGTCTCAAACACCTCCAACTACTATTGATTATCTCGAACTTGGTCTTGGATCATCCATACACATGCTTCAACATATCAACCCATGAATTCCATGACCTAGAGCTAGGTCTTGATGCCCTTTCTTTGCTCTCCTTGACCTAGGGTTACCCAGATGAAACCCTACTTGTACACACCTCAACCATGGCTCTTTGAACTTGATACAATTACTTGTCTAAGCTTCAATAAGGCCCTCTAGGCATCTCATGAGATCCATACACATCTCGAATTCACATTCCCTGTTGATGATCTCCAATACACCTCAAGTTAGGAGAGCAATCCACCTGTGGGCACTCAAACTTCTCATGACTTCAACCCTTCTCTGGTGACTTGGATGGGCTCTCAGGCTCAGAGAACACCTCTAGATAGGCTTCTTTTGACATAAGTGGCACTTGATCCCTTGTTGGATGACTTGATATGCTAGGATATGCAAATGATTGAACTATGTACATGATGCAAATGAAATGCAATGAAACATAAATCAGGCAAGGAAAGGTTAAGCAAATTTTGGGGTGCAACAAGTTGCACCTACTATTTCATAAAACTTTGTGAGACGAGTAAAAGGATCCTCATGGTCCATCCCCGCAAATGGATTTGCATATAAAAGAGATAAGATTCCCGTCTTCATCTAAGAATCCCTCTCGTTGTTGGAATTACGTGCCAACTAAGCGTTGTGTCTTGGACTGTTAACACATTGGATTGAAGCGGGTGGTGGTGAATCTGCCATGTTTGGCATAATAATGCGTGTAGATGAAGATGTTTCTCTGTTCTCTTATCTTTCTTTGGAAATTTTCCTTCTCTGCCTAGTTCATCTATTGAGTTTCCGCGCGGTTCTTTCAATCTCAGGATCGAAAAGAAGTTGGGCCGCAGGTACACTCCCTTGCGTAAATAGAATCTGCATACTTAACCAAACAAATCAAATATCACAAGAAAAATAACATAAGTAAGAGATCACAATACAAAGATCTTAAAATTAATAAACTATTACAATGCTTGCAATATAAACAACAATCCCCAGCAACGACGCCATTTTGTTAGATTGCAACTATATATGGTTTTTGTTATCATATCCACATGGGTTGTTTTGATATGGGATGCTTGTCGTTCAATAGTTTACCGTTTCAAGAAAAAGGGTTTTCAAAGTTTTTTTCATGAATTATCATGATTTTAGTAGCAAAGCTTTAAATTCTAAAGTGTTTGATTAACAAAGTATATCAAAAGTAGTTTTCGTCTACCCTTACTTATACATATTCTCTTCATCTTGCATGTGAAGTCGGTTTCAATTAAAATCATCGCGTATTCTCTCAATATTGTCTATCTCTAGAGCGGCATCGTGAGAATACCATATTCATCGCTACGAAATCTCTCCATATAACAACCAATACAATAAGCTTTAAATTCAATACAAAGCAAATATCAACCATAGACCGATCTCTCTAATTTATAAATTGATAGAATAATACAAAGAAAATATCAACAATAATGGATCATTAGAACAAAAATATTCATCGTATATTAATCATTACTTGTTCACATACAAGGACAATTAAAATAAATACATAAGTTAAGGTATACTACCTCTACCTTTCATACAATGGAAATTAGCTACACATAACCATGGTAGTTTGCTTCACAAGTCTTGAGAAAAGATGAATGAGCATCCACATCAAAGAATCAAACTTGGATGCGTATCTAGCTTCTATTTGTAAAATCTCACTCTTTGGTGAAGAAATGCAGAAAAATGAGGTTTCTATGTCAACATGGGGTTATGATCCCCAAAAAGTGTGAAAAATACTTATATAGTACAACTAAAATCTGTCAAGTTCGCCCAACAAACTCTTTTTTCGTCTAGCAAGGACCACTTTATGGCACCTTAAGTGCCTCTGGACAATTAAACCGCCCCTGAGGCAATATCTATGTTCGCTGTGTGAACACTTCTTCGCCTAGCGAGCTTCTTCGCTACAAGTTTGCACAGTGAACTTATGGTCATCTAGCTACTGCTTCAAATCTGGGATGGTTCGCTAGAGCTTCACTGCAACCTTGCCCAACGAATATTTGATGACTACTCGTTATTGTACGCCGAGCGAACATGCTGAATCTTCTCCTTTTCTTCGACTTCTTTGTCAATTCAATTGTGTCTTACTCTTTGATATTTTATGCCCAAATCCTGCATAATAACACACAAATCAAAGCAACCAAAGGTATTTGCAGAATATTGAAGAATATCATGGAAACACGGAATAAATCTGTAACACCCTTTTCTACCCCACAAATATAATGACAAATCAATCATATTTATCAGAGTAAAATATTGAACGCAATAAAATCATCTAAAAAGGGTGCACATTTCTCAATAATTCAAATATAGTCAATGCTCCGTAAACAACCGGTTTTCCCAAAATTACTCAAAATATTACTCAAAAGACAGTGGAACTCAAAAAGGTAATAATCCAAAGTTTTCCTTGCACCGTAAGGCAATCAACATAACAAAACTCAATAAAATATAGTTTGACTCAAAGACCCCAACCCTATGTTACACTATCAGAGCAAGGCCCTCTAAGTCAACCACAATGGCCATCCCTCCACTAGAAATCACATGGCCATGGAAACTCACTTCCTTCAACCAAAACTCACACTTGGAAAACTTGGCATAAAGCTTCTTGTCCCTCAAAACCTGCAATACAACTCTTAGATGTTGTGCATGTTCTTCCGCAGACTTCGAATATATCAAGATATCATCGATGAATACTACCATAAATTGATCCAAATAAGGATTAAAATTCCTATTCATATACTCCATGAATACATCAGGCGCATTAGATACACCAAACGTCATCACCGTTGTCGCGGTGAAAATTGGATGCCAAGCTATTGATTAGCTTGAATCTAAATTCATTACAACCGGTCTTTAATTTGTCCAAAGAAAGGGAAAAATATCGAATTACCCACAATGCAATGCAAATGCAAAAGTTAGAGAGTTATAGGTTCGGGAGTTGCTTAAACTTAGGGAAGGTGCTAGCATCCTAAGTTTCTGTAGTACTCTACATGAACCTCTTGTTTTATGTTGTTTATTTCTAAGGTTTATCTGCTTAAGGATGAAAGACCTAGGGGTTTATTTCTAAGTATACTCGCCAAGAAGTCGCATCTTGTGCCTACATATCCTGACGGGAATGGAATCAGAGTATTTGTAGTTCCCCTAAAGGGTTTGAGGAGTTCTTTGATTGTGGTCAAAGTTCCTACGGGATAAGGTAGTTGATTGAATGGTTTTAGGAGAAAAGGTGAGTTGTCATTTTAAGGGAGATTACTTAATTTAACCGCGATAACTTCGTAGGAAAATAGTCTTTGCATCGTCTTAAGAGAAGGGGTCAAGTACTCGGATTGTCAACGAGTACGCCTCTATCTCTCTTAAGCGAAAAGTCCCTACATATTGATTGAATTGTTATTGGGTAGAAGTTTTATCTCGCTTAAAATGATTAACACCTTATTCTCTAATATGTTTGAATAATTTGATGTGAGTTGATTTTTTTTTTATCTAAGTTGTAAAATAAAAGACAAAGGTCCTCCTATGGGTAGGATCTATTTTAAAAGATTGACTTGAATGGGATCAAGGATCAACGGGGATTATGATGTAAATGATATGCATACACGCGAGTTTTACGTTACGCGCAAGTTCTTCCTTTGGACATTATGCAATGCGATAAAATAAATTGCAGGAAGGTAAACGACGATAAATATAAATTGCGGATAAAGTAAAAGCATACACAAACGCATGAAAGCGCTAAGATAAGTGAGTGCAAGTGAATAGGTGAATGGGGTTACGATGTTGATTAATTTTAGTTGAATTGATTTTAGGAAAATAGTTGAATTCACTTTAAGTGAAATTGATTTTAGGGGAAAAGTTATGTTGGATTTTATATAAAAGATTTTTGTTAGGTCGTAGATTAATTAAATTAATTAATAAATAAAAGCTTAGTTATTATTAATAAGTTTTAATATTATAAAAGAGAGTTGTTATTATTAGATAAAAAGAAATTAAAAAGAAATTCATTCTTATAACATTTAGTTGCAATTTACTTAGGAAAAATAACTTTATTATTATTTAAGGAATTAATAAAATAGGAAAAAAGGTTGATTTAGGTATACTATAAAAGGTTATTAGTTTTCTATATATTTATAAAAGAGTCTAATTAAAATTATTAGATTAATTAGTTAATTAACACAATATGAAGAGTCAAATAAAAAGACTAAATGGTTTATTAAATAAAAATTATTAAATTGTTTACTAGATTAAAAAGGTTATTATCTTAATTTATAAAAGGTTGATTGGTTAATTAAACAAACTGATTAGGTTATGGGTTATTTAAGGGTTAAGCAGGGTGAGTGATTCAATGTAGGTGGGCGACGAGAGTCCATCGTGGACGTGCATGGTGTGGACGTGTGATAGGATCCGTTGGAGATCCACAGTTTGTGTGTGAGGGTGTATAGTATGTGTGTGTGTGAGCCTGCACTAGATTACAACAATAATGAAACCAAAATAAGAAAAGAAAAAAACCCTAATCCCGTTCGTCCCTCCCCCTCTCTCTCTCTCTCTCTCTCTCTCTCTCTCTCTCTCTCTGTTACGCCAATCTTTCTTCTTCTCTCGCCGCATCTCAACCTTCTTCTTCTCTATTTCTCGATTCTCATCGCATGTTATCTTATTCCATTTTCCTCTACTTTAACCTACAAAAGAAAAATCATACAACATCTGGCAACGAGGTTAAAGTTAGATTACCCAAAAACGAAAGTTGTCGGCGACTCGTCGGTGGTGGCGGCGATACGGTGAGGTAATCCACGATCTCGCTCTCTTTCACGGCGGTGATGAACCGGAATGGATTCGGAGCTTCGCAACGATGAAGGTTCCTCCTAATCTGAGTTGGTTGTCGTGGGATTGCAAGTGCGCGATCTCTCTCTAGCTGTGATGGCTGTTTTTCTGTTTTGACCCTTCGCTGCTTTTATACGTGAGTGCCATAGGCCTCCATTGAAGTTCGATTTGAAAAATTTCCTGATCGGGATGATGCTGTCGGATTCACTTGATGATTTGAGAGACCAACACTTAATTTCTTCCTAATTCGCCCAAACTTGTCGAGAGAATGTTGGCTCTATTTTGGGAAGTTGAATCTTTCTCTCTTCGTATTAGTTCAATGTTTTTCGTTGGCTTTGTGACTTGGCTTTTTTTCTTCTGCTGCTGAAAATGGAAACTAGCCACGTTAGCTGATTGTTGTTAGCTCTTTATGATATATTCTAAAACTATGTTAATGTTTCTTCTTCTTCTCGCAGAGGACACTTCTCTGAGTTTAGATACCACTCTAATCTTGTGCTTGCTGAGAAAGGTTCGAACCGACGATGACGACATTACGTCTGAGCTGAGAGTTGCGGCTGCCGTTGTTTTCGGTTTTATTACTTGAGATATTCCTGTTGCTCGAGTTATCTTTGAGCTTGGTAGGAAGTTGGTGATGGTGTTCGTTGCCCTTCCGGCCACTCGATTTTCCCGATGATAAACTTCAAAGTTCTGAGGGTTTATCCTTCTTCTTATTTCGAGCTTCCAATTGGCTTTTGAATGTTAGGAATGTAGAGTTGAGGCTTTTGAAACTAGGCATGATCTTGTTCGAAGTTGGTTGTTATTCTTGTTGTTGTTGTTAATGTGCTATGGCGTGTTTGTTGCTATTGAGAAAAGAATTTGTTGTTGTAAACTGTGCTGATGTTTTCTTCTTCTTTCAAAATGTCGCTGGGAGTTCGGAAGCTGCCGATTGTTATGTCGTTGCCGAGAAAGGTGCCAGATTGGCAATGATGACTTCGTGTCTGAGCTTTGAGGGACGTGGGAAAGCTGATGTTGCCTCGATGTTGTTTGTGCTTTGCATTGTATTGAGCCATTTAAGCTTAGTTGCTTTACTTGTCTGAACTTCGATTTTCGATGCACGGTAGGGAGCTGGTGACAACTTTGGTTGTTGCTCTCCCGGCTGCTCGTTTACGCCCATTGATGAGTTGAACTGAGGGCTGAGACTGTAACTTCTTCTTATCTTGTATCATTTGGAAAACGAAGTATTGAAAAACAAGGGATACCTAGCTTTCGGGGGAACGTACGTGACGAACCAAAAGGAATAGTTTGAGTTAAAAGGTGCGAATGCGATTCTCTGTTGTCACTTTCTTCTTTCAGAATGCTGGTTTAGTCATAGCTTGATGGTTTGGAACTCTCGGTTGATTTGTTTGATGCAGGTTTAGCTCAGGATGAATGGTGGCATGGAGAAGCTCGTTCAACAGGTTGAAACGGTATACCGGATAGTGGCACTGTCAAGTTATGTCATGCGGATCTTGTCACTAATGACTTAGTCTATGCTGAACGGGGTTGCTAGCTGTTGTTCAAGTTAATGCAGATTTTGAACCTGACAGGAAGTTATGAATTCGACACATCCTTTTTCCTTTGTTATCGTCATACTGTTGTTGATGCTCTTACCTTTATCCTTCTATTCATAATGATTCCTGAGGAGAAATTCCACGGCTATCCGTATGGCGCAAGCAGTCCTCCATTTTCATTCATCATTTTCACTGCCGGTCGCCATTCTGAGAAGTCATGCCAGGATGAACTTCAATAAAGCAATGAGGGTTATTTAACAAATGTCGATTTTGCTTCAACATTCTTGGGTGCTATGCATTTGTAACTGGTAAGACATCTTGGAACTGATACTCCTCCCTTTCAAATCACAAATACTACATTTCCTTTGAGTTATTTGAGGACCGTCACTTCGGGAATATTGTATGCCAATACCACTGTTATTGGTGTACTAGACAAATCGCTTGCGTGCTGCACAAAGCAGTTATCTCTAAACTTCTTCTAATATGTTGTTACCAATGATATGTAGGTCAAAACCGAGTGGGAATTCTGGGCAAGACAGGGCTGGAGACGGTACATGTGACGGAGCGTCATTTATAAGTCCTCATGAGCTCAAGATTTGTATATAAGTTGAATTGAACTTCCAATAGTTGTATTGTTGTAATGGTAGCTTATAATTTTGCGGAACCTCTACATGACCGAACAATAGTTATTTAACTCTAGAGTTGTAAGAAGTGGTCATCCGCCTGTAATTTTCTTGTGGGAAAGGATAAATGTAACAAACGTGACCCTCTTCTGATTTCCGTTGTATTGTTGATTAATCAAAGCAGCCTTGAGTTCTTAGGCTTTGTAATGTTGAGCCTGGGAGTACAATATGAATATTTTGGAAAGTATATTTTTCAAAAGGCCTCGTTTGTTTTATCTTCTGATCTTGTTCTATATTTGATAAAAAAACAAAGGGTTATATAAAATAAAACTCTTTTTACTCGGATTGCAAAAAGAAAACTCTTCGGCTCGAAATTAAGTGAACAAAATGGACTTTGAAACCTTGATGAATGTGAAGGCCAATATCGTGTATTAATTGGACCTATAATCCTTAATCATTTCTCCCCTGTGCTTAAAAACTAGTACACTCCTTCGACGTAATGATGATGTTTGTGCCATGTTCTTGTTCAACCACTTGGCTCACCTTTAAAAACCTTTGCCTGACAACTTCATAAATCTTTAGTTGGGTTCGAATCAAAGAAGGGGTGCTGAGACTGGTAGATATTAATGATGGATTTGATTAATCTGTAGTCTAAGGTGACCAACGAAACTTAAAATAATGGTGGTCTTTAAAACACATTTCATAAACAAATTGACATCTCTAGGCCCAATCCCTTTGTTCGTGAACACTTAGTCATGTGCTTCTTAACTCTGATATGGTGCCTTGCCTTCAATAATGACCCCGCTTGGCACCAATGTGAGGCCATATTATGTTCTCATTAGACTATACTCTGATACCTTAAGAAACATTGTCCTTGTATTGAATAGAAAGTTATGAGAATATGAGTGTATCCTTCCTCTAGGAACTCAACACAGCCCGTGGGGAATAAGAAGTCCACATACAACTTTCCAGACTTCCTGAGCTTTTCAGCAACGAACCTAATTTCACAAAGATGCGAACAAAGTGGTTAAAAACGGTCAGTTATGTATAAATAATCGACCGCGAGAATGAATACTATCTCCACTCGAAATTACTGCATCTACACAAGTTGGTTAATCGCAAAAAAACATAAATATTAAATTATAGTCAAAAAACAATAGAAAACATGCAAAAGAGGTGGGATCTTACGGTCAAAAATTAGGGTGTGACAGATGCCCCTATTTAAGTTTCTTCTATCCGGAGACATGGAGATTGGAATCTTCGTCTCGACGAGATATGAGGGACTTAATTACAGACATTGCACGAATTTTTAGCCCTAAGATGCCGCCAAATGCATATGATATGAGATGACATGAAAATGCAAGATAAACGGTCCTATGGAGAAAAGATGCCACAAGGGAAGAACAAGACACAACACATGAGAGACACAGGGGCAACGGAAAAGACAGGCTTAACCGAGCGAGTCTCCACGGGGAAATCTCCAGAAGTATAAAAGTATAACACATACACCAAGAACATGGAGAATTAAATAACAGGCGATAAACTTATAATTGAAGGATAATCTACTGCCAACAGGTGGCAGTCCAAACGATGGTAATAACCAAAACGAACTCTCTTGATCGAAACAGAATTCAACTTCTTTAATTGAGTATAGTGTTGAAAATAATGTAAACAAAACCTCCCCACACCTCATGGTTTGTGTGCCATGAACGAGTCTCAGTTTCTTGAAATAACCTCCCCATGCCTCATGGTTTGTGTGCCATGAACGGGTCTCAGTTTCTTGAAATAACCTTCCCACGCCTCATGGTTTGTGTGCCATGAACGGGTCTCAGTTTCTTGAAATAACCTCCCTACGCCTCATGGTTTGTGTGCCATGAACGGGTCTTAGTTTCTTGAAATAACCTCCCCACGCCTCATGGTTTGTGTGCCATGAACGGGTCTCAGTTTCTACCCGAAATGATGAAAACTCGTGAGAGCATCTTCACAAGGGATCAAAATGTCATTGTAGATTGTAGAACTTCAGCGGTAATCCATAATGTATTGGAGATCGCAAATTTCATCGGGGATCTACGGAAGAGATGTTATTTGATGTAATTAATCTTGTGTGATAGACTCCTGGGGAAATACATTTCTGAGGAGTGTTTTTGTTGTAGCTGTAAAAGTATACATCCTTGTAGTGTAAATTCTCAAATAAATAGAAATATTTGTAATGTCTTCGACGCACTTCTTTGACTAATTTCCAGAGAGATCCTGTTTGATAAGTTGATAATCTTTACAAACCCACTGGGGATGGACAAATTGTCCTGAGACTGCCCTTTGTCGTTATGAATAAGGTCTTGATCAAAACGAGTTACTCAAATAAAAAGGTCGCTCGCAGTCCAGATATAAATTGTGGAGAATATTTTTGGACAAGTATATGTCTTCAGATAGTAATCTTCAGAAAGATCCTCTTGGGTAGTAAAGTGCAAAATAAATGCAAGCTTAATCCGGATTCAAAAGTCTGGAGATATCCACAGTGATTGTTAGGGACCGAAGTTCAATTCAGGAAACAACTGAAGAGAAACTGTCAAGCATGACTCGACCATTGAGGCATGAGCTCAAATGGTATTTAACTAAAACAAACTTCTTCCACGAGGATCGAACTCTGTGGGGAAATAGAAATATTGCACTCTTTCTACCTAGGGATGACGACTCTATCTGGAGGGATAAGACAAACCCAATCACATGGGGATAAACACGACCAAAGTGACAGAACAACCAAGCACAAAAAAAGAAAAAACACACATGCCATGCCATCTATTTATATGCTATGCGTATGCTAACGAAACCAACTAGGACGAAAATAAAAGTCCCAACCAGAAAGCACTCGAGCTAAATCTCCACAGATCAGTCACCGCCTGGGGAAATCTTCCACTATCTTGTACAGGAGGTATGCTGAATTTTTCGCCTCTGTGGATGAAATAAACGTCCACGAACATCCTTTTGTTATTCATATATCATATAAAACACAAATTACTTGAAAAAGATTTTTAAAATTTATTCTGGAATTTGCCATCATAGTGAAATATTTAACGTACCACAAATGGGAAAAACCTTATTTATTAAATCGTAGTCGGCAGAACAGCGTGACTCCAATATTACAATGTTGGAAAATAATAAAATGTGATTACATCGATAGGATAATAACTTGTTTCTTCCTAAGTTCTAAGCAAAATACTTCTTGACAGCATCTACATTTACTGGGCAGGTAATCTCTTCTCCGTCCATTGTTGTTAACATCAAAGCGCCTCTTGAGAAGACCTTCTTCACCACATACGGCCCATCATAGTTTGAGGTCCATTTTCCTCTAACATCAGTGAGGAAATACTGAATCTTCTTGAGCACAAGGTCGCCTTCCTTGAATTCTCGGGGTCGTACCTTCTTGTCAAATGCTTTCTTCATCCTCTGCTGGTACAACTGCCCATGGCACAAGGTCGTCATTCTCTTTTCTTCAATTAGGTTCAACTGATCATATTTGTTCTGACACCATTCAGCTTCTGATAACTTTGTTTCCATCAAAATCCTCATGGAGGGAATCTCGACCTCTATCGGGAGTACAACTTCCATACCGTAGACAAGTGAAAAAGGAGTTGCCCCAGTTGATGTGCGTACCGAAGTACAATATCCATGTAGAGCGAACGTGAGCTTCTCATGCCAATCTTTGTACGTGACAACCATCTTCTGAATTATCTTCTTGATATTCTTGTTAGCGGCTTCAACAACCCCATTCATCTTTGGCCTGTAAGGGGGGGGAATTATGATGCTCAATCTTGAATTCTTCGCATAATTCCTTCATCATTCTATTGTTCAAATTGGACCCCTTATCTGTAATAATCCTGCTCGGCACACCGTATCTGCAGATGAGCTGGTTCTTGATAAATTTGACAACCACATGTTGAGTCACATTAGCGTAAGATATTTCTTCGACCCACTTAGTGAAATAGTCAATTGCCACTAAGATGAATCGGTGTCCATTAGATGCTTTCGGCTCTATCATTCCAATCATATCAATTCCCCACATGGAGAACGACCAAGGAGACGAGATAACATTTAGCGGGGTCGGAGGCACATGAACTTTATCTGCATAGATCTGACACTTGTGACATTTCCTAGCAAACTTGTTGCAGTCGGATTCCATCTTGATCCAATAATAGCAAGCTCTTAGGAGTTTCTTAGCCATGGCATGTCCATTGGTATGAGTACCGAAAGAGCCTTCATGAATTTCCATCATTAACATGTCTGCTTCTCGCTTGTCAACACATCTCAGCAAGACCATGTCAAAATTCCGCTTGTATAACACATTATTACTCAGGAGAAAATTACCGGCCAATCTTCTCAATGTTCACTTATCCTTGTTGAAGGCTCCCAAAGGATACTCTTGCATTCTGAGAAACACTTCAATATCGTGATACCAGGGTTTGCCATCTTCAGCATCCTCAATGGCAAAGATGTAGGCGGGTCTGTCAAGATATCTTACTTCGATTCGAAGACACGCATTCCAAGAGTTCACCACAATCATGGAGGCCAAAGTTGCCAATGCATCTGCTATCCTATTCTCATCGCGAGGAATATGGTGAAAATCGACCCTGTCAAAGAAAGGTAACAGTCTTCTTGCATAACCTCTGTACGGGACCAAATTATCCTGTCGAGTTACCCACTCTTCTGTGATTTGGTAAATGACTACAGCCGAATCGCCGAACACATCCAAGTTCTTAATCCTTAAGTCCACTGCCTCCTCGAGGCCCATAATACATGCTTCATACTCAGCTTCATTATTGATACACTTGAATGTTAGCCTAGAGGCAAACGAAATATGAGACCCATGGGGAGTCACGATAACCGCACCTATTGTAACACCCCACTTTTACCCCGTACGCGGAATATAATAAATATACAGGAATAATTCATGAAATTCATCAGAGTTCTCCAACACAGTGGGATATCTCACTAAGTCACTTCATTTCATTAAAATAATCAATATTATTTAGTTTTCAAGTAAGCAGCGAAATACAAATCAATTCTCCAATATAATTCTCCTCGACACGAGGTCATACAACATAAGTCCAATAAATGAAGATACGTAACAATAAACAAATAAAGTAGTCAAATAAAAACGTAATCCCGTCATCCCATGTTACGTATCAGAGCGACTTCTAAGACTCGATCAAATAGCAACACACTCCAAGCACTACTCAGGTACCTGGTCACCTGTACTCCCAAGAGAGCACAGACACAACAATAAAAAGGGGTGAGAACTACATTCAATAAATAAACGGTGAAATACACATGCTAAGGAATAGTTACACACCACACATAAAATAAGCACAATTAACGCACATACACGTGCCACCTCAATCACTTGGCATTCATAACCCACATTCAATTACAATAATGCAATGTAACACACTGACTCGACACAATGCATATGGTACCAACACAATCTCATACGGTTCACACTAGAACCCGATTCCCGTCGGAATCCGGATAAGTCGTATATACGTTCCTCTGAACTACAACTTATCTCCACAACGACTTCCACATTGAAGTCCGGACGAAACTAGGCACCTGTTGCACCCCAAAATTTGACCAACAATTATTTATTCATTGAGTGTTTGGAAATGGATACCTTCATCAGAAAGTTCAAGAGATCCTCAGAGGAAGTGGATTGAAACCAGGGTTGTGTGCTTCATAGCCTGAGAGTTGTGGGTGCCCCTCAGATGATTCTGAGACTTTGAGAATGAACTTGATGTTTTGAGAAAGCCTATGAGATGTCTTGGTAGCCATCATGAAGCCCAGAGAAGTCATTATGCAAGATTTCAGAAGATTCAACCATGAATGGTAGAATTAGGGTTTTGACTGGGTCAACCCTAGATCAGCTGAAGATTTGGAGAAGGTTGAGACCTAATCCAAGGGCCATGAGATCATGGAATGATGCATAGAGATGATATAAAGATGATTCCTAGGCCAACTCATCATGAGTGAGGAGTTTGAGAAGTTTCAAGTCAGGGTCCCCAAGGATTGTCAGTGAAAAACCCTAATTTGATCCCTATATTCCAGGCAGTTTTAGCTCTAGATGTGATTGATATCTCATCTTCCCCACAACATGAATGTTGTAGAGCTTGTCCTAAGCTTTAATTTGAGTGGTGGAAGTCCTTGATGGGAGTTACAGAGCTCAAGTTATGGTTTTGACAAATTACAGGTCAGTAGAGGTGTGTGAATCTGGGTCCTTGAAAGTCACCCAACTTGCAGACAACTTTTGCCCTAGTAGGATGATTCCTATGATCTCTTGGTCAACATGAATGTTGAAGAGCACCTTCTTAGCTTTAATTTGAATGGTAGAAGTCCTTGATTGGATTTGGGGAACTCAACTTATGGTTTGAACAAGACAGGGGTATTTTGGTCATTTGTCAGTTATAGGTCATTTTAGCCAATGCCTAAAACTCCTATCTCCAAGCCTCAAATGGAAAAACTCAAAACATGAAAGTTGCTCAAAATGTGATTTTAAGTCTAGAAAGAAGGTCACAAATTGTTGGAAAAGCTCATAGCATGAGATTACATGATTGGTCAAAAATGAACTAAAAATGACTTATAAGTTTGAAAAGTTGAAATTGAAAAGTGATTTGGAAGATCCAAAAATCCAAAATAGGTCATCCAATATATCATTTTGATTGGAAAAACCATTTTGAGAACATTGGTTTAGCTAGAATTTTGATTTGGAGCCTTAAAATGGGTGATGCTTTGAAAAGTTGTTACTTGAAAAAGAAAGCAATGGTGAAAAACCTTACACAAGCCAAAGATGAGCTTGTTTTTCACTCATCCCTTCTCAATATCTCACATAAGGACATTTTAAGACAAAATTGCAAGGCATGAAGCATGGAAGATGAGAAATTCAACTTGTCCCCACATGAGATTTTCAAGAAGTTTCCACCCCATTCTAGATGAATCTAGAAGCATCCAATAATCATTATAAAGAGAAGGCATCAGAGAGTGTTCAAGGTTGGTGATAGAGAGTCAAGTCAGAGGAGAAAGAGAGAGATACATTGCCATTAAAGAGCTACCTTCACAATCAAGCAGCTTGAGTTTTCTTCCATCACAAGCATCTTCCATCAACAACTCTTGCAAACAGAAGGTTGTGGATCATCCAAGGAGCATCTTGAACCAATTCCAAGGCCTGCAAGCATCCCCACGAGCCCTCACCATCATCCCTTTGACAGGTTCTTTCTTCTCCTTGTATCTCTTAAGTTAGCTAGTTTCAACTAGTTTTGTAGGCATGGAATGAGTGTATTAGGGTAGATGATCAAATACTGAAAGTTAGGGCACGATCCATGATGGTTTGTAACAGGTGCATGAATCTTTGATGTGCAAGAATGAACTGTGTGCTAGGCTTTAATCAACATGGCATGGATTATAGTGATTAGGGTGGCATAGGGAACAAGATTGCAGCTTTAGTTTTGAGTTTTATAAGGATTGATCTCAGAGAAATATTTTTGAACCCTGATCTTGAACCTCTCTGTTAGGAGGATCTAGGAAGAGTTATGGAAAACCACGCGCATGGTTGTGTTCTAGGCAATTAATAGATCATGTTTGCCCTTGGAATCTTTTGATTTTGTTGAGTGAGTGAAGAGAACGAACCAGTTGAATCTTGGTGCATGGAGGAGAGGGTTCTGAAAACCCTAGAAAGCAGTTGGGGACGATGGCAATCGTCCGTTGGATTAAGTTCCATCCCTTGACTCATTAATCAGATCCAACGGCCGTGGTTTAATCTGAGAGATGGAGGGAAAATTCAAAAGTAGCGAAACGCGGTCGTTTCACTTAAAGCCATTCTGGGCTTAGCTCGCTATTCGCACCCCCCTTTTTTTGGCCCATCTGAATTGAACTGGCGCTTATTGCTATTCCAACCCCCCTCCCTTTAATTGATTTAAATTCTTTTATTTTCTTCTTTTATTTTTTCTGTTTTGATTAATTCATAAATAAATGATAAAAAATGATTTTTTAATTCTTCTTTTTTCTATGATTAGATGAAAATGTGTAGAAAATATTAAAAATAAAAGTGGGATTTTATTTTTTAGTTTAGTATTTTAATAGATTTTTATTTTAAAGTAGCTTTTATAATGTTTAGTTTTGTATCATGATTTTGCAAGAATTGTTTTAGGACCTTCCCTTAGGTTTTTTTATCCATTCGTTTTTGTGCAATTAGATGATGAATCATAGTTCCCCATAGGATTTTTTCTAGAATTTTAGAATTAAATTTTGGTTAGTTTAATTAGGGTAGATGTAGGGTATCCTAATTAGGGTTTAGATTGTGTTTAGGTGATGAATTCCTTTCTTTAGATAAGTTTTGTCTTGATTTTTAGGTAGAGGCCTATATAGATGTTATGAATAGACTTTGTGGACCCTTGTGAATAATTGTTGGATTTTTCCCCCTTGGTTTAGTATTTTTAGGTATTTTCTGAAGTTGCCTGATGATTTTGTCTCCCCTGTGGTTATCTGTTCATCTTTGGGGTTCTTTGTGGGGAATTTGTTGAAGGGCTTGTGTTGTCTTGAAGACCTTGATGGAGAGCATCATGAAGAGAAGATTGTAGATCAAGATTCAGAGACCCAGAACTTGGTTTGTTCCCTGTCTGTGAGGTTGGAGATCCTGAAGTTTGAAGGAAGTTCATGGTACTTTCCTGAGGAAGGCACTATGAATGACTTTCATTCTTTCTTCTCACCTCTTTCTTAAGTATCCAATGATGTTGGAGCCAACTTGTGAGTTTAATTTCTCCTGAGGAGGAATGTAAACTGATCACATGTTGTTGAGCCACATGGGATACAATTCCTAAGTGGAAGCCTCCTAGTACTTTCCTGAGGAAGGTCCTATGAGCCTATTCACTTAGTTCCATTAGTTTATCTAGGATTTCTTAAGTATCCAATGATGTTGGAGCCAACTTGTGAGTTTAATTTCTCCTGAGGAGGAATGTAAACTGATCACAGTTGTTGAGCCACATGGGATACAACTCCTAAGTGGAAGCCTCCTAGTACTTTCCTGAGGAAGGTCCTATGGGTCTATTCACTTAGTTCCATTAGTTTATCTAGGATTTCTTAAGTATCCAATGATGTTGGAGCCAACTTGTGAGTTTAGTTTCTCCTGAGGAGGAATGTAAACTGATCACAGTTGTTGAGCCACATGGGATACAACTCCTAAGTGGAAGCCTCCTAGTACTTTCCTGAGGAAGGTCCTATGGGTCTATTCATTTAGTTCCACTAGTTCAGATAGGATTTCCTAAATATCCAGTGATGTTGGAGCCTGCTTGTGAGTTTAATTTCTCCTGAGGAGGAATGTAAACTGATCACAGTGGTTAGGCCACGTAGGGTATGACTCCTGAGTATACACCTCCTAGTGCTTTCCTGAGGAAGACACTATGAGTCTGCTTACTTAGCTCCCTTTCTTTGGTAAGCTTGTTTTGAAGCTTGAAGATTGGGATTGTTTTCTCTTTTGGTTAAGTTTTGCTTTAGGGCTTTGCTTTCATTTTGATTCAGATTCTGTGATTAGGGTTAGGAGAGTAGAGAGTAGATTCTTTCTTTCTCAAGCATGTGTTTTGTTTGCCTGTTGGCACTTCATCCCTTTTATCTGTTCATGGCTTGATAGTATGATTGTTTATCTTTAGTATGATTACTGTTATTTCATGACTGGCTTGAGGTCGAGATGAGCTTGTGGAGGCTGAAACCCCACACACATTTCCTCCCTCACTTGCATTGCATGCATTTTACTGTTAAAGCTGATGCTTTTGTCTGTTTTGGTGTATCATTGACATGGTCCCTTAGGACTCTCATTTCCTCTGATGAGGACTTGATGATAGACTTTTAGGTTGAAACCTGTGCATGACAACATCTAGGAGTTCCCTGTTCAAACCTCAACCATAGGATGAATCCATGGCATGACAACAGTAGGACTTGATAGTCTCCCTCCTAGTTGAGCCATTTTTGCCCGTAGTTTCCCGAACTACGTTTGCTCTGATCTTTCATACCAGATGAAAGTACGTAGGCATAGGATGCGACGTCCTAGCGAGCAACCTTTCCCCCATAACCCGTAGTTAGCCGAACTACGTTGACTCTGATTTCTCATTCTCTGATGAGAATACGTAGGCATAAAGTGCGATGCTTTGCCGAGTCATTTTTCTTTTCTTTTTCAGTCAGCCTTGATAGGTAGATAGATTATAACCAACCCGTCCAAGTAAACAAACAAGCGAGGATCCCGTCGAGTACGACGGACGTGAGGGGTGCTAATACCTTCCCCTTGCGTAACCGACTCCCGAACCCAGACAATGGTTGTGATGACCTTGTCTTACCCTTATTCGTCAGGTTTTTCCGATCGTTTCCTTTCCCGCTCTGAGGGATAAATAACGAAAGGTGGCGACTCTTCTGTCATGCCGGCACCTTATTTTCGCGCAAGCGACAGCTGGCGACTCTGCTGGGGACTCATGGCATCTAGGGACTTTTCCCATCCCTTATGCTGGGACCGTTTCCCATCCCCTCCGCGAGTCAATCCTATCGTTTGTGTGTTTGCTTGTTGGGTTGCGTTTATTTATCGCATTTTTACTTCCCGCATTTTATTTCCCGCATTTTATTTCCAGTTTGATATGATTATCTGTGCTGCTGTGGGAGAGGGATGTTACTATGAGTGAGAAGCCGGACCTGGGCTTGAGTACACACCTAGATATAGTTGCGGAGAAGTAGTAGACGAACCTGTCTGCTGAGCAGGCACAGTTCCCTACGAAAATCTGCGCTCAGACGAGATTCTTGCAGAGGTGCTCCTTTCCGGTCCTGAGGATCTGAGGGGAGTCCAGACGTGAGGATTGTCGACTCTGGGGACCGATCATTTGGAAGTCAGCTAAGTGAGGCCTCTTCATGACTTGACGATGCCACTCCTTCTGGGAATCGTATCGTCACTCATGAAAGTCTGTGACGCTGACAACCGCATAGGATGCCGTACCTTTGTCCGTGGATTAGGTCCATCATACCTGTGAGTGGGGTTGGGATATTGCAGGAAACTTTGACCTCCAGACTACCTGGTTTTCTTGACAGTGAATCAGTTACGTTGGTATCAGGGTTCTCAGTATCAGATGTGACTGTTCTTGACAGAGCAAGAGTTTGGTCAGAGGATCTTATCACCGGGTGTATGTCTGTTCCTGATAGAGCAGGTTCCGATCAGAGTATTGTTATCAGAGGTTTGTTCTGGATAGGGCAGATTTTGAGTGGGGTTTGAAGATCTCATCAGCAGCTGTGTGTCTGTTCTTGATAGGGCAGATTTTTGATTTGCGGTCCGAAGACTTCATCAACAGATATTCCTTGATCTTGCATCCAGGGTCTTTATTATCAGGCCTTTATTCTTGTCAGGGCAGAAGTTTTGATCTCGATCCTATCAGATGGCTATTCTCAACAGATCAGATCAGTGGTTTTTACACCGGGGTTTCCTTCTCATCAGTGACTGTTGACATCGAATCTCCACAGCAGCCACCCGGATATATTGTTGCATACCTGCATTTTGCATTAGCTTGCATAATCATTCCATTAGCGTGTGTCTGTGACAGGTACCGTTTCCCCGATCCTAGATCTCTCGCCTCTTATTGCGTTACTGCAGCCTCTCTCAGGAAGACTGTTGCGTACGAGTTCTCGGTCCTTGATGTGTCGAATCTGACTATTGCTATGTGAGGTTACTATTTCCATGATTGGGCCCAGATTCCTCTCCTTATTATTGTCAGCAGGTGCCAGGATCGGGGGATAATCTCTCAAGCACACAGACACACGCATGCATCTGCATAAAGCATTTCTGCATGACATACATTCTGTTACCTTTTCCTAACCTTTGATGTTGCAAGGTTTTTCAGGTACTCAGGTTCCGAGCTGCTTTCGAGCTCCAGGATTGATCAAAGATTCATCCACCGCTACTCAACTCGCGCCAATCAAACGAGAATCATGGACCAGGTACAGTCAGATGTTCAAGAGCTTCGTGAACGGATGGATCGTTTTATGGAGCTGATGCAAGTAGTTGCGAATGGGCAAGACCAGCTCCGTACTTTGGTTCAACCTCTCATCTCCAGGGTTGACAGTAATGGAATACTTCACGGCGGGGCCGTGCCCACTCCTCCTCAAGGGGATACTCCACAGAACGTTATTCCTGCTGCCGGGGGCAACGGTAGTGCTAACGGCAATCTTATGACTAATCTCGGACTTAACGCGGCGGGCGCCGTCAATGGTGGTTTGGGAGCCAATGTTAACGTGGGGCCGGTCAACGGCAATGTTGGTGCAGGAAATATGGTGGTGCCTCAACCGTGGCTGGAGGACCATCAGGATGACATTTTCTCTCAGAGAGGTGTAGAAGCTGAGTTGACTGCTGAAGCTCGACTCAGGTTCAAGGCGCTGGAAGATAAAATGAGAGATATAGAAAATCAGAACACATTGGGCGTTGACATGTCCAAACTTGGGTTGATTGCTGACTTTAAAGTACCTCACAAGTTTAAGGTGCCTATCTTTGAGAAGTATAGGGGCACTACTTGTCCCCGTGTTCACCTCCGATCTTATTACAGAAAGATGTCCGCTTATTCTGATGATGAGAAGCTGCTGATGCACTTCTTTCAGGATAGTCTTTCGGGTCCATCGCTCGAATGGTATATGGGTTTGGAGCCCGCTGCTGTGCGCACCTGGAAAAATCTTGCAGAAGCGTTTGTTCTCCACTATCAATATAATAGCGACTTGGCTCCCAACCGAGTTCAGCTTCAGAATCTCTCGCAGCGGAGCAATGAAAGCTTCAAAGAGTACGCCCAGCGGTGGCGTGAATTGGCTGCTCGGGTTCAACCACCGATGGTTGAGCGTGAGTTGGTACAAATGTTCGTGGCTACCCTTCCTGGAGTCTATTATGAAAAGCTGATTAGTGGCATGTCTGGAACATTCTCGGCCCTCATCACTTTGGGCGAGCATGTTGAAAATGGTATAAAGATCGGAAAAATTCAGGGTGAATCATCCTCAGCTGGAGGAGCTAGCAAGAAACCCTATACTGGCAAGCGTCGAGAGGGCGATGCCAGTGCTGTCACTAATGCTAGGAGAAAGGGCAAGGGCCCTCAGTCTCAGATCGCTAGCATAAACATCCCAGCTGCTCCCCCGCAGCCGCAGCAGCAGCCTCAGCAACAGAATAATCCGGGATATAAGAGATATCAGAATCGGGGTCCCCTGGCAAACCGTCATTTGGAAACTCCTCCTATGCCGTATGCACAGCTTCTGCAGACGCTGCTTCAGCTCCAATTAGTTCAAAAGAGGACAATGGCTCCCTTGACAGGGGCACCACCACCAGAGTATGATGCTAATGCTACTTGTGAATTTCATTCTGGGGCACCTGGCCATACGGTTGAGAATTGTAAAGCTTTTAAGCACAAAGTCCAGGACTTGGTCGACGCCAAGGTTATCAACTTTTCTGACAACGTGCCCAACGTCACCAAAAATCCAATGCCTCATCATAGGGGGGGCGGAGTGAATGCTGTTATCACTGAAGAGAATTCAGACTTGCTGACTGATGTCAAAGATCTGAAGACGCCGTTGAGTTTTGTTAAAGCTAAGTTGCTAAAGAAAGGCTTCTTTCCTGGATGTGGAGAGTTATGTATGGCCTGTGCTACACTTCCTGATGGGTGTGAGCAGTTGATCGAAGGTATCCAAAGTCTGATGACCGAGGGTATTTTTCAATTCAGTCGGAGCATTGAGAATGCGTCAGGGGAAGTCGTGCTGAAGCAGGCGGACGAGGTTGCTACCATTACTATTCCTCGTCACCCTATTACTATTTCTGCGCCCCGACCGCCTACTATCACCATCACCAGGGCCGGACCAATCCCATTCGAGAGCACTAATGCCGTCCCATGGCATTACGGAGCCGAAGTGTATTGTAATGGTCAGAAGATAGAGCTTGAGCCGTCCAGATCGACTGCGCAGAATCTTACTGAGGTCAGTGGTATCACTAGAAGCGGAAGAGTGTTCGCGCCGGCAGAGGTTGCAGCGGAGAAAGTGGTCCGAGCTGACGCTGGGGATAAGGGCAAAGGTAAAGCTGTTGAGGAGGTCCCTGCAGGGGCAGAGAAAGACTTGCTGGTTAAAGATGCAGAAGAGTTCATGCGGCTAATCAGGAAAAGTGACTACAAGATTGTAGATCATCTTCACCAGACTCCGTCGAAGATCTCTATTCTTAACCTGTTGCTGTGTTCTGAAGCGCACCGCAACGCATTGCTGAAGGTATTGAATGCTGCATACGTGCCGCAGGAGATATCAGTGAACCAACTCGAGGAAGTAGTAGCCCATGTCAATGCTGGTAATGGGCTGGGATTTACAGATCTGGAGCTGACTCCCAAGGGAAGGGATCACAACAGCGCCTTGCACGTCTCGATAGAGTGCAGAGGCACGATTATGTCACATGTCCTAGTGGATACGGGCTCCTCGCTTAACGTGCTTCAGAAAAAAGCACTGATGAAGTTGGATACCCGTGGACTGTTGTGCACGCCCAGTGATCTGGTCGTGAAGGCCTTTGACGGAACCAAGCGCCACGTCTTCGGAGAATTGACCCTGCCAATTCAAGTTGGTCCAGAGACGTTTAATGCGGTTTTCTATATTATGGATATCATGCCCGCCTATAGTTGCCTCTTAGGTCGGCCGTGGATCCATTCTGCTGGTGCCGTAACATCCACGCTGCATCAGAAGCTCAAATATGCTGTTGGGGGCAGCATAGTGACAGTCTGTGGAGAAGAGGACATCATGGTAAGCCACCTGTCGTCCTTTAAATACGTTGAAATGGATGGTGAGATCCATGAGACCCTTTGCCAAGCTTTTGAAACCGTCAGGGTGAAGGAGGTAGCTCCCGTTGTTGCAGAGAAGCAAGAGTTGAACCTCTCCTCGTTTAAGGAAGCTAGAGCTGTTGTCGAAGCTGGTTCCACCCCAGGCTGGGGGCATGTCTTGGATATACCAATCAAACAGGATAAGTTTGGATTAGGGTATTCTCCGCAAGCTGAAGCTTCATCTTCTTCTGGTAGCTCGTCTCATGGGAAGGGGCCGATCTTGTTCACCAAGGGGGGAGTAATTTTCGAGAGTATCAACGCTGCGTCGGAGGACAGCGGAGACAGTGATTGTGATCTTGACGCCTGGATTCAACCGAGCAAGCCAGGCGAGCACCTCCACAATTGGACCATCAAGGAGATTATCAAGCTGACAAGTGAAGAGTAATGATTTGCTTTTTACAATCTTTGTACAACCCTATGTCCTGCCCGGGGCATAGTGGTTTTACTGTCAGGGCCTTGTTGGATTATGTGTATGCATTTTGTTAATAAATAAAAGGCGTTTTCTTCGTAATCAAATATTGTGTTCTCTGTTATTCATGCTTTATGTTTGTTTCGAAAAACAGCAAAATGGCAACGAGGTTCGTGCTAACCTGCATATTCCTGCTTTAAACTTAACCCTTGTTATTGCAGGATCCACGTAACAGATAACATCGACTCTGGACCCTCTACGGCTCACTACGACTTTGATTGCCCGATCTATCAAGCCGAGGATGAGATTGATGAAGATGAAGACCTTCCGGAAGAGTTGGCCCGCTTGTTGAGACAAGAGGAGAAGGTTATTCTGCCTCACGAGGAGGATATTGAGATCATAAATCTGGGTTCTGAGGAGCTTATCAGGAATGTCAGAGTTGGGGCTGCGCTGCAGAATGATGTCAAGCATAGACTGGTCGAGATGCTTCGAGAGTATAGTGACGTCTTTGCTTGGTCATATGAGGATATGCCCGGACTTGACACAGATATCGTGGTTCATCGCTTGCCGTCGCGAGAAGATTGCCCTCCAGTCAAGCAGAAGCTCAGGAGGACGAGACCAGACATGGCTGTAAAAATCAAAGAAGAAGTCCAGAAGCAGTTGGACGCAGGATTTCTAGCCGTTACCACCTACCCTCCGTGGGTCGCCAACATAGTGCCTGTACCGAAGAAGGACGGTAAGGTACGCATGTGCGTCGATTATCGGGATTTGAATAGGGCGAGCCCTAAGGATGATTTCCCGTTGCCTCATATCGATGTGTTGGTCGACAATACAGCCCAGTTCTCCGTGTTTTCATTCATGGATGGCTTCTCCGGTTACAATCAGATTAAGATGGCGCCGGAGGACATGGAGAAAACGACGTTTATTACCCCCTGGGGCACGTTTTGCTACAAGGTAATGCCCTTCGGTCTGAAGAACGCAGGGGCCACTTACCAGCGAGCAATGGTAACTTTGTTTCATGATATGATTCATCATGAGATCGAGGTCTATGTTGATGACATGATTGCAAAGTCCCAAACGGAGGAGGAGCATCTGGTCAATTTGCTGAAGCTGTTTGAAAGGCTTAGGAAGTTCAGGCTGAGGCTGAATCCTAACAAGTGCACTTTCGGAGTGCGGTCCGGAAAGTTATTGGGGTTTATCGTTAGTGAACGGGGTATTGAAGTTGATCCTGCAAAGATAAAAGCTATCCAAGAAATGCCAGCGCCGAAACCAGAAAAAGAAGTTCGTGGTTTCTTGGGCCGAATAAACTACATTGCAAGGTTTATCTCTCAGCTCACGGCCACTTGTGAACCGATGTTCAAGCTTTTAAAGAAAAATCAGGCGATTACTTGGAATGAGGATTGCCAGAAGGCATTCGACAAGATAAAGCAGTATCTTCAAGAACCTCCAATCTTGATACCCCCAGTGGCTGGACGGCCATTAATCATGTACTTGAAAGTTCTTGAGAATAGCATGGGGTGTGTTCTCGGTCAGCACGACGAGACGGGCAGAAAAGAGCATGCCATTTATTATTTGAGTAAAAAGTTCACTGAGTGTGAATCTCGATACTCGATGCTGGAGAAGACGTGTTGTGCATTAGCTTGGGCCGCCAAACGTCTACGACAGTATATACTCAATCACACCACTATGCTGATTTCGAAGATGGATCCGATCAAGTACGTCTTCGAGAAGCAGGCTCTTTCGGGCAGGATTGCCAGGTGGCAGATGGTGTTAGCAGAATATGATATTCAGTACGTCTCTCAGAAAGCCATTAAGGGAAGCGTATTGTCTGATTACCTTGCCGAACAGCCGATCGAAGACTATCAGCCGATGAAGTTCGAATTCCCTGACGAGGACATTATGTTTCTCAAAGCGAAAGATTGCGAGGAGCCATTGCCCGATGAGGGGCCGGATAGGAAGTCTCAGTGGAAGTTGATATTCGACGGAGCGGTTAATTCCTATGGAAGTGGTATCGGGGCGATCATTACGACTCCTCACGGATCCCACATCCCGTTTACTGCAAGACTGACGTTTTCAGTTACCAACAACGAAGCCGAGTATGAAGCGTGTATTATGGGTCTAGAAGAGGCAATTGATTTGAGAATCAAGAATCTAGACATATATGGTGACTCAGCACTTGTAATCAATCAGATCAAAGGGGAGTGGGAGACTCGTCAAGCGAATTTAGTGTCGTACATGAATTATGCCAGGAGGCTGCTTCCGTTCTTTGACCGAGTAGAACTTCATCATGTGCCCCGGGCTGAAAATCAAATGGCTGATGCTTTAGCCACGTTGGCTTCAATGTATAAGGTCAATCTTTGGAATGAAGCTCCAAGCATTGTTCTTTCGCGTCTTGACAGACCAGCATATGTGTTCGCAATCGAGGATGCCACTGACGGCAAGCCATGGTTCCACGATATCCGGACCTTCCTTATGACCAAGGAATATCCTGCGGGTGCGTCAACCCAGGATAAGAAGACTCTGAGGAGGCTATCTGGAAACTTTTACCTCAACCCTGATGGAGTGCTGTATAAGAGAAACCACGATCTCGTGCTACTCAGATGTGTGGATGAGAAGGAAGCAAGTATGCTCATGGAAGAAGTCCATTAGGGCACATTTGGTACGCACGCCGGCGGGCATGCCATGACGAGAAAGATCCTGAGAGCAGGATATTACTGGTTGACTATGGAGTCGGATTGCTTCAGATTCGCGAAGAAATGTCACAAATGCCAGATTTATGCTGATAAAGTTCATGTGCCGCCGTGCCCATTGAATGTCATGTCCTCCCCTTGGCCGTTCTCCATGTGGGGCATCGACATGATAGGCAAGATCGAGCCCACTGCATCCAATGGTCATCGTTTCATTCTGGTAGCTATCGACTACTTCACCAAGTGGGTGGAGGCAGCCTCGTACGCTAATGTGACCAAGCAGGTGGTAGCTAAATTCATAAAGAGGGACATCATCTGTCGCTATGGAATTCCCGAGCGGATCATTACTGATAACGGTTCGAATTTGAATAATAAGATGATGAAAGAGCTGTGCCAGAGCTTCAAGATTGAACACCACAACTCATCTCCTTACCGGCCGAAGATGAATGGCGTTGTTGAAGCAGCCAACAAGAACATCAAGAAGATTGTTCAGAAGATGGTTGTGACGTACAAAGATTGGCACGAGATGCTGCCGTTTGCCTTGCACGGTTATCGTACGACGGTGCGTACGTCGACCGGGGCAACTCCTTTCTCCTTGGTGTACGGTATGGAAGCTGTCCTACCGCTAGAAGTGGAGATTCCCTCTTTGCGAGTTTTGGTTGATGTGAAACTAGACGAGGCAGAATGGGTTACGAATCGTTTGAACCAACTCAGCCTGATGGACGAGAAGAGGTTAGCATCGATTGTATTTGGTCGCCTGTACCAAAGCCGAATGAAGAAAGCTTATGATAAGAAGGTGCGTCCTCGAAGCTTTCAGACGGGTGATCTCGTCCTGAAGAAGATTCTTCCGCCACACTCCGATCACCGGGGCAAGTGGACTCCGAATTACGAAGGGCCGTATGTCGTCAGCAAGGTCTTCTCAGGAGGAGCTTTGTTGTTATCCTCGATGGATGGTAAAGATTTTGCATCCCCGGTGAACGCGGACGCAGTTAAAAAATACTTTGCTTGAAAGCGACCCGCTGGACAAAAAAGAAAGAGTCCAGGCAAAAAAGGGGCATCCCGGCGAACCAAAAACAGAATAAAAGGTTCGGGCAAAAATTAGGGATATATTGAAAAAATACACCCGCGAAGTCGAAAACCTACACTGGGCGGCTTCGGCAAAAAAGGGTATCCCGGTGAACTGAAAACCCGAAAGGGCGGTTCACGCAAAAGTTAGGGATTTGAATAAGCAAATGACTGCGTTCCGCGTATGGACTTTCATTGTTCAGTGGTTCGGAAGACCTGAGGGCCGTTTATCTGAATCAATCTCTTCCAAAGCTGAAGCATCGGAGAAGTATCGAAGTCGAGTGGGTCTTAGAGGGATCAACTCATGGTGTTCGTCTACGCCTCGATTGCCGACATTTGTATATACTGATGTATATTTATGTTTTCTTTTTGCGCGGCTTCCTCATTCCAGGAGCTTGCCTCTGTTGTAAAACATTTTTGCCCGTTCAGGGGTTCATCATCAATAAAATGCACATTATTCAGCAATTCCACTTGTCTGTTTAGCATTTATCTGTTTTGTTTGCAAATGAAAACGCCGATGTGTTTTTGATAAAATGCGCATACATAAACTTGCGGGCCTAAAGATTGTTGAAACAACTAATTAACTGAATATTGTCACGAGATAATAACCCTGATAGGCCCCTTTGAGGAGGGTATCTTGTCTGTTTGTTCGTGTTGTTGCAGGTATAGCCCTTGCAAGAAGATGTGTCGTGCGTATCGCCGAAGCAGGATGAGTCCTCCTTCCCCAGCAGAGTTCAGTAGTCCCTCTTCCGCAGAATCTAAACGCAAGATGGCGAGCATTGATATGTCTTCCCCGGATAGAGGTGATTCTCTTCCCCAAGCAGACGCATCCTGAAGGAATGTCACCTCATCAGCTGAGTCAAGCACTGAAGCATGATGATTATCCCCAGCACCGGGTCACAAGTGCAGATTCCAGAGAAGTGTTCGGGTGCCGAAGCTCGTGTTTTCCCCAGTAAAGTCGCCGAAGCAGGTGTCTCCCCCAAGCACCGGGTCACAAGTGCAGGTCTCGTAGGAAGTTGTTCGTATGCCGAAGGATGCAGTAACTGATGGCGCCAGACTGAAGTCTCCAGTGGAATTGAGATTCCGCACCAGAGCCGTATTCTCTCCTGAGATGGGATGATTCCCTCTTCCCCAGTAGAGCAGTGGAACAGCTGATGTTGTATTCCCCTGCAGAGTTGTACTCTCCCCGAAGTCAGATGATTCCTTTCTTCCCCAGTGGAATCGAATTCCCCATCAGAGTCGCACTCTCCAGCGAAGTAGAATGATTTCCCTCCCCGGCTGAGTCCGCAGAAAAGCAGAATCCTTGGAAGTTGATTGGATCATGATCGATCTTCCCCGGCAGAGCGTGGGGCAGCTAGTGTTGTGTTTCCCCAGAGTCGCACTCTCTCCATCGAAGCAGAATGATTTCTCCTTCCTCAGCCGAGTTTGCAGATGTCCAAGAGATCCAAATCCTTGGAAGTTGATCAGATCATGATTGGTTTTTCCCCAGTGGAGTGTTGAGCAACTGAAGTTGATTCCCCTCAGAGTGGTCATCCCCAGAAGAGTAGCCGAGATGGCCGCGCAATTCATTCTCACGATTGATATCAGCAGATCCGAGTTCTCGTAGAGCTTCGTCCCCTGCAGCAGTCAGCTGAAGTTGTTCCCCTGCAGCAGTTCGCGGAAGATCAATTCCCCAGACAGAGCCTGATTGATATTGGCGTGTTCACGTTCTCCTCAGCAGGATGACTCCTCCACCTGAGTGGTTCTTTCTCCTTGACAGGAGGATTTCCCCCTTCGGCACTTATTTTGCTGATGGGATCGCATCATTGTGCATGATTGCATAGCATTGTGCATGATTGCATAGCATTGTGCATGATTGCATAGCATTTAGCATAAATGCATATCATTCCCATGTGGGGCGTAGCGCAGAAGCATACGCATCATAAGCATGATCTAGGTCATCATCAGCCTTGTTGTACAGGTGTACTACCGAAAGACCGGTTGCTCAGGACGATTCTTGATGTTCTCCCCAGCAAGGTCGCTTTCTTAGATGATTCTAAAGACCCCGGTGTGATCCCCGCAGTCGCTCGCTCAAGATGATTTTTGAGATCCCCAGCGACGTTTTCAGTTCAAAACGACCCTTGAACTCCTCAGCAGGGCCGTTTGCTTAAGGTAATTCTTAATACCTCAGCGCAGGTTCCCGAATAGTTTGCTCAGGACGATTCTCGAGCTCCCCAATAGCGTCTCCAGCAGGAGTTGCCCAGGAAGATTCCTGGAATACCCAACCAGAATGTTTGCTCCGGAAAGGTTATCAGATCAAGACGATTCTTGAAGACGCCCGACGGATCTGTTTGTTCAAGTTGATTCTTGAAGTCCAGAGCAGCATGATATGTCTGCTCCAACCATGATGTCTAATCTGAAGATGGATTTCGTAAGCGCCCGAAGGCGATATCAGAAGGTTCCTGTGAGTCCAGATTTCCGTGTTGAAGAATCAACGGGTGGATGAAGATAAGGTTCCAGAGGTTGTAGATACAACAGAGTGATTCGTGTGAGTCTGAAGACCAAAACAGTTATCCTGAGGTGATGATTGATTGCGATCAAATGAAGGATATGTCTTCTGATTGAAGTCGAAGATGTTTCTCCAGCGGTGATGCAGGGTACTTCGATTGTCCGACGGTGATGTCAGATTTAGTTCTCCAGCGGTGACGCAGGGTACTTCGATCGTCCGACGGTGATGTCAGATTTAGTTCTCCAGCGGTGACGCAGGGTACTTCGATCGTCCGACGGTGATGTCAGATTTAGTTCTCCAGCGGTGATGCAGGGTATTTTGATTGTCTGACGGTGATGTCAGGTCGATATTTCTCCAGCTAGTCGTTGAGCAGCTAGTGCTGCAGTATTCAAAGATTTGTTCCCCGCAGAGTACCGTATGCTCGTGCAGTTGGCAAATTTTCGGGTTTACCGATATTCAACCATCTCGTACCTTGATTGGTTGAGAGCCGTTCGCTTCTCACCCAGTCAGGTTCAAGCCGTTTGAATAGGGGCAGCTGTTGCACCCCAAAATTTGACCAACAATTATTTATTCATTGAGTGTTTGGAAATGGATACCTTCATTAGAAAGTTCAAGAGATCCTCAGAGGAAGTGGATTGAAACCAGGGTTGTGTGCTTCATAGCCTGAGAGTTGTGGGTGCCCCTCAGATGATTCTGAGACTTTGAGAATGAACTTGATGTTTTGAGAAAGCCTATGAGATGTCTTGGTAGCCATCATGAAGCCCAGAGAAGTCATTATGCAAGATTTCAGAAGATTCAACCATGAATGGTAGAATTAGGGTTTTGACTGGGTCAACCCTAGATCAGCTGAAGATTTGGAGAAGGTTGAGACCTAATCCAAGGGCCATGAGATCATGTAATGATGCATAGAGATGATATAAAGATGATTCCTAGGCCAACTCATCATGAGTGAGGAGTTTGAGAAGTTTCAAGTCAGGGTCCCCAAGGATTGTCAGTGAAAAACCCTAATTTGATCCCTATATTCCAGGCAGTTTTAGCTCTAGATGTGATTGATATCTCATCTTACCCACAACATGAATGTTGTAGAGCTTGTCCTAAGCTTTAATTTGAGTGGTGGAAGTCCTTGATGGGAGTTACAGAGCTCAAGTTATGGTTTTGACAAATTACAGGTCAGTAGAGGTGTGTGAATCTGGGTCCTTGAAAGTCACCCAACTTGCAGACAACTTTTGCCCTAGTAGTATGATTCCTATGATCTCTTGGTCAACATGAATGTTGAAGAGCACCTTCTTAGCTTTAATTTGAATGGTAGAAGTCCTTGATTGGATTTGGGGAACTCAACTTATGGTTTGAACAAGACAGGGGTATTTTGGTCATTTGTCAGTTATAGGTCATTTTAGCCAATGCCTAAAACTCCTATCTCCAAGCCTCAAATGGAAAAACTCAAAACATGAAAGTTGCTCAAAATGTGATTTTAAGTCTAGAAAGAAGGTCACAAATTGTTGGAAAAGCTCATAGCATGAGATTACATGATTGGTCAAAAATGAACTAAAAATGACTTATAAGTTTGAAAAGTTGAAATTGAAAAGTGATTTGGAAGATCCACAAATCCAAAATAGGTCATCCAATATATCATTTTGATTGGAAAAACCATTTTGAGAACATTGGTTTAGCTAGAATTTTGATTTGGAGCCTTAAAATGGGTGATGCTTTGAAAAGTTGTTACTTGAAAAAGAAAGCAATGGTGAAAAACCTTACACAAGCCAAAGATGAGCTTGTTTTTCACTCATCCCTTCTCAATATCTCACATAAGGACATTTTAAGACAAAATTGCAAGGCATGAAGCATGGAAGATGAGAAATTCAACTTGTCCCCACATGAGATTTTCAAGAAGTTTCCACCCCATTCTAGATGAATCTAGAAGCATCCAATAATCATTATAAAGAGAGGGCATCAGAGAGTGTTCAAGGTTGGTGATAGAGAGTCAAGTCAGAGGAGAAAGAGAGAGATACATTGCCATTAAAGAGATACCTTCACAATCAAGCAGCTTGAGTTTTCTTCCATCACAAGCATCTTCCATCAACAACTCTTGCAAACAGAAGGTTGTGGATCATCCAAGGAGCATCTTGAACCAATTCCAAGGCCTGCAAGCATCCCCACGAGCCCTCACCATCATCCCTTTGACAGGTTCTTTCTTCTCCTTGTATCTCTTAAGTTAGCTAGTTTCAACTAGTTTTGTAGGCATGGAATGAGTGTATTAGGGTAGATGATCAAATACTGAAAGTTAGGGCACGATCCATGATGGTTTGTAACAGGTGCATGAATCTTTGATGTGCAAGAATGAACTGTGTGCTAGGCTTTAATCAACATGGCATGGATTATAGTGATTAGGGTGGCATAGGGAACAAGATTGCAGCTTTAGTTTTGAGTTTTATAAGGATTGATCTCAGAGAAATATTTTTGAACCCTGATCTTGAACCTCTCTGTTAGGAGGATCTAGGAAGAATTATGGAAAACCACGCGCATGGTTGTGTTCTAGGCAATTAATAGATCATGTTTGCCCTTGGAATCTTTTGATTTCGTTGAGTGAGTGAAGAGAACGAACCAGTTGAATCTTGGTGCATGGAGGAGAGGGTTCTGAAAACCCTAGAAAGCAGTTGGGGACGATGGCAATCGTCCGTTGGATTAAGTTCCATCCCTTGACTCATTAATCAGATCCAACGGCCGTGGTTTAATCTGAGAGATGGAGGGAAAATTCAAAAGTAGCGAAACGCGGTCGTTTCACTTAAAGCCATTCTGGGCTTAGCTCGCTATTCGCACCCCCCTTTTTTTGGCCCATCTGAATTGAACTGGCGCTTATTGCTATTCCAACCCCCCTCCCTTTAATTGATTTAAATTCTTTTATTTTCTTCTTTTATTTTTTCTGTTTTGATTAATTCATAAATAAATGATAAAAAATGATTTTTTAATTCTTCTTTTTTCTATGATTAGATGAAAATGTGTAGAAAATATTAAAAATAAAAGTGGGATTTTATTTTTTAGTTTAGTATTTTAATAGATTTTTCTTTTAAAGTAGCTTTTATAATGTTTAGTTTTGTATCATGATTTTGCAAGAATTGTTTTAGGACCTTCCCTTAGGTTTTTTTATCCATTCTTTTTTGTGCAATTAGATGATGAACCATAGTTCCCCATAGGATTTTTTCTAGAATTTTAGAATTAAATTTTGGTTAGTTTAATTAGGGTAGATGTAGGGTATCCTAATTAGGGTTTAGATTGTGTTTAGGTGATGAATTCCTTTCTTTAGATAAGTTTTGTCTTGATTTTTAGGTAGAGGCCTATATAGATGTTATGAATAGACTTTGTGGACCCTTGTGAATAATTGTTGGATTTTTTCCCCTTGGTTTAGTATTTTTAGGTATTTTCTGAAGTTGCCTGATGATTTTGTCTCCCCTGTGGTTATCTGTTCATCTTTGGGGTTCTTTGTGGGGAATTTGTTGAAGGGCTTGTGTTGTCTTGAAGACCTTGATGGAGAGCATCATGAAGAGAAGATTGTAGATCAAGATTCAGAGACCCAGAACTTGGTTTGTTCCCTGTCTGTGAGGTTGGAGATCCTGAAGTTTGAAGGAAGTTCATGGTACTTTCCTGAGGAAGGCACTATGAATGACTTTCATTCTTTCTTCTCACCTCTTTCTTAAGTATCCAATGATGTTGGAGCCAACTTGTGAGTTTAATTTCTCCTGAGGAGGAATGTAAACTGATCACATGTTGTTGAGCCACATGGGATACAATTCCTAAGTGGAAGCCTCCTAGTACTTTCCTGAGGAAGGTCCTATGAGCCTATTCACTTAGTTCCATTAGTTTATCTAGGATTTCTTAAGTATCCAATGATGTTGGAGCCAACTTGTGAGTTTAATTTCTCCTGAGGAGGAATGTAAACTGATCACAGTTGTTGAGCCACATGGGATACAACTCCTAAGTGGAAGCCTCCTAGTACTTTCCTGAGGAAGGTCCTATGGGTCTATTCACTTAGTTCCATTAGTTTATCTAGGATTTCTTAAGTATCCAATGATGTTGGAGCCAACTTGTGAGTTTAGTTTCTCCTGAGGAGGAATGTAAACTGATCACAGTTGTTGAGCCACATGGGATACAACTCCTAAGTGGAAGCCTCCTAGTACTTTCCTGAGGAAGGTCCTATGGGTCTATTCATTTAGTTCCACTAGTTCAGATAGGATTTCCTAAATATCCAGTGATGTTGGAGCCTGCTTGTGAGTTTAATTTCTCCTGAGGAGGAATGTAAACTGATCACAGTGGTTGAGCCACGTAGGGTATGACTCCTGAGTATACACCTCCTAGTGCTTTCCTGAGGAAGACACTATGAGTCTGCTTACTTAGCTCCCTTTCTTTGGTAAGCTTGTTTTGAAGCTTGAAGATTGGGATTGTTTTCTCTTTTGGTTAAGTTTTGCTTTAGGGCTTTGCTTTCATTTTGATTCAGATTCTGTGATTAGGGTTAGGAGAGTAGAGAGTAGATTCTTTCTTTCTCAAGCATGTGTTTTGTTTGCCTGTTGGCACTTCATCCCTTTTATCTGTTCATGGCTTGATAGTATGATTGTTTATCTTTAGTATGATTACTGTTATTTCATGACTGGCTTGAGGTCGAGATGAGCTTGTGGAGGCTGAAACCCCACACACATTTCCTCCCTCACTTGCATTGCATGCATTTTACTGTTAAAGCTGATGCTTTTGTCTGTTTTGGTGTATCATTGACATGGTCCCTTAGGACTCTCATTTCCTCTGATGATGACTTGATGATAGACTTTTAGGTTGAAACCTGTGCATGACAACATCTAGGAGTTCCCTGTTCAAACCTCAACCATAGGATGAATCCATGGCATGACAACAGTAGGACTTGATAGTCTCCCTCCTAGTTGAGCCATTTTTGCCCGTAGTTTCCCGAACTACGTTTGCTCTGATCTTTCATACCAGATGAAAGTACGTAGGCATAGGATGCGACGTCCTAGCGAGCAACCTTTCCCCCATAACCCGTAGTTAGCCGAACTACGTTGACTCTGATTTCTCATTCTCTGATGAGAATACGTAGGCATAAAGTGCGATGCTTTGCCGAGTCATTTTTCTTTTCTTTTTCAGTCAGCCTTGATAGGTAGATAGATTATAACCAACCCGTCCAAGTAAACAAACAAGCGAGGATCCCGTCGAGTACGACGGACGTGAGGGGTGCTAATACCTTCCCCTTGCGTAACCGACTCCCGAACCCAGACAATGGTTGTGATGACCTTGTCTTACCCTTATTCGTCAGGTTTTTCCGATCGTTTCCTTTCCCGCTCTGAGGGATAAATAACGAAAGGTGGCGACTCTTCTGTCATGCCGGCACCTTATTTTCGCGCAAGCGACATCACCCATCATGGATTCCCACCTAGCCATCTCCACAAGACACATGATATGAAATGCATGCCAACACAATTATGCAATGTAATACATCATGCATAATTCACGACCAATCCTGATCCACACGAGCCATCCGCTCACCGTAATCCTTTCGGGAATTACCACAATCACACAAGATTTTCCATATTCGACCATCTTGGCCCACATCTAACAAAACACCAAGACATCATTGAACCAGAACATGATTCGTTACTAAAACATATACACAATTGAATTCTCAAACATAATTAGATATTAAAATATTGGGAAAGAAATTCCATTATCTATCCTATGTTATAGCTCTATTCATGAGCTTTCTAACGCTTCGAACGGGGATCAAAACGGACTTACGGATCCAAAGTTACGTCCAAAACAATTTCGACCGAAAACATGAACAGTCGTGACGGACAGAAAGACGCTGTTACGCTCCGGAACTGATTTTCGCTCAATTATTCTTGTGAATTACTTACTCAAAGCACCCAAAACATCACTAAAACATTCCTAAGGTTATACGGCAATAACGACACAACTTCTATGGTATATTATGCTCATCTGGCAACATTTGCAACACATAAAACACTATTTCCTGCAATTACTCTGAGTACTTCAGAGTTACTCACATTTGAATATTCTTATTCCTATAAGGACAACATATCACAATTTTTCCTTCAATTACACTCTACGACATTAAAATTACTCACTATCTAATATTTAACCCCTTCACGGTCAGACATATAACAATGTCAAGGTTCTGGTCACGAAGGTTCAATTTTCCATAAGTTTTTCCTATATTAATATTCAACGATACATATGATTTGGCCATTTGGCCATAACCTCAGATTCTTACATTTACCTCCCTATTTCCCACAATTAACCCAAATCTCTAAACCTTAGGGAAACCTTAGAGCATCGTATATAACACATTCATTCTTACATATTTACCCAAATCCCTAAACCTTACATCACCACAACATACCGAAAGGTATACATAGAAAACTATGAAAAGTAATACTCCCCATACAATAATCATTCAAGAACAGCAACAATTTTATGGAATTTATCATGCTACGAAAATTAGATCAAGAATCCTCAAGAACACATAATTCCTATGAGAGAAAGGACCTCTCACTACCCTCTCATGTTAATTCACCCATATTGAAATCCATTCTCCCCCCTTACCTCGATTAATTGCTCAATCGTTGAAGAATCTTGAAAGATTGACAGCCCTAGCCTCCTTCTCTTCCTCCTTGTTCTTCTTCTCACTTTTTCTCCCAAAACCTTTCTCTGGCAGTTTATCGTGTTCTAATTCTCTTTCCCCAAAAAAACTTTTCTATTTCCTTTAATCCCTTATTTCTTATTTTATTATTTAAATCCTATAATAATAATAATAATAATACTAATATTATTCTCCCACTAATAATAATATTCATACTAATAGTAATAATATGAATAATAATAATATTCATACTAATAGTAATAATATGAATAATAATAATATTCCACCAAATAATATTATTAATACGAATAATAATAATAATAATAATAATAATGATAATCTCATTAACATTATTATTAATAATAGTTGAAATAATATTAATCACTATAATGCTCTCGATATCATAATTAACTTACTCCTTTATCTAGGTCCACAGTATCCCAACTAAGGTCACCTCTCTCCCTTACTCCTAACCTCATACCCTTAATTAAGGACACCGCACAACTACACCTCACAGAAAATACCAAAGCGACTGAATAATTTAAATGGGGTGTTACACCTATCCCTCTCCCATGAGCGGTGACAGCTCCATCAAAAATCAGACTCCATTGAGAACCATGCTCGGGTCCTTCATCTGGCAGAGGTTCTTCACAATCCTTCATTTTCAAATACATAACCTCTTCGTCCGGGAAATTTTCATTCAAAGGTTGATGATCAAAAATAGGCTGATGCGCCAAATGGTCAGCCAAAATACTTCCTCTAATAGCTTTCTAAGTATGGTATTCGATGTCGTATTCTGATAGCAGCATCTGCCATCTAGCAATTATTCCAGTCAATGTGGGCTTCTCAAAGATGTACTTGATGGGATCCATCTTCGAAACTAACCAAGTAGTATGACTCAATATGTACTGTCTCAAACGTGTAGCGGCCCATGCTAAAGCACAACAAGTCTTCACAAGCATAGTGTATCGAGATTCACAATCGGTAAACTTCTTGCTCAAATAATAAGTGACATGGTCTCGTTTTCCTGTTTCATTTCGCTGACCAACTACACAACCCATCGAGTCTTTTAACCCCGTCAAATACATGATCAAAGGTTGCCCTTCCACTGGCGGTATCAGAATAGACGGTTCAAGAAAATACTCTTTGATACTATCAAAAGGCTTTTGACAATCTTAGGTTCAAACATACCCTTGTTCTTTCCTCAAAAGCTTGAAAATAGGTTTACACGTGGCAGTCATATTAGATATTAATCTAGAGATGTAGTTCAAACGTCCCAAAAATCCTCTGACTTGCTTCTCAGTGGTAGGAGCTGGCATTTCCTAAATAGCCTTCACCTTATCAGGATCCACTTCAATACCCCTCTGGCTGACAACAAAACCCAGTAGTTTTCCTGATCGTACCCCGAACGTGCACTTGTTGGGATTCAAACGAAGCTTGTATTCTCGTAGCCGGCCAAACAACTTCAACAAATGTCTAACATGATCATCTTCAGTCTTTGATTTAGCTATCATATCGTCCACATAAACTTTGATCTCCTTGTGCATCATATCATGGAACAAAGTAGTCATAGCCCTTTGATATGTTTCCCTGACATTCTTTAATCCAAACGGCATAACCCTATAACAAAAGGTGCCCCAGGGGGTGATGAATGACGTCTTCTCTCTGTCTTCGGGAGCCATCCTGATCTGATTGTACCCTGAAAACACATCCATAAAAGAGAAGATTTCATATCTTGCAGTACTGTCAGATCCCTGTAATACACACACACATGAACCTTTCCATCCTTCTTCGGCACGGGCACAATGTTGGCTAACCAAAGCGGATACTCGGCAGTGACAAGAAAACCTGCATCAATCTGTTTCTGTACCTCTTCCTTGATCTTCATAGCCATATCGGGCCGAGTTCTTCTGAGTTTCTGTTTAACTGGAGGGAAATCTGGTTTCAACGGAAAACGATGTTCAACTATGGAAGTGTCCAATCCAGGCATGTCTTGATATGACCAGGCAAATACGTCGACGAACTCTTTGAGCAACTTAATCAACTGCTCCTTCACATCCGGCTTGAGCAGAGCTCCAATTTTCACTTCCCTACAGATTTCTTCTATTCCAAAATTGATTACCTCTACTGGATCTTGATGAGGTTGGATGGCCTTCTCTTCCTTCTCAAGCAGTCTAGAGATCTCTTCTGGAATATCATCTTCTTCGTCTTCAGCCTCAAACACAGGAAATTCGAAGTTCGGCGAAGGAAGTGGGTTATTATTCCGGAGATGTGATGTGTGTAGCAATCTGCGTATGTGATATTATTTTATTCAGTTTTATAAAGTGGAAAGTGTGTGTACGCGAGATGCTACTTATTATTATTTTCCAACATAGTAGTAATAATAAAAGAAAGATAAAATAACACACAAATGGAAACAAAATATTTATTGATGATAGCAGAATCCGTATAAAAATGCCCAACAAGATCATCCTTGCCTTGGGCAGAGCAAATGGAATTATTAAAAGTAAGACCATACAACACATTTTTGCCTTGGGCAGAGCGAAAACCTAAAAAAAGTTTTACTTTGATATATGAACGACAACATGGGCTTCAACCACACTCCAGTTCTTAACCAAAACTCCTGGGGTCACAAAGTCTGGACCGTCTTCATCAGAATCTTCTTCGGTAACAGCATAGACACCAAAACTATAATCAAAGTCATCCGAGACATAACCCAGATCCTCCATATAGGGTTCATAATCTTCAAATGGGATGGAGAGGCTCGTTGAACCATCTGATATGTAGCCTTCAGACTCGTCTTCGGACATGGCGTTGATATGAGGAGGGTGGATGACCCATCCACTGCGGAACACTTCGTTGATCGGCGGAAACTCTTGATTTCTTATGACCTGTTGAGCAGACCCATTGGAAAAACCGAGACCTTCCTTATTCTTATTCTCTGGCAAAAACAACATTTCGCCCCAACTTGTCTGAGGACCACTGTTCACAACCTGCTGTGCATCCTTAAATGATGACATATGTATTCTGGGTTTCTAAGCACTATCGCCTATAATAGATAAAGCCTGGAATTGCGTACCAACCTCTTCCTCAGCTTCAACAAACGAAAATGATGACAATTGACTCACCACTAAAGATCGCTCTCAACAAACTATAACCGTTTTGCCTTCAAAGGCATACTTCAGTTTCTGATGCAGGGTGGAAGTAACTGCCCCAGCTTCATGTATCCCTGGCCTCCCTAACAAACAGCTATAGGTGGCGCGAATGTCCATGACTTGAAACATGATCATAAAGGTATGCAAACCGATGGTCATTGGTAGATCTACTTCACCAATTACCGCTTTTCTAGATCCATCAAAAGCTTTGACGATGACATGACTGGGCCTCATTGGTGGTCCCTGATAAGACAATTTGGATAAAGTGGTTCTTGGCATCATATTCAGAGAGGATCCGGTATCAACCAACACACTGGATAAAGAATCGTTCCCACAATTCACAGAAATATGCAAGGCCATATTATGTTTCTTTCCTTCCTCTAGGAGATCTTCCTCATTAAAACCGAGATTGTCGCATGAAGTAATATTGTCGATGATATTATCAAACTGCTCCAATATCTTTTGGAGCGCTTCCCTATGTGCCTCAGAACTCATTAGCAATTGCAGCACATAGATCTTAGATGGGGTTTGCAAAAGCTGATCCGCAACTTTATATTCACTTCTTTTGATCACCTTCGGAAATTTGTCCGGCCTGGACTAGTTGGATCCACCAGATTGATCCACAATTGGGTCTTTTGAACTCGGTTGCTCCACTGAGATTCCTTTGTCTTTCGAAGGCACTGAAGGGTAGACTCGGCCACTCCTTGTTACTCTACTGACATCTGTGATGTTAACAACCGAAGGCAAAGTAGATAAAGGTACCTCCTTTCCATTTTCCAACATCGTGGCATTATATCTGTATGGGATAGCCTTACTAGAAATGTAAGGGATGGGTCCAGGCACATTGATCACCAAAGGAGTAACAACCGGCTTTCTACTATCATACGTGATTTCAATACACTCCACTTCTTTGAAGTGAGGCACTATAACGCATATTTCTTCAATCTTCCCATTCAAAACTTCCTGATCACTTTCTTCCGGGTAACTTTGAATCATGTTTACGGAGGGTGAACCATGCGGAGGTTATGGATTGTCCTGCACATTAGGATTGGAATCCTTCAAGGATAAGATTCTGCACTTAATGAGCCTCTGGACGTCTTCTTTCATACCAAAACAACTCTCAATATCATGACCTGGAGCTCTCTGATGGTAAGGGCAAAATCTGTCAGCTCTATAGTAAGGAGGGGGATTCTTGGGAACCTCGGGTGGAGCTTTTGTCTGAATGTGACCCTTTTGGATCAAGGCTGGGAACAAATCAGCATACTTCATAGGGATGGGATCATAGTTTATCTTCCTGTATACGCGACCCTGATTGTTGAATGGACGATTCTGTTGAGGCGATTGGTGATTTTGTTGTGGTTGTGGCTGATAGGCTGGAGCGTTGAATACTGGCGATACTGCTGCAACCTGATATGATGGTGAATACCTTTTTCTTAGTCTTCCTTCTTGTACAGCGTCCACTTCTTTCTCCTTTTTCTTCATAAAACCACTCCCATACTTCTTAGCGCTGCTAGGAGCATTCTCTTCTTTGGCCAATCTTCCTTCTCGGGCCCCCTCTTCCAGACGCATTCCCATGTTCACCATTTCAGTGAAGCCGCTGGGTGCACCTGATACCATTTTTTCATAAAAGAAAGGACCAAGAGTCTTCAGAAAAATCTTGGTCATTTCCCTTTCCTCTAATGGTAGTGTGACCTGCGCGGCTAACTCGCGCCAGCGTTGAGCATATTTCTTGAAGTTCTCTTTGTATTTCTTCATAATGTCCCTCAACTGATCTCGGTCAGGAGCCATGTCTACATTATATTTATACTGCTTGACGAAGGCCCCACCTAGATCATTGAAAGTCCGAATCGTCGCACTATCCAACCCCATATACCATTTGAGCGCAGGGCCTGTCAGACTATCCTGGAAGTAAATGATGAGAAATTAATCATTGTCAGTTTGTGCAGACATCTTTCTGGCATACATGATGAGATGACTCTGACGACAAGTATTTCCTTTGTACTTTTCAAAATCAGGAACCTTGAATTTTGGCGGAACCTTGACATTCGGAACCAAACATAAGTCAGAAGCACTCTTTCCAAACAAATCCTTTCCACAAAGGGCTTTCAATTCTTTATGAATCTCAGAAAATTGGTCTTGAAACCCATCCATTCTTTCTTCAAATCCCACAGTTTCACTCAGAGACCCATGGAAAATTGGCTAGTCTAGAATATATGGAGCAGCATTCCCATGCGGCGGTGCAGTGGTCATTATGGCAGCAGTTTCAGGGACGGCTTGAGCAGTGGTCATGGTAGGGACCTCAGGAACAGGCGGGTGATAGCCAGCATAAATGAAATGAGGAGGCATCCCCCACGGGAAACCTGGTGGCATGTTGTAGGTCAATTCAGCAACAGTAGACACCACTGGGATCGGTGCTGACACAACTTCGGAGATAACAGTCCTTTGAACATCCTGATTGTTGAGCGTAGACTAGTTGGACAGAGCTTCAACTAAACCATTTAGTCTCTCCAAGCTTTCTTTCAGAATTGCAACCTCGTCACGGAGCATATTATTCTCTTGTTCAAGTTGATCCATCTTTTGGCGTTGACTGGCGCGAGTATTGTATTGATGATTCAGCTTGTCTGTGGAGATGAAGCAAGAGTGAGAACCTAGAATGCAAACAATGCTATGTTGATGCGAAAATGCAGATGCAGGATGAGACTTCAAGAAACTCAAAGTGTTTTTTCAGTATTATAATGTTGGATAATTGAAAAGACTTATTTTGCTATTGAAATCCAAGAAAAATTACAAAGCGAGGTACTCCTTTAAGAGTTTATTACATTGAAACAAAAGCAAAAGAAAATTTAGAGATCTACTCCTCTTGCTCCTTCTGCACACGAAGCTCTTCTACAAGCTGATTGACGCGTTCCTGCAGTTTTGCCTTCTCACTGATTAGTCGATCTACATACTCTTTCCAAGCCACAGTAGTTGGGGAAAGATCATCACTGGTGACAGTTCTTTAAGAGGTGTGAGGGGAACATAAATCCTCTTGCGCTTTTCTTTTTCTCGCAGATTCGACTTCTGGCAGTTTCTGAGATTTTTCTTTCTCTACCTTAAGGGTGAAGTACTTGTTCCTCCAAGCGATCTTCAGCTTCTGGGCCTCATCCTAGGCAGTCTTCAACTGATCTATCTCACTTACATCAAACCTATCAGGATCATGAAAGGTCAGCACCATAGGTTCGTGAAAAGGAAAAGGCATCTTGAGGTCGAGAGCCCTCTCTCGCACCCAATGTAGATAGTCTTCAGAGACAGCACAGTTAGGGTATCCTAAAGCAGTTGTTCCTCCCACATTGATGTGATCCCATGCTCGTATTATTCTCGCCTTCAAATATGGATTTTATCCTTTCTTGAAAAAGACTCCTTCCAACAGAGTTTGGTCAGGTACTTCGTTCATGAGGTACCCCAATTGTCTGTGAGCCAAAGCGGGGTTGTAACTGATGCATCCTTTCGTCCCAATAAGAGGTACATTGGGGAAGTCTCCATAGCTGTTAATCATCTTAACACCTCCATACGCAGGGTCACACCACATAATATTAGAATGGGTAAGGGCCATGACTATTTCAGACCAGTGGGGTGCCTCGGTCTGCTCCTAGATAGATGGATACCAAGTTAGGAAAGCGATAAACCATGCATATATCAGGGCGGTACATCAGACAATATGTCCTCCTCCTTCAGTATTCAGCGAGTGGATTGAATTGTACGTGTCAGCTAGCAAGGTAGGAACTGGGTTCTTGAGGATGAATATCTTAATTGCATCCATGTCAACAAAATCATCAATCTTTGGGAACCAGAAAATTCCATAGACTAATAAGGCAAAGGTAGCTTCCATTATCGGTACTTCTTTTCTCTCAGCATGGTAATGGACTTTCCCGATCAAGAAATCATCCGGAAATCTAAGGACTCCTTCCTTGGTGGTTAAATGAGCTTGAACATCTGCTAGGCTGAGTCGGGTAGCATCTGCAATTTCCTCAAAAATTCAAAATATTCTTCCAGGGTTGGCATCAGCTGGTAATCTGGAAAAGTTAAACAATGATACAGCGGATCATAGAACTGAACAAGGGTCTCCAACAACCCATCAATCATCTTGAGCTTGAGGAAATAGAAAACTCCTCCATATTCTGATGAGAAAGCGTGACGGTCGTCTATGAGATCTGCTAGCTCTCTTAAGCTTTCAATGTTAGGACTCTGAAAAGTGTACTTCAATGTTTCTCTTTTGAAATCCATTGTTATAATACCTGTAAAACGGAAATGAGTTTCTTGAAGTGAACAAAGAAAAAGAATGCACTGCAAGATGAGAAGGACTTCATGGAATTCCGATATTTATGGACATTGTAGTAAAAGAAACGCTTTATTAATTTTGAAATGAATTACAAATAATTATTCTTTTAAAGAGTCTCAAATAAATAGCTAAATAAAAGCTAATGAAAGCCCTAAGGAAGTTTCAAAATCCGTCGCTTGAATAAATCCACAGTTAATTTTCAAGGAGTAGAATAAATCCTCCTAAGCTCTTCTCTTCGTGCAAGAAGGTAGGTCTTCAATATTCGACTGTAATTGTTTTTGAAGCTCAACATTCTGTTTCCGAATTTCAACATTCTCTGCAACAACCACGTGATACTTGTTTTTCCACGATTCAGACTCATGTTGCGACTTCCTCAGTGCGACCTCTAATTTCTCAGCTTCATACATAAAGACATAAACATGTTCTCTTCTCGGAGGTATTGGATCCTGCCGAGGATAGGGCATTCTCAAATTGATTGCTCTGTTTCTGACCCATTGAAGATATGGTTCTAGATACACGCAGTTAGGCTTTCCCAAACTATCTCTACCCTTCTTATGGAAATGTCCCCATGCATCCACAATCTTCTCTTGGAGTTCCTTGTTATCCTTGAAGAAAATGCTCTCCACTTGAACACTCTTGGGTGGCTTCTTCAGCGGATATCCCAATTGTCGATGAGATAAAACAGGGCTATAACTAATCCCTCCATCAAAGCCAAGCAAGGGTATGTTAGCAAAATCTCCGCAGTTATCAATAATTAGAATCCCATCGTACTCACGGCTATACCAATCGATGTCTGAATGAGTTAGAGCCATAATCCTTTCTGACCAGCGCCCACTATTAAGATTCCAAAAAGAAACATATTTAGGCAAGTGCGAAATAAACCACTTGTATAACAAGGGCACACAACAGGTAATCATCCCTCCACCATGGAAGTTTTGGAGATGCACAAAATGGTAGGTGTTAGCCAATAATGTGGGAACCGGGTTTTTCTTTATGAAGATCTTGATGGCGTTGAGGTCGACGAACCCATCAAAACTTGGGAATAGAAACACCCCAAAAATAAGTAGGGCAAAGATTATTTCAAACGGAACCCTATTCGTGTAATCAACGTAATATCGGGCTTTCTTGATTAAAAAATCTGTAGTCTGACCGAAAGTCCCACCTTTGGTAACCATGTTTTCCTTGATGTCAGATACTTTTAGGTAGAGGATCTTAGCAATGTCTTGCTCCTTAGGGTTTCCTTCTAAGAAAGGGAAAAGAGACTCTTCCAAGATAGGTAGACCAATCAAATAAGAGTATTCTTCTAGGGTAGGCAATAACTGATAGTCTAGGAAGGTAAAACAGTGATAAAGCGGGTCATAAAATTGTTGCAAGGCAGAAAGGAGTTTCTCGTTTACTTCATGACTCAATAAAGGTAGTAACTTCCCATATTTTCTCTTGAATCCTTCTTGGTCTTCAATCAAAGCTCCCAACTTCCTTAGGTCATCCAATTTGGGACTCTTAAAAGTATATTTCAAAGTATTTCTTCGGTTGGAATTCATAGTGTCCTACAATGTTCATAAACAAAGGTAAATTCCATGAAGTCCAATGCAGTATGATGCTATATGGATGCAACAAACACAAGTAAGCACATAAGGACACAAATGTAAACAAATAAGAAGGTCCTAGGTTTGTAACAAGCATGGAGCTAAAGGGTATACCCATTCCCAAGGGACGTGGACTAAAGGTGGATTGTACCTGCAGAACAAGGTTCTAAGAAAGTTCCCAAAATCATTAGTCCATCTTTCGAATATTATCAATTTCCCGACTGACTCGGTGGTTAATAATATTCTCAAGAGAACTTCTTTTGAGTGTAGCATCGCGTAACAACTATTTTGGGACTACTCCCTCATAGTCCTTGCACTACGTCCTAATAAAGGCCAAAGTGGGGTTAAAGGTAACTACGGTCCTCAATATCACAGGCTCCAAAGTCAAAAATAGTGAGTGTTTTCATGACTGACTCGTTCAACAGTACCATTTCGAGAGGGCGTCATCTGAGCGGTGATTCTCGAAGGATATCAAACCAAAATTAATAAAATACAAAGTCAAAAATAGTGAGTGTTTTCATGACTGACTCGTTCAACAGTACCATTTCGAGAGGGCGTCATCTGAGCGGTGATTCTCGAAGGATATCAAACCAAAATTAATAAAATACAAATAAACAGATAATCACATTTAATAATAAACAAGCAATATTGGAGTCCCCAGTGATTCTCGAAAATAGTGAAGTTGCTATTTCTGTCGCGGTGAAAATTGGATACCAAGCTATTGATTAGCTTGAATCTAAATTCATTACAACCGGTCTTTAATTTGTCCAAAGGAAGGGAAAAAGATCGAATTACCTACAATACAATGCAAATGCAAAAGCTAGAGAGTTATAGGTTCGGGGGTTGCTTAAACTTAGGGAAGGTGCTAGCATCCTAAGTTTCTGTAGTACTCTACAGGAACCTCTTGTTTTATGTTGTTTATTGCTAAGGTTTATCTGCTTAAGTATGAAAGACCTAGGGGTTTATTTCTAAGTATACTCGCCAAGAAGTCGCATCTTGTGTCTACATATCCTGACGGGAATGGAATCAGAGTATTTGTAGTTCCCCTAAAGGGTTTGAGGAGTTCTTTGACTGCGGTCAAAGTTCCTACGGGATAAGGTAGTTGATTGAATGGTTTTAGGAGAAAAGATGAGTTGTCATTTTATGGGAGATTACTTAATTTAACCGCCATAACTTCGTAAGAAAATAGTCTTTGCATCGTCTTAAGAGAAGGGCTCAAGTACTCGGATTATCAACGAGTACGCCTTTATCTCTCTTAAGCGAAAAAGTCCCTACATATTGATTGAATTGTTATGGGGTAGAAGTTTTATCTTGCTTAAAATGATTAATATCTTATTCTCTAATATGTTTGAATAATTTGATGTGAGTTGGTTTGTTTTTATCTAAGTTGTAAAATAAAAAACAAAGGTCCTCCTATGGGTAAGATCTATCTAAAAAGATCGACTTGAATGGGATCAAGGATCAACGAGGATTATGATGCAAATGATATGCATACGCGCGAGTTTTACGTTACGCGCAAGTTCTTCCTTTGGACATTATGCAATGCGATAAAATAAATTGCAGGCAGGTAAAAGACGATAAATATAATTTGCGGATAAAGTAAAAGCATACACAAACGCATGAAAGCACTAAGATAAGTGAGCGCAAGTGAATAGGTGAATGGGGCGGAGCAAAAACGCAAGCGTGCACAATTGATTGAGTTACAATGTTGATTAATTTAAGTTGAATTGATTTTAGGAAAATAGTTGAATTCAATTTAAGTGAAATTGATTTTAGGGGAAAAGTTATATTGGATTTTATATAAAAGATTTTTTTTAGGTCGTAGATTAATTAAATTAATTAATAAATAAAAGCTTAGTTATTATTAATAAGTTTTAATATTGTAAAAGAGAGTTGTTATTATTAGATAAAAACAAATTAAAAAGAAATTCATTATTATACTTTTTAGTTACAATTTACTTAGGAAAAATAACTTTATTATTATTTAAGGAATTAATAAAATAGGAAAAAGTGTTGATTTAAGTATACTATGAAAGGTTATTAGTTTTCTATTTATTTATAAAAGAGTCTAATTAAAATTATTAGATTAATTAGTTAATTAACACAATAAGAAGAGTCAAATAAAAATATTAAATGGTTTATTAAATGAAAATTATTACATTGTTTACTAGATTAAAAAGGTTATTATCTTAATTTATAAAAGGTTGATTAAGGTTGATTGGTTAATTTAAAAACTGATTAGGTGGCTAATGATTAGGTTAGGGGTTAATTAAGGGTTAAGTAGGGCGAGTGATTCAGTGTAGCTGGGCGATGAGAGTCCATCGTGGACGTGCGTGGTGTGGACGTGTGATAGGATCCGTTGGAGATCCACGGCTTGGGTGTGAGGGTGTATAGTATGTGTGTGTGTGAGCCTGCACTAGATTACAACAAAAATGAAACTAAAATAAGAAAAGAAAAAAACCCTAATCTCGTTCGTCCTTCCCCCCTCTCTCTCTGTTACGCCAATCTTTCTCCTTCTCTCGCCACGTGTCAGCCTTCTTCTTCTCCATTTCTCGATTCTCATCGCATGTTATCTTATTCCATTTTCCTCTGCTATAACCTGCAAAAAAAAACATGCAACATCCGGCAACGAGTTTAAAGTTAGATTACCCAAAAACGAAAGGTGTCGGCGACTTGTCGGTGGTGGCGGCGATACGGTGAGGTAATCCATGATCTCATTCTCTTTCACGGTGGTGATGAACCAGAATGGATTCGGAGCTTCGCAACGATGAAGGCTCCTCCTAATCTGAGTTGGTTGTCGTGGGAATGCAAGTGCGCGATCTCTCTCTAGTTGTGATGGCTGATTTTTTGTTGTGACCCTTCGCTGCTTTTATACGTGAGTGCCACGGGCCTCCATTAAAGTCCGATTTGAAAACTTTCCTGTTCGGGCTGATGCTGTCGGATTCACTTTATGATTTGGGAGACCAACACATAATTTCTTCCTAATTCGCCAAAACTTGTCGAGAGAATGTTGGCTCTATTTTGGGAAGTTGAATCTTTCTCTCTTCGTATTAGTTCAATGTTTTTCGTTGGCTTTGTGACTTAGTTTTTTTTCTTCTGCTGCTGAAAATGGAAACTAGCCACGGTAGCTGATTGTTGTTAGCTCTTTATGATATATTCTGAGACTATGTTAATGTTTCTTCTTCTTCTTGCAGCGGACGTTTCTCTGAGTTCAGATACCACTCTAATCTTGTGCTTGCTGAGAAAGTTTCGAACCGGCGATGAGGACATTACGTCTGAGCTGAGAGTTGCGGCTGTCGTTGTTTTCGGTTTTGTTACTTGAGATATTCCTGTTGCTTGAGTTGTCTTTGTGCTTGGTAGGAAGTTGGTGACGGTGTCCGTTGCCCTTCCCGCCACTCGATTTGCCCGATGATGAACTTCAAAGTTCTGAGGGTTTGAACCTCCTTCTTCCTATTTTGAGCTTCCAATTGGCATTTAAATGTTAGGAATGTGGAGTTATGGCTCGTCTTGGTGAGGCTTTCGAAACTAGGCGTGAGCTTGTTCAAAGTTGGTTGTTATTCTTGTTGCTGTTGTTGATGTGCTATGGCGTGTTTGTTGTTGTTGAGAAAAGAATTTGTTGTTGTGAACTGTATTGATGTTTCCTTCTTCTTTCAGGATGCCGCTGGGAGTTCGGAAGCTGCCGATTGTTATGCCGTTACTGAGGAAGGTGTCGGATTCGCAATGATGACTTCGTGTCTGAGCTTTGAGGGAAGTGGGAAAGTTGTTGTTGCCTCGATGTTGTTTGTGCTTTGCATTGTATTGAGCCATTTGAGCTTAGTTGCTTTACTTGTCTGAACTTCGATTTTTGATGCACGGTAGGGAGTTGGTGATAGCTTTGGTTGTTGCTCTCCCAGCCGCTCGTTTACGCATAATGATGAGTTGAACTGAGGGCTGAGACCGTAACTTCTTCTTATCCTGTATCATTTGGAAAACTAAGTATTGACAAACAAGGGATGCCTAGCTTTTAGGGGAACGTACGTGACGAACCAAAAGGAATAGTTTGAGTTAAAAGGTGCGAATGCGGTTCTCTACTGTCACTTTCTTCTTTCAGAATGCTGGTTTAGTCATTGCTTGATGGTTTGGTACTCTCGGTTGATTTTTTTGATGCAGGTTTAGCTCGGGATAAATTGTGGCATACAGAAGCTCCTTCAACAGGTTGAAACGATATACCGGATAGTGGCACTGTCAAGTTATGTCATGCGGTTCTTGTCTCTGATGACTTAGTCTATGCTGAACGGGGTTGCTAGCTATTGTTCAAGTTAATGCAGATTTGGAACCTGACAGGAAGTTATGAATTCGACACATCCTTCTTCCTTTGTTACCGTCTTACTGTTGCTGATGCTCTTACCTTTCTCCTTCTATTCATAATGATTAATTGTGCATGCTGGCTTGGTTTGCAGGTTGCTAAAAAGGTTCCTGATGAGAAATTACACGGCTATCCGTATGGCGCAAGCAGTCCTCCATTTTTCATTCATCATTTTCACCGTCGGTCGCCATTCTGAGAAGTCATGCCAGGATGAACTTCAACACAGAAATGAGGGTTATTTAACAAATGTCGCTTTTGCTTCAACATTCTTGGGTGCTATGCATTAGTAACTGATAAGACATCTTGGAACTGATACTCTTCCCTTTCAAATCTCAAATACTATGTTTCCTTTGAGTTATTTGAGGACCGTCACTTCGGGAATATTGTATGCCAATACCACTGTTATTGGTGTATTAGACAAATCGCTTGCATGCTGCAAAACTTCTTCTAATATGCTGTTACCAATGCTATGCAGGTCAAAACCGAGCGGGAATTCTGGGCAAGACAGGGCTGGAGACGGTACATGTGATGGAGTGTCATTTATAAGTCCTCATGACCTCAAGATTTGTATATAAGTTGAATTGAACTTCTTGTAGCTGTATTGTTGTAATGGTAGCTTATAATTTTGTGGAACCGCCACATGACCGAACCGTAGTTATTTAACTCTAGAGTTGTAAGAAGTGGTCACCCGCCTGTAATTTTCTTGTGGGAAAGGATAAATGTAGCAAACGTGGCCCTCTTCTTATTTCCGTTGTATTGTTGATTAATCAAAGCGGCCTTGAGTTCTTAGGCTTTGTAATGTTGAGCCTGGGAGTACAATATGAATATTTTGGAAAGTATATTTTTCAAAAGGCCTCGTTTGTTTTATCTTCTGATCTTGTTCTATATTTGATAAAAAAACAAAGGGTTATATAAAAGAAAACTCTTTTTACTTGGCTTGCGAAAAGAAAACTCTTCGGCTCGAAATAAAGTGAACAAAATGGACTTTGAAACCTTGATGAATGTGAAGGCCAATATCGTGTATTAATTGGACTTATAATCCTTAATCATTTCTCCCCTGTGCTTAAAAACTAGTACGCTCCTTCGATGTAACGATGATGTTTGTGCCATGTTCTCGTTCAACCACTTGGCTCACCTTTAATAACCTTTCCCTGACAACTTCATAAATCTTTAGTTGGGTTCGAATCAAAGAAGGGGTGCTGAGACTGGTAGATATTAAGGATGGATTTGATTAATCTGCAGTCTAAGGTGACCAACGAAACTTAAAATCAGGGTGGTCTTTAAAACGCATTTCATAAACAAATTGACATCTCTAGGCCCAATCCCTTTGTTCGCGAACACTTAGTCATGTGCTTCTTAACTCTGATATGGTGCCTTGCCTTCAATAATAACCCCGCTTGGCACCGACGTGAGGCCATATTATGTTCTCATTAGACTATACTCTGAGACCTTAAGAAACATTGTCCTTGTATTGAATAGAAAGTTGTGAGAATATGAGCGTATCCTTCCTATAGGAACTCAACACAGCCCGTGGGGAATAAGAAGTCCACATACAGCTTTCCAGACTTCCTAAGCTTTTCAGCAACAGACCCAGTTTCACAAAGATGCGAACAAAGTGGTTAAAAATGGTCTGTTATGTATAAATAATCGACTGCGAGAATGAATACTATCTCCACTCGAAATTACTGCATCTGCACAAGTTGGTTAGTCGCAAAAAACATAAATATTAAATTATAGTCAAATAACAATAGAAAACGCGCAAAAGAGGTGGGATCTTACGGTCAAAAATTAGGGTGTGACAACTGTATATTCATAAGGACCATACATTGTCCTGAATATTGTCTTCGGAATACCATCAGGCTTCACACAGATCTGATGATAACCTGACCTCAAATCTATCTGTCTGAACACACAAGCACCCACCAATTGACCCATCAGATCGTGAATCCATGGAAGTGGATTCTTATTCTTGATCTTCACTTTATTCAACTGCTGATAATCCATACACAATCTCATGCTACCGTCTTTCTTCCTCACCAACAACACATGAGCACCCTACGGAGAAACACTAGGTCGAATAAACTTCTTCTTAAGCAGCTCTTTCAATTGTTTCTTCAATTCTCCTAACTCAAATGCAGACATCCGATAAGGAGCCATCGACATAGGACTAGTGCCCGGTATCATATCAACAGTAAACTCTACCTCACGCTCAGGAGGTAAGTCACTCATTTCGTCTGGAAACACTTCTGGAAATTCCCGAACAACTGGTAGCTCCATGCTCACTGCTTCACAATCAACTTGAATTGATGCAAACAATGCAAACATCTAAGCCTCATCTTCTAAGAGTTCTTATACTTTCTTAGCAGATACAAACATCAACTCTCTGTAATCACCAAACTCTGGGAACCTCACAATCTTATTGTAGCAATCGATATGAACATAGTTGAACTCCAACCAGTTCATTCCAAGAATAACATCAATTCGATGCAAGGGTAGACATACTAAGTCCATCATAAAATTCTTATCATAAATAGTCAAAGTGCGGCTCAAACAGACTAATGCAGTAGTCATAAACCATTAGTCGGGGGTATCGATAACCATACTCCTAACCATAGAAGATAATTTCAAATTTAATCTCGCAACACATTCAAGCGTAATAAACGAATGGGTAGCACCAGTATCAATCATAGCAATCAATTCAACATCATTAATAAAGCAAGTACCTCTGATCAAGTTATCCGTCTTGGGTTCTTTTGCACCGTTCAAAGCAAACACTCTGCCGTTTGTCTTAGCAGCAGTAGCAGTCTTCTTCGGCTGCTGGCACTGGGTACTAATATGACCCTTCTCTCCACAGTTGAAGCAAGTCGGAGCTCCGTCTTTGTAGTCGATAATTCTATGACCTCTCTTGCCACAACGATGACATCTCAACACCTTACAAACCTCAGCGCGATGACCTTGCTCGCCACGCTTATAACACTTTCTTGGAGCAGTAGCCGCTCCCCCACTTGACTTTTTACCATATGAAGTCTTCTGCTTCCCTTTATCACCAGAATTCACATACGGTTTCCCTCGATACTGTCCTTTCTCTTTCTTCTCACTCAGCTGCTTGTAGTGAGTAGATCGAGCTCGGCTATCCTCATCATAAATTCTACTCTTGTCCACCAGTTCCGCAAACCGATGAATCTGCTAGTACCCAATTCCCTGTTTAATCTCTGGTCTCAATCCATTCTCAAACTTGAGACACTTCAACATCTTTGCGTCAGCACGATTGTAAAACCATCTTATATCGTTTCTTCTTCATATAGCCTCTATAGACAGTATCTCTTTCAATTCTCAAAAATAGAAAAAAAATAGAAGAAAAGAGAAAGTAAAAAGGGAATGAAAATACATCCTACAACTTCATAACCATGTGAACCACCTTTCATTTCTAACTCACCATACACCATCATCTGCATACCACCTTCCTTCATCTAAAATATATACACTACAATCTCACTTTTTCTTCAAAACTTGAGCCAACTTTCTCATACAACCTTTGAAACCATAACCAACACAACCAACGTGACACATTTGAAGCTTAGTAATATCTTTTGATTCTTATTATTTTTATTTATTTTACCATGTGTTTTGACATGTTGGAAGTATAATTTTTTGTGTTGTTGTTGATTAAGAGAGGAAGAGATTAAGAGAGTTTGTTGATTTTGTTTCTTTTTAAAAATAAAGCATCAAGAAAGAGAGAAGTTTGTATTATTTCTTTTTCTTATTTTATTATTCCATGCGGTAAAAGGAATATGAGAATCTTGAGGGATAACAATGATTTCCCCAATTCCATTACCATAAGCGTTAACAGCGCCATCAAATATCAAACCCCAATGGGATTATGGCACTGGCCCTTCATCTGGTAATGGTTCATCACAATTCTTTGCTTTCAAATACATCACGTCTTCATCGGGGAAGTCAAACCTGATAGATTGATAGTCATGTATTAGTTGGTGAGCCAAATGGTCAGCTAGAACACTTCCTTTGATTGCTTTCTAGGTATGGCACTTAATATCATATTTCGATAACAACATGTTCCATCGAGCAATTCTTTCGGTCAATGCATGTTTTTCATATATATACTTGATTGGATCTATTTTGGAAATCAACCAAGTAGTATGATTAAGCATATATTGACGGAGACGACGTGCAGCCCAAGTCAAGGCATAATAAGTCTTTTCGAGCATAGATATCGAGACTCACAATATATGAATTTCTTACTCAGATAATATATGGCGTACTTTTTTTCTACCTATTTCATCTTGTTGACCAAGCACACAACCCATAGAATCTTCCAATATGAAAAAATAATCAAGGGCCTTCCTTCTACTGGGTGAATCAAAATATGAGGCTCAAACAGGTATTCCTTGATGCTATTAAAAGTCTTTTGGCAGTCTTCTGTCTAAATACAACCTTGGTCTTTTCAGAGAAGCTTGAAAATTAGCCCACAAGTAGTAGTCACGTGAGATATAAATCTGGGAATGTAGTTCAAACGTCCAAGAAACCCTCTTACTTTCTTTTCTGTCTTAGGCGCAAGCATTTGTTGAATGGCTCAAACTTTATCAGGGTCTACCTCACTACCTCGTTGACTAAAAATGAAACCCAAGAGCTTTCCTGAACGAACACCGAAAGTACACTTGTTAGGATTCAAGCAGAGTTTATACTTCCTCAAACGCTAAAACAATTCCAACAACTATTTAATATGATCTTCTTCAGTGGACACTTGTTATGATTCAAGTGGAGTTTTGACTTTGCAATCATGTCATCCATATAGACCTCTATCTCTTTATGCATCATGTCATGGAAGAGACTGGTCATGGCTCTTTGGTATCTTGTGCCGACATTCTTCAAACCGAAGGGCATCACTCTATAGAAAAATGTTCCCCATGGTGTAATAAATGCTATTTTCTCCATATCTTTGGGCGACATCCTGATCTGATTCTAACCGAAGAATCCATCCATAAAAGAAAATACTTTGAACTTAGCGGTATTGTCAACCAACATGTGAATACGTGGCAATAGGAAATCATCTTTAGGACTAGCTTTGCTGAGATCTCTATAGCCAACACACATCCGAACTTTACCACCCTTCTTAGGAACAGGCATTATGTTGGCCAACCATTAAGGATATTCTTACATAACAAGGAAACATGCATCAATATACTTTTGAACCTCCTATATGATCTTGATAGCCATATCAGGCGAGTTCTTCCCAACTTCTAATTAATCGGTGGACACTCTGGCTTCAATGGAAAACGATGCTCCACAATATTTGTATCCAGCCCTGGCATATCTTGGTAGAAACAAGAAAACACATCCATATTTTCTTTAAGAAGTTATGCCATCCTCTCTTTAATAGCTAGGACAAGCAATGCACCAATCACGACTTCCTTCTTACCCTCTCCAGAGCTCAAGTTAATCACTTCCACTGGCTCTTTGTAAGGATGAATGTTCTTCTCGTCGTGCTCGAGCAACCGAGAGATCTCATCAAGAATCTCTTCTACACTTTCCTCTTCAACTTCAAACACATGGAATTCAAAGTTGGGAGAGGGCATAGGGTCATGGTTTTCAATAGGTGTATCATGGATTAATCTGCACATATGATTTATGCTTGATTTTAGAAACAGATAGATGTGGAAGTTGTGTACAGATATTGAAAGTGAGTATTATTTTTTTTGTCTTTTAGGTTACCATTTTCCGAAAAAAGCAAAAAGTAAAAATACTAATATGGGAAACAAAATATTTTTTTATTAGTGATTGTAAAACTTGAAACAAAGCCTGACACAGATACTCTTTCGCCTTGGGCAGAGTGAAAGGAATTATTTAATAAGGCCCAACATAACTATTGTTTCGCCTTATGCAGAGCGAAAGGATTTTCAAGACAAACAAAAAGCATTACTTAGAAATGTTAATAATAGACAGAACATCAACAACGATACAATTATGGAAAACCACTCCATGTTCCACGAAGCTTGGTAGATCCTCTTCAGGATCATCTTCAATGATAACATCAATTTCATGCGGAGTAGGGTGGATTCAACTTCCACTGCAAAATACTTTTTGTATTGGACGGATAATCGTGTCTTGCTTAGCAGCCTTTGTAGATATGAGAGAAAAACCGAGACCTTCACGAGACTTGTTCTCAGGTAGAATCATAACTTGTCCCCAACCATCAGCCATATTATTCTCAACAACTTGTTATGCATCTTTTAAAGATGAAATGGATGCCTCACTCCTCTTGACATCATTATCAACAATAGAAAGAGCTTGGAACTGAGTTCCAATAACTTCATCAGCACCAATGTATGAAAACGACGAAAGTTGACTCACCACTAAAGCTAGCTCCCCACACATCATTACCAACTTTCTTCTCTTAACAAATTTCAGCTTTTGATGGAGGGTAGAAGTGATTTCCAACTTCATGGATCCATGGACGACCCAAAAGACAATTGTACGTATCATGAATATCCATTACTTTCAATGTGATTCGAAAAGTATGTGGACCAATCATCATAGGGAGGTCCACCTTACCAATGGCATTCTTCCTGGAACCATCAAAAGCTCTGACAATAATTTCACTATGCCTCATAGGGACACCTTGATAAGACAACCTGGATAGCATAGATTTGGGCATGACATTTAATGATGAACCAATGTTCTCCAACACACTGAACAAAGCATCATTTGGACAATTCATCGAAATATGTAACACTAGATATGGTTCATACCTTCCTCAGGAAGCTCTTCATCGCTGAAACCCAAATTGTTACATGTGTTTATGTTTCCCACAATCCCATCAAATTGATCAATTGTTACATTGTGATCAATATACGCCTGATCAATGACCTTCTTTAAGGCCTCTCTATTAGCCTCATAACTCATCAATAGACATGGCACAAATATCTTGAGTGGAGTTTGCAAGAGCTGATCAACAATCTTGTACTCACTTTTTTTTATTAACTTTAAAACTTCGTCAGAGTTTGAGTTAAGATTAGTCCCACTGGACTGTCCCACAATAACATTTGGTTCAGTATTTATGATAGGTTTCTCAACTTGCACTTGTCTGGTAATTAGAATTTCAACTCTCTTTAGAGGCATTGTTGCAAACACGCATCTACTCCTCGTGACTCCACTCACATAAACAATATTAACAACAGAAGGCATAATAGACAAAGGGACCTCATTTCCATTTTCAAGCATAGTGGCATTGTACTTGTAAGGAAAAACTATGTTGGAACCATAAGGGACTGGACCTGGTACACAAATGATCAAAGAAGTAAAAAAAGAATTTCAATTATCATAAGTAATCTCCACAAGCTCAGGTGTATTGAACTGAGGGACCACAACATTAACCTCATCATCTAAATCTATGTTATAAGTGATTGTGATGTCTCCTTGATCCAACAACCTTTGAAGATCCTGGCGTACAGTAAGACATGCACGTGGAATTCCAGAACAAATTTCACTGGCGGCGTAATCATGTTTATGTTCAAAACAGGAAAGTCTGCTCAAACTCTTATTCATTATAACCAAAGATTCCCTAATTAATTCAACATGAAAGAGTCAGAATTTCCTAGAGCGTCCTTGCACTATATTCACTTGATTAGGATCCCTATTCCTGAAAGCTCTGATAAGACCCCTACCCATCTTATCTTAAAGATCTTCTACCATAACATGACATCCACGAGGATTTCTAGAACAGGCCCTACAATAAGTATAATCATGTAGTGATAAATAACCATGTATGCTCAAGTTAGCATGCATCTTTACCAAATCCCCCTCCATCAAATGTACATAAAAAATTCGAAAGCAACTAGGGCAACCATATACCATATTCACAAAAGCTACCCCATGTCGGGGAGAAGAATTGGCTTCAACATCCGGGTTAATATCCTTAAAAGATTAAATGCCACACTTAATAAATCTCTAGAAATTAGACTTCAAACTGTAGCAATTCTCAATGTTATGACCAGGTGCTCCCTGGTGGTATGCACAAAACTGATAAGCCATATACCAATAAGGAATGTCCTTCGGGACAGCAGGCGGAGACTTAGTCCATATGTGATTCTTCTCTAACAGAGCTGGAAATAATTCTACATAAGACATAGGAATTGGATCAAACCGTGGCTTTCTTTGAACGCGGTTTTGATTGTTGTATTATGGACGAGCCTGTTGTTGAGGTCGTTGTTGTTGTTCAACAAGTTATTGAATATGCTACTGAGTATGTTGTTGAGAGAATTGAGGCCGGTAGGTCAGAGCTACCATTGCTGAGTTGATAACATGGGAGATAGCTGCAACATGTTGCTGCTGATATCTTCTTATTCGTCTTCCATGTAGAACGACACTGACATTTTGTTATTTCTTCTTGGAAAAAATACTCCAAACTTCTTAACCCCACTAGAAAAACCTCATTCTCTAGCCAAACGTCCCTCGCGGACACCATCTTCAAGTTGCATCCCTATATTCACCATTTTGATAAAATCATTCGGTGCAGTTGTAATCATTCTTTCATAGTAAAAGGAGCTCATATTTTTTAGAAAGATCTTTGTCTTATCCTTCTCTTGTAGAGGAGGATAAATTTGGGCGACAACCTCACGCCATCTTTGTGCGTATTCTTTGAAGGAGTCTTTGTCTTTTTGGGACATACCTCAGAGTTGATCTCTGTCTAGAGCCATGTCATCATTATACTTGTATTATCAGATGAACGCTTCTCCCAAGTCATTGAAAGTGTAAATCTACACGTTATCCAAACTCATATACCATTTAAGGGAAACACCAGTCAAACTATCTTGGAAGTAACGAACCAGCAGTTGATAGTTATTAGTCTGGGTTGGCATCTTCCTTGTACAGATGGTCAAATGGCTTCGTGGACAGGAATCCCCTCTATATTTTTCAAAGTTAGGCACCCTAAACTTTGTGCGGGACATTCACATTTGGTACGAGGCAGAAATTGTGAGCATTCTTTCCAGACAAATCCTTACCTATAAGGGCCTTGATTTCCCTTTGCATCTCTAGGAACTGGTTTTGAAACTCATCCATCCTTTCATACACACCAAATCTCTCGCTCGAAGCAGTATCGAAAATAGGTTCTTTAATATGAGGAGTAGTATGAACCATAGGAGGTGGCACTGACACGACAACAGGAATAGCAGGAACTTCAGTAACTGGTGGTTGATATCCTTCTGGCACAAAATTTTGAAGCATCCCCCAAGGAAAGTCGGGAGGCATTTGGTGTTGAGGAGCACTGACAGGTGCTACAGAAACGGGCGTAGAAACAATCTCAGAGATTACAGTAATCTAAGGAGGAGGAGGTGGATGATTATGATAAGCCACCAAAACTTTCATCATGGTAGAGAGCCTTTCCAAACTTTCTTTCAAGGTAGTCACCTCTTATCGGAGCTCACGATTTTCTTGTTCTAGTTGATCCATCCTTCTTCAACGACTAGCTCGAGGGTTATACTGATGAAACAACTTGACTACCAGTTACAAAAGATGTGGATAAGCGGAATGCAAACACTTAATGATGAATGATTCATGATATGCAATGCAAATCAGTTATTTATTTTCAAGGAACTTAGTAATCATAAAAATTGCAAACATTATAAAGGGATAATACTTTTTTGAATAGCTGAAAGAACCTCATTTCATTAATAGTGGAAGGATTACAATTTGAAGTACAATTTCAAAGGATCCTAAAAATACAAGAGTAAAAGAGCTAGATCCTATGGGTCCTATGGAATCCCCTTTAAAGCAGTTCCAACTCCTTATTGATGCTTCCTCTTATGCCTCTTCAACTAAGCATTTCCAGCCATAAGTTTGTCGAAAATCTTCTCCCAAGCACTTAAGGTAGGAAGAATATCAGAATACTCATGAACACTAGGAAATGGCTGAACTCTAGAGAAAAATAATTGATCTTGATCCTCTTGTCTTTCTACAGTACGTCGCTCAAGTATCTCGATCAAATCATCCTTTTGCTTCAACCATTTCTCCAATTCTATCTTCTCAACATTTGAAGCATGGTACTTTCTTTCCCAAGTGTCTCTTTCTAACTTCAACCTTGTCAAAAAAATCTTGAAACTCTTCCATATTATTATGAGGAATGGTGGATGATGATGATATGAAAAATGGTAGTCAAGGCCTCTCAAGGAGGTATGGCATTTTGAGTTCACAAACTCTAGCATGCACCCACTGAGTGTAGGTCTCACAAGCAATGCAATTCTTCCTCTCCAACTGATCTTTACCCTTCCTGTGAATATTGTGTCAAGCACACACAACCTTATCCTTCAAATCCAAGTTCCCTTCTTCATTAAGGTAAAATAAACCTGCTTCTAGAATGTTCCGAGGCTTGTCCTTTATAGGATATCCAAACTAACGCCTTGCAAGAATAGGATTGTAGTTAATTCCCCCTGTATACCAAGAAGAGGTACATTGGGTAATTCCCCACAATTGTCAATGATCACTCAAATATCATAAGCTAGATTATACCAAGTTAAATTTGTTTGAGTAAGAGACATAAGCCTTTGAGACCACCTGAGCTTATCTGGAATTTCCATAAAGAGTCTGGATCGATGCAAGTGCAATTTAAACCACTTGTATAAACAAGGTGCACAACATGTGATGGCTCCACCACCCTTAAAGGTCTTGAGGTGAATAAAATGGTAAGTGTCTCCACGTAAAGTATGCACTAGGTTACCAATCAAGAATATCAAGATGGCATTAACATCAAAAAAATTGTCAATATTTGGGAATAGCACAAGAACATAGATAAGTAAAGTGAGGACAACTTCAAAAGCATCACTACTATCTTCTTTGGCTAAGACAAAAGCCTTCTCCATCAAGAATTTTGAAGTCAAACCTCGAACTCCCCCTTTGGGACTAAGATTAGCTTTCACATCAGATGTCTCTAAATGAAGGGCTTATACAATGACTAAAGGTTCAGGAATCTTCTCTAAACCATTGAAAGACATCTTGTCTGACACTGGCAAACCAACCCAATAGGAATACTTCTCTAAAGTAGGGGCAAGCTGATAATCTGGGAACATGAAGCAATGATAAAGAGAGTCATAAAATTGTACAAGGGTGTCAAGAAATCCATCTTTAATCTTAGTCTTAAGAATACCCAAAATCTTCCAATAACGACCTCTGAAATCCTCAGGACTAGATACCATGGATGCTAACTTTCTCAACTCCGTCAAATCAAGATTTTTGAAGCTATAATTCTTTGAGTTTCCTCCTTCTAAAATCCATGATGATGATACCTATGATGTTTAAAAAGAAAAGACATCTAAGTTCCTTGAAACCAATCCAAAAGAGTTTTCATGGATGCATGAATACATGTCTATGAAACAATCATAGGTAAGGTTACAAACAAGGTTCAAAGGTTTTGACATCACGAGTACAGAGCCATGAGTCTAACCATCCCACAAGGTATGTACTATGGCTTTATTGTACCTGTAGAACAAGGTTCTATGAGGTTCCCAAAGTCATCGATCCATATTTTGGATATTATCGGCTTGCAGAACTACTTGCACGAGCCAATAATATTCTCGAGAGAAACTCATATGAATGTAGTATCGCGTATCAACTACCTCAGGTCTACACCTAGATAATCACCGTACTATATCCTAAAAAGGCCAATAAGGGTTATAGGGTTAGAAGATCCTCAGCTTCTCAGATTCCCATGTTGAAAGTAATGCCATTACGACTACTCGCAATGACAAATACTACCATCAAAGGGGTCTCCACTGAGCGGGGTTATATCATATGTTAATCATGTTTAGGATTACTCCAGACATGTAACTTTTGATTATACCACCATCATATCTTATTGTGAACTCAAGTCTGGGATAGGACTTATCTTCCCACTCATAGACCACCAAAACACCCAGAAAACAGAAAACTAAGTAAAACAACAAATAATAATAATGACACAGATAGAACAAGTTAGGTTTAACCCTCTTGGGGATGTCCCCAGAAAAGTTGCCATTTCAGTCGCGATGAAGAATTAGAGACCAAGCTATTGACTAACTTGACTCACAAAATAAGATGTCACCACCAAATTTTAATTTTTCCAAGGGATGGGGAAAAGATCGAACTAAACCCATAATAAACATGAAAAGAAAAAATCAAGGATAAAAGCTAAGCAATAAAGAGATCAAAGGTACGGGGGTTGGTTATGCAAAGGAAAGGTACTAGCATCCTAAGCATCTATAGTATCCTATAAGAATCTTTTGAAATATTTGTGTTAGTTATAAGTGTTTGCTGAAGAAAAAAATTGGGGAGATGAGAAAAGAAGTTTTTTAATATTCTTTTTTGATTTGGAAAGACAAAGTCTTATCCCTACGTACCAATAAAGGATCAAAACCTTGTATTTCGGGGTAAGAAACAAAAAGATTTGTTTTGGTTGATTTTAATGAAGAAAATTTTTGTCATCTTAAGGAGAATACTTAACTAATCAACCCACAAGTATGAGAAGATGGATCTTTACATCATCATGAAGGAAGGGCTCCAACTTGGATATAGAATATACAAGTATGCATCTAACTCCTTCATATGGAAAAGAATAAACATCTATTTCAATCATTACTATGGGGATAGACGATTTATATCTCAACTATAGAGATGACTCATGTCTAATCTCTTGAGAAAAAAGGTTTTAAAAGGAAAAGCCAAATGGCAAAAGTATTGAGTGAGGTTTGTGTCTTTTAGTCTTGTGAAAAGGTTTTTGATATGTAGCATTTATAAAAAAAAATGTTTAAAAATGCAATGACCTAAGTTAAGGTTTTTTATTGAAAGATGTTCAAGTAAGAAAAATGGAAACCTAAGGGGTAAAGATGAAGTAAATAATGGGTGAAAGATGCAACAAGACACAAAGAAGATGCATAAGACAATAAGTCAACTATGACCCCTTTCCCTTATATTTAAACACAAGCAACATAAAGATAACACTCAAGGATCACAAGACAAGTTTTGGTCATAAATAAACAAAGAAGAACACATGTCATGTTGTGGATTAGAATCAAAACAAAGGAGCAAGAGATGTCATGGTGAGATAACAATAAAAAGGAAACATCCAACATAAAGTCATATGAACTACCAAACCATTCAAGAGACATGGAAAAACAAACATCAAGACATTTTGAAATAATTCAACAATCAACCTAACCTCACAAGAAAAAGTATCTCACGTAGCATTAAATGGAAACCCTAACATGCATCAAGACCAAACATCTCAAGTGTATCATGAAAACATCAAGTCATTATGGCAAGGCATCAATACATTACAAAGATTTACATTCAAGCAAGAATTCAAGTCATTAAGGATTTGAATCTCATAAACATTCATTTTCAATCAAACCCTAGAATCAACTAAGACTTATTAAGAAGCCTAGCATCAAGAGAAGAAATCAAAAAATAATGGAGCCAAGCATCTAGTGACATGATCATAATCATCAAGACATTCAATTCTAAGACATGGACAAATGTTAACCAATCATCAACGCAAAAGTCATAAAGCACACATGCTTCAAGAATCAACTCATAAGTTTATCAAAACATCAAAGAAGACATAACATCAACATGACATTAGGTATAAGGCATGGTAAAATGATGGTATAAAAATTGTCAAGAAGTAAGAAATAATAATTTGTTAAACATAATCAAAAAGTTGTGTGATCATACAATGAATAATACAAAAATAAACAAAATAAAATAAAACATTTTTTAGGTTTTAAAATATTAAGACTAAAAATAAGTAAAATGAAATTGAAAGGGAATTAAACAAAATAAAATAAATAAAAGAAAAATAAGGAAAAGAATAGGGAAAATGAGAAAAAGGAAAGAAAAGGAAGAAAATTAGGAAAAAAAGGAGGTCCATGGGTGTTGAACCCAGGACCTCAAGGTCATCACAAAAACTCTCAACCAATGTGCCAAGGGCTACTAGCCTATCAAAATGTTCCAACCAAAATAGTATATATTAAAATTAATATTTAAAAATGAAAAACGCACACAACTTCATCTTCTATCTCATGACTACTATGAATTTTCAAATCATGACTTCACTAAATACACACCAAACAAGACATGTGGGTATACTATTTTACTCATAGTTTCACAAGGAATGCAACCATGGGCTTATTTCACATTTATATTAACCCTAACTCATGAATTTTATCAAAAACCCGACGAATCCTAAAACTTCAAAGTGAAATTAAATCGCATACATCAACAATCAATGCCCATTTTCATAGGGCTCCAAACCACAACATTAAAAGAAACATGTGTGTAACAAAAATGAATCAAAATGATGCTTTAAAGTAGGAGAACCAAAGGGTAGAAAAGTTACCTAACGAAGTGAGTCCGTTGCCCCTTCAAATGCTCTTACATGAATAAAATAATGATCCCTTTAGATTCCTTAAGTTCCCAAGAGTGTTGTGGTAAGCTTGGAATCACTTGAAACCCTTTTTGGATTGGTTTACCCGAATCAAGTTGCAAGTGTGAAAAAGTGAGGTTTGGATATGGAGTTTTAGAAGCTACGATCGTCTTCTAATTCATACAATAACTTTTATGTGATGTATGAAAGGTGTTTGTGAAGGAAGTTTGGAAGGAAAGTGAAAGAATTCTGAAATTCAAAATTGTGCATTGATGAAGTTTTGTGCTTTTTGGTCCAATGTGGCTCTCTATGCTATTGCTTGATGTTGAGGCTATGACTTAAATTTTTCTTATGAAGAGGTCTAATTTAGGTTAGAAACAAGGTTTGATCAGAGGCAAGGCTTGGAGTTTGCATCATTTGATCAATTCAAACAAAAATGGCAAAATTGTACCATATGCTATCGCTCAGGCTAAGCTTGTGTTGACATTTTTTAGCAAGATTTCTAGGGTTTGATAACTTATTCTTGGCCTCTGAACTCATATGAAATCATCTCATAAGTCATTGAATAAGTTTTGATCAAAAGAATTTTTTCACGTAATGTCAAGAATGTTGATCAGAATGGACAATTGGAGTAGGTTTTTGTCCTCATTGTAGGTGTCAATCTAACACGTACAACTTTGTACCTTTGCAAAGCTAGTATGTAAAGGAATAGGTTTTATGTTGATCATAAGTTGATGAAAGGCTTGAAAGTGTCCAAAATTGGCTTCAAAATTGTGCCAAGAAAACTGACTTTGACACACATTGAAATCTAGTTCATCTTGCTATTGATCACCAACATGAAACCTCAACTATGGCATTCCATTTCTCTCAATTGGCAAGAGCCTTTTGGATAAAATTTTCCATCATGATGGAGTAGGAAGTATTTTCGTTAAAAAAAGCCCTCAATAATCAAGAATGGTTGCTTGTATTGTTCAAAAATTGGCCATAAAGTCATGCACTTGGAAATGTTGAAAACTTAGAAAATTTTCTAAGTGTTTTTAGATTTGAAACAATTTGAATCCTCAAGTTTCACCATCGATTTCTTCAACTTCAAAAGAGCTTTTTTTGGCTTAAAAATTTCATCAACTTGTAGTACAAACATTATCTTCAATTTCAACCCTCAAGTGTTTCAATTGGATGCTTGGATCAAACATCATGACCTTGGAAAGTTAGTCATTTGAACATGAATTTTTGGTACTTAGGGAAATTTCCAAAACCCTAATTTTGACAAATTTTGATATTTTCTTGATTTAAGTTGATCAAAATAAAAAAGGTTCCACATTTTCTTGAGTCCTGACTTGAGAAATCTATAGTTGACCAAAAATGTCAAAAGTTCTAACTTTGACTTTGAACATCTATTGACTTTTTAGCAATTGAATCAAACTTCTTCAACTATCAATATATAAAACTTATTGATCCAATTAGATCATATGAATGCACCAAAAATATGCATTTGAATCCTTTGAATCATCTTCCAAGCCATGAGTTCGTGTTTTGGTCAAAAAGTCAACATCAAGTTGACTTTGATCAAAAACCCTAATTTGGAGCACATGATGAATTAGAAATTGATGAACATTAAGTGATGCAAGATCAAACATGATTATAGACGAAAGGAAACTCTTGATCATCATGAATGAGTAGAGGAGCTTAGGATGTTGAGGATCTCACTAAACTCTGATTGGTCAACCACTTGAACTCCTTGATGCAAAACCCTAACTTGTAAACAAAGCAAGCAAGACAATTTTTTGTTTATCCATGGGGTTAGAAAAACATAAAAAAATTCACAAAAAGTGATTAATATTATGCAAATGAAGGTGGAATCTTAGGATTAAAAATTAGGGTATGACAAAGTTTATAGAGTTCAGAGTCCTGAGACATCAAAGGCTTGAATTATCAGAGTCATTTTGGATAAATTCTTGCAGAAGAGTTGACTTGGTAATCCACATGCTTGAATTTCATTTAAACACGCCTTTGGTTTTTTCCTTTGGTTCATAGTGCGTCTACAGTTAAGATTATGGTTCGTCAAGAGTTGACTTCTTCATATTCAAAATTTGTTTTCTTTGATCCAACACTTTACAAAAATGATTAGAGTACAAAAATTTTATACATACATATTTTGCATTTTTATCATCAAAACTCAAGAATAGTTGCAGAACCTAACTTGTTCCAACAATCTTTCCCTTTTTGATGATGACAAATCCACGTATTATGATGAAATTTTTTTACTTGGATAATCAAAATTTTAAAACATTAGAGTTAGATTTGCAAGCTCCCATTGAGTTTTATACTATCAAAATTATTCTTAGCTTCTTTAGAGTGAGGTTTGTAAGCTCCCTCTGAAATTGAGACTAAATTTTTTTTGATATTCAAGAAAAAAAATGCATGATAATGAACGTTCACCTGGTTGTCATAAGAGTTTTAATGCATGGTTATTATCACTAAGAAATTTGATTGCCTGGTTGATAAACTTAATAGTACAGATCTAATTTTCTGGTTAAATAATCTCAAAAAAATTAATGCATAAGAATATAGCATGATTGGGACTTATTATGGGATAAATATATATATCAAAATCATATATTTTATCCCCCTTTGTCACAAATAAAAAATAATAAGATAAAACGAAAATAATTTTTTATAGATTGAAATACAAAGTATCTGACAACCATAGTAAGAAAAATAACTTAAAAGCTAGTTAAAAAAACTTAAAGGAGAAAACAAGATTCATGGTGGGGGTGTGAGTCTAGAAATGAGGACATACAACTTAGTTTGAATATGAAAGTTTGTTTCATCCCGATGATCGAACCCGTTCTTAACTTCTTCATTTTAATATCTTCATAGGTGTTTATAATTACAGAGGGAACTATCTCAGAAGCAGGGGTTCAGAAGTAGAAATCCTAGAAGTTATTCCAACTTCATTCTGAAGATCTAAGTTCTGTCTAGAAGGAGCTTTAGCTTCAGGCCGAAAAGCTAACTCAGATTCTTCCTGAGTTAGAACTAGTTTTGATGTTGGAAGCGCCATAATCTTAGATCTTGTTGAGAGCTCATCAATAATCTTCTTAAACTCCAAAATTGGATTAACCACTCAAGAGAATCTTGTTGAGAAGTTTTTATGAACTACATCATAAGAAAAATCTTTGAGAAATTTGAAACAGTAATCTGATTAGTCCATGTATTCATCCTATGAGGTGCTTTTGTATTTTGAGTGATGTCAAAACTAGGATATTGTAGCGTTATGTATATTGGACATTATCCTCCCATTCTAGACGTGCTTCTTGTAACAGCCCAAATTTCATTAAATAATTAATTGTAGTAATTAATTTATTTAGTGGGATTTTATCAATGTTGGAAATTTATTTTTATTAATTGGAATTAATAGAGAATTGAGAAGGAAAATAAAGGAATATATAAGAGAGAAAGAAAAGAAAAGAAAGATAGAAAAACATTTGGAAAGAAAGAGGAAAGAAGAAGAAAGGAGAGAAAGAGAAGAGAAGAAGAGGAAAAGTGGAAATCATCAAGAACCAACATCAAAGCTCCGATTAATCGAGGTAAGGGTGAGAAATGTTTCTATTTGATCACTGTATGATGTTATGTATGTTGGGTTGGGGTTTTGGTAGAGTTTTCATCACTTTCCAATTAGGGCAAGAGTTGGAATAATCGGTAGATTGATGATTTAATCGGTTGAAACTGAGCAATAATGCCGTAGAATAGTTGGGTAACATGTATTGATGTTGTTTGTACTGATTTGGATGTGTAAGAGAGGGTTGATGATGGATTGGTGAAGGAGGAACAGAATGGGGTTCTGTTCTGCGCAGGTTCGCTGGCTCTCGCCAGGCGAGCAAAGGCGAAGCTTCGCCAGGCGAAGCCTAGCGAATGTTGGCGAATAATTATATTTAAATCCCAGTAGACTTCGCTGGTGGGTTCGCCAGGCGAAGTGGGACAGCGAAGGTTCGCCCAGCGAAGGTGCTGGCAAATGGTGGCGAATGAAGTCAGTAGCTACTGACTTGGGCTCGCTGGGAAGTCTCGCCAGGCGAAGCCTAGTGAGTGTTCGCTGAGAGAGTTCGCCAGGCGAAGGCCAGGCGAAGGTTCGCTGCGAGGGTTCGCCAGGCGAATGAAGGCGAATGTGACAGTATATTTTCTTTGCTGTGTTATCCAAATGGTGATTGTTTGGTTGATTCGCATATGTTTATACTTCTATGTTATGAATGAGCATGTGAACTATCATGATAACATGTGCTGTGGGTAGCCTTCGGGCGTGAATCCTAGAGTTGTGATATGAATGATTAATTGTAATCGGTTAAAATACATGAGAACATAATGATGATTATGTGTGTATTAATTGATGAGTTGTGAATGTTTGATTGTTGTGTGAATGCATGGGAACATATGTGATATGTGTGCATTGTGGTTGAATATGATGATGTGTGAAATGAATACATTGATAAATGTTTGATATATGTTGTATGTGCAATCATGATGAAATTCTCGAAGGGGTGAATTATTCGAATGCATGGGATTAAGACGCGGGAACGGTCTTAAGTGCATTTATTGTGATTGGTTGATTGTACATGCATCATTCAGTCAAGAGGCAATGTCTGTTAGTTTCGTGGAAACTAGTGGCTTGTCCCAAACCTAGAAGGGTGGGTTTGAAGCCTAGGGGACGGGCTTGGTTGTTATCGGTCTAGAAGGGTGGACCCGGTTTAAAGTAAAAACCGAAAAATGATAACAAGTTATCGGTCTAGAAGGGTGGACCCGGTTAGAGTGAAAACCGAAAAAAAGATAACTAATGTCGGTACCGCATAGCATTGAGTTGCATTGGATATGTTGAGTCACATTTCATAATATTGTTGTGGTATAAATGTGCTTGTGAATGATTGTGAAATTAAGCATGAAGGGATGTGCTTGTGAATGTTCATAATGCTGATATATGTGAACGTGATATGATTATGATTATGAGAACGAAGTGTGGTGAGAAATGTGAATATGTATTATATGATACCTATATATATATATACGTAATCTTATGCTTTGATTATTATGGTTATATTTCTCACCCTTCTGCTATTTTATAATGCTCTATGAGGCATTGCAGATTAGGATGCTGGAGTCCTTTGTGAAGAGTAGTCTTCATTCTTTTGAGTCTACTGCTCTGATATGTAACACCGGGTAGTTAGACTAGTATAGTCATTCTTTTGTGATACATTGCGATGTATCAGCTTATGTGGTTCTGTAAATCTAACTGATATGATATATTAATTTAGATAGCTGATGTGTGCGTGGATTAATATTTTGAAAACGATCAAATGATTTTATCTTCCGCTTAAATTGAAAATGTTACATATTTTATGGAGCAAATTGTGAAAGTGTTTTATTGGTCAAGTTGTGACATTCTTCTTTTATACCTTACTCGAAAACTTTTACTCTGATGAATCTGTATATGCTTAAGTGTTTTATATGCATTTATTTGGGGTATAGAAGGGGGTGTTACAATAGTGGTATCAGAGCAGGTCGGTCCGTCCGGCCAAGTTGTTAGAGTGTTTTTCCCTGTGTGTTATTGATATGCGTGTGATGCATTATCAATATTGGTTGTTCTTACGTGGTTCTGTTGTTGGAATTAGTAAGATGGTTGCAGGGAGGAACGACGAAGCAATTGCGGAGGCATTAACGAGATTGGCGGGGGCAATTGGGCAGAATCCTCCGGCCAATGTGAATGTGAGGGATCATGCTGATGATGGATTCCGTGCTTTGGGGAAATTCCAAAAGAATAACCCTCCGGTCTTCAAGGGAACTCATGAACCGGACAAGGCACAAATTTGGTTGAAAGCTGTGGAAAAGATTTTTCGAGTTATGAATTGCTCGGATGCACAGAAGGTGCAGTTTGGGACTCATATGCTCGAAGAAGAAGCTGAAGATTGGTGGGGTAATACTCGCCAAAGATTTGAGGAAGATGATATTGTGATTACGTGGGATTTGTTTAGAGAAACTTTCCTGGAGAAGTATTTTCCAGAGGATGTGCGGGGGAAGAAAGAGATCGAATTTCTTGAGTTGAAGCAAGGTAATTCGACGGTTGCTGAATATGCGGCGAAATTTGAGGAGTTGATCAAATTTTGTCCTCACTATAATACTGGTAATGCTGAGAGGTCTAAGTGCCTCAAGTTTGTGAACGGTTTGAGACCTGAGATTAGACAAGCTATTGGATACCAGGAAATCAGGCGGTTTTCTGAGTTGGTTAACAAGAGCAGAATTTATGATGAAGACAGTAGGGCTAGGTCTAGCCACTACAAGAGCCTAAGTGATAAGAAAGGAAAAGGTCAATTCAGAGGAAAACCTTATGTGACTCCTGCGGACAAAGGGAAGCAGAGAATGGGTTATGGCAAGAGGCCAAGTGGGGGAGTTTCTACTCCGGTGAGATGTTATAGGTGCGGTGAAGCGGGACATCGTGCTCCCGAATGCAAAAGTGTTGAGAAGGCGTGTTTTAAGTGTGGCAAGCCAGGCCACAAGGAGCTTGAGTGCAGAAGCGGTACGGGTGTTACTTGCTATAACTGTGGTGAGCAAGGACACATTAGTACGAAATGTGATAAGCCGAAGAAGAATCAAGGGAGCGGGAAAGTGTTCGCTCTTTCTGGATCTGAGACTGCTAGCGACGATCGATTGATCCGAGGTACGTGTTTTATTAATGGTATACCTTTGATCGCTATAATTGATACCGGAGCTACGCATTCTTTTATTTCTTTGGATTGTGTTAGAAGGTTGAATCTTGAGTTGTCTGTGATTGGTGGCGGTATGGTTATTGATACTCCTGCTATGGGTTCGGTAACTACACCGTATGTTTGCTCGAATTGCCCGTTGAGTATTTTCGGTAGAGATTTTGGGATTGATTTAGTGTGTCTTCATTTAGATCAACTGGATGTCATTCTTGGAATGAATTGGTTAAAATTCAATCGTGTGTATATTAACTGTTTTGACAAAACAGTTATTTTTCCCGACTCGAATGTTGAAGGGGAATTGTTTATGACGAGGAAACAAGTGAAAGAATCGGTGCAAGATGGGGCTAAGGTATTTATGCTTACGGCAACTTTGAGGACTAGTGAAAGTGAAGAGATTGATGCTTTGCCCATTGTTAGAGATTTTCCGGAAGTATTCCCTGATGAGATAAAGGATTTACCGCCGGAGCGAGAAGTGTGAGTTTTGGTTGGAGGAGGTTAGTTTCCTTGGTCATATGATCTCGAGTAATGGTATTGCGGTCGATCCGTCGAAGGTTGAAGCGGTGTCGCAATGGGAGACTCCGAAGTCAGTTTTTGAGATCAAAAGTTTTCTTGGCTTAGCCGGTTATTATCGGAAGTTTATTGAAGGATTTGCTAAGTTATCGTTGCCGTTGACGCAGTTGACTAGGAAAGGTCAAGCTTTTGTCTGGGACGCCAAGTGTGAAGCGAGTTTTCAAGAACTTAAGCGAAGGTTGACGACAGCCCCTGTTTTGATCCTGCCAAATCCAGAAGAACCATTCGTTGTGTATTGTGATGCTTCTTTGATGGGTTTAGGAGGTGTGTTGATGCAGAATAACCAAGTTGTAGCTTATGCTTCGAGGCAACTCAAAGTGCATGAGAAGAATTATCCGACGCATGACTTAGAGTTGGCCGCCGTCGTGTTCGTGTTGAAACTTTGGAGGCATTATTTATTTGGCGCAAGATTTGAAGTGTTTAGTGACCACAAGAGTTTGAGGTACCTTTTTGATCAAAAGGAATTGAATGCGAGACAAAGAAGATGGCTTGAACTTTTGAAGGATTTTGATTTTGGCTTGAATTACCATCCGGGTAAAGCGAATGTAGTAGCGGATGCATTGAGTCGGAAATCATTGCATATGTCGGCATTGATGGTGAAAGAGTTAGAATTGGTTGAGCAATTTCGAGATTTGAGTTTGGTATGTGAGAGAACTTCTTTTGGATTTAAGTTGGGTATGTTAAAGCTGACAAGTGGTATTTTGGATGAAATTCGAGAAGGACAGAAATCAGATTTGAGCTTAGTTGATCGGTTGACTTTAATCAACCAAGGCCAAGGTGGTGATTTTCGGATTGATGAGAATGGTATTATGAGATGTCGGGATCGAGTTTGTGTTCCAGATGTGGTTGAGCTTAAGAAGAGTATCCTTGAGGAAGGACATCGTAGCGGATTGAGTATTCATCCGGGTGCTACTAAGATGTATCAGGATTTGAGGAAAGTATTCTGGTGGCCTAGTATGAAGAAAGATATCGCGGAATTTGTGTATTTTTGTTTGACTTGCCAGAAGTCAAAGGTTGAGCATCAGAAGCCATCGGGTTTGATGAAGCCGTTGTTTATTCCTGAGTGGAAATGGGATAGTATCTCCATTGATTTTGTATCGGGTTTGCCGAGGACGCCGAGTAATTTTGAGGCTATTTGGGTTATCGTGGATAGGTTGACTAAATCTGCTCACTTTATCCCTATGCGTATGGATTACTCTTTGGAGAAGTTGGCTAAGTTGTATATTGAGAGGATTGTGTGTCTGCATGGTATCCCGTTAAGTATTGTTTCGGATAGGGATCCGCGGTTTACTTCGAGATTTTGGGAGAGCCTGCAAAGTGCTTTGGGTACTAAGTTGCGTCTGAGTTCAGCGTATCATCCTCAGACTGATGGTCAGACGGAGAGGACGATTCAGTCGCTTGAAGATCTTTTGAGAGCTTGTGTATTGGAAAAAGGAGGAGCTTGGGATAGCTACTTGCCTTTGATTGAGTTTACCTATAACAACAGTTTCCATTCGAGTATTGGTATGGCACCATTTGAGGCGTTGTATGGTAGGCGGTGTAGGACACCATTGTGTTGGTTCGAGTCCGGAGAGAGTTCAGTTGTTGGACCCGAGTTAGTTCAACAGACTACTGATAAGATCAAGATGATTCAAGAGAAGATGAGAATTACTCAGAGTCGTCAGAAGAGTTATTATGACAAGAGGAGGAAGGCACTTGAATTTCAAGAAGGAGATCATGTGTTTCTTCGAGTCACTCCGATGACAGGTGTTGGTAGGGCACTGAAGTCGCGCAAGTTGTCGCCGCGTTTCATTGGTCCTTATCAGATTTTGCAAAGGATAGGAGAAGTGGCCTATCGTGTGGCTTTACCACCGTCGCTTGCTAATCTTCACGACGTATTCCATGTATCTCAGTTGAGGAAATACATTGCGGATCCGTCTCATGTAGTCCAGATAGATGATGTGCAGGTGAGAGATAACCTGACTGTTGAGGCATCACCTATGCGGATTGAGGATCGGAAATTGAAGCAGCTTCGAGGTAAAGAGATTGCTTTAGTAAAGGTCGCTTGGGGAGGACCGGCTGGTGGAAATGTTACTTGGGAGCTTGAGAGTCAGATGAAGGAGTCTTATCCAGAACTGTTTGAATCAGGTAACATTTTCGAGGACGAAAATTCCTAAAGTGGGGGAGAGTTGTAACAGCCCAAATTTCATTAAATAATTAATTGTAGTAATTAATTTATTTAGTGGGATTTTATCAATGTTGGAAATTTATTTTTATTAATTGGAATTAATAGAGAATTGAGAAGGAAAATAAAGGAATATATAAGAGAGAAAGAAAAGAAAAGAAAGATAGAAAAACATTTGGAAAGAAAGAGGAAAGAAGAAGAAAGGAGAGAAAGAGAAGAGAAGAAGAGGAAAAGTGGAAATCATCAAGAACCAACATCAAAGCTCCGATTAATCGAGGTAAGGGTGAGAAATGTTTCTATTTGATCACTGTATGATGTTATGTATGTTGGGTTGGGGTTTTGGTAGAGTTTTCATCACTTTCCAATTAGGGCAAGAGTTGGAATAATCGGTAGATTGATGATTTAATCGGTTGAAACTGAGCAATAATGCCGTAGAATAGTTGGGTAACATGTATTGATGTTGTTTGTACTGATTTGGATGTGTAAGAGAGGGTTGATGATGGATTGGTGAAGGAGGAACAGAATGGGGTTCTGTTCTGCGCAGGTTCGCTGGCTCTCGCCAGGCGAGCAAAGGCGAAGCTTCGCCAGGCGAAGCCTAGCGAATGTTGGCGAATAATTATATTTAAATCCCAGTAGACTTCGCTGGTGGGTTCGCCAGGCGAAGTGGGACAGCGAAGGTTCGCCCAGCGAAGGTGCTGGCAAATGGTGGCGAATGAAGTCAGTAGCTACTGACTTGGGCTCGCTGGGAAGTCTCGCCAGGCGAAGCCTAGCGAGTGTTCGCTGAGAGAGTTCGCCAGGCGAAGGCCAGGCGAAGGTTCGCTGCGAGGGTTCGCCAGGCGAATGAAGGCGAATGTGACAGTATATTTTCTTTGCTGTGTTATCCAAATGGTGATTGTTTGGTTGATTCGCATATGTTTATACTTCTATGTTATGAATGAGCATGTGAACTATCATGATAACATGTGTTGTGGGTAGCCTTCGGGCGTGAATCCTAGAGTTGTGATATGAATGATTAATTGTAATCGGTTAAAATACATGAGAACATAATGATGATTATGTGTGTATTAATTGATGAGTTGTGAATGTTTGATTGTTGTGTGAATGCATGGGAACATATGTGATATGTGTGCATTGTGGTTGAATATGATGATGTGTGAAATGAATACATTGATAAATGTTTGATATATGTTGTATGTGCAATCATGATGAAATTCTCGAAGGGGTGAATTATTCGAATGCATGGGATTAAGACGCGGGAACGGTCTTAAGTGCATTTATTGTGATTGGTTGATTGTACATGCATCATTCAGTCAAGAGGCAATGTCTGTTAGTTTCGTGGAAACTAGTGGCTTGTCCCAAACCTAGAAGGGTGGGTTTGAAGCCTAGGGGACGGGCTTGGTTGTTATCGGTCTAGAAGGGTGGACCCGGTTTAAAGTAAAAACCGAAAAATGATAACAAGTTATCGGTCTAGAAGGGTGGACCCGGTTAGAGTGAAAACCGAAAAAAAGATAACTAATGTCGGTACCGCATAGCATTGAGTTGCATTGGATATGTTGAGTCACATTTCATAATATTGTTGTGGTATAAATGTGCTTATGAATGATTGTGAAATTAAGCATGAAGGGATGTGCTTGTGAATGTTCATAATGCTGATATATGTGAACGTGATATGATTATGATTATGAGAACGAAGTGTGGTGAGAAATGTGAATATGTATTATATGATACCTATATATATACGTAATCTTATGCTTTGATTATTATGGTTATATTTCTCACCCTTCTGCTGTTTTATAATGCTCTATGAGGCATTGCAGATTAGGATGCTGGAGTCCTTTGTGAAGAGTAGTCTTCATTCTTTTGAGTCTACTGCTCTGATATGTAACACCGGGTAGTTAGACTAGTATAGTCATTCTTTTGTGATACATTGCGATGTATCAGCTTATGTGGTTCTGTAAATCTAACTGATATGATATATTAATTTAGATAGCTGATGTGTGCGTGGATTAATATTTTGAAAACGATCAAATGATTTTATCTTCCGCTTAAATTGAAAATGTTACATATTTTATGGAGCAAATTGTGAAAGTGTTTTATTGGTCAAGTTGTGACATTCTTCTTTTATACCTTACTCGAAAACTTTTACTCTGATGAATCTGTATATGCTTAAGTGTTTTATATGCATTTATTTGGGGTATAGAAGGGGGTGTTACACTTCTTGTCATTAGGAAACATTCAAATGAGTTTGAAAAGGAGTCAACATCATATGTGCATTGACATGTTTTTGGGCATACAAGTAAGTTCAGGCCGACCTATGCAATAACATGCCGACCTATATGAGCATCAGCTTTAGTATTGGTTAGAACATGGAACTTTCAGGCCGGCTCCTATGGAGCAGTATTGAAGTCTGTAGGTTCTTCCCACAGGTTGCATCACAAGCTTCCAGATAGGCGAGCCTATGACTTTCACAAGTTGGCATATTACCTTCACAGGCCGACCTAACGACACGCATAGGCCGACCTATTTCTAATCCAAAAGTTTCAGTTTTACTTCAACTTTTTGCATTCCATTTGTCCAATCATTCACATACATATATATTCTTATACATGCATCTTATTCTACGCAAGGTTTCCTAGTGAATAAACCTTAGAGAAACCAAATTACAAAGTTGCCCATCATCCTCATCCCTTTTTCTCTACATACACACAATTGAACTACACTTAATCATTTTTCGATTAGGTGACCATCTAGATTAGGGTTAATAATGTCCAATTAGGTTTGGTGTAACCAAGAATATTGGGTTGAGGGTTTTGTGTGTTTCAAATAAGAAAACTAAGATGGGGTTTTCCTTCAAGATATGGTTGAGTTGAAGGTTTTGGACGAGATCACGTCAACATAGATTCGACCGAGTGAAATCGTTGGGACAAGGTGGTTTCCTTGCAAAGAAGTAGCGCGAGACAGTGAATTCTGTTCGGAAATCTCGGGTTTTATTAAGTTGCATGCTCGAGATTATCGGAGGAATATAGTTGCTTTGTTGGTCATTTGATCAAGCTTTGATCATGGGTTGGAAGTGTAAGAACCAACACAAAACAATAGGGTTTTTAGGGTTTGCATCCTTCATCTCTTGTATAAATATTTTTGCAAAGAAAAGGTTAATAGCATTATCTCAATTAGATTTTGAATTGAGGGCAGACATACTCATAACGAGGCCGATTGGGGAGTTTCATAAAAAATCTTGGTCTCTTTCTCTTCATCTCTTTATTTCTTTTATTTTATGATTACACATTAATCGAGTTCGTCATTATTTGATCAATTCGATTGGAAATTGTTTTCTACTATCTTTTAAAGGTATTATTGTTGATATAATCACAATCACTTTGATTGTGATAGGTTTTAACTGAAGGTGAGAAAAACACTTAGAAGGGGGGGGGGGGGGGTTGAATAAGAGTTTTAAAGAAATATGGCAATAAAAACAACTCAAGATTTTTATCCTGGTTCGTTGAACTCAACTACTCCAGTCCACCTTATCAAAGATGATTTGCCTTTCTCCACAAGGACTTAATCCACTATTAATCAACTGATTACAATAGTAAGCACTAAGAACAACTGTCTTAGTCTTCTCAAGAACTACTGACCACACCTTGGTCTTCTTAAGGAACTTCTTACAAATTAATGTAAACTAACAAGTGTTTGATTGCTTCTAATAAGCTGTATCATAACTGTGATATTTACACTTAAGATTAAGTACAACTAAAACTATATAGTTTTATGAAAGATCAAATGAATAAGATCTTTGTGAGATTTTTACTTTGATGAATCAAGCGTGTAAGAATATTTCTTTCTGAGTGAACTAACAATGAGCAAGTGATGAGCAAGAAATTAGCAGCTTCAAAATGTTGTAGAAGTTCTCCTTTTATAGATTTTCCAGTTTACTTTGAGTGATGTGCAGCTGAATATTATATTAGAATATAAGACTTTTCATTACCAAAAATTATGGGCTGAGATATGCTTTCTAAAGGAAAAGTATGGTTGTAGAAGCCTTGGGATTTGCACCACGTCACTTCTTTGGACAAAATAGTCGTTGGTTACTTTGGAAGTAGCACCACGTCCAATCACGTTTACATCTTCTTCAACAAGCTTCCTTCAGGATGAAGTCTTCATAATCTACACTTCAGAACTTGTAGCAAGCTTAAAGGTATGAAATACTTTAAGATGATCAGAGCTAAAATGATTGAGATGGTCAGAGCCTTGATAGAAGATCAGATCTTAATATATCAGAGTCTCAATCTTGATCAGAGTCTTCATCAGAGTGTGCAGCAGTATGTGCTTTGAGCGTGAATATAAATGATAAGAGTCAGATTATCAAAGCCTCTATTCTTGCAGTGAAAAGAACTTCAGAGTCTGATTATCAAAGCTTTCAACTATTTGTACACTTCTTTCATTAACGCTTCAGATCATTCTCAAGCTTCTGCGTCAGATCCTTCTGGCAGCGCTTCAGAATCTTCTGATAGTCTTGCATCTGATGCTTCAGAGCCTTGCATAGTTCCTTGTACTTATGTATTTTGCTTCTTTAAGAGTTTTTAATTTAATACCTGAAACAATAATACTTGAACAAATTTTATAGTATATATTTTCTAAATACAAAATTCCATAAAAGTTATCATCAAAACATAGAGATATAAGAAACACCAATCTGTGTTCTAACAATCTCCCTCTTTTTGATGATGACAAAACATAGGAAATTTTGTTCAATAAAGAGAAATAAAATATATAACTCCCCCTGAGATTAAGAATCTCCCCTTGAAATGAATACTCTAATAGAAGATAACACTTCCTTTTTTGCTTGAGTAACTTTCAGAACCTGGTAGAAAACCTTTTTAAGAGAAAGAATTAGAGCTTGGATGCTTTCCAGAATCAGAGTCAAATTTTGCTTCAAGGATCAGAGCCTGGTTGGGTAATTCTCAGGGTAACCTCAGATAATTTTTATCAGATGAAATAATAAGATTTGAAAGTCTGAAGATTCAATGTTAGATTTATACTATGTATGAATTTCATTTTAGTATTGCTTATGGATTGAACAATCAAATTCTCTTTCTCCCCCTTTTTGTCATAATCAAAAAGAATTTAGAAAGACAAAAAAGATAACAGAAGACGAGAAAACACAACACATAAATGAAAAACATAATAGCCAGATTCATTCAGATTCAAACAGATCAAAAAGATAAGATGTTCATACAACAGATGATAGAAAATAGAACAATAGAAAACAAGTGCAAAACAAGAATGCAAAAAAAACATGGAAAAGAAAACTAGGGCTGGCGAGAAGCAATCAAGGTCAGAAGATCAGTAATCTTAGCAATGGACTCTTCTTGCTTGGCCATCCAAGTCTTGATCTCTTCAGTAGTCAGTTCCTGTTTTATCATCCATGATCTGATTTCCTTGACTTCTTGGACAATATCTGGATTCTCAGTCTTCATCTTAGATGCAGAGGGTGCAGAAGCAGATGCAGTTGCCATAGGATGATCAATCTCCATGTCAGATGCAGGAGTATCTTCTATCATTGCAGTATCTTTAGTAGGAGCATCTTCCAGAAGAAGCACCATGGTTGTGAGAATGCTCAGCAAAGTCTGTCTGACCATTTCAGCAAACTTTGCCTTTGCATCATCAGCATAAAGTGTTCTGAGATCAAATGCAGCAGAGTTGAACTTTGAGATGAATCTGTTCCAAGAAGCTTCAGATTCAGCAGGATCATACTAGCCATGCACTCTTTCTCTACAGAAGCAATCCCCATACGCATTTCCTTCTTGAAATTCTTAAACAAGGTAGAAACATCTGATCTGGGTTTGGGGTTCAGAAAGTCTTCTATGGTGACTTTTTGTGATGTTTCAGGAGGTGTTTGGTTTTGTTCAGGAGGTGGGTGACCAGATGATGGTTGTTCAGATGGTTGGTGTTCAGATGGATGTGGCATGGATGTTTGTAGTATGGCGAGTTGAGGAGTAGAGGTGTCACCATCAGATGGTGTTGATGTAACAACATCAAATGAGGGTGGTAGAAAATCTGTGAAGTTAAATTTGGAGCGAATAGGGTGTTCAGAAGCAGGTAGGTCAGATGGTAGTGGTTTATAAGGATCAGGAATCTGTAAGCAAGTTGGTGAGGGGACTCCAGATTTATCAGAATCCGATGATTCAGTTGAATGACATGAAGTGGAAGATAAGACATACATGGTTGCAATGGGTTGCACATCCAGAATGTCTACAGATTGTTGTGGGATAGAGGGTTCATGATATGGGATGTTTGGTTCTTCTGGTGGTTGTGTAGAAGAGAGTGGTTCGGATTGTTTTTGTGGTTCAAAAGATGGTTGTTGTTGTGGTTCAGATTGTGTTTGTTGAGGGGGTTGTTGTTCAGAAGATTTTTGTAGAGGGGGTTCAGATGAATGAGGTTAAGATGGTTGAGGAGGAGATGGAGGAGGTGAAGGGGCAGAAGGTTTTGGATCAGATGTTAATACCTGTTGAATTGTTTCTCTTATTTCCTCCAAGCTAGCTTCTGGAGGATTTTCCTTCTGCTTGTTGTCCTTCTCAGGCTTGTCAGCAGCATCAGAGGCTTTCCTCTTAGGCTGTGCAACAAATCCTTCCTCAGCTTTCCTCTTCTTGCGCCTTTCTCTCAGAAGATTTGGCAATACTTCTCCTTCCTTCTGAACTATGTTGGTAGGCAGAGGAATACCATCTCTCAAACATTCAGCAATGAATGCCAGAATGATTTCCCTAGGTTCATCTGCACTGAACATGGGAAAATCTGCTAAAGGAATTCTCCTTCTGCTGACTTCCTCAGAGTTAAACTTCTTAGGTTTGCCTGTAAGCTATGAAATAACCTTCATCCTTTTCAGAGTGTTCCCATTGATGACAAATCCTACAATGTAAGACAGATCATTTGTCACTCCAGCATCAGTCAGATGCTTCACAAGACCATTCTCAGTTAGAATGTCTGATATCAATCTTCCCATAGGGATCCAATTTCTGATCTTTCCAGCCATAACCCTTACTTCTTCTCTTGTTTCCTTAATGTGATTCATAAGATGACTGAACAGAAGATAAGGCAAATCCACCTTCTTGCCTTTACACATACAGAACATGAAGTACATTTGTTCTGAGTTGACATAATCTGGAGAGTTTGAAGATTTTCTGTGAAAGATAGAACTCATGAAAATCTTAGCCCAAATTCTATAAACAGGCTTCAGATCTCTGAATTTGTTAAATGGTTCCCCAGAAACACAAACTTCTTGAAAAATGTCAACCAAGTCCACACGAGCAGTAGCCATACTTGTGATTCCATCAGTTTCCTTATACTCAATCAGTTGTCTGATTAACTTCTCAGTGATAACAATTTCCTTTCCAAGAACAGAAGAATGAATGAACTTAGGGCAAACTTGAGCGTGTATCCAGAACTCCTTCACCAATGTTGGATAAACAGGACCCATCATCCTGTTAAAATATTTTTCCCAGTTCTGAGTTTTGATGGTTGGGTAGAGATCAAAACCATTTTCTTTAATGGAATCAAAATCCACAAAGTTCTCACATAGAACCTCAAGATCCTTGATTTGAGTGAGAAGATTTCTCACTGGGTCCTTGTAAACAACAGCAGTTGGTGATGAAGCAGCAGTATTTGGAGATGATGCAGCAGCAGTTGAGGTTTGCATCTGAGCAGATGTTGAAGATGATGATGCCATTGATGTTCTTGAGATGCGTCTGGGTTTACGAGAGGTTTTGGGTTTTGAAATGAGATGGAAACAATAGAGAAGACAAAAAGGCATATGAGAAGTGTAAAGAGTGTAAAGTGTGATTTGTGATGTGTTGTGAGAATATATAGAGCAATTTAGAGCATGCAAAAAGACACAAGATCTCATGGGTACACATAAGCATTGAATGAAGTGAAACATAATCATATCAAGCAATTAAAGCAAAGAATAAAATCATATCAAGCATTTAAGATTCTGACAGAAAGGGGGAAAATCAAGAGATTTTGGATTTTCAAAGCAATACCTCAAACGTCAATTCAGTATGGTGCACTCTACCTTTTCAGATTCTGAGCTACACGTGTTTGCTTGCATGTGCCTCTGAAACTCTTTGAGAAATGAAACGTTTGGCAACATTCAGATCCTCTGAGTCTTGTTAGCTCAGATTTACACACAAATAAGTAACACAGAATTAAAAAGAAGAAATACTTCAAAGTTTAGACATTTATCATCTGAAAAAAACTTTCATCTGATGAATATTTTATTCTGGACAGAAGTCCATACTTATATTTTTTAGAATAAATTTAAATCTATCTTCAGCAAGGGGTTTTGTAAAGATATCAGCCCACTGATGATCTGTATCCACAAAGTTTAAATTGATAATTCCCTTCTGAACATAGTCTCTGATGAAATGATGTTTAATCTCTATATGCTTAGCTTTAGAGTGTAAAATGGGGTTTTTAGATAAGCATATAGTAGAAGTATTATCACAGAAGATAGAAATGTTACTCTAAAAAATCTGATAATCTTCCAGCTGACTTTTCATCCAGAGCATCTGGGTGCTACAACTAGCAGCAGCAATATATTCTGCCTCTGTTGTTGAAAGTGCAATTGTGGGTTGCTTCTTGCTAAACCAGGAGATTAGATGACTTCCAAGAAATTGACAGCTTCCAGAAGTACTTTTACGTTCTACTCTGTCTCCAGCATAGTCAGCATCACAGAATCCAACTAATTTATACTCATCAGATCTTCTGTAACACAGACCCACATTAGTAGTACCTTTCAGATACCTTAGAATCCTCTTAACAACTGTTAAGTGAGATTCTCTAGGATCTGATTGGAATCTAGCACACAGACAAACACTGAATAAAATATCAGGTCTTGAAGCAGTCAAATATAAGAGAGATCCAATCATACCTCTGTAAAGTTTTTGATCAACTTTCTTACTTACCTCTTCCTTATCAAGTGTGCTTGTAGGATGCATTGGAGTCTTTGCCAATTTGCTTTCATTCAGATTGAATTTCTTCAGAAGCTCTTTGACATATTTAGTCTGGTGAATATATGTGCATTCTGGAGTCTGATTTACTTGGATTCCCAGAAAGAATCTAAGTTCTCCCATCTTGCTCATTTCAAATTCAGCCTGCATAGACAAAGCAAACTCCTTTCCCAGCATAATATTGGTAGATCCAAAAATAATATCATCCACATAAATTTGACAAACTAGTAAATCTTTCTTAAATGTTTTACAGAAAAGAGTTGTGTCCACTTTGCGTCTGATAAAGTTCTTTTCCAGAAGAAAATTACTTAATCTTTCATACCAAGCTCTGGGAGCTTGTTTCAAACCATAAAGAGATTTTTTGAGTTTGAAAACATGATCTGGAAATTTATCACTTTCTAAACCAGGAGGTTGATGGACATAAACTTCTTCTTCTATAATACCATTTAAGAAGGCAATCTTAACATCCATCTGATATAGAGTGATGTTATGTTGTGTAGCAAATGAAATAAGAAGGCGTATAGATTCTAACCTTACCACTAGAGCATAAGTTTCAGTGTAATCAATTCCTTCTTGTTGACTGTAACCTTGTGCTACTAACCTTGCTTTGTTCCTAACAACTTCTCCTTGCTCATTTAGTTTATTTCTGAATACCCACTTTGTTCCAATAATGTTGAAACCTTTTGGTCTTGGAACCAGATCACACACATCATTTCTTGTAAATTGATTCAGCTCATCTTGCATTGCAAGTATCCAATCATTATCACTCAGAGCCTCATCCACAGATGTTGGTTCAATAATAGACACCGACCCAAGAAGTGATGTTCTAGATGATCTGATAAACGACCTTGTTCTTATAGGGTCATCTTTCTTTCCAATAATCATTTCTTCTGGATGAGAAGCTTTGATTCTGGATGATCCTTTAACTGTTGGTTCTTCAGAAATGTTCATGTTTTTCATCTGAGCAGCCAATGGAGTTGCATCTGGCGTAGCTTCTTCTTGAGCTTTCTCTACCTCTGGTTTCTCAGATTCTGTGAGAATAACTTCTCCATCTGTAGAGTTTTCAAGCTGCTTTGGCTTTTGATTGCCAAGCTTATCATCAAATCTAACATGTATATATTCCTCCACAAACTATGTCTCAGTATTGTATACTCTGTAGCCTTTAGAGCGTTCAGAATATCCAAGCATGAAACACTTTTGTGCTTTAGAATCAAACTTGTTAAGATTCTCTTTAGTGTTCAGCATAAAACAAGTACATCCAAAAGGATGGAAATAAGAAATGTTTGGCTTTCTATTCCTCCACAATTCATAAGGAGTCTTTTCCAGAAGAGGTCTAATAGACACTCTGTTCTGAATGTAACATGCTGTGTTAATTGCTTCTGCCCAAAAATGTTTTTCCATGTTAGTCTCATTGATCATGGTTCTGACCATCTCTTACAATGTTCTATTTTTCCTCTCTACAACTCCATTCTGTTGTGGAGTTCTAGGACAAGAGAAATCATGAGCAATGCCATTTTCATTAAAATATTTTTCAAAATATTTGTTTTCAAATTCACCACCATGATCACTTCTGACTTTAACAATTTTGAAATCTTTTTCAGTTTGGACTTGTTTGCAGAAGTCAAAGAACACAGAACGTGACTCATCCTTGTGTTTTAGGAATTTTACCCATGTCCATCTGCTGTAGTCATCAACAATGACTAATCCATACTTCTTGCCTCTGATGGATGCAGTTTACACTGGTCCAAACAGATCAATGTGAAGTAACTCTAATGGTTTTGAAGTTGAAACAACATTTTTAGATTTGAAAGATGATTTTGAAAATTTTCCTTTCTGACATGCTTCACAAAGAGCATCTGAGTTGAACTTCAGATTAAGAAGTCATCTGACCAGATTAAGCTTATTAATATGAGATATACGTCTCATATTAATATGACCCAATCTTCTGTGCCAGACCCATTGCTCCTCATTTACAAACATAAGGCATTTAACATTCTGAACCTTAAGTTCTGAAAGACTAATTTTATAAATGTTGTTTTTCCTTTTACCATTAAAGAGGATTGAGCCATCCTTTTGACTAACATCTTTGCAACACTTTTGATTAAAGATTATGTCATAACCATTGTCACTTAATTGACTTATGGACAATATATTATGAGCTAATCCTTCAACAAGCAAGACATTAGTTATGGAAGGAAGTTTACCATTGCCTATGGTTCTAGAGCCAATCATCTTGCCCTTCTGATTCCTTCCAAACTTGACATCTCCTCCAGATCTAAGCTCCATACTTTGGAACATAGACCTTTTTCCCGTCATATGTCGTGAGCATCCAGAGTCCAGGTACCATGACTGGAGTCTTGACTTTGCTGCTAAGGATGTCTGTAACATAGATTATCTTATCCTTAGGTACACAGATTTTCTTGGGTCCTTTTTGGTTAGTTGCCCTAAAGCTTTTTCTGAACTTCTGTCTTTCAACATAAGACTTGTTCTGATTAGCTTTAGATTTATTAAACACAGGTTTGTTCTGATTAGAACTTGTGTGTTTAATATCATTTAAGTGACCAAATGTAAATTGAGAATATAAAGGAGGATACTTGATATCCAATTTATCTACAGATTTTGGATTTGAATCTTCATAAGAGAAAGATTTATATCCAACACCTTTTCTATAGTTTCTGCTAATACCATAGATCATTGAAGCCATCTTGCTTCTATCTAGGCTTTTAGTTAGAAACTTCCTGAAGCTATAGTCATACTCTTGTAAAATATTTTTAGAGCATGGTTCAGACTTTGAATCAGAGTTTAGTTGAGCAGATTCTAAATTATTTTTCAATTGAAGATTTTCAGCTTTTAGCTCAGCTATTTCTGATTCAAACTTGTTACTCTCAAATTCAATATGCTTTAGAAGCATTTTGTATTTGAGTTTAACTTTTCTATAGTTTTCAAGAATATCAGATAGACTTTCAACAAGTTCTTGTCTAGAAAGTTCAGCAAATACCTCCTCAGAATCAGATTCTGATTTTGATCTAGATGATTCAGCACTGTCTTCAATGTTAGCCATGAATGCTACATTTGAATATTCCTCTTCTGACTCTGATGACGGATCAGATGCATCTAAGTCATCCCACGTAGCCATCAGAACTTTCTTTTTGTGATCTGACTTTCTTTTTGGCTTCTCATTTTGAAGCTTTGGACATTCACTCTTGTAGTGCCCAGGTTCTTTGCATTCATAGCAAACAACCTCTCTTTTTCCAGATCGTCTGTGTCCATAGGATTCTCCAGATCTTCTGTATCCAGAGTGTTCTCCGGATCTTCTGTGTCCAGAAGATTCTTTGTGTTGATCTGGTTTTCTAAAGTTCTTGAACTTCCTTTGCTTATTCTTCCAGAGTTTGTTGATTCTTCTGGATAGCAAGGATAGTTCTTCTTCATCTTCAGAAGCAGACTCTTCAGAGCTTTCTTCTATTACCTGCAATGCTTTAACAGATTTATTAGATTTTAAAGCAATTGACTTACCTTTCTTTAGAGGCTCATCTTCCTCTAGTTCAATCTCATGACTCCTTAGAGAACTGATTAGTTCCTCCAGCGTAATCTTGTTCAGATCCTTTGCTAGTTTCAGAGCAGTGACCATGGGTCTCCATCTGGTTGGCAAGCTTCTGATTATTTTCTTGACATGATCTACTGTAGAGTAACCCTTGTCCAAAACCTTTAGGCCAGCACTGAGAATCTGGAATCTAGAAAACATGGCTTCAATAGATTCAGATTCTTCCATTTTGAAAGCTTCATACTTCTGGATCAGCGCCAGAGCCTTGGTTTCTTTAACTTGAGAGTTCCCTTCATGAGTCATCTTCAGGGATTCAAATATATCAAAGGCAGTTTCTCTGTTGGTTATTTTCTCATACTCAGTATGAGATATAGCATTTAGCAAGATAGTTCTAGCCTTGTGGTGATTTCTGAATTCCTTCTTTTGCGCCTCAGTCATTGGTTTTCTGTCAACTTTCTTGCCATTCCCATCAGTGGGATGAACATATCCATCAATAACTAAGTCCCAAAGATCAGTATCAAATCCTAGAAAGAAACTTTCTAGTCTATCTTTCCAATAGTCAATTTTTTCTCCATCAAACATGGGAGGTTTTGTGCTGACTCTTTCTTCATATTTGTTGTTGTTGGGCGTTTAAGTTTCAGCAGCCATAAAGTATATCAACCAAGAATATCAAGATTTTTTCCCACTGGATCTTTTCTGGTCACGGTTAAGTGATAGCACAAACAGAACCGGAGCTCTGATGCCAACTGAAGGTGAGAAAAACACTTAGAATGGGGGGGGGGGGGTTGAATAAGAGTTTTAAAGAAATATGGCAATAAAAACAACTAAAGATTTTTATCCTGGTTCGTTGAACTCAACTACTCCAGTCCACCTTATCAAAGATGATTTGCCTTTCTCCACAAGGACTTAATCCACTATTAATCAACTGATTACAATAGTAAGCACTAAGAACAACTGTCTTAGTCTTCTCAAGAACTACTGACCACACCTTGGTCTTCTTAAGGAACTTCTTACAAATTAATGTAAACTAACAAGTGTTTGATTGCTTCTAATAAGCTGTATCACAACTGTGATATTTACACTTAAGATTAAGTACAACTAAAACTATACAGTTTTATGAAAGATCAAATGAATAAGATCTTTGTGAGATTTTCACTTTGATGAATCAAGCGTGTAAGAATATTTCTTTCTGAGTGAACTAGCAATGAACAAGTGATGAGCAGGAAATTAGCAGCTTCAAAATGTTGTAGAAGTTCTCCTTTTATAGCTTTTCCAGTTTGCTTTGAGTGATGTGCAGCTGAATATTATATTAGAATATAAGACTTTTCATTACCAAAAAGTATGGGCAGAGATATACTTTCTGCAGGAAAAGTATGGTTGTAGAAGCCTTGGGATTTGCACCACGTCACTTCTTTGGGCAAAATAGCCGTTGGTTACTTTGGAAGTAGCACCACGTCCAATCACGTTTACAGCTTCTTCAACAAGCTTCCTTCAGGATGAAGTCTTCATAATCTGCACTTTAGAACTTGTAGCAAGGTTAAAGGTATGAAATACTTTAATATGATCAGAGCTAAAATGATTGAGATGTTCAGAGCCTTGATAGAAGATCAGATCTTAATATATCAGAGTCTCAATCTTGATCAGAGTCTTCATCAGAGTATGCAGCAGTATGTGCTTTGAGCGTGAATATAAATGATAAGAGTCAAATTATCAAAGCCTTTGTTCTTGCAGTGAAAAGAACTTCAGAGTCTGATTATCAAAGCTTTCAACTCTTTGTACACTTCTTTCATTAACGCTTCAGATCATTCTGTAGCTTCTGCGTCAGATCCTTCTGGCAGCGCTTCAGAATCTTTTGATAGTCTTGCATCTGATGCTTTAGAGCCTTGCATAGTTTGTTGTACTTATGTATTTTGCTTCTTTAAGAGTTTTTAATTTAATACCTGAAACAATAATACTTGAACAAATTTTAGAGTATATATTTTCTAAATACAAAAGTCCATAAAAGTTATCATCAAAACATAGAGATATAAGAAATACCAATCTGTGTTCTAACATTAACATCAATAAAACAAACTATATTTCCAATTGTTATCAATCACACATCAAGTTTTTGATAAATTGTTTGTGTGTATTTTGTTTGCGTTTTGGTTCATTGGATATACGAGTTATGATTAGGATTGTATTTAATTGATTCGTAGCTTGATCATTGTTAAAAATTTATGTTTTTTATCACTATGTTTGGTTTGAATTACGCATATTTCTTTTTGATAGTAGGTTCGGTTAGACGATTCGATCTGGGTCATTTTTCCGCTGTACCATATTTTTGAAAACAGATTTTTGCCAAAAGTTTTTGGTTGTAAAATTTGTGATATATTCACTCCCCTCTAGATCAAATACTATCGTGTAACAAGTGGTATCAAGATCTCTAATTCCTTACGTTCTTGAGATAAATTTTTTAGAAGAATAGCTAGGGAAACTAAGGGTGCGTACAATATAGTACCAATCTTCACCGACGAAAATTATGGCTATTGAAAAGAACTTATGTGTATTCATGTCAACTCTGTTGACAAAGGTATTTGGGATGATATCCAAAATGGTCCAAATGAAATAACTATGACCAATTAAGACGGTGTCACAATACGTAAACCGAAAGCACAATGGATGATAACGATAGGAAATTGTGGTCAAATGATTGGAAAGCAAAAAACATCCTGACTTTCGCCTTGGGAGTTGATGAGTTTTATCATATTTCTCATTGTGAGACCGCCAAAACTACGTGAGATGCATTATAGATTGCCTATGAGGGTACTAATGATGTTAAACAAGCTCAGATCAACACATTGAATCAAGAGTTTGAGCTGTTCTATATTGAGCATGGTGAAACCATTGCAGATATGCGTAAATTGTTCACTCATCTTATAAATAGATTACATGCACTAAATAATCCTGTTTCCAATGAACTTGCTACTAACAAAGTTTTGAGGTATTTAAGTAGGGAATGACAACCAAAGGTCACCACTATTAAAGAAGTAAATGATCTTAAGTCACTTGATCTTATGAATTTGTATGATAAGTTGGAAGAGCATGAGCAAGAGATTACTTGCTTGGAAAAATACAAGAAGGAATATGAAAAGCAATCATAGAGTGAAAAAGGGAAGGACAAACATGAAGGAAAGAAGTCTATAGCTCAAAAGACTATTAGAACAAGATTTGATCACGACATATTTTCCTTGGGTTTTGATGATAACAAAGTATTGAAAGAATAATGGTTTACTTTGATGTTGTTACATGTTTGCAAGTTCTTATGCTTGTAAATAATATTGTCAGAATATGTTCTACATTAAGCACACTTTGAGAGTTGCTGCATTGCTAGCTTCTAGTGGTAGAATCTGAAGAACACTTGCTAAGTGATGTCTGGTGAAGACTCTGAATCTGAAGGCCTCAGCATTATAAGAAGCAACATAATCATCTCTACACTTAGTGAATGCAAATTGGCTTCTGGTACCATTCAGAGTGGTGATAAAGTTAAAGTTGACTGTACTGCAGAAAATAAGTTGTATTGTCAAATCAATTTGTCAGCTAGAGTCTACAAATTGCAAGGCTCAAGAAAAGCTAAGATGCTTTAGGGATGTCTACTCTCAACGACTCTAATAGTAGAGAATCTCTTGAAGACTCAAAGGTTAAACATGTTACATAGTGGATTAATATCTTCTGGTGTATCTATCTTCAACGACTCTTGTACTATGGAGTAACAACAAAGACTCTTGATCAGGTTACCTCCTCAACGATAAGTTTCTGAAAAGGCTATATATATTGCTGAAGGTTCAAACTGAATCTTCAACAAGGATCAACCAAAAGAAGGAATAACAAGATCAGCAGTTATCAAATCAATGTATATGTAGATTTTTCTGATGTAGGTTCTAAATGTAAAAGCGTTAAGATTTCTTACACAATGTATATCTTGGAAATCTTAAGTGCTTTAGGTCACTGTTATGGTGATTTCTCGTACCTCTGAGACTTGTATCATGTATACCTTATTCTCTATTCTGCTGAGCTTATTTAGCAGTTTAGATAAAAGTCTTATGTCATTGAGAAACAAGCAAGGAAGTCTCAAGCCAAGATGCTTGAGCCATGTAAGTCTCTTGTTATGTGCTTGAGCTGTGAAAGTCTTAATTAAGTGGATTGATTGAGAAAAAGTCTTGTATCATTGGAATACAAGAAAGGAAGTCTCGAGCCAAGATGCTTGAGCCACGTAAGTCTCTTGCTCTGTGCTTGAGCACTAAAGTCTTAATCAAGTAGATTTATTGAGAAGGAAAGTCTTGAGCCAGTGTGTCTTGAGAAAGACATCTCGGTTCATGAAATTAGGAGTAGTAAGTCTTGGCCTAAGAGGTGCAAGTGGAGGCTCACTTCACAGAACCTGGAGTAGAAGTCTTGAGCCCGAGGGGCTTGAGCAAGAATGCTTAGTACATGGAATAGGAGAAGTAAGTCTTGACCTAGGTGGTTCAAGCAGAGGCTCATTTCATGGGATTTGGTGCATAAGTCTTGGGTTGAGGGTCTGAGAAAGGAAGTCTTGGGCTCGTGGAACCTGAGCAGGAAGTCTCGAGTGAGGACCTTGAGCAGAAGTCTTTTACCTTGGGTTTGAGCAATTGTAAAGTCTTATGCAGAGTGCATAAGTGATTGTAATCATGATTTGGTTATAATAAAAATATCTTGTGAAGCAAGGGGAAAGACTACTCTCAGTTAGAGGAGGAACCAGTATAAATCTTTGTGTCTTATGCTATTATTTATTTGCTTCTGTTAACATTCAGCTGCTAAGAATTAACCAGAATCTGAACACCAGTTTAGATTCTAAACTCTGATCAGTTGTAAACTAAGAAAACAGAAAACATAATTTAACCCCTCCTCTTCTTGTGTACTTTTCTCCCCTTCAATCAGTATCAGAGCATGGTTTGTGCATAATACTTAAAAGTGGCGCAGATAATGATCCAATAAGAAAAATATGTATGTGTTGCACCCCAAAATTTTCCCAACATTTCTTTACCTAGCTTATGTTTCATTTCATTCACATTAGCATTATCATTTACATTTCATTGACATGAATGCAGGAGATCAAGAGGTATGATTACCAATCAAGAGCTATACAAGACTTTGAAGCTAGTTAAGAAGGTTAGTCAAGGGTTGATATCCTTGTCAGAGAAGTTAAAAGAGCCTCAGAGAGAGTGATGGAAACCAAGAGGGTATGTCTCCTAACTTGAAAGTTGTGGAAAGCCATCAGATGATTCTGAAGCCATGAAGTTTGAATGGAGTTCTTGAGAGAGCTCATGAGAAGGGTTGAAGATCACTTTGAGGCCTAGACAGGTCATTGTGCAAGATTAAGAAGACTCAGCCATGAGTGGTGCAATTAGGGTTTGACTGGGTCAACCCTAAGTCAACTGAGGATTTGAAGAAGGTTGAGAATTAATTCAAGAGCCATGCGATCATGGATTGATACATTGAGATTTTATAAGGATGATTCCAAGGTTAACTCATCATGATTGAAGAGTTTGAGAAGATTCAAGCTAGGGTTTCTAAGGCTTGACAGTGTAAAATCCCCTAGTTTGACCCCTATCTTCAAGGCAATTTAGCTCAAGATGTGATTGTCATCTCATCTTACGCCCAACATGATTGTTGTAGGGCATGATCTTAGCTTTAATTTGAGTGCTAGAAGTCCTTGATAGGATTTGTAGAACTCAAGTTATGACTTTGACAAGTTACAAGTCATCTGAGGAATGTGAATTTGGAGCTTGAAAGTTACCCAACTTGCATGAACCTTTTGCACAAGAAGGATGATTCCTATGAACTATTGGTCAAAGTGAATGTTGTTCCTTATCCTCTTAGCTTTCTAGAGAGTACTAGAAGTCCTTGATAGGATTTGTAGAACTCAAGTTATGGCTTTGACAAGTCAAGGGTATTTTGGACATTTGGTGATTATAGGTCATTTGTGATCATAGGCCATTTTCACCAACTTAGAGTTCTCAAATGCATTTTTGTTCAACATGAAAGTTGTTCAAAATGATGTTTTTAGCTTGTTTAAACATCAAGTGTCCATTTATATGGGTTATATCAAGCATTGGTGGAAGAAACTTCACATAAAGGACATTTTAATGAATTAAAATGAGAAAATTCAAAATAAATGAGATCAACATGTTTTCAAGGCAAATTTGTGGTAATTTTGAATGGAATTGATGTTTTAGAGAGATTGGCATTGCCACATTTTTGATTTAAGGTCCATAACATATCCATTTGGATGATTACTTCACAAGTAAGAAACATATCCTACACACTCCATATGTTGAAACCAAAGGAGGCAAACACTTCAATCACATTCCACAAGTGTTAAGTGAGTCATTTGGACTGAGTTTGGAGCATGAGCAAGGGTTGAAGGCACATATCCATATTGAAATTTCGAAGAAAAAGTGAAGATCCAAAATCCATAATTGGGCCTAGTTTGGGCTTCTAATCCATCAGAATATATCATAAATAGGTTTTGGATCATGCTAGGAAGGTTCTAGTGCAGAATTCTGTCGAGAAACCATTGGAGTAGAGTGAAGAAAAAAGCTTGAAAGTGAAAACTCGTTTTGGAGAATCAAGGGGTTTCAGCAGGAATTGATCACAAAGAATCGTTCACCATTAATCCTTGAAGAATTCTGCAAGGTTTGGAAGAGAATTGAGGCGCATAACCACTGCAATTCAAGCTTCAAGGTTGGTTCTAACTTCTTGAAATCTCTCACTGATTACGCACTTTTAATCCATTAGAAGCATGTGGTTAAGTTCCCCTTAGGGTATAGATGGATTCTGGATAATTGATTTGAAGATTAGAGATAGTTTAGGGTTTATGCCATTTTCGGTTGAGATTGTGTTTTTACGAACCCTGCGTTTTTAGCATGAACTAGTGGTATGGTTGGGATCCTGGTGAAATTTAGAACAATTTTCATTCAAAAATCATGGCCAATGGTGGTCTGTAGAGGGAGTTAGGGTTGCTTGATGGTGACCGGAAAAAGCCACCGGCGGTGGCCTTCGCGTGCGCAGGTTGAGAAGTTGCAGACATTTGAATTGGAGAAGATATAATCTCCTCCGTTCATTCATGAAGAGGACTTTGACTCAGACCTCCATCCAAGGTTCCTTGTTGCGCCACATACCCCCCCTTTAAATGCCCCGTTTTGGTAAATGAAGATCCCAGGCTTTGCTTCTACGCTGCATATACCAAGGGTGCATGGGTTCGAGTCTTTGTGTGTGCTCTTTTTCTCTTTGATTAATTGGAACTGAATTGAACAATGGATCCAAGCGCCTGGGCCTTAGCATTGGTTGATATCAACACCCCCCCCTTGGCCCAATCCAGAATTGAACTAGTTATTTTTGCTATTTGCCACGCTGATTTAATCAATTTCTTTTATTTTCTTTATTTTCTTCATTTTCATGTGACTTAGTAAATAATTCATAAAAAATAGAATACTAACTCAATTAATTCCATTCTTTTTTTCCCTGATTCATGATTGAATCTAGAATTTTTTAGATAAAAAATATTAATAATTCATGCATTTTTGATTTTATTTGCATTTGTTGAATATTAATTGACATTAAAATAACCATGGTTGATACTTTGTTTTGATGAATTTGGTTTGAGCATTTGGTGATGATTCTTGCCTTGATTTTTCGTGTATAGCTAGCATAGAGATGCATGTTCCCCTTAGATTTTTCTCACATTTTTGTGATAAATATAGGTGGTAGTTTTAAGTTGAAACTTTAGGTGTTCCATTTTTAGGGTTTATGGTTAGTACCTCATGATTTAGGACTAATTTCTAGGACTTGGTGGATGATTTAACCCCTGGAATTAGTATGGTAGATTCATGATCGATTTAGGGTCCCTTAGAAATTTTTGTAGGAATTTATAATATAGTTTACTATTTTAGTTTGATTTTAGTTTAGGTGCTAACTTTGGATGATTCTAATGCACTAATTTGACTAGATTAACTCCTTAGGTTCCCTTAGAGTAAACTTGTGTTGTTTTTGACCTTGGTTGAAGATGAAGGCAAGTTGAAGATACCATGGAGTGCTTGAAGAGGTTTGGATGTGAAGAGCTTCCCTTCTTTTGGTGTAGTGTTGATTAGGTGTTAAGATTAGGGTTTGTAGGCAGAGCTTCTAGATAGATTCTCTCCTTTCATAAACATGGAAGGTGTTGATCACTTCCATTCTTCCCTATGATGTAAGGTCCCCTTGTAAAGGCCTCATCCCTCCTTTGGTAGGATGTGTGGCTCTTTACCAGTTGGTAGAACCTTTGAGGGTCCCTTTCTTTGATGATGGAGTGCTTGGTCTTCACTCTGCTGTCAATCATCCAAACTTTGCTCTTGTTAGATGAATCTTTCTCCCTTGCTAGAGGATGGAGTTCCTTGCTAGAAGCCTGAAGAAGAAATTTGACACTTGCTATTAAAGATGAAAGACTTGAAAAGCAGTTGCAGGTTGAGGACTGAACTGATGTCAGAAGAGCCTTGCTGTGAAGCTATTGATCTGTTTTCTTTCCTGTCTGTTTGCTTTCTGTGCAACTGTATTGCTGTGACTTGTTTGATTTGCTTGATGCATTAGAATAAGTCCATATTTAGACTGATTTAAGCTAGGAGCATGATTGCACTAGAGGTTGAGTTGCTCCCTCTGCTTGTATTTTTACTCTATGGCTTTGCTTGCGGGTATTCGGTAGAGCCCAGCTCCCTTGCCTATGTGGTTTGTGTTTTGCTTGATGGCATTTCATTTTATTTCTTCTGTATGATTGCTGTTATTAATATCTTGCTTGAGGTTGAGATGAGCTTGTGGAGGCTGATGTCCCACACACATTTCCTCCCTCACTTGCATGGCATGCATTTTACAGTTGTTTATTATTTACTGTTTAAGCTGATGCTTTATCTATTTCTGTTTATCATTGACATGATCCCTTAGGAATCTCACTTCCTTTGATAAGGAAGTGATGGTTAGAACTTTAGGTTGAAACCTATGCATGATAACTTCTAGGAGTTCCCTGTTCCAAACCTCAACCATAGGATGAATCCTTGGCATGACAACATTAGGACTTGATAGTCCCCCCTTAGTTGATCCTGTTCTCTCTTCTCATCTCAAAACAAATTAAACTACAATAATAAAGGTTAACTGACGTCGTGCGTTACGAGCCTTAAGCTATCTGAGAAAGGATTGTTGAAGAGTTTCTTTTCAACAGTCTTGGTTTTTAGTATGGCACCCTTTGGGTGACATGCGACGCATTCACTCTCAGGTCATAGTCTCTAGTGCGATATTGGTTGCAAACATCCATAAAAAAAACAGTTCTTCCGTAAAAGACAGAAAACAAACTTCCCCCGTAGTATCCCGAACTACGTAAGCTCTGATCTCTCATACCTGTTGAGAGTACGTAGGCATAATATTGACGTATTGGCGAGCCACGTTCCCCGTAACCCGTAGTTAGCCGAACTACGTAGACTCTGATTTCTCATTCTCTGATGAGAATACATAGGCATAAAGTGCGACGCTTTGCCGAGTCATTTTCTTTTCTTTTTAAGCCAGCCTTGATAGGTAGATAGATAAAACCAACTCGTCAGATAAACACAACAAGTGTGGATCCCGTCGAGTACGATGGACGTGAGGGGTGCTAATACCTTCCCCTTGCGTAATCGACTCCCGAACCCAGACAATGGTTGTGATGACCTTGTCTTATACCTTTTCGTCAGGTTTTTCCGATTGTTTCCTTTCCCGTTCTGAGGGATAAATAACGAAAGGTGGCGACTCTTCTGTTTTGCCGACACCTTATTTTCGCGGTAGCGACAGCTGGCGACTCTGCTGGGGAGATTCTGATAGTTTCCTGGGATCCAACGTCCCGTATGCGAGTCAATCTGGGGATCCAACGACCCCTGCGAGAGTCAATCCTAGCGCTTGTATGATTACTTGTTGGGTTGTGTTTATTTATCGCACTTTATTTCCCGCACTTTATTTTCAGTATGATATGATTATCTGTGTTGTTGTGGGAGGGGCATTCTGATGAGTGAGAAGCCAGACCCAGGCTTGAGTGTACCTAGCATTAGTTGTGGAAATTAGTGGGCGCGTGCTTGCTTTGCAGGCACTAGTGTCTCATGAAATCCACACTCAGACGAGGTTCTCCCGGTTGACTTCTTTTCCGGCCCTTTGGGCCTGAGGGGTTGTTGGTTTGGAGTATTGTCGACTCTAGGGACCGATCATTTGGAATTCAGCTGATTGAGGCCGCTTCAGGAGACGGTGATGCCACACCTTCTGGGCATCGTATCACCCCTCTTGAATGTCTGTGACGCTGATGACCGCATAGGATGTCGAACTTGTGTCAGTTTAGGTCCATACCTGTGAGCAGGGTCGGGTTTGTTGCAGGAAACCTTAACCTTCAGACTACCTGGTTTTCTTGATAGTGAATCAGTTTTGTTGGTATCAGAGGTTCTCATCATCAGATGTTTGATTGTTCTTGATAGATAGATAGATAGATAAAACCAACCCGTCAGATAAACACAACAAGCGTGGATCCCATCGAGTACGATGGATGTGAGGGGTGTTAATACCTTCCCCTTGCGTAACCGACTCCCGAACCCAGACAATGGTTGCGATGACCTTGTCTTATACCTTTTCGTTAGGTTTTTCCGATCATTTCCTTTCCCGTTATGAGGGATAAATAACGAAAGGTGGCGACTCTTCTGTTTTGCCGGCACCTTATTTTCGCGGTAGCGACAGCTGGCGACTCTGCTAGGGAGAGTTTGATAGTTTCCTGGGATCCAATGTCCCGTATGCGAGTCAATCTGGGGATCCAACGTCCCCTGCGAGAGTCAATCCTAGCGCTTGTATGATTACTTTTTGGGTTGTGTTTATTTATCACACTTTATTTCCCGCACTTTATTTTCAGTATGATATGATTATCTGTGCTGTTGTGGGAGGGGCATTCTGATGAGTGAGAAGTCAGACCCAGGCTTGAGTGTACCTAGCATTAGTTGTGGAAATTAGTGGGCGCGTGCTTGCTTTGCAGGCACTAGTGTCTCATGAAATCCACACTCAGACGAGGTTCTCCCGGTTGACTTCTTTTCCGGCCCTTTGGGCCTGGGGGGTTGTTGGTTTGGAGGATTGTCGACTCTGGGGACCGATCATTTGGAATTCAGCTAATTGAGGCCGCTTCAGGAGACGGTGATGCCACACCTTCTGGGCATCGTATCTCCCCTCTTGAATGTCTGTGACGCTGATGACCGCATAGGATGCCGAACTTGTGTCAGTTTAGGTCCATACCTGTGAGCGGGGTCGGGTTTGTTGCAGGAAACCTTAACCTTCAGACTACCTGGTTTTCTTGATAGTGAATCAGTTTTGTTGGTATCAGAGGTTCTCATCATCAGATGTTTGATTGTTCTTGATAGATAGATAGATAGATAAAACCAACCCGTCAGATAAACACAACAAGCATGGATCCCATCGAGTACGATGGACGTGAGGGGTGCTAATACCTTCCCCTTGCGTAACCGACTCCCGAACCCAGACAATGGTTGAGATGACCTTGTCTTATACCTTTTCGTCAGGTTTTTTCGATCGTTTCCTTTCCCGTTCTGAGGGATAAATAACAAAAGGTGGCGACTCTTCTGTTTTGCCGGCACCTTATTTTCGCGGTAGCGACAGCTGGCGACTCTGCTGGGGAGATTCTGATAGTTTCCTGGGATCCAATGTCCCGTATGCGAGTCAATCTGGGGATCCAACGTCCCCTGCGAGAGTCAATCCTAGCGCTTGTATGATTACTTGTTGGGTTGTGTTTATTTATCGCACTTTATTTCCCGCACTTTATTTTCAGTATGATATGATTATCTGTGCTGTTGTGGGAGGGGCATTCTGATGAGTGAGAAGCCAGACCCAGGCTTGAGTGTACCTAGCATTAGTTGTGGAAATTAGTGGGCGCGTGCTTGCTTTGCAGGCACTAGTGTCTCATGAAATCCACACTCAGACGAGGTTCTCCCGGTTGACTTCTTTTCCGGCCCTTTGGGCCTGAGGGGTTGTTGGTTTGGAGGATTGTCGACTTTGGGGACCGATCATTTGGAATTCAGCTGATTGAGGCCGCTTCAAGAGACGGTGATGCCACACCTTCTGGGCATCGTATCACTCCTCTTGAATGTCTGTGACGCTGATGACCGCATAGGATGCCGAACTTGTGTCAGTTTAGGTCCATACCTGTGAGCGGGGTCGGGTTTGTTGCAGGAAACCTTAACCTTCAGACTACTTGGTTTTCTTGATAGTGAATCAGTTTTGTTGGTATCAGAGGTTCTCATCATCAGATGTTTGATTGTTCTTGATAGATAGATAGATAGATATAACCAACCCGTCAGATAAACACAACAAATATGGATCCCATCGAGTACGATGGACGTGAGGGGTGCTAATACCTTCCCCTTGCGTAACCGACTCCCGAACCCAGACAATGGTTGAGATGACCTTGTCTTATACCTTTTCGTCAGGTTTTTTCGATCGTTTCCTTTCCCGTTCTGAGGGATAAATAACAAAAGGTGGCGACTCTTCTGTTTTGCCGGCACCTTATTTTCGCGGTAGCGACAGCTGGCGACTCTGCTGGGGAGATTCTGATAGTTTCCTGGGATCCAACGTCCCGTATGCGAGTCAATCTGGGGATCCAACGTCCTCTGCGAGAGTCAATCCTAGCGCTTGTATGATTACTTGTTGGGTTGTGTTTATTTATCGCACTTTATTTCCCGCACTTTATTTTCAGTATGATATGATTATCTGTGCTGTTGTGGGAGGGGCATTCTGATGAGTGAGAAGCCAGACCCAGGCTTGAGTGTACCTAGCATTAGTTGTGGAAATTAGTGGGCGCGTGCTTGCTTTGCAGGCACTAGTGTCTCATGAAATCCACACTCAGACGAGGTTCTCCCGGTTGACTTCTTTTCCGGCCCTTTGGGCCTGAGGGGTTGTTGGTTTGGAGGATTGTCGACTCTGGGGGCCGATCATTTGGAATTCAGCTGATTAAGGCCGCTTCAGGAGACGGTGATGCCACACCTTCTGGGCATCGTATCACCCCTCTTGAATGTCTGTGACGCTGATGACCGCATAGGATGCCGAACTTGTGTCAGTTTAGGTCCATACCTGTGAGCAGGGTCGGGTTTGTTGCAGGAAACCTTAACCTTCAGACTACCTGGTTTTCTTGATAGTGAATCAGTTTTGTTGGTATCAGAGGTTCTCATCATCAGATGTTTGATTGTTCTTGATAGATAGATAGATAGATAAAACCAACCCGTCAGATAAACACAACAAGCGTGGATCCCATCGAGTACGATGGATGTGAGGGGTGTTAATACCTTCCCCTTGCGTAACCGACTCCCGAACCCAGACAATGGTTGCGATGACCTTGTCTTATACCTTTTCGTTAGGTTTTTCCGATCATTTCCTTTCCCGTTATGAGGGATAAATAACGAAAGGTGGCGACTCTTCTGTTTTGCCGGCACCTTATTTTCGCGGTAGCGACAGCTGGCGACTCTGCTAGGGAGAGTTTGATAGTTTCCTGGGATCCAATGCCCCGTATGCGAGTCTATCTGGGGATCCAACGTCCCCTGCGAGAGTCAATCCTAGCGCTTGTATGATTACTTTTTGGGTTGTGTTTATTTATCACACTTTATTTCCCGCACTTTATTTTCAGTATGATATGATTATCTGTGTTGTTGTGGGAGGGGCATTCTGATGAGTGAGAAGTCAGACCCAGGCTTGAGTGTACCTAGCATTAGTTGTGGAAATTAGTGGGCGCGTGCTTGCTTTGCAGGCACTAGTGTCTCATGAAATCCACACTCAGACGAGGTTCTCCCGGTTGACTTCTTTTCCGGCCCTTTGGGCCTGAGGGGTTGTTGGTTTGGAGGATTGTCGACTCTGGGGACCGATCATTTGGAATTCAGCTAATTGAGGCCGCTTCAGGAGACGGTGATGCCACACCTTCTGGGCATCGTATCGCCCCTCTTGAATGTCTGTGACGCTGATGACCGCATAGGATGCCGAACTTGTGTCAGTTTAGGTCCATACCTGTGAGCGGGGTCGGGTTTGTTGCAGGAAACCTTAACCTTCAGACTACCTGGTTTTCTTGATAGTGAATCAGTTTTGTTGGTATCAGAGGTTCTCATCATCAGATGTTTGATTGTTCTTGATAGATAGATAGATAGATAAAACCAACCCGTCAGATAAACACAACAAGCATGGATCCCATCGAGTACGATGGATGTGAGGGGTGCTAATACCTTCCCCTTGCGTAACCGACTCCCGAACCCAGACAATGGTTGCGATGACCTTGTCTTATACCTTTTCGTCAGGTTTTTCCGATCGTTTCCTTTCCCGTTCTGAGGGATAAATAACGAAAGGTGGCGACTCTTCTGTTTTGCCGGCACCTTATTTTCGCGATAGCGATAGCTGACGACTCTGCTGGGGAGATTCTGATAGTTTCCTGGGATCCAATGTCCCGTATGCGAGTCAATCTGGGGATCCAACGTCCCCTGCGAGAGTCAATCCTAGCGCTTGTATGATTACTTGTTGGGTTGTGTTTATTTATCGCACTTTATTTCCCGCACTTTATTTTCAGTATGATATGATTATCTGTGCTGTTGTGGGAGGGGCATTCTGATGAGTGAGAAGCCAGACCCAGGCTTGAGTGTACCTAGCATTAGTTGTGGAAATTAGTGGGCGCGTGCTTGCTTTGCAGGCACTAGTGTCTCATGAAATCCACACTCAGACGAGACTCTCCCGGTTGACTTCTTTTCCGGCCCTTTGGGCCTGAGGGGTTGTTGGTTTGGAGGATTGTCGACTTTGGGGACCGATCATTTGGAATTCAGCTGATTGAGGCCGCTTCAAGAGACGGTGATGCCACACCTTCTGGGCATCATATCACTCCTCTTGAATGTCTGTGACGCTGATGACCGCATAGGATGTCGAACTTGTGTCAGTTTAGGTCCATACCTGTGAGCGGGGTCGGGTTTGTTGCAGGAAACCTTAACCTTCAGACTACCTGGTTTTCTTGATAGTGAATCAGTTTTGTTGGTATCAGAGGTTCTCATCATCAGATGTTTGATTGTTCTTGATAGATAGATAGATAGATATAACCAACCCGTCAGATAAACACAACAAATATGGATCCCATCGAGTACGATGGACGTGAGGGGTGCTAATACCTTCCCCTTGTGTAACCGACTCCCGAACCCAGACAATGGTTGAGATGACCTTGTCTTATACCTTTTCGTCAGATTTTTCCGATCGTTTCCTTTCCCGTTCTGAGGGATAAATAACAAAAGGTGGCGACTCTTCTGTTTTGCCGGCACCTTATTTTCGCGGTAGCGACAGCTGGCGACTCTGCTGGGGAGATTCTGATAGTTTCCTGGGATCCAACGTCCCGTATGCGAGTCAATCTGGGGATCCAACGTCCCCTGCGAGAGTCAATCCTAGCGCTTGTATGATTACTTGTTGGGTTGTGTTTATTTATCGCACTTTATTTCCCGCACTTTATTTTCAGTATGATATGATTATCTGTGCTGTTGTGGGAGGGGCATTCTGATGAGTGAGAAGCCAGACCCAGGCTTGAGTGTACCTAGCATTAGTTGTGGAAATTAGTGGGCGCGTGCTTGCTTTGCAGGCACTAGTGTCTCATGAAATCCACACTCAGACGAGGTTCTCCCGGTTGACTTCTTTTCCGGCCCTTTGGGCCTGAGGGGTTGTTGGTTTGGAGGATTGTCGACTTTGGGGACCGATCATTTGGAATTCAGCTGATTAAGGCCGCTTCAGGAGACGGTGATGCCACACCTTCTGGGCATCGTATCACCCCTCTTGAATGTCTGTGACGCTGATGACCGCATAGGATGCCGAACTTGTGTCAGTTTAGGTCCATACCTGTGAGCGGGGTCGGGTTTGTTGCAGGAAACCTTAACCTTCAGACTACCTGGTTTTCTTGATAGTGAATCAGTTTTGTTGGTATCAGAGGTTCTCATCATCAGATGTTTGATTGTTCATGATAGATAGATAGATAGATAAAACCAACCCGTCAGATAAACACAACAAGCATGGATCCCATCGAGTACGATGGATGTGAGGGGTGCTAATACCTTCCCCTTGCGTAACCGACTCCCGAACCCAGATAATGGTTGCGATGACCTTGTCTTATACCTTTTCGTCAGGTTTTTCCGATCGTTTCCTTTCCCGTTCTGAGGGATAAATAATGAAAGGTGGCGACTCTTCTGTTTTGCCGACACCTTATTTTCGCGGTAGCGACAGCTGGCGACTCTTCTGGGGAGATTATGATAGTTTCCTGGGATCCAACATCCCGTATGCGAATCAATCTGGGGATCCAACGTCCCCTGCGAGAGTCAATTCTAACTAGCATATTCCACCTCTCCTTATCCATGGTCTCAAAAACAATCTACTCAAGTTCGGTTACTTCTTCATAGCACCGAGATGGATACTCCATCTACCTCAATGTATTTCTTCACGAGTACTCCTACTCCCTTCTGTAGCGGTAAAAATCATGAGTGTAAGTTATTGACTAACTTAACTCAAAGAAAACAAGAGTCGCCACCGCACTTTTATTTTATCCAAGTAAAGGAAAGAAAAAAGAGCGAACAAAACCAAAGAGTTCTAAAATAAGAACACGAGACAGAGATCGGGGTAAGGGGGTTGGTTACGCAATGGGAAGGTGTTAGCACCCAAAACGTCTATAGTACTCTATAGGAGCCCTTTGAAATATTTACGCTTTTTGGTTTGAAAGTGGTTTGTTTGAAAAGAGATTGGGGAGATGAGAAGAGAATATTTTTTAGATTTTTGTGTTTGGAGAGACTTATCGTCTCATGCCTACGTACCCATAAAGTGCAATATGGAATCAAAACCCCGTAGTTCGTGGTACAAATGACAAAATTTTGTTGGTTTTGATTGATTTTAGATGTTCAGACAAGTCGTCATTTCAAGGAGAAAACTGCGACTATCCACCCACGAGTATTAAGACAACATCTGCGTCACATAAAGATGGAGGATTTGCTTGGATTATCAACAAGACTATCACTCAACATCAACGTGGAAAATGTCAAAGTCTTAATAATATGGGGAATAGGAGATTTACATCTCAACTATAGAAATGAATCATGTCTAAACTTTATGAAAAAAGTTTTAAAGTGAAAAAGTGCATAAAGGCACAAAAAGAGTTGATGAGTTTTTGTATTTTTTATGTCTTTTGAAATTGGTCAAAGCATGATTAACATTGATTGACTTTTATTAAGAAAAAACAAAGTTTAAAAATCACTTGACGAAAGTCAAGGTTTTATTGCGAAAGCGGTTTTGAAGTTTGAAACCAAGAAGGTTTTGAAAGAGGGAGAAAGTTTTGAAAATTTAAGAAGGGGAGGAGATGAAGTGACTATCCTAAAAAACAAAATAAGAGCTAGAGATAAGAAAGATCTAACCGACTTGTGGCACACTCCAAAGCAAGCAAAAAGAATTCCATCCGATTTAAAGCATAAGCTAGTGAACGAGCCAAATAAAGGCTAAGATCCACAATACTCCAAGCATAGGAATGAGAGCCCTAATTCTAAGTCCAAAATGTCCATGAAGTCCAAGGTCTAAGAATGGTCCAAGAGTATAACCACAAAGTTAATAGCACCAATTTTTTAGATGTTTTATCCTTTATTAGTGTTTTGAACAAAGTATGGTCCAAGTGGACAAAAGAAAAATGACATAAACATAAACAAAGATATGGTATGGAATGATAAAATGGAAGCATAAAAGTAAAAAAAATAAGGAGTAAGAAGAGAATATAAACAAAATTAAACAAGGATATTGTTAGTGAATTAGTGGTTAGTGGTTAGAACATATGATCAATGATGATTAATTCTTGCACTTAGACCAAGATTAATGAAAATTCATTAGAGGATTGATAGAATCAAAGCCTCCTAACAATGATTTTCATAGGTATTGGAGTTAAGACAAGCAACTAAACATACTTGGACTTTTAAACGTAAGTTTGAGCCACGAATGATCATTTTCCGATTAAGGGACAATTTAGCGCTATGTTAAGCAATCGTAATCGGGTTTATGTAGAAACCACGACTATCTGAGGCCGGTCAATAAAATGTTAGTGTTAATACATGTTAGAGAAATGATATGTAAATCATTCTCCTAAAACATGCCACACAAAAAGAAAAGAGGTAATGATCTAATCATAATCAAGATTTTTAATTAATTAATCAAAGGTAATCTATCACTATTCCAAAGTAAGGAGAATTATCTCAATGATTATTCGTCCATAGTTTTGAAATAATGAAGATTAATCAACCTTGATAATCAACAATCTATGATCCATAGATTTCATCGATCAAAAGAAAAATAAGAAGAAGAACTAAAATGAAAAGAAACCACAATTTGGATCTTAAATCGATTAAATCATCATCAATATCAATCACCTCTTTTGGTGGATAAAATCGACACCCAAAGTCCATTGAGATTGATGAGATCTTATCAAAATTTAAAATCCAAAACAACCAACAATTAGCTCAAAACAAAAGTTTTTTAAATAAATTTTTTAAGAACTCTTTTATTTAAAATATTAACTAGTAAAAAAAAGAAATAACAAAATAAAAGGAATAAAGAAAAATATATTTAAAATAGTAAAGAAAAAAAAAACGAAAAGGAGAAAAAGAAATAGAAAAACCAAAGTATCAGAACAACTTCTTCTTCAAAACTTCACGCGACACCATTCACCATGGCTATGAATTCAAGCTCAAATTAAAGCGACGGGATGCAAAATTAACACGGTTTCAATCGAAATCAAGAGCTCTTCACAATGGTACCAACAATTCAGAGAATCACAACAAAAGATAACGGATCGAAAATGACGGTGAAGCTCAATCTACCTTCAAACTCAGGTAAGAAATCAATCCAAGCTTCTTCTTGCTTCTCTTCTTCTTCTGAACGAATTCTGGTTCGAAATTGATCTGTGTTTGAGGTTGATTTGAAGTTAATTTGGTGGAATAAAGTATGAGAAGAGAATGAACGAAAGTTTTTCTGGTAGTGAGGAATTGAGGAAGAAAATCAGCAGAGATTTTTTGGCTTGAAAAGCTTGAAGAATAGAGTGAGGGATGAATTCTATTTATAGATGAGAATGAGTGAAAAATGATTTGCAGTTTGTGAGAATTTTCTGCCGTTTTGAAGTAGGTGTGTTGTGCGTGATATTTTTTGCTGGTATTTGACATGTCGTTTTGCAATTTTTCTCTTTGTAGCTCATTTAAGTGACATGGATAGCTTGTGGGGTCAGCTGATATTATATTCACATGGCTTGCAATATGGCTTGGATAAGTGATGAAATATTTCCTCGGCTCAATCTCAATTTCGAGCCGTTTTCGCTCTGTTTTCAAGTAGATGTGGATTGGCTCTCGTGGCTCAATTACGGTTCGGCTTCAATTTCATTTGCATCAACTTCAGCCTGTTTAATATAATCTGCTCTTCGAGAATGACCTCTGAAGGCCTCTTCCTCTCCATCAGAATCAGATAAGTCATCCAGTTCAATATCAGAATCACCATTATCAATCCCAGCTTGATCAGGGAGTTTGGGGTGTGCACGTGACTGCAACAACCAAGACAGCAAGTATGGAAGTGGAGGGGCACGGCTTCTAAAACCAAACAGCCTACGGTTATCAGCTGCTTCCTGAGTCTTTGAAATGTTAGTAGCCTCAGAGAGAATCTTCATCGAGTAACATAAAAGCAATAACAGAGGTTTCCAACTTGGGTTAGGTATCCAGACTCCGGTTATTATGTTTATCGTTTTGGCTCCGGTCATTTTCGTTGAGTATCCAGACTTGGGTTATTACGTTAAGCGTTCAGGCTCCGGTCAGTTTTGTTGAGTATCCAAATTCCGGTTATTAGGTTGAGCATTCAAGCTCCGGTCAGTTTTGTTGGGTATCAAGACTCCAGTTATTACGTTGAGCGTTCAGGCTCCGGTCTTTTTCGTTGGGTATCCAGACACCGGTTATTACATTGAGTGTAACACCCCACTTCCCAAATTAAATAAAATATAAACATTATAAATAAACATCAGAGTTTTCCCCAAAATAGTGGGATATCACATCACCAAATTTTTATAAAAATACTTTATTAATTATTCTCAAAAATAATACAGCGGAAAACATTATTCCAACATTCTCGGCCATCCGCCAAATTTCGTAAAATCTTTATTATTATAATTCACAAAAAAAAGTGATACGTCACAGGATTACAATAAGTTTGACATAAAACAATTAAAACACCCATATCCCGTGTTACGTATCAGAGCATCCTAGACTCGACTGGCACACCACCATCCAAGCTATCTAAGTACCTGGATTATCTGTACTTCCGGAGAAGCACAGACACAACAACAACCAAGGGGTGAGAAAACATGATCAAAAATATATTGGTAATGTAATACATGTAAACAAGGTAGTAAAACACACCAACACACCAATATTCACCCCAACAACTCCATATAACGAACCTACTGTTCAAATTACAATATAACATATTATAATGCAAATATGCAACTCAACACCATGCATGCGGTACCGACTCATTGGTTCATTCAATCGAACCTGGATAGATCACTTACGCTCCTCCTGAGACATGATCTATCCCCCACCATTCTCCACCAAGGAGTACGGATGAATCACTTACGCTCCTCCTGAGACATGATTCATCCCACCAAAACACCATGATATGCACACACCAATGCATAACTATCATATTTAGGCACACTAAGTGCACACGATCCTCCTGATCATATCATCATACATCAATGCATATATGTGTAGATATATTAACCAACACCATATAAATCAATCAGATAGTAAATAAATTCATACTATAACACCATATATAACCACATCCCAACACCCGGGAACACACGATCCTACTGATCACTACATACATATACGTTAACCAATTGTTCACCAACAATATCAAGGAAAACGAGTACCATCACCAAGTAAACAAGTTCATACTTTATCACCAAGATATAAACACGTCCCACCACTCGGGAATACACGATCCTACTGATCACTACACCATGCTCCGCATGATTCATACACCAACTAATTATCCATTTAAATAATTAGTAACGGAAATCACATACTATCACCGAGTACTCACTCTATAACACTCAATCATCTCCCCTATAATCAACAAAGTCCAAAGGCACTACACTCTTAGCGCACACAGTATAACAGCATAGAAAAACCCCATTCTGCTACGCTCGCTACACCCTCGCTAGGCGAGCTCCCAGCGAATGCTCGCTACCTGTTCGCTTAGAGAACCTCCTCGCGAAGGCAAACAGAACCTACTGGACTCACTCGCTACCTCACTCGCTAGGCGAGCACCTAGCGAACGCTCGCTGCCTTCTCGCTAAGCGAAGTGCTAGCGAGTTGCCTGCGACTTCTCAAGTTCTCACAGTTCAGAATTCTCACTCTTCTCTGATTCAAGCCTATTCTATAACATCCACTTCCTATACTATCCGTATTACGACCAATGCATATTAGGCTTATCAATCTTCCTATAATTCTACTCCAGATCAACATTACGGCACACTACCGACACTTTAGAGTTACTCTGAACCTTACTCAAACCAAACCAACACCAACAGTCAATCAACAATGGCAACATCAAACATCCGTACATCATCATATACATATTATTCCAAAGTCATCACTTAAACAATCTATCGACACATCAAAAAGGTCACACAGAACTTCCCTAAAACCGTAAACCCAACCTATACGCCAAATTAACCAAAAACAACAATTCACCAACACTCAACATATTTCAATCCATCAACATCAACATAACTCAACAATCAATAGCATGTCAATATAAAACTTCATCAACGATACATTCCTACGGGGTTAAGGAATCCCCACTACCCTATACATGTATATACCATTCCCAATCAAGTTTCTCCCCCCTTACCTTGTTAATCGGTTGATCGATGAAATTCTTCCTGGATTTGGTCTCTTGGCCTCCTCTTTTCTTTCCGTTCTTCGTTCCCTTTTTCCTTCGTTCTTCTCACTTTTCTCGTTCTTTCCTCTTCTCTCTTTCTATCGCTCTTTCTCTCTTCCATCTTTCTATCGTGTTATTTTCTCTAATACTTCCCCCATCCCTTCATATTCTATTTTCCTTTTTATTTCCTATCCCAATAATAATAATAACTAATAAAAATAATATAATAATAATAATAATAATAATAACTAATAAAAATAACATAATAATAATAATAATAATAATAATAATAATAATAATAATAATATTATTATTATTATTATTATTATTATTATTATTATCACACCAATTTCCCACGATCTATGGTAATCCCTTTTCTCTCTATTCCAACTTTTCTAATATCTCCTTGCTACCCCTTCATATTTCCTTCCTCACGGTTTCTATCATGACTTTTCATATTTCCATTCTAATTTTCCAATAACCCTTCCACCTCTTATTTTACTTATTTCAACCACTAATATTCCCAATAATAATTCTAATATAATAATTATAATAATCATTATAATAATAATAATAATAATAATAATATAATATAATACTATTATAATATTATAGTAATATTCAACATAATAATAATAATAGTAATACACCCAACAATAATTATAATTATAATAATAATAATACTAATGATAATAATAACAATTATATTAATACTAATAATAAAATAATATGAATAATAATAATCTTAATATTAATAATACTAATATAATATTACTAATATTAATAATACTAATCATAATAATACTATTAATAATAATAATAATAATATTATTATTATTATCTCACCAAAATAATAATAATAATAATAATAATAATAGTAATAATATTATTATCTCACCAAAATAATAATAATATTAATAATACTAATAAATATAATAATATATAATAATAATACCCCCACCAATATTATTATTATTCATTATATTATCATATTCACACCAAAAATCATAATAATATAATAACTATATTAATAATAATATTATATTCTCCATATTAATAATATTACTACAAATATTAATAATAATCATAAATATAATAATAATAATAATAATAATAATAATAATAATAATAATATTAATACCACCACCAATATTACTATTATTTCTTATATTATTATAAACTCACCAAATTACCACCAATGATCTCCCATCTCAGGGACACCCACCAAACATCATCAAATACACCCTACCAAAGGGCACATCAACATATAATATTTAAAATAATAATAAAATGACTAAATAATTAAAATGGGTGTTACAGTGAGCGGGGTCGGGTTTGTTGCAGGAAACCTTAACCTTCAGACTACCTGGTTTTCTTGATAGTGAATCAGTTTTGTTGGTATCAGAGGTTCTCATCATCAGATGTTTGATTGTTCTTGATAGAGCAAATTATGGTCCTATATCAGAGGTCCTCATTATCAGATATATGATTGTTCTTGATAGAGCAGATTTATGGTCCTGTATCAGAGGCCCTTATTATCAGATATATGTGTTGTTCTTGATAGAGCAGATTTATGGTCCTGTATCAGAGGTCCTTATTATCAGATGTGTGTTTGTTCTTGACAGAGCAGAACTTATGGTCCGATATCAGAGTTTTCTTCTTATCAGAGATAGTGGTTGTTCTTGACAGAGCAGTATTGTGGTTTTGTTGATACAGAATCTTCACCTTCATCTCCTCAACAACACAGTCGTTTTGATCTCCTGCTGCATGATTGCATTTTGCATTGTTTTGCATATTTATCTGCATTTCATTAACGTGTGTCTGTGTTGCAGGTACCGTTTCCCCCGATTCAGGTTTTCTTGCCTTCTATTGTGCTGTCATGGGCTCTCTGAGGAAGACTGTGGCTTACAAGCTCCCCACTCCTGATGTTGTTCAGCTGACTGGTTTGATTGCTTTGGCAGATGATTTTGTGAGAGGTGAATTCAGAAAGTCTTATGGGAAACTGCTCAGCTTGGTTCGTAAACCCTCTGTGTTTGAGTTGAACGGGCTGCACGCCTTGCTGCAGTTCTACGACCCTCCTTTGAGATGTTTTACTTTCCCGGACTTTATTCTCGCACCCACACTAGAGGAGTATGCTGATTTGTTAGGTGTGCCTATCAAGAGTCAGATGCCCTTTGTTCATATGGATGTTGAGCCTAATCTGGCTAGTCTAGCTCCTTCACTTCATCTGGATGCCTCCGAGTTGGTCTTGTCTAGTTGGAACAGGGTTCCCGGTTTCTCCTTGCAGTTCTTAGTGGGAAAGGCCTAGCAGTGTGCCAAAGACGGATGTTGGATCGTGTTCAGCGCTATTCTTGCTCTGTGCATATATGGCATCATTATGTTCCCCAATATGCCCGAATTTGTAGACTTCGACGCATTTCACATCTTTGCAGCAGGGAATCCAGTCCCTACCTTGATAGGAGATGTCTACCATTCCATCCACTATAAAAACGAGAACAAAAGGGGTAAGAACGTCTCGTGCTGTGCGCCCCTGCTCTACAGGTGGCTTGATAGTCACCTACCCAAGAAGGGTCCCTTTGCTTCGTTTGCAGCCACAGCTGAGTGGCCTGAGCATTTGATGGGTCTATCAGCGGAGGATATTTCCTGGTTTGATAGAGATAGGTTGGGTACTGAGATTATCTTCAGCTGCAATGGGTTTCCGAACGTGCCTTTGATAGGAAGGAAGGGCTGTATCAATTATAATCCATCTCTGCTGGTCCGACAGTTTGCTTATGCTTTGAGAACTCCGCCGAAGGATGAAGAGGTGCAGTAATCTCTGTACCTCACTGGTCTTCAAGAGGGGGATATGTTATCCAAGCTTCAGCACGCTTGGAATGGTATCAGTAAGCGGGGAAAGTCGTTGCTGGGGAGAAGTAATAGCCAAGCCTACGCTCCGTATGTGACTTGGATCAGAGCCAGAACAGATATCATAGGGATACCATTTCCTCTTGCCAATCTAGAAAGCCCTCCAGTGATTAAAGAGCCTACCACCGTGCCTATTCAGCAGCATAATAAGGTGTTAGCTGAGAGAGATGAACTGAAAAAGGAAAATGAAGAACTGGAGAAAGAATTGGCTCAACTCAGAAGCGAGAGAAGCGAAGCCGTTCATTCCTTCAAGAGGCAAATAGAGTTGGTGAACCAGTTAGGGACGAATTTGACTAAGCAGATAGCTGCGCGTAAGCGTTTGGGTCGGGACTTCAAAGCTGTCAATGACGTACTGGCCACTAAGAAGCAGCACTTGGATGAAGCGTACCGGAGAATATCTAAGTTTAATCAGCATTGGAAGGCCACCCTAGCCAACGGCAAGAAACGGGAGGATAAACTGAAACAGCAGATCTCCAAGATGAAAGCCCAGGTGAAGGCTGGTGAGAAAAGGTTTGATGAAGAAACCGCTCGCAGATATGCTGCTGAAGGACTGCTCAACAAAGCTCTTGCTAACCTGAAGGAGCGCAAACTGACGTTTGAATCCAAGAAGCGGAAGTTAGAAGGTTGTTTCGGCGAAGGAGCAAGGGAAGACTCAGTTGAAGGTCTTCAGTACACTATTACGCAGAGGGAGTTACTCGTCGAAGGGTTGCTCACTCGCCCTAATCATCCGGAAACGAGGAATCTGTTAGAAGAGTTCCGTGCCCGTGGCCGTACTTGACTGTGTTTGTAATCCTTTTGTTTTGATCATTGTTGTATGCTGACCATCACCAGGCTTGTTGGTCGAGGTCATGCTATTGATTCTGCTTGTACTCAGTGACATTGTATACCGCCTTGAGGGGCTTTCTTCGTATATATGAGATGTTATTTCCATGACTGGACTCGGACTTCTTATTATCAGCACTGGCACTCAGGCACTAGGATCAAGGGGAAATCTCCCTAACACACAGACGCACGTTTGCATCTGCATGAAGCATTTGCATAGCGAGCACTCTGTCGTTTTTCTAACCCTTTTGTGTATGCAGGTTGTTTCAGGTTGTTCCAGGATTGATCAAAGACCAATCCATCGTTATCCGACCAGAGAAAATCGACCTAGAGCAATGGAGCAAGTGCAGACGGACGTTCAAGAACTCTGAGAGAGGATGGACTGCTTCATGGAGCTCATGCAAGTGGTTGCCAACGGCCAGGACCAGCTCAGAACATTGGTCCAGCCTCTAATTTCAAGGGTTGACAGCAATGGTGTACTCCATGGTGGGAATGTTCCAACCCCTCCACCTGTTAAAACTCCTCAGAATGGCATCCCCGTGACCGGGGGGAATGACAGTGGTAACGGCAACGTGATCACCAACATGGGGCTCAATGGTAATACGACTGGCGTCAGTAATGGGAATTTTGAAGCTAATGTCAATGTTGGACTGGGCAACGGCAACACAAGTGTCGGGAATCTGTATGGGCTTCAGCCATGGTTAGAAGACCGTCAAGAAGATTTGTTCTCACGGAAAGGTGCTGAAGGAGAGCTGACTGCTGAAGCACGTCTGAGGTTTAAGGCACTCGAGGACAAGATGAGGAATTTCGAGAACCTGAACACTATGGGTGTCGACATGTCCAAGTTGGGATTGATTGCTGATTTCAAGGTGCCTCCCAAGTTCAAGGTACCCGACTTTGAGAAGTACAAGGGCACCACTTGCCCTCGCGTCCACTTGAGATCATACTACCGGAAAATGTCCGCTCACTCTGAAGACGAGAAGTTGCTGATGCACTTCTTTCAGGATAGCCTGTCCGGGCCATCCTTGGAATGGTACATGAGTCTGGAACCTACCAGTGTGCGCACGTGGAAGGAGCTTGCTGAGGCATTCGTGCACCATTACCAATATAACAGTGACTTGGCGCCAAACTGGGTTCAACTGCAGAACTTGTCACAGAGGAACAACGAAGGGTTCAAGGAATACGCCCAGCGGTGGCGTGAATTGGCAGCTAGAGTTCAACCGACGATGGTTGAACGGGAGCTTGTTGAAATGTTCGTAGCCACCCTCCCAGGGGTTTATTACGAGAAATTGGTTAGAAGTATGTCTGGAAGTTTCTCAGATCTCATCATCACCGGCGAGCACATTGAAAATGGGATCAAATTGGGGAAAATTCAAGGTGATCTATCCTCAGCTGGAGGAGGAAAGAAATTGTATGGTGGCAAAAGGCGGGAAGGAGAGACGAGCACCGTGTCCAACGCTCGAAGGAAAGGTAAGGGCCAACACCAACAGGTGGCTAGCATAACCATCCCTGCTGTCCAACAACCCCAGCCACATCAGGAGCCGCAGCAGCAGCAACCAAATCAGCAAGGGTACAGAAAGTATCAGAACAGGACACCTCTATCGAGCCGTCACCTTGAAACACCGCCCATGTCTTATGCTCAGCTGTTACAGACTCTGCTTCAGTTACAGCTAATCCAGAAGAGAACCCTGGTTCCCTTAACAGGGGCACCTCCGCCAGGTTATGATGCGAATGCAACTTGTGAGTTTCACTCGGGGGAACCAAGCCACACGATAGAAAACTGCAAAGCCTTCAAGCACAAGGTGCAAGACATGGTGGATGCCAAGATCATCAATTTCTCAAATAATGTGCCAAATGTCACGAAGAACCCTATGCCGAATCATAGGGGAGGTGGGGTGAATGCCATTATTGAGGAAGAGGATCTAGATGTGTTGACTGATGTCAAAGATTTGAAGACACCGCTTAGCTTTGTCAAAGCCAAGCTGATGAATAGAGGCTTCTTTTCGGGCTGTGGAGAACTGTGTATAGGCTGTGTGATTCGTCCTGATGGATGTGAACAGTTGATAAAAGGGATTCAGAGTTTGATGACCAAAGGGATCTTACAGTTTAGTCGAAGGGCCGAATGTGGATTTGGAGAGGTAATGCTGAAGCAAGATGATGAGGTTGCCACCATCACCATCCCTCGCCGGACGATCACCATTTCTGCACCCAGGCCGCCCACCATTACCATCACCAAGGCTGGGCCGATACCTTTTGAAAGCACCAACGCTGTCCCATGGCATTATGGGGCAGATGTCTACTATAATGGACAGAAGTTGGAACTAGAACCCTCGGGGCGATCTGTGGATAACATAGTGGGCATTGGCGGAATCACTCGCAGCGGAAGAGTATTTGCTGCACCTGAGATCGTGGCGGACAGAGCGGACAAAGATGAAGTAACTGATAAGGGAAAGAGTAAGGTCGTTGAGGAAACCCCTCGTGGGGTAGAGAAAGACTTACTTGTTAAGGACGCTGAAGAGTTTATGAGGTTGATTAAGAAGAGTGACTACAAGATCGTGGATCACCTCCATCAAACACCCTCGGAAATTTCCATTCTGAATTTGTTGCTGTGTTCTGAGACACATCGCAACGCGCTGTTAAAGGTTTTGAATACCACGTATGTACCGCAGGAAATATCGGTCAACCAGTTGGAAGGGGTCGTAGCCCACATGAATGCTGGAAATAGGTTAGGGTTCACTGACCTGGAACTGACGCCGAAGGGAAGAAACCACAACAGTGCCCTGCACATCTCGATAGAGTGCAGGGGAACGATTATGTCTCATGTGTTGGTGGACACAGGGTCATCGCTCAATGTTCTTCTGAAGAAAGCATTGATGAAGTTAGAAACTCGAGGATTGATTTTCACACCCAGTGATCTGGTTGTGAAAGCGTTCGATGGAACTAAACGTCATGTTTTCGGGGAGGTGACGCTACCAATCCAAGTTGGGCCGGAAACTTTCGACGCAGTCTTCTACATTATGGACATCATGCCTGCCTACAGCTGTCTCTTAGGCCGGCCATGGATCTATTCTGCTGGCGCCGTGACCTCCACGTTGCACCAGAAGCTCAAGTATGCTGTCGGAGGCAGCATCGTGACTGTACGTGGCGAGGAAGACATAATGGTGAGCCATTTGTCGTCCTTCAAATATGTTGAAATGGATGGGGAAATCCACGAAACCCTATGTCAGGCGTTCGAAGCCGTTAAGGTCAAGAACGTGTCTCCAGTAATGATTGAGAAACCATAGATGACTCTCTCTTCCTTCAAGGAAGCTCGGGCCATTGTTCAAGCCGGATCTACCCCAGGCTGGGGGCAAGTTCTAGAAATACCTAAAAAACAGGACAAGTTTGGGTTAGGATACTCTCCTACGGCTGAAGCCTCATCTTCTCACAGTGCGTCGCGAGGTAAAGGGCCGATCCAGTTTACCAGTGGCGGGGTGATATTTGAAGGTGTCAACGCAGTGTCTGAAGACGGCGAAGACAGCGATTGCGACCTAGACTCCTAGATCCAGCCAAGCAAACCAGGCGAGAGCCTCAACAACTGGTCCATCAAGGATATCATCCAAGTGACAGGAAAAGAGTAATGATTTACTTTCTCCAATCATTGTACAACCCTATGTCCTACCCGGGGCATAGTGGTTTTATTGTCAGGGCCTTGTTTGATTATGTACATGCATTTTACCAATAAATCAAAAGGCGTTTTTCTTCGTATTCAAATGTTGTGATCCCTGTTATTCCTGTTTTATATTTGCTTTGAAAAACAAAAAAATGGCAATGGGGTTTGTGCTAACCTGCATATCCTTGTCTTAAGCTTAACCCTTGTTATTGCAGGATCCACATAGCAGATGACATCGACTCTGGACCTTCTACAACTCACTTCGACTTCGATTGCCCGATCTATCAAGCCGAGGAAGAGATTGATGAAGACGAAGACCTCCCCGAAGAGTTGGCCCGCTTGTTGAAACAAGAAGAAAAAGTTATTCTGCCTCACGAAGAAGAGATTGAGATTGTGAATCTGGGTTCTGAGGAACTGGTCAGGAATGTCAGGATAGGAGCCGCACTGCAGAGTGATGTCAAGCAGAGATTGGTCGAGATGCTAAGAGAGTATAGTGACGTCTTTGCTTAGTCATACGAAGATATGCCCGGACTTGATACAGACATCGTGGTCCATCACTTGCCGCTGAGAGAAGATTGTCCTCCCGTCAAGCAGAAGCTTAGGAGGACACGACCAGATATGGCCGTTGAGATCAAAGAAGAAGTGCAAAAGCAGCTTGATGCTGGCTTTTTAGCGGTCACTACTTACCCTCCGTAGGTCGCCAACATAGTGCTTGTACCGAAGAAGGACGGTAAGGTGCGAATGTGCGTCGATTATCGGGATTTGAATAGGGCGAGCCCTAAAGATGATTTCCCGCTTCCTCATATTGATGCGTTGGTCGACAATACAGCCCAGTTCTCCGTCTTCTCGTTCATGGATGGCTTCTCCGGCTACAATCAGATCAAGATGGCGCCGGAGGACATGGAGAAAACTACGTTTATTACACCTTGGGGAACATTTTGCTACAAGGTAATGCCTTTCGGTCTGAAGAACGCAGGGGCCACGTACCAACGAGCAATGGTCACTTTGTTTCATGACATGATTCACCATGAGATTGAAGTCTATGTTGATGACATGATTGCGAAGTCCCAAACGAAGGAGGGACATCTGGTCAATTTGCTGAAGCTTTTTGAGAGGCTTAGGAAGTTCAGGTTGAGGCTAAATCCTAACAAGTGTACTTTCGGGGTACGGTCTGGAAAACTACTGGGGTTTATCGTGAGTGAAAGAGGCATCGAGGTTGATCCTGCGAAGATAAAAGCAATACAAGAGATGCCAGCGCCAAAAACCGAAAAAGAAGTTTGTGGTTTCCTGGGCAGAATAAACTACATTGCAAGGTTTATCTCTCAGCTCACGGCCACGTGTGAACCGATGTTCAAACTGCTAAAGAAAGATCAGGTGATTATCTGGAACGAGGATTGCCAGAAGGCATTTGATAAGATAAAACAGTATCTGCAGGAACCTCGAATCTTGATTCCCCCAGTGGTCGGACGGCCCTTAATCATGTACTTGACAGTTCTTGAGAATAGTATGGGGTGTGTTCTCGGTCAACACGACGAGACGGGCAGAAAGGAGCATGCCATTTATTATTTGAGTAAAAAGTTCACAGATTGTGAATCTCGTTACTCAATGCTGGAGAAGACGTGTTGTGCACTAGCCTGGGCTGCCAAATGTTTACGACAGTACATGCTCAATCACACAACCATGCTAATTTCGAAGATGGATCCGATCAAGTACGTCTTCGAGAAGCAAGCGCTTTCAGGCAGGATTGCCAGATGGCAAATGGTGTTGACGGAATATGACATTCAGTACGTTTCCCAGAAGGCCATCAAAGGAAGCGTATTGTCTGAATACCTTGCCGAACAGCCGATCGAAGATTACCAGCCGATGAAATTTGACTTCCCTGATGAGGATATCATGTTTCTTAAAGCGAAAAATTGCGATGAACCGTTGCCCGACAAGGGGCCAGATAGGAAATCCCAATGGAAATTGATATTTGACGGGGCGGTTAATTCTTATGGAAGTGGCATAGGGGCAATCATCACGACTCCCCATGGATCCCACATCCCGTTTACTGCGAGACTGACGTTTCCGGTCACCAATAACGAAGCGGAGTACAAAGCATGCATCATGGGTCTAGAAGAAGCAATTGATTTGAGAATCAAGAACCAAGATGTATATGGTGACTCGGCACTTGTGATTAACCAGATTAAAGGGGAGTGGGAGACTCGTCAATCGAATTTGGTGTCGTACGTGAACTATGCCAGAAGGCTACTTCCGTTCTTTGATCGAGTAGAACTCCATCATGTGCCCAGGGCTGAGAATCAGATGGCTGATGCCTTAGCCACGTTGGCTTCGATGTATAAAGTCAATTTTTGGAATGAAGCCCCAAGGATTGTCCTTTCTCGTCTTGATAGACCTGCATTCATCTTTGCGATCGAGGAAGCCTCCGACGGCAAGCCATGGTTCCATGATATCCAGACTTTCCTTATGACTAAGGAGTATCCTGCGGGAGCGTCAACCCAGGATAAGAAGACTCTGAGGAGGGTGTCTGGAAATTTTTATCTCAACCCTGATGGAGTTTTGTATAAAAGAAACCATGATCTCGTGCTACTCAAATGTGTAGATGAGAAAGAAGCGAGTATGCTCATGGAAGAAGTCCATGAAGGCACATTTGGTAGGCACGCCGACGGGCATGCTATGACAAGAAAGATCCTGAGAGCAGGATACTACTGGATGACGATGGAATCGGATTGCTTCAAATTCGCGAAGAGATGTCATAAATGCCAGATTTATGCTGATAAGATTCACGTGTCGCCGTGCCCTTTAAACGTCATGTCCTCCCCGTGGCCGTTTTCCATGTGGGGCATCGACATGATAGGCAAGATCGAGCCCACTGCATCTAACGGTCATCGTTTCATTCTAGTAGCTATCGACTACTTCACCAAGTGGGTGGAGGCAGCCTCATATACTAATGTGACCAAGCAGGTGGTGGCTAAATTCATAAAGAAGGACATCATCTGTCGATATGGAGTTCCCGAGCGGATCATTACTGATAATGGTTCGAATCTGAATAACAAGATGATGAAGGAGCTGTGCTAGAGTTTCAAGATTGAACACCACAACTCATCTCCTTACCGGCCGAAGATGAATGGCGCTGTTGAAGCGGCCAATAAGAACATCAAGAAGATTGTACAGAAGATGGTTGTGACCTACAAGGATTGGCACGAGATGCTGTCGTTCGCACTGCACGGTTATCGCACAACGGTACGTACGTCAACCGGGGCAACTCCCTTCTCACTGGTGTACGGTATGAAAGTTGTCCTACCGTTAGAAGTTGAGATTCCTTCTTTGCGAGTTTTGGTTGACGTGAAACTCGATGAGGCGGAATGGGTTAAGAACCGATTAAACCAACTCAGCCTGATGGACGAGAAGAGGTTAGCATCGATTGCATATGGTCGCCTGTACCAGAGCCGAATGAAGAAAGCTTATGATAAGAAGGTGCGCCCTAGGAGCTTTCAGACGGGTGATCTCGTCCTAAAGAAGATTCTTCCTCCACACTCCGATCACCGGGGCAAGTGGACTCCCAATTACGAAGGTCCGTACGTCGTCAGCAAGGTCTTCTCGGGAGGAGCCTTGTTGTTATCCACGATGGGTGGCGAAGATTTTGCATCCCCGGTGAACGTGGACGTAGTTAAAAAATACTTTGCTTAAAAATGACCCGCTGGAAAGAAAAAGAGTATCCAGGCAAAAATGGGGCATCCCGGCGAACCATAAAAAAGGAAAAAGGTTCGGGCAAAAATTAGGGATATAAAGAAAAGAATGTACACCCGCAAAGTCGAAAACCTGGAAGGGCGACTTTGGCAAAAAAGGGTATCCCGGTGAATTGAAAACCCGAAAGGGCGATTCAGGAAAAAGTTAGGGATTTGAAAAAGCAAATGGCTGCGTTCCGCGTATGGACTTTCATTGTTTAGTGGTTTGGAAGACTTGAGGGCCGTTTATCTGAATCAATCTCTTTTGAAGCTGAAGCGTCGGAGAAGTATCGAAGTCGAGTGGGTCATAGAGGGATCAACTCATGGTGTTCGTCTACGCCTCATGGCCGACATTTGTGTATATATTGATGTATATTTATGTATTATATTTGCGCAGCTTCCTCATCCCAGGAGCTTGCATCTGTTGTAAAACATTTTCACCCATTCAGGGGTTCGTTATCAATAAAATGTATACTATTCAGCAATTCTGTTTGCTTGTTTAGCATTTATCTGTTTTGTTTGCGAAAAAGAACGCCGATGTTTTTGATAAAATGCGCATACATAAACTTACTGGCCTAGGCCACTGATTGTTGAAACAATGAATTACTTGAACATTGTCACTAGATGATAACCTTGATAGGTCCCTTTGAGAAGGGTATCTTGTCTGTTTTGTTTGTGTTGTTACAGGAAGGGCATATTCCAGGCAGTACGTCGTATGTTTCCCAAGCAGGATGACTCCTTCTTCTCCAGCAAGTTCAGCAGCACCTCCCCATGGAGTCTGAACATGAGATCGAAAGCATTGATATGTTTCCCCAAGCAGAGAAGATTCTCTCCCCAGTTAGATGTATCCTGAAGGATCGTCGTCTCCCCAGCTGAGTCATATACTGAAGTGTGCAGCACTCGATAGTACAAACTGAAGTCTCCAGGAGAATTGAAATTCCCCACAGAGTCGTACTCTCACCGGCAAGTAGGATTTATTCCAGCATCTGGTTACCCTCCCCAGCCGAGTTTGTAGTTCCCCAAGAGAGTCGAGTCCTTGGAAGCCGTTTGGGCCATGATTGGTTTTCCCCAGTAGAGTGTTGAATAACTGATGCTGTATTTCCCCACCGGAGTCGTTATCTCCAGGAAAGTTTAGCTGCGAAGGTCGTGCAGTTTATTTCCGCGACTGATATCGTTTCCTCAGCTTGTGGTTCATTTACCTAGTCGAGCGAGTACAGGTTCTTGAAGAACCTTACTCCCCTGCAGCAGTCGTCTGGAGTTCGTTTCCCCAAGTTTTGTCCAATTGAGATTGGTGTGACTTCTTCTCCTCGGCAGGATGATTCCTTCCTCCACCAGAGTGGCTCTTTCTCCTTGACAAGAGGATTCTTCCTTCAGCATTTATTTTGTTGATGGCGTTGTAGCATCTTGCATGATTGCATAGCATTTAACCTAAAAATGCGTAGCATTTCCACCGTGTGGAGCATTGTGCCATTGTCAAAGCATATGCATATGAAACATGAGCTAGGTCGTTACCGTTCTTGTTTTGCAGGTGTTCCTCTGTAGAATGGTTTGTTCAAGACGATTCTTGAATTCCCTAGCGAAGTTGTGTGCTTAAGATGATTCTTAAAAATCCCCGGTGAAGTCGCCAGAGTTGGTTTCTCAAGTTGATGCTTAGGATTCTCGGCAGAGTGTTTGCTCAGGATGATTCCTGAAATCTCCAGCAGAGTTATCGGTTCAGGATGATTCTTGAAGTCCCCAGTGGAGTTGATTGTTCAAAATGATTCTTGATTCCCTCAGCAGAGTTTATTTGTCCAGAATGATTTCTGGATCCCCGAAGCAGAGTTACTTGATAGTTCTCCAGAATCCACAGCGGAGATGTGTCATCCCCAGCAGGTTTTTGAATAGCGAAGTTGAAACTTCCCTTGAAGACTTGATGATTGAAGTCCGGCAGCGGTGCCAAAACCCCAGACTCACTGATGAAGTCTGACTGCAAGGCTGAAGCAGCTCTTCCAGCTGACGCGGAGTACCTGACGGCAAAAGATTGTATATCCTTATTGGTCCGTGATTGATTAAGGATTCCATTTGAAGACTTACTGATGAAGTCCAACTGCGAGGCCGAAGCAGTTCTCCCAGCTGACGCGGAGTGCCTGATGGTAGAAGTTTGTATATCCCTATTTGGTTCATGATTGACCGAGGATTTTGTTTCCGACTTACTGATGAAGCCCGGCTGACGCCCGAAAATTTATTTGAATGCCCGATGGCATGATTAACTTGATTGTTAAAAAGTTCCTAATGACCTGATGAGTCCCGAGGAATCCTTCTGCCGCAATGCCGCAGAGTGCCTGACGGTAATATCGGCTATGTATCACCGGTTACCGAGTGACCAGTGAGCCCTTGATGACTTGAGGACGAGTATCTACAGCAAAATCAGATGATCATCCTGACGGGAATTTGAGATTAGTCCTTTCACCGGTTACCGTGTGACTAATTCCCCAGCAGAGTTGTCGTGCAACTGTCATGCTCAGTTTTGAAGATGTTCCTAACAATCAGAGTATCGTTTACCTGTGCGTGGTTGGAAAATCACCCGTTACCGTGTAACCAGTGATCCCTCGATGATTTGAGGACACAATGATATCAGATAAATCCGAGAATCATCCTGACGGAGGTTCAGATCAGTATTTCTACAGCTAATTGCCGTGCAACTGCTATTTCAGTTTCCGAAGATTTGTCCCCCATCAGAGTTCCGTGTACTTGTGCAGTTGGCAAATTTCCGGGTTTTATTGGTATTCAAACCGTCTTCTACCTTGATTGTCTGAGAGCCGTTCGCTTCTCACCCAGTCAGGTCCAAGCCGTTTGAATAGGGGCAGCTGTTGCACCCTAAAATTTGCCCAACATTTCTTTACCTAGCTTATGTTTCATTTCATTCACATTGGCATTATCATTTGCATTTCATTGACATGAATGCAGGAGATCAAGAGGTATGATTACCAACCAAGAGCTATACAAGAATTTGAAGCTAGTTAAGAAGGTTATTCAAGGGTTGATATCCTTGTCAGAGAAGTTAAAAGAGCCTCAGAGAGAATGATTGAAACCAAGAGGGTGTGTCTCCTAACTTGAAAGTTGTGGAAAGCCATCAGATGATTCTGAAGCCATGAAGTTTGACTGGAGGTCTTGAGAGAGCTCATGAGAAGGGTTGAAGATCACTTTGGGGCCTAGACAGGTCATTGTGCAAGATTAAGAAGACTCAGCCATGAGTGGTGCAATTAGGGTTTGACTGGGTCAACCCTAAGTCAACTGAGGATTTGAAGAAGGTTGAGACTTAATTCAAGAGCCATGTGATCATGGATTGATACATTGAGATGTTATAAGGATTATTCCAAGGTCAACTCATCATGATTGAAGAGTTCGAGAAGATTCAAGCTAGGGTTTCTAAGGCTTGACAGTGTAAAATCCCCTAGTTTGACCCCTATCTTCAAGGCAAATTAGCTCAAGATGTGATTGTCATATCATCTTACCCCCAACATGATTGTTGTAGGGCATGATCTTAGATTTAATTTGAGTGCTAGAAGTCCTTGATAGGATTTGTAGAACTCAAGTTATGACTTTGACAAGTTACAAGTCATCTGAGGAATGTGAATTTGGAGCTTGAAAGTTACCCAACTTGCATGAAACTTTTGCCCAAGAAGGATGATTCCTATGAACTCTTGGTCAACATGAATGTTGTTCCTTATCCTCTTAGATTTCTAGAGAGTACTAGAAGTCCTTGATAGGATTTGTAGAACTCAAGTTATAGCTTTGACAAGTCAAGGGTATTTTGGACATTTGGTGATTATAGGTCATTTGTGATCATAGGCCATTTTCACCAACTTAGAGGTCTCAAATGCATTTTTGTTCAACATAAAAGTTGTTCAAAATGATGTTTTTAGCTTGTCTAAACATCAAGTGTCCATTGATATGGGTTATATCAAGCATTGGTGGAAGAAACTTCACATAAAGGCCATTTTAATGAATTAAAATGAGAAAATTCAAAATAAATGAGATCAACATGTTTTCAAGGCAAATTTGTGGTCATTTTGAATGGAATTGATGTTTTAGAAAGATTGGCATTGCCACATTTTTGATTTAAGGTCCATAACATAGCCATTTGGATGATTACTTCACAAGTAAGAAACATATCCTACACACTCCATATGTTGAAACCAAAGGAGGGAACCACTTCAATAACATTCCACAAGTGTTAAGTGAGTCATTTGGACTGAGTTTGGAGCATGAGCAAGGCTTGAAGGCACATATCCATATTGAAATTTGGAAGAAAAAGTGAAGATCCAAAATGCATAATTGGGCCTAGTTTGGGCTTCTAATCCATCAGAACATATCATAAATAGGTTTTGGATCATGCTAGGAAGGTTCTAGTGCAGAATTCTGTTGAGAAACCATTGGAGTAGAGTGAAGAAAAAAGCTTGAAAGTGAAAACTCGTTTTGAAGAATCAAGGGGTTTCAGCAGGAATTGATCACCAAGAATCGTTCACCATTAATCCTTGAAGAATTCTGCAAGGTTTGGAAGAGAATTGAGGCGCATAACCACTGCAATTCAAGCTTCAAGGTTGGTTCTAACTTCTTGAAATCTCTCACTAATTACGCACTTTTAATCCATTAGAAGCATGTGGTTAAGTTCCCCTTAGGGTATAGATGGATTCTGGATAATTGATTTGAAGATTAGAGACAGTTTAGGGTTTATGCCATTTTCGGTTGAGATTGTGTTTTTACGAACCCTGCGTTTTTAGCATGAACTAGTGGTATGGTTGGGATCCTGGTGAAATTTAGAACAATTTTCATTCAGAAATCGTGGCCAATGGTGGTCTGTAGAGGGAGTTAGGGTTGCTTGATGGTGACCGGAAAAAGCCACTGGCAGTGGCCTTCGCGTGCGCAGGTTGAGAAGTTGCAGACATTTGAATTGGAGAAGATATAATCTCCTTCGTTCATTCATGAAGAGGACTTTGACTCAGACCTCCATCCAAGGTTCCTCGTTGCGCCACATACCCCCCCTTTAAACGCCCCGTTTTGGTAAATGAAGATCCCAGGCTTTGCTTCTATGCTGCATATACCAAGGGTGCATGGGTTCGAGTCTTTGTGTGTGCTCTTTTTCTCTTTGATTAATTGGAACTGAATTGAACAATGGATCCAAGCGCCTGGGCCTTAGCATTGGTTGATATCAACACCCCCCCCCCTTGGCCCAATCCAGAATTGAACTAGTTATTTTTGCTATTTGCCACGTTGATTTAATCAATTTCTTTTATTTTCTTTATTTTCTTCATTTTCATGTGACTTAGTAAATAATTCATAAAAAATAGAAGACTAACTCAATTAATTCCATTCTTTTTTCCCCTGATTCATGATTGAATCTAGAATTTGTTAGATAAAAAATATTAATAATTCATGCATTTTTGATTTTATTTGCATTTGTTGAATATTAATTGATATTAAAATAACCATGGTTGATACTTTGTTTTGATGAATTTGGTTTGAGAATTTGGTGATGATTCTTGCCTTGATTTTTTGTGTATAGCTATAATAGAGATGCATGTTCCCCTTAGATTTTTCTCACATTTTTGTGATGAATATAGGTGGTAGTTTTAAGTTGAAACTTTAGGTGTTCCATTTTTAGGGTTTATGGTTAGTACCTCATGATTTAGGACTTATTTCTAGGACTTGGTGGATGATTCAACCCCTGGAATTAGTATGGTAGATTCATGATTGAATTAGGGTCCCTTAGGAATTTTTGTTTGGAATTTATAATGTAGTTTACTATTTTAGTTTGATTTTAGTTTAGGTGCTAACTTTGGATGATTCTAATGCACTAATTTGACTAGATTAACTCCTTAGGTTCCCTTAGAGTAAACTTGTGTTGTTTTTGCCCTTGGTTGAAGATGAAGACAAGTTGAAGATACCATGGAGTGCTTGAAGAGGTTTGGATGTGAAGAGCTTCCCTTCTTTTGGTGTAGTGTTGATTAGGTGTTAAGATTAGGGTTTGTAGGCAGAGCTTCTAGATAGATTCTCTCCTTTCATAAACATGGAAGGTGTTGATCACTTCCATTCTTCCCTATGATGTAAGGTCCCCTTGTAAAGGCCTCATCCCTCCTTTGGTAGGATGTGTGGCTCTTTACCAGTTGGTAGAACCTTTGAGGGTCCCTTTCTTTGATGATGGAGTGCTTAGTGGTGACCTTTGGTCTTCACTCTGCTGTCAATCATCCAAACTTTTCTCTTATTAGATGAATCTTTCTCCCTTGCTAGAGGATGGAGTTCCTTGCTAGAAGCCTGAAGAAGAAATTTGACACTTGCTATTAAAGATGAAAGACTTGAAAAGCAGTTGCAGGTTGAGGACTGAACTGATGTCAGTGGAGCCTTGATGTGAAGCTGTTGATCTGTTTTCTTTCCTGTCTGTTTGCTTTCTGTGCAACTGTATTGCTGTGACTTGTTTGATTTGCTTGATGCATTAGAATAAGTCCATATTTAGACTGATTTAATCTAGGAGCATGATTGCACTAGAGGTTGAGTTGCTCCCTCTGCTTGTATTTTTACTGTATGGCTTTGCTTGCGGGTATTCGGTAGAGCCCAGCTCCCTTGCCTATGTGGTTTATGTTTTGCTTGATGGCATTTCATTTTATTTCTTCTGTATGATTGCAGTTATTCCTATCTGGCTTGAGGTTGAGATGAGCTTGTGGAGGTTGATGTCCCACACACATTTCCTCCCTCACTTGCATGGCATGCATTTTACAGTTGTTTATTGTTTACTGTTTAAGCTGATGCTTTATCTGTTTCTGTTTATCATTGACATGATCCCTTAGGAATCTCACTTCCTTTGATAAGGAAGTGATGGTTAGAACTTTAGGTTGAAACCTATGCATGATAACTTCTAGGAGTTCCCTGTTCCAAACCTCAACCATAGGATGAGCCTGTTCTCTCTTCTCATCTCAAAACAAATTAAACTATAGTAATAAAGGTTAACTGACGTCGTGCGTTACGAGCCTTAAGCTATCTGAGAAAGGATTGTTGAAGAGTTTCTTTTCAACAGTCTGGATGTTTAGTATGGCACCCTTTGGGTGACATGCGACGCATTCACTCTCAGGTCATAGTCTCTAGTGCGATATTGGTTGCAAACATCCATAAAAAAACAGTTCTTCCGTAAAAGACAGAAAGCAAACTTCCCCCGTAGTATCCCGAACTACGTAAGCTCTGATCTCTCATACCTGTTGAGAGTACGTAGGCACAATACTGACGTATTGGCGAGCCACCTTCCCCGTAACCCGTAGTTAGCCGAACTACGTAGACTCTGATTTCTCATTCTCTGATGAGAATACGTAGGCATAAAGTGCGACGCTTTGCCGAGTCATTTTCTTTTCTTTTTAAGCCAGCCTTGATAGGTAGATAGATCAAACCAACCCGTCAGATAAACACAACAAGCGTGGATCCCATCGAGTATGATGAACGTGAGGGGTGCTAATACCATCCCCTTGCTTAACCGACTCCCGAACCCAGACAATGGTTGCGATGACCTTGTCTTATACCTTTTCGTCAGGTTTTTCCGATCGTTTCCTTTCCCGTTCTGAGGGATAAATAACGAAAGGTGGCGACTCTTCTGTTTTGCCGGCACCTTATTTTCACGGTAGCGACAGTATGCCAAATACTTTCCTTCAAGAAGGAATCAAGTGCCACATGAAAAATATTATACTTCTTTTACTACCATGTTCAAAGGGTGATTCCACCAAATTTAAATGATGGAAAAATAAAACATATTTTTAACTCATTGGTCTTGATAAAAGGGGTTCTGGAGGTTTATAGAATATCCTTGAAAAAGTATTACTATAGAAGTTGAAGGTGTAGAGATAATCGATTTGAAAGTCTCTGTCACCAGCTCAGAAGAAGCTTATTGAATATCTTCAGAGGTAGTTGCATTTTGGTAGGTGCTCTATCTCACTTATGAGTATATCAACATCATTGATATGTCTGATGCTCGGAATAACTTTGAATCTTTATGCTCAGATTTGTAGGAGTCAGTTTTGAAGCTAGTCTAGTTACACTTCATCTGATCATTCAAGCAAATTATCAAAGATCTCAAAGTCTTGAGTCAAGAGAATGAATTTAATGATTCTGTTGAGAACATGATCTTATTCATATTATGGTTTATTCTAGACTAATACACTGGAATGAATCATGGCACTTCTATGAGAATGTGGCATAAGGCGAAGGAAAGCCTGTATGAACATTTATGAATGGTCTCATTGAAATATGAGTGTCATGATTTAAATGTATTTGTTGCAGATATCAAAGACAGGAGCAAAGACATCTTCCATGGCATTTATCAAAGGTTGTTTACAACATTTAATAGAAGAAGAGCCCGCAACCTATAATCAAGTGCTATAGGTGCTGAGTTTGACTAGAGTAGTGGAGTCATTGGTTTAACAACCATTGAATCATAATCCATTCGAAGAGGTGTTCAAACTCTATGATCAAGTCTGAATACTGATACATGTTTGACCATGAAAATAACAAAAAAAAAGGGTATTCTTATTCTTTTATTGCTTATCTTTTGATTCAATGAGATATTTTGCGTAGGTGTAAATACAAAGTTTCTGTTAGATTTCTAGAGAAGCTCTTTTGAAAAAGGATCTTCATAAATATTTAAGAAAAACTCTATTGTATTCATCTATACTGAATATTTCATTAAGCTAGATGATGATCATATTTATGGAAACAGTTTCCTCACTTATTGTGATGTTAGTGTTATTCGTTAGTTGCCAAAGGAAACAATTCAATATTCATCTATCATTCATGACTCTTGTTTCAAGAGGAAGTCTTGGGTCTGAATAGAATCTTAGGGACTTATGATTGACTGAAGATATCTCTCTTTCTCAGTCTAGTTCTATTAGACTCTAATGGATGATAGCTTCTGAAAGTTGTCAGATTCTGTGATTTAGAAGAAGATTCTTTTCTTTTGATAAAGCAGTTTAAGTAAAAGGTTTTACAAAGACTTTTATAATACTTAAAATTTCATAAAGGTTAAATTCATCTAGTGGATTCAAGAAATCTGCAGGATAAGAACCTTTGGGTAATGATGTTTTCTTTTGGATACTTATTGTCATCATCCCCTGTCTTATGAAACATCATTTTTTTCCTTCTTCTGACAAGATTCTTATTCTTTTAGAAATCTTGTTCAGATATTTTTATTTTTATTTTCTCTGTGGTTATGTGTCGATCAAGCCAAACTTGAGATGATTTTCCTAGTCAATTCTTCTTTGAATCAACTGGTAGTTATCAATGAAAAGTTTGTGGATTTTGATAAGTTGCTTAAGTTAGGATTTAACTTCTGAAAGACTGTATGTGAACAATGATGGAATGGATACTTTAAGATGCTCTATGGCTTCACTTATCCAGATCTTGTCAAAGAGTTTCAGATTAATGCTTCTGTTGGTGAGCTGAATTCTGAGTGTGCTATTCTTTCTAAAGTAAATGGTGTTTCTATAACAATAACCTCTAAAGTGATTGCTAATGTGATCAATTCTGAGAAAAATAGAGAAATCTCGGGAACTGTTGTTTGGGAACACTATCTTCCTACTTGGCATATCTTTGTAGATCCATCTATTACATCAGTGGTCTCAAATCTTCGTCCTGATGGTGTTATTTGGAATCAGATTCTAAATTCAAACTTACTTCCTAAGGATAAGAATAACTTAACCCTATTGAAAAATGTATGCTTCTACTTCTCAATTCAGACTTGCAGATTGACCTTCCTCAAGTTATGTTTGACTATTTGAAGAAGACTCTTTCTTCTTTTCATAAGGGAAAGATTATCTTCATTCCTTTTGGACGGGTTCTTTTAGAATTACTTCTTCAGTAGGGAGTTATCATTAGTTCAGAGGCTGATTTCTCTAAAATCTGGAGAGACAAGTTTGAAGCTATCTATGAAAGATTCTGATGTTAAATTTTTGTATAGTTATTCTTTGTAATTGTTAAAACCTTTGTATTAAGCTATCTTATTATTAATTCAATTTTTTTTTCAAGCTGTTGTTCAGTTAACTATTGATTATATTTATTTATGGTTGTTCAAAAGAATTAAAAGTAATGGGAGTAAGAACTTAATGTTTGCAACTTTTATCATTAATAAGAAGGAAGGGATTACTAATTATTTAGACAGTCTAGTCTGTTGGATTGGGCCTAAGATATTCCCTAGGATCATCTAACATATCCAGATAATCTAAGTAATCTTTTCATTCTTCCTTGGAAAATTCCAAAGCCACCTTTCTCAGCTGATTTTTGCTTCTGGACCCAGAAGATCTTCTTCTTCTGTGTGTCTTCACAAAGGATGCTGAAGAGGTGAGAGCTTATGAAGTCATTTGATTGATAGTAGATCCTTCAGTTGCTACTTTACTTTCACTTTCCTGAGTTGCTGCATTTAGTGTGGATGTCTTTCTAAAATCTCTCTTTGGAACCCAGATTTGCTTTTGTTTGTACATCTTGGTGTTTTGAGGATTAAGTGGTTAAGAAAGAAAGCATGTTATAAGTTCTTATATAGACGTGTTACATACATTGTTCCAAATGTCTGTTGTTTTAATATTGATTGAGTTTTATCAATATCTTAAATGATTAATCTTGGAAATGTTATCTAATAGTCTAACCTATTAAATATTCTTTAACAACTATGAATTTTATACTTGACTAGTTTAATTGTTGTTTCTGGTGTCAATTTTACTTCATTAATGTTTATCAAATTATATATTGGGTAGATTGGGTGTTTGTATGATTGCTTAACATTTCCTGGTCAAAAAATAACTTCTTTTCATTAATCAAGCTCAAAAGGATTACATAAAAACATAAGAAATTGGTTTTATCTCAGACTAAGCTCTATATATGATAGGATTGTGGTATGATCAATAGTTTACGATTGGGAGTAATCCTAACATGTTTGACATATGATGTACCCGCGCTCAGTTGAAGCCCCTTTGGGATTACTGATGGCGTATGAGTAGTCGTACATTCATTACTTTTTCCGACCTAGGAGTCCGTGACACTAAGGACCTTTTAGTTAGACACTTACTCCACTTTGCCTTTTAGGACATAGTACGATGACTGTGAGGGAGTAGTCCCAGATGGTTGCTACGCGATACTACACTCAGAAAAGTTTATCTTGAGAATATTTTTGACTCACATGAGTAGTCATGTAGGTTGATAATATTCGAAAGATTTATCGATGACTCTGGTAACTTCGTAGAACCTGTTATGCAGGTATAAACAAACCATAGTACATGTCAATTGGAAAGAGTATACCATGGCTTCATGCTTGCAACCCAAACCTAGAACCCTTGCTTGTTTGCATATGCATTATATATGTGACTATGTGAATACTTGTGAATGTGTTGCTTGTGAATCATTATTTCATCATCCTGTCATAAGCATTCATGCAATTGGTTTTAAGAAGCTCAGTTGTTTTATTTATTGCAAAAAACCTTAGATCATGGATTTTTGAAAAAGAAACGCTAGAAAGTACAACTTCAAGAAACCAGATTTGACAGAATTAAGGAAATTGGTGGCCTTAGTGTCTTGTCCTGAAGACTTCAGAAAGAGTTATGGAAGATTATTGGGATTTGTCAAGATCAAGATGCAAGAAGGAGTTCTCAACACTTTTGTGCAATTCTATGCCCCCTATATCACTGTTTCACCTTTCTAGATTATCAGCTCGTCCCAACCTTGGAAGAGTACTCATATCACATTGGTCTTCCAGTATTGGATATGAAGTCGTTCAGTGGTTTAGAGAAGTTCCCCTCACTAAAGGAAATTTCCAATGCCATCCACCTAGAAGCTTCCGAAGTCAAAGCCAATCTCATCTCCAAGTATGGACTCAGAGGTCTACCTGCTGAATTTCTGATAAGAAAAGTTGTTCTCTTTGCCAAAGAAAAGCTGCTCTCACTATAGGACTCTCAAAGGAGATGGCATTATCCTATGTTGTGCTCCTTTATTGTATAGACGGTTCGTTGCATATTTTCTGAGAACATATCTTTTTTAAAAAAATCCAAATGGACTAAGGTGGTAGCAAAGGCTCATGGCTCTGACCCAGATCGATGTACATTGGTATGATCCCGCTTATGATAAAGTAGCGATCATCGACAGTTGTGGTTCATTTCCCAACGTACCTCTTCTAAGTGTATGAGGCGGAATCAACTACAACCCTATCCTTGCAAGACGTCAGTTTGGGTTTCCCATGAAGGAAAAGAATAGCAATGTCCTGTTGTCAGGTTTCTTCTACCTCAATGCAGAAGCTAGTATGATATTTAGGGATAGCATTTCAGATGCTTAAAACACTATCCACAAGAAAAACAAGACTGATCTAGGAAATAAGAACTATACAACATTTGAACCTTTCATGCAATGGGTCTGTGCTAGATCCCATGATCTCAAGATACATTATCTCCCAGAGAGACCTTTGCAAATTGTTGCCGCTTCTTCCTCTATCATTACTATTGGGAAAATAGAGGAATACCAAGGAACTTTGGCTAGATTGAAGCTGGAGCGAGATACTTGGAAGGGAAAGTACCATGTCATTCATTTCGAGCAGATGGAGATGAAGAGACAGCTGAAAGAGAAGGATGATTTGATTGAGTTGCTTGAAAGGAGGGTTATTGACAAATACGTGGCACAAGAGAATTTATTTTTGTCTAGTATTCAACCCATGCTTAGTACCCATGAGTACTCTGGAATCCCACCTACATCCGGTGCATGGAAGGGAATCATCGACAAGCTAGTCTTGGAGAATGCAGAATTGAAAAGACAGAAGAGGATGCGTAGATAGGAACTTTTTTGCAAGCATTGTAATTGACTCAAGAAATAAAACAACCCCAAGATGTACATTCAGAAGATCAAAGTTGGACAATCTGAGAATACTAGGAGGACTAGTAGAAGATCCTTTTCTCGTTTAGCAACAAGTATGGAAACCTTTTACCTCTATTGGAACTCCAAGTAGATGAGGAGATGTTAATGCCGCTCGTTCAATTCTACGACCCCATTTACCAATGCTTCATGTTTCTAGACTACCAGCTGGTACCGACGTTGGAAGAGTATTATGCTTTGATGGGGTTATGTGTCACTCCTCAACCATTCTCTGGAAGAGAAACAATACCAAACAGAAGAGTCTTGGCTGAAGCCTTACACCTATAACCGTCTAACCTTCAGACCCATCTGGATGTCAAAGATGGATTCTCTGGTTTTCAAGCAAGACTCTTGATGGAAAGAGTTGAGGCTCACGTTAATAAGCAAGACACATGGATCTTTGAGGCTATTTTTGTAACACCCATTTTAATTATTTAGTCATTTTATTATTATTTTAAATATTATATGTTGGTGTGCCCTTTGGTGGGGGTGTATTTGGTGATGTTTGGTGGGTGTCCCTAATGTGGGAGGATTATTGGTGGTGTTTTGGTGAATATAATAATATAGTGTATAATATTAATATTGGTGGGAATATTATTATTATTATTATATTTATTATAGTTACTATTGTTATTAAGATTATTATTATTTTGGTGAGATAATAATAGTATTATTATTATTATTATTATTATTATTATTATTATTTTTATTATTATTATTATTATTTTATTAAGTTATTATTATTATTATTTTATTAGGTTATTATTATTATTATTAAGTTATTATTATTATTGGGATTAGAGAATTAAAATAGAGAACGTGAGGGGTTAGTAGTTTTTACGATACATTGTGAGAAGTTAGAGAAAGTGGAAAAAGAACGATAGAAAAGAGAGAAGTGAGAAGAACGGAAAAGGGAGCGAAGAACGAAGGAACGGGGGAAAATCAGAATTGGCCAAACCTTGGAGGGTTCTTTCATCGATCAACCGATTAACAAGGTAAGGGGGGAGAAACTTGATTGGGAAATGGTTTATACATGTATAGGGTAGTTGGGGATTCCTTAACCCCGTAGGAGATTGATCGATATATGATATTACATATTGATATGTTGTGATTGTTGACTATTGCTGATAATTGGATGTTGATTGTTGAATGAATTGTGGTTTTTGGTTAATTTGGCATATAGGTGATTTTACGGTTTTTAGGGAAATTCTGTAGGGATTCTGATGTATCAATAAAGTGTCTAGGTGATGATTTTGGGATTGGGATTAGGAATCATTTAGGCTGAATTACGTGTAATGTTGGTACTGAGGTTAAGGTGTGAATTGGGATAGGAGATTAGAGTTATTTGGCCTAGATAGAAATCTGCAGAACTGTCAGAAAAACTGATGAATTGCAGCATTCGCTGGGCTTCGCCTGGCGAGTGTTGGCGAAGCTTCGCCTGGCAAAGGGAGGCGAGAGTTCGCCTGGCGAGCTGAGGCGAGTGGCAGCGAATAATTCAGAATTAAGTCCCAGACCTAAAGGGTAGGAACTTCGCCTGGCGAGTGTGGCCAGCGAAGGTTCGCCTGGCGAATGAAGGTTCGCCTGGCGACTGCACGATAGTGAAATGAGGGCTTCGCCAGCAGGTTCGCCTGGCGAATGCCAGCGAAGGTTCGCTACGAGGGTTCGCCTGGCGAATGCCAGCGAACATAGCAGAACCAGATGAATTTTTGTGATGTGTTGGATTCGAGCATTGGTCTCGTGTGATCCTTCTAGCCTTGTTGTAGTGTGGAAATGATGAGTATGGGATATAACTTGTGTACTTGGTGATAGTACGCGTTTCCCTTAATATTGTTGGTGAGCAATTAGTTGAGGTATATGTATGTAGTGATCAGTAGGATCGTGTACCCCCGAGTGGTGGGATATGTTTATATCTTGGTGTTAAAGTATGAACTTGTTTACTATCTGGTTGATTTATATGGTGTTGGTGTATGTTATATCTGTACATATATATATTGATGTATGATGATATGATCAGGAGGATCGTGTGCACGTTGAGTGCCTAAATATATTAGTTATGCATTGGTGTGTGCATATCATGGTGTTTTGGTGGGATGAATCATGTCTCAGGAGGAGCGTAAGTGATTCATCCGTACTCCTTTGTGGAGAATGGTGGGGGATAGATCATGTCTCAGGAGGAGCGTAAGTGATCTATCCAGGTTCGATTGAATGAACCAACGAGTCGGTACCGCATGCATGGTGTTGAGTTGCATTTTGCATTATAATATGTTATATTGTAATTTGAACAGTAGGTTCTTCATATGGTGTTGTTAGGGGTGAATCATGGTGTGTTGGTGTGTTGTACTACCTTATTTACATGTATTACATTACCATTATATTTTTGATCATGTTTTCTCACCCCTTTGTTATTGTTGTGGTCTGTGCTTCTTCGGAAGTACAGATAATCCAGGTGCTTAGCTAGCTTGGATATTGGTGTGATTGTCGAGTCTAGGATGCTCTGATACGTAGCACGGGACTTGGGCATTTTTATTTGTTTTACGTTGAACTTATATTTTATTTCCCTGTGAACGTATCAAACTTTTATCGAATTTTACTATTTAACATTCCGTTGTATTTGGAGAAAAACCTTTTTATAAGGAAACGTTGTTTTTATGTGATATCCCACTTGGGAGAATTGGAACTCTGATTTTGTTTATTTATAGTGTTTATTAATTTAGATGATTTTGGGAAGTGGGGTGTTACAATTGGTATTAGAGTTGGTCGGTCCGTCCGGCCAGTGTTGTTGAGTCGAGTTGGGTCTGTCCTTATGGATGGAGTTGAATATCTTTTAAACCTGATGTTGTTGTTTTGAGCAGTATGGCAGGAAGGAACGATGCTGCATTGGCTGCTGCTATGCAAGCAATGGCGCAGGCGGTTGCTAATCAGAATCAAACTGCAGATGCCAAATTCAGGAGTTTGGCGCAGTTTCGGAGCAACAAGCCACCAACGTTCGAAGGGGGAATTCTGGACCCCGAAGCTGCTCAAAAGTGGCTGAAGGCAATTGAGAAGATCTTCAGAACTATGGATTGTAGTGATGAGCAAAAGGTGAGGTTTGGTACTCACATGCTGGAGGGTGAAGCTGAAGCCTGGTGGGACAATAGTCGCCAAAGGTTGGAAGCTGCTGGAACTACCATTACTTGGGAGGTGGTTCGGAAAGGTTTTCTGGAAAAGTATTTTCCGGAAGATATTCGAAGTGCTAAAGAGATTGAATTCTTAGAGCTGAAGCAGGGTAGTATGACGGTAGCAGAATATGCTGCCAAGTTTGAGGAGCTGGTGCAATATTGTCCCCACTATAATGTGGAAGGGGCAATGACTTCTAAGTGCTTAAAGTTTGAGAATGGACTGCGTCCAGAGATTAAGTTGGGGATTGCTTGTCAGAAGATCAGGAGCTATCCTGAGCTGGTAGGCAGGAGCAGAATCTATGATAATGATAACCGAGCAAGGATTGCGCACTACAAAGTTGTTAATGACCGTAAGGGTAAGCAGAGGTTTAGTGGTACTCCTTATAGTGTTGTTGCTGATAAGGGAAAACGTAAAGCTGTTGTTGATAAGAAGCCTAGAGATGGGAGAGCATCTGTTGAAGGGAAATGTTTTCGGTGCGGTGGTATGGGACACCGTGCTAATGATTGTCCTAATGAAGCCAAGAAATGTTTTAAGTGTGGGAAACCAGGTCATGTGATAGCTGATTGCAGAGCAACTATGCCGACCTGTTATAACTGTGGTGAGAAGGGTCATATCAGTACACATTGTGAGAAGCCGAAGAAGCCTCAAACGTCTCCGGTTGGTGGAAAAGTGTTTGCCTTGGCAGGAACTCAAGCTGCCAGTGATGAGCGTGTGATCAGAGGTACTTGTATTATCAATAATATTCCTTTGATTGCTATTATTGATACGGGTGCAACGCACTCGTTTATTTCTGTAGACTGTGTGGAGAGGATAGGTTTGGTGCCGTCCACTCTGGAGATACAGATGACTATTGAGACACCCTCTATAGGTTCAGTGACTACTTCTTTGGTATGCCTGAAGTGTCCGCTGACTATTTTCGGTAGAGAATTTGGAGTGGATCTGATTTGTCTACCACTTGGTAAGTTGGATGTTATTCTGGGATGAACTGGTTAGAGTTCAACCGAGTCTACATCGATTGTTTTCGGAAGGAATTGTTGTTCCTGACCCCTGAAGAGGAAGTTATGGCAAGTTCTTTGTCTAATAAAGAATTGAGGGCCTTGTTGGAAGATGAAACTAGAGTGTTTGCTTTATTTGCAACTTTATCGATGGATAACAAAGTGCCAATGGAGGAATTAGCAGTGGTGAATGAATTTCCAGAAGTGTTTCCTGACGACATTACGAAATTGCCTCCGACGCGAGAAGTAGAATTTGGTATTGATCTTGTTCCTGGTACGAGACCTATTTCTATGGCGCCGTACAGGATGTCTGCAGTGGAATTGGCTGAGTTGAAGTCTCAGATTGGAGAACTGTTGGATAGAAAGTTTATTATACCAAGTGTATCGCCGTGGGGAGCTCCAGTGTTGTTGGTGAAGAAGAAGGATGGTAGTATGCGTTTGTACATCGATTACCTTCAATTGAATAAAGTGACTATTAAGAATAAGTATCCTTTACCTAGGATTGATGATTTGATGGACCAGCTGGTGGGAGCTCGTGTATTTAGTAAGATCGACTTAAGATCGGGTTATCATCAGATGAGAGTAAAAGAAGGTGATATTCAGAAGACTGCCTTTAGGACTCGATATGGACATTACGAATATGTTGTAATGCCGTTTGGAGTGACTAATGCATCGGGAGTATTTATGGAGTATATGAACAGAATTTTCCATTCTTACTTGGATCAGTTCATTGTAGTGTTTATTGATGATATATTAATTTATTCTAAATCTGATGAAGAGCATGCAGGACATCTGAGAATTGCCTTGCAAGTTTTGAAGGAAAATAAATTATTTGCTAAACTGTCAAAGTGTGACTTTTGGTTGAAGAAAGTAAGTTTCTTGGGGCATGTAATATCTGAAGATGGAATAACGGTGGATCCGTCAAAAGTAAGTGCAGTATTGCAGTGGGAACCGCCGAAGACAGTGACAGAGATTAGAAGCTTTTTGGGGTTAGCCGGTTATTACCGCAGGTTTATTGAAGGGTTCTCTAATTTGGCGTTGCCATTAACTCAGTTGACGAGAAAGAACCAAGTTTTTGTATGGGATGCTGCTTGTGAAGAAAGTTTTGAAGAGTTGAAAAAGAGATTGACTACGGCACCGGTGTTAGTGTTACCGACTCCGAGTGAACCGTTTGTGGTGTACTGTGATGCGTCTAAGATGGGATTATGCGGGGTTCTGATGCAGAATGGTAAAGTAGTAGCATATGCATCGCGACAATTGAGAGTGAATGAGAGAAATTATCTGACTCATGATCTTGAATTAGCTGCGGTTGTTTTTGTGTTGAAAATTTGGAGACACTATTTATATGGTTCAAGATTTGAAGTGTTTAGTGATCATAAGAGTCTGAGATACCTGTTTGATCAGAAAGAGCTGAATATGAGGCAGAGAAGATGGTTGGAATTTTTGAAGGATTATGACTTCAGTTTGAGTTATCATCCAGGAAAGGCCAATGTATTGGCAGATGCTTTGAGTAGGAAAGCAATTCATATGGCAGCTCTGATGGTGAAAGAAATTGAGTTAATTGAACAGTTTAGAGATTTGAGCATGGTTTGTGAGACTACTGCAGATAGTGTAATGTTGGGTATGTTGCAGGTAAATAATGACTTCTTGGATATGATTAGAGAAAATCAGAAGTTGGATGTGAAATTGGTAGATTTGATGCCTGGAGTAGGGAGTGACTCCGATAGTGACTTTAAATTAGATAGTACAGGTGTGTTGAGATTTAGAGGCAGGATTTGTGTACCAGATGATGAAGAATTGAAAAAGTCAATTTTGAGCGAAGGACATCATAGTAGCCTGAGTATTCATCCGGGAGCTACGAAAATGTATCATGATTTGAAGAAATTATTTTGGTGGTCTGGTATGAAAAGAGACATAGCTCAATTTGTGTATGCCTGTTTGACATGTCAGAAGTCGAAGGTGAAACACCAGAGACCTTCTGGATTTATGCAACCATTAGAGATTCCGGTTTGGAAATGGGATTGCATTACTATGGATTTTGTGACAGGTTTGCCGAATACGGCGAGAGGTTTTGATGCTATATGGGTGATTGTGGATCGATTGACGAAGTCTGCACACTTCGTGCCGATCAATATTAGTTTTTCGTTGACGAAGCTGGTGGAGATTTATATTCGGGTAATTGTGAAATGACATGGTGTTCCGTCCAGTATTGTGTCGGATAGAGATCCGCGGTTTACTTCGGAATTTTGGAAGAGCTTGCAGGAAGCTTTGGGAACTAAGTTGAAATTGAGTTCAGCTTATCATCCGCAAATTGATGGTCAGTCGGAGAGGACTATTCAGTCGCTTGAAGATTTGTCGAGAGCTTGTGTGTTAGAAAAGGGTGGTGCGTGGGATACTCATTTACCATTGATTGAGTTCACGTACAATAACAGTTACCATTCGAGTATTGGAATGGCACCGTTTGAAGCTTTGTATGGGAGGAGGTGTAGGACTCCTCTGTGTTGGTATGAAACTGGTGAGAATATGGTGCTTGGACCAGAAATTGTACAGCAGACTACTGAGACAATTCAAATGATTCGTGAGAAATTGAAAGTGTCTCAGAGTAGGCAGAAAAGCTATCATGATAATCGGAGGAAAGAGTTGGAATTTTGTGTAGGTGATCACGTATTCCTAAGAGTTAATCCGATGACTGGTGTGGGTCGTGCATTGAAGTCCAAGAAGCTGGATCCTAAGTTCATTGGACCTTATGAGATTTTGCAAAGAGTTGGTGCTGTGGCTTATAGGGTGGCGTTACCGCCTGAGTTGTCGAATCTACATGATGTGTTTCATGTGTCGCAATTGCGAAAGTATGTTTCTGATCCATCTCATGTTATTCAGAGAGATGATGTTCAGGTTCGGGAGAATCTTACTGTTGAGACGATGCCGTTGAGGATCGAGGACCGTAAGATGAAACAGCTCCGAGGGAAAGAGATACCTTTGGTGAAGGTAGCTTGGGGAGGTGCTGCAGGAGGCAGTGTGACCTGGGAGTTGGAAAGCAGGATGCGAGAAGCGTATCCGGAGCTATTTCCATCAGGTAATTTTCGAGGACGAAAATAATTAAAGTGGGGGAGAGTTGTAACACCCATTTTAATTATATAGTCATTTTATTATTATTTTAAATATTATATGTTGGTGTGCCCTTTGGTGGGGGTGTATTTGGTGATGTTTGGTGGGTGTCCCTAATGTGGGAGGATTATTGGTGGTGTTTTGGTGAATATAATAATATAGTGTATAATATTAATATTGGTGGGAATATTATTATTATTATTATATTTATTATAGTTACTATTGTTATTAAGATTATTATTATTTTGGTGAGATAATAATAGTATTATTATTACTATTATTATTATTATTATTATTTTTATTATTATTATTATTATTTTATTAAGTTATTATTATTATTATTTTATTAAGTTATTATTATTATTATTAAGTTATTATTATTATTGGGATTAGAGAATTAAAATAGAGAACGTGAGGGGTTAGTAGTTTTTACGATACATTGTGAGAAGTTAGAGAAAGTGGAAAAAGAACGATAGAAAGGTGAGAAGTGAGAAGAACGGAAAAGGGAGCGAAGAACGAAGGAACGGGGGAAAATCAGAATTGGCCAAACCTTGGAGGGTTCTTTCATCGATCAACCGATTAACAAGGTAAGGGGGGAGAAACTTGATTGGGAAATGGTTTATACATGTATAGGGTAGTTGGGGATTCCTTAACCCCGTAGGAGATTGATCGATATATGATATTACATATTGATATGTTGTGATTGTTGACTATTGCTGATAATTGGATGTTGATTGTTGAATGAATTGTGGTTTTTGGTTAATTTGGCATATAGGTGATTTTACGGTTTTTAGGGAAATTCTGTAGGGATTCTGATGTATCAATAAAGTGTCTAGGTGATGATTTTGGGATTGGGATTAGGAATCATTTAGGCTGAATTACGTGTAATGTTGGTACTGAGGTTAAGGTGTGAATTGGGATAGGAGATTAGAGTTATTTGGCCTAGATAGAAATCTGCAGAACTGTCAGAAAAACTGATGAATCGCAGCATTCGCTGGGCTTCGCCTGGCGAGTGTTGGCGAAGCTTCGCCTGGCGAAGGGAGGCGAGAGTTCGCCTGGCGAGCTGAGGCGAGTGGCAGCGAATAATTCAGAATTAAGTCCCAGACCTAAAGGGTAGGAACTTCGCCTGGCGAGTGTGGCCAGCGAAGGTTCGCCTGGCGAATGAAGGTTCGCCTGGCGAGTGCACGATAGTGAAATGAGGGCTTCGCCAGCAGGTTCGCCAGGCGAATGCCAGCGAAGGTTCGCTATGAGGGTTCGCCTGGCGAATGCCAGCGAACGTAGCAGAACCAGATGAATTTTTGTGATGTGTTGGATTCGAGCATTGGTCTCGTGTGATCCTTCTAGCCTTGTTGTAGTGTGGAAATGATGAGTATGGGATATAACTTGTGTACTTGGTGATAGTACGTGTTTCCCTTAATATTGTTGGTGAGCAATTAGTTGAGGTATATGTATGTAGTGATCAGTAGGATCGTGTACCCCCGAGTGGTGGGATATGTTTATATCTTGGTGTTAAAGTATGAACTTGTTTACTATCTGGTTGATTTATATCGTGTTGGTGTATGTTATATCTGTACATATATATATTGATGTATGATGATATGATCAGGAGGATCGTGTGCACGTTGAGTGCCTAAATATATTAGTTATGCATTGGTGTGTGCATATCATGGTGTTTTGGTGGGATGAATCATGTCTCAGGAGGAGCGTAAGTGATTCATCCGTACTCCTTTGTGGAGAATGGTGGGGGATAGATCATGTCTCAGGAGGAGCGTAAGTGATCTATCCAGGTTCGATTGAATGAACCAACGAGTCGGTACCGCATGCATGGTGTTGAGTTGCATTTTGCATTATAATATGTTATATTGTAATTTGAACAGTAGATTCGTCATATGGTGTTGTTAGGGGTGAATCTTGGCGTGTTGGTGTGTTGTACTACCTTATTTACATGTATTACATTACCATTATATTTTTGATCATGTTTTCTCACCACTTTGTTGTTGTTGTGGTCTGTGCTTCTTCGGAAGTACAGATAATCCAGGTGCTTAGCTAGCTTGGATATTGGTGTGATTGTCGAGTCTAGGATGCTCTGATACGTAGCACGGGACTTGGGCGTTTTTATTTGTTTTATGTTGAACTTATATTTTATTTCCCTGTGAACTTATCAAACTTTTATCGAATTTTACTATTTAACATTCCGCTGTATTTGGAGAAAAACCTTTTTATAAGGAAACGTTGTTTTTATGTGATATCCGACTTGGGAGAATTGGAACTCTGATTTTGTTTATTTATAGTGTTTATTAATTTAGATGATTTTGGGAAGTGGGGTGTTACAATTTTGGCCTTATTGATCTATGGACTCCTTCTGTTCCCAAGTGCTGATGAGTTTATAGACTTGAATGCCATCAACTTGTTTTTGATCGGGAACCCTGTTTCCACCCTACTAGCTGACGCATACTTCTCCATTCATCTAAAGAACTCCCATGGAGAAGGCCAAATTATTTGCTGTACCGCTCTCCTTCACAAGTGGTTTATCTCGCACTTGCCAAGGACGGTCTCTTTGTGGAATTTGAAGGACAGTATTGCATGGACAGAAAAGCTCATTTTGCTTAAACACTATGACATCTGTTGGTACGGCCCCATACCCAAGGGGCGAGAAGTTGAGTATGCTTGGTGTCACCTTAATACCCAAGGGACGACCGCTCAGGGGTATCCAGACTGTACTGCCTCAGAGGCGTATCTTTTTTGGTCTAAAGATATAGCCTTAAAGATGTTCTACATTCACTCTGAGTTTACTCCGACAACTCTGAAAGAACCCTTCTCTATGGAGGAATTGAAGGATGCTTTAGTCAAAGCTGAAAAGGAGAAGAAGATATGGAAGGAAAAACACTTCATGATTGTTCAAGAGAACGAAGAACTCTGGAAGCTGCTCCATCAGAACCAGAAGGAAGAAATTTCAAGAAAGATGAAGCTTCAAGAAAAGGAAGGATCTTCTTGTCAGAAATATTAGGCCTATCAGTTTTAGTCTTTTCTCTTGTAATTTATGTCCACACTTGTTCTTTGGATGTGTATTTTCTTTTCTTGTAAGACTTTCATTTGTTAATGAAAAGTTGCTTTGCTTTGCTCTTTCCTCCATTATTAATGTTTGTAAACATAGTTTTGGGTTTCCTTTGAATGTTAGCATTGCATTCACATTAGCATTCCATAAGCATTGCATATGCATTCTTCTGATTTGTGGCTTATTCGGTGTTGTTTTACCTCCAATCGGTCACACTGAGTCCTCCACATCATTACAGTACAAGAGCTCAAGCCCAAAGGAGAGTGGATGAGTAAGAGCAAGAGAGAGAGTTTGACAGAGTCAACAATGAGTTGGATGACATACGAGGCAGTATGAGCCAATGATGGAGATGTTGCAAGTAATCCGTGCAAATATAGACACTCAATATACCGTGGTTTCAGAGATCAATGCCACAGTTATAGAACAAACACCAGTTGTAACTGTTGCCACTAATGATCCATCTTTGGACCACCATTTAACTTTGTACCACCACCAGTCATCGTGAAGACTACTCAGCAAACTGTTCCTTTGAATGGTGAATTTCCTCATGTTATCCCTACACACACTCTAACTGCTGTGCAAACACATGCATATCCATAATTCAACAACTAACACTAGTTTTTCGACATCTCTGACTAGTTGGAAGAAAGAGATGAACACCATGAGAAGATGAGAGAAGACTTCAAAACTATGGCAAGCAAAATCAGGGATATGGAAGGTAATAACATATTTGGGGCTGATGTGAGGGACATGTGTTTGGTCTCTGGATTAGTGATTCCTCCGAAATTTAAAATCCCAATCTTTGACAAGTTGATGGCGGCCTATGTGGAAAATGATAAGTTGATGATCCACTGTTTTCAAGACAGTCTCAAGGGCGCTTCAGCTAAATGGTACTTGAGTCTGGACCAATATGGAATTCATAATTTTCAGGACTTGTCTGATGCTTTCATCAAGCATTACAAGTACAACATGGATTTGGCACTGGAGCAAAGACAATTGTTAAGTATGGCCTAGAAAAGTTCTGAATCCTTTAAAGAGTACGCCCAACATTAGAGGGAAACTGCCTCCCAAGTGGAGCCCCCTCTGAATGAAAAAGAACTAGTTGATTAGTTCATAGACACGGTAAGCCCGAAATTCTACGAGAGGATGATTAGCAGCGTAAGCGCTAATTTCTCCGACATTGTAGTTGTGGGAGTAAAAGTGGAGTTGGGATTGAAAAATGGAAAGATGATAAGTATCGCTGGTATTTCAAGCGGAGGCATCACTAAAAAGTCCTTCGAAAATGGTCACAAGAAGAAGGAAGGCGAGAGACCAATGCCATTTCTGCAGAAAGAAGGAGTTAAATCAGAAAACCTCAGTGCCAGGAAATGTTTTAACAACAACCATCATACCCTGTGTAGTACACTCAGCAACCTTATGTGGTGGCCATAGCGCCTACCTTTCAGAATCAAACTCCAGTTTTCTAATCAAATCAACCACCCGCATATTAGAAAGGCTACAAGCAGGTTCCCACCGCCTTCACCTATCAACAACAACAACCTAGGGCTCTGATCCCTAGACAAAAATGTACAAAATAGAAGACCAGGGGGAAGACCTCCTATTCCACCAATTACAATGAACTACACCGAATTGTACCCATACATAGTACAACAAGGTATGATTACCACTAGAAAGATGGGATCTCCACCAGATCCTCTTCCACCTTTCTATAATCCTAATGCCCGATGCGCGTTTCATGAAGGGGAAGTTGGACATAATCCAGAAGGATGCTTTCCTTTGAAGCATATTGTCCAAGAACTAATGGAATATTATGTCCTTTGGGGACCGCCAACCCAATGTTAAAGACAACCCATTTCCTAACCATGGAAGCGTTAGTGCAGTTGAAGACACACATGAAATGGTAATTTCTGATGTTACAACAATCAAAACTCCACTCTAGGCTCTCCACAGAAGATTATTCGAAGCCGGTATGATTGAGAGTACCCACTTGGAATGTGAAGAATGTGCTGAGAATTCCAGGTGTTGCACTCTAGTCCAAGAAGACATTCAAAGAATGATGAATGACAGAATTTTGCAAATTTGCTGCCAAATAAAGAAAGAGGAGGTATCAGTGATTGAACCTATCTTCAACAGGCCAGAGGGGACTGAAAAAGTGCCCATATTCAAATTATAAATATCATCTCAATAGATTCAACACTCAAACCATAGTTCGATGTTGAAAAACCTGCCAAACCAACGCCTAGTCAACCAAAGCCAATCAATGTTCAAAAACCCACCCCGTTCTTTTTCAAGAGTACCAAGGCAGTACCATGGAAATATGATGACACATGGAGAAATCATAGATTAGGGAAAGAAGTTCAGAATTAAAAGACGAAGAGTAACAATGAAGACGTCTCTAATATTGCTGGTACGAGCAAAATGACTTGAAGCGGTCGAATATACCAATCTAAAGTAATTGTGATCCCTCTAAAGGAAACTATCCTCGTGGAACCTATAAAAATAAAATAAGTTCCAAATGAAGAAAAGAAAGAGTTTTTAAGGATTGTCAATAGAAGAGACTACAAAATCATAGATCAACTACATCAGACTCCTTAAAAAATTTCTATCATGTCTCTCCTTTTGAGTTCTCCTTGAGTTTCAAAAGAATATTACTGCCAATATTACTACATGTAAAGCACGGTGATTGCCAATATTACTGCATGTAATACATTGAGTTCCAGCAACGATGAATTACCCGTCGAAGGTAGTAATCACAACCGTGCTTTACATGTATCAGTAAAGTGCTAGGAAGACACTTTGGCAAGGGTCTTAGTGGACACTGATTCCTCACTAAATGTGTTGTCCAAGAGGACGTTGGCTAAAATGGCATATAAAGGGGATGACATGAGACCCACCTCTTTGATTGTCAAGGCTTTTGACGGTTCTATAAGAAAGTTAATAGGCGAAGTGGATTTACCTGTCATGGTTGGACCTCATATATATGACATTACCTTTCAAGTGGTGGATATCAATCCTGCATACAGTTATTTATTGGGAAGACCATGGATCCATACTGCCGGCGCAATGACCTTTACTCTTTAACAAACGATGAAATTTGTAGTGGACGACAAACTGGTGGTCAATCCTGGAGAAGAGGACCTAATGGTAAGCTATTTGTCATCATATAGGTACATTGAAGCTGGTGAGGATGCTTTGAAAGCTTCTTTCCAAGCCTTAGAAATAGCTAATGCCGTGTTGATCAAAGAAGCCGTGGTTGAGAGTAGCCTATCTTTTGCATCGGTTCAAAGCATAAAATCCGCATTGAAGAATGGTACTCCTACAGGACGGGGGGAGGTCATTGAAGTGGAAGCAAGAGCGAAGACGAACCGCCAAGGGTTGGGTTACAAAACAACTCATGACAAGGCTCAAGAGTTTGCCAAAAGACGACCGAAGACCATCAACAAAGTGTTCATCAGTGGAGGCATCCAAATCAACGCTGTTGAGGAGGATTTTAAGGACGACTATGTTGATCAATTGGTATATCATGATGAGGCCGCTCTAAGCAATTGGGAGGCTGTTGAGATTCCTGTCATCTTTCCTGTGACAAAGTAATTTGATTGTTTTGTTTTGTTTTGTAGTTTCCTTCAAAAAGTTTTCCATAACCCTGCCCGAGGTTATCAGACTATTTTGTATGGGCCACATGCTTTCAAATTATTATAATCAATGAAGATGTTTTGTTAAAATCCTCATTTGTTTGTTTACTGCTTTTTGCTTTTACTTTTAAAGAAAATGGCATTTCTTTTGAAAACAAGTAAAAACATGCTTCCTTTGTTATGTACATTTATCTTTGTGTGTTGTAATAAATTAAGCCATTCCAAACATGCAGAGAAACTCTAAAACCCATCGAATCCAATCACTATGTTTTCCTTCCTGACTTTCATTCACCCATATATCAAGCCGAAGACGAAAATGATGAACATTTTGAGATTCTGGATGAGTTGGAAAAAATGTCTGAGTACGAGTACACGGACCTTCAACCTCACCAAGAGTAGGTTGATTTCGTTAATCTTGGCACTGATGAAAATAGAAAAGAAGTCAAGATTGGGGGAACGCTTGGGGAGGAGATCAAGCAAAGACTAGTGAAGCTTCTAGAAGAATATGTTGATGTGTTCGCTTGGTCATACCAAGATATGCCTGGTTTGGATACCGCCATAGTTGTTAACAAGTTACCCCTTCCACCTGATTGTCCGCCTGTCAAATAGAAGCTCAGAAGGATGCGACCTGACATGGATCTCAAGATCAGAGATGAGGTCAAAAAGTAGAAAGATGAAAGTTTCTTGGCAGTGTCAAAATACCAAGAGTGGGTGGCCAACATTGTGTCGTGCCAAAAAAGGATGGCAGAGTTAGAATGTGTGTGGACTACAGGGATATGAATAAAGCCAATCCAAATGACGATTTCCTTCTGCCACACATCGATACCTTGGTGGATAACACTGCTAGATTCGTTGTCTTTTCTTTCATGGATGGTTTCTCAGGATACAATCAAATAAGGATGGATCCCAAGGACACGGAGAAGACCACGTTCATCACACCCTGGGGCACTTATTGTTATAAATTCATGCCTTTTGGTTTAAATAACGCAGGAGCCACTTACTAGAGAGCCATGGTTACATTATTTCACTACATGATGCACAAAGAAATTAAGGTTTATGTGGATGATATGATAGCCAAGTCTCAAAGTGAAGAGGATCATTTGGATCACTTGCTGAAGCTTTCCGTAAGGCTCGGGAAATACCAGTTGAGGTCGAATCCTGTAAAATGCACTTTTGGAGTAAGATCTAGAAAATTACTCGGCTTTACCGTCAGTCAGCGTGGAATAGAGGATGGCCCTAACAAAGTGTGAGCTATCCAAGAGATGCTTGCTCCAAAGATAGAAAACCAAGTCAGAGGTTTCCTTAGGAGACTAAATTACATCTCCAGATTCATCTCCAACATGACTCCAACCTGTGAGCCGATCTTCAAGTTGTTACGAAAAGATCAAACAGTTGTTTGGAATGAAGACTGTCGACAAGCCTTCAAAAAATTAAAGGTTATTTCCAAGAACGTCTAATCTTGATTCCTCCTGTACCTGAAAAACCTCTCTTTACGTACATGACAATGCTCGAAGGGTCAATGGGTTGTGTATTGGGTCAACATGATGAGTCTGGACGAAAGGAACACGCCATATATTATTTGAGCAAGAAGTTCACCGATTGTGAAAGTTGTTACTCACTTTTGGATAAGACTTGTTGTGCTTTGACTTGAGCTGCCAGGCATCTGAGGCAATACATGATATGTCATACCACTTTGTTGATTTCTAAGATGGATCCAATAAAGTATATTTTTGAGAAACATGCTCAGACAGGAAGGCTCGCCCGTTGGCATATGCTCTTGTTATAGTACGATATCCAGTACGTCGCTCAAAAGTCCATCAAAGGTAGCAGCCCGTTAGATTACCTCGCCGATAAGCCAGTAGAAGATTATGAGCCTCTTAAGTTTGACTTCCATATGAGGATATTATGCTAATAAAGAAAGACTATGAAGAGCTAGGCCCAAATAAAGGTTCTGGACCCGGTTCCCGATGGAAGATGATGTTTGACGGTGGTTCAAACCAAAAGGGGTATGGTATAGGTGTTGTTTTGATGAGTCCGGGTGGTGGGTATACTCCTTTCAAAAAAAGATTTTGTTTTGAATGTACTAACAACATTGATGAATATGAAGCTTGCATTTTGGGACTAGAAGCAACAATTGATCTCCGCATCAAAATTCTAGAAGTGAGTGGTGACTCAACTTTAGTTGTCTACCAAGTCAAGGGTGAATGGGAGACCAGAGACGAGAAACTAATCCTATACAGAGCTTATATTATGGAGATGATTGAGTATTTTGATGTGATAACCTTCAAGCATGTGCCAAGATCCAAAAATCACATCGCTGATGCTTTGGCTATGATGGCTGCTATGTGGCAGGTCCGTTTTGTTAATGAAGTGATGCTCATTCGAATTGAGAGAAAGATCGAGCCTGCTTACTGCCAGATGGTAGAGGAGGAGTCAGATGGGAAGCCATGGTTTCATGATATTAAACAATACCTGCACAATCAGGAATATTCAGTTGATGCCACTTCTCTCGACAAGAAAACTTTAAGAAGGCTGGCATCCAAGTTCTTTCTTAGAAATGATGTTCTCTACAAAATAAATCATGACATGGTCCTACTTAGGTGTGTCGACAGACGAGAAGCAGACTTACTGATGCAAGACATCCATGAAGGAACATTTGGCACCCATGCCAACGGTTATGCCATGTCCAAAAAGATTATAAGAGCTAGATACTATTGGTTAACTATGGAAACTGATTGCGTCCAATATGCCAGGAAATGTCATAAATGCCAAATTTACGAGGATAAGGTGCATGTGCCTCCAACTTTATCGAATGTCTTATCATCACCGTGGCCTTTCTCTATGTGGGGCATTGACATGATTGGGGCAATTGAGCCTAAAGCTTCCAATGGACACCATTTCATCCTTGTTGGCATTAACTATTTCACAAAGTGGGTTGAAGACGCATCCTACGCCGACGTGACCAGACAATGGTTTCCCGATTCATCAAGAAGGAGATTATCTGTCGATATAGAATTCCCAGTCGTATTACCACAGATAATGGAACCAATTTGAACAACAAAACTATGAAAGAGCTATGTGATAGTTTCAAGATTGAGCATCACAACTCTTCTCCTTATCGCCCAAAGATGAAGGAAGTTGTTGAAGCCACGAACCAGAACATTAAGAAGATCGTGCATAAAATGATTGTAACCTATAAAGATTGGCATGAGATGTTACCGTTTAGCTTACACGGATACAGAACATCTGCTCGCACTTCGACAGGGGAAACCCCCTTTTCCTTGGTATATGGAATGGACGCATTCCTTCCCATTGAAGTAGAGATACCTTACATGAGAGTCCTGGTGGAGCTAAGTTGGAGGAAGATGAGTGGGTTAGAGAAATGTTTGATCAGTTGAACCTCATTGGAAAACTCACGTGGAAAGTGGATGCCCAACTATGATGTCCCATTTGTTATGAAGACAACCTTCTCTGAAGGTTTGCTCATCCTTACAACAATGGAGGGAGAACAACTCACTCACCCCGTGAACTCTGATGCTGTCAGAAAATATTATGCTTAAAAATCCGATAAGTTGAAAACCTGAAAAGGTGACTTAGGAAAGAATGGGTGTCCCGGTCGATCATAACCTATGAAGGAGATCCAGGAAAAAATTAGGGATGAAACAAAAAAGAAAGCTCACTAAGTCGAAAACCCGTAAGGGTGGCTTAGGTAAAAATGAGCATCCCGGTGAGTCGAAAACCTGAAAGGGAGATTCAGGCAAAAGTTAGGGACACAAAGCATTCCGCTGCATTAGAGGTTGTTACTGCTACTTCAAAATTACCAAGGAGATCCACTTCCATTACTCTTGTCAGAGGCGAAGATCTCGAGAACTCTTAGTTATTAGGGCAGGATAATCATTGTATTTGATGTAGCCTTTTCCTTTTTTCCATTTTCAAATTGTAAATACTCCATGGAGATTTGCCATTAGCAAGCTACCATTCATGAAATAAAATAAGTTTGAACCATTCAAGTATTTGTGATCTACTGCGCTCTTTACTTTTCTTTGTTATGCAAAATATCATTATTTGTTAATAATGATTTTTGAAAGAATGTTTTGAATCAAAAACAATTTTAAAAGGAAAACTAAAATAGAAAAATTATTTACTTTGGTTTATGAAGGATTTTAGTGGAAATTAATTTGCTTCCCAGAAAGTCTAAAAGCAACCAAAATCTTGATATTGTCACCGCAAGCAATGTTGGTTCCACTAACGGACAATTTCTCTGGTATCCCTCACCTGATGGTAGTTTTGAAGACCCATCCCCAAAGTAGGATCTTTGACTCTCCAAAGAGATTTGTGCTAAGCCCTTTATTATTCCCAGTGAAGTGAATAAATTTGACCTCTTTGTGTTGTCAAGGGCACCTTGGTTCCCTAGATTCAGTGTGATATTCTTGTTTCTCCAGCGAAGTAGATTGTTATTTGTATTCCCCTCTGAGTTTGATGTTTTCGTGTCTCTCATTAGAGTCGGTCCTTGCGCGTCTTTGGGCATTTGCATCATATCATAGCATTTTTCATTTAGCATATCCTTTTAGGTTACGTTTTCTTGACTGATGTTTTCGCTTCTAAGTCCAGTTGTAACTGGTTATCTTTCGTGTTTGTTGTGGTTGTTGTCTATCTTCGTCTTTCCCAGAGTCTCGTGGCTACCCTTTTGAGATCTTAGGTTATCACCAAACCCTTTCTAGATCAGTTGCTACTGCCATCCTTTAACCTTTGGTTGTTACCAATTTGCCTTGTAGTCTAGTTGTTACTAGCCCCCTATTGTTTTTGCTTGTCTGGTTGACTCCAGATTCTCTTAAGAAGTCTAGTTATAACTAGTGATTTTTAGTAAGGAATTCAATCATCATTAATGTTTGTAGTCTGGTTGTAACCCCCACTCTACCTCGTACGTGTATTATAGGAATATTAAGGAAAATACATCAGAGTTTTCAAAACATGTAGGATGTCACATAGAAATTTTTCTCGTTTAATGAAGTATCAAGTCACTTCATGCTTTCCACAATATTTCAACAAGGTCATTCAATAAAACAGCGGAATAAAATCAATGTTTAAACATAATCCCCGTAACCAGTGGTTATACATCATTAATCCAACAGATAAAAATATACGTAACAATTAATCAAGAAAATATGCAAAATATAATGTAATCCCATCATCCCATGTTACGTATCAGAGCGAATCCTAGGACTTGATCAAATAGCAACACACTCCAAGCACTACTCAGGTACCTGGTCATCTGAACTCCCCAAGGAGCACAAACGCAACAAACAGAAAAGGGGTGAGAACTACATTCAATAAGTAAACGGTGAAATACACATGCTAAGGAGTAGTTACACACCACACATACAATCATACATATGCAACGCACATACACATGCCATCTCAATCACTCGACATTAATAGCTCATAATCAAATACAAATATGTAATGTGACTCACTGACTCGACACAATGCATGTGGTACCAACACAAATACGTACGGTTCACCCTAGAACCCGATTCCTGTCAAGATCCGGATAAGTCGTATACGTTCCTCTGAACTACAACTTATCTTTACAACGACTTCCACATGATGTCCGGATGAACTAGACACCCATCATAGATTCCCACCTAGTCATCTCCACAAGACACATGACATGAAATGCATGACAACACCATTATGCAAATATAATAATAATTTCAAGAATAATTCATGATCACCAATGATCCACATGAGCCATCCGCTCACTGTAACCCTCTCAGGAATTACCATCATACACCAGATTGTCCATATTGGACGGTCCTGGCCCACACCTATCAATCACACCCCTAAGGCCAACAACACAATTTTCCACATTCTCTCTAATTTAATTCATTACTAATATCCTTAGGTTCATTTAAGTCATATTAATGCTAAGGATTAAATGGAACTGCGTTCCAAGAAAAATCTGGATAGAAATCACAAAAATGGGAAAAAGTCACCCCAGGCCGCCCATACGCGTACCAACATGGTCCATACGCATAATGCCTGCTGCCATACGCGTACCAACATGGCCCATACGCGTACCAACATGGTCCATACGCATAATGCCTGTTGTCACCTCCCAAAATCCCTCAAAGACACTCCTTATGCATATGGCTACCCCCATACGCGTATTGCCAAGCACCATACGCGTACCGTACGCGTATCACCAGATCGTCGTGCTGGCACTAGGGACAGAGCACGTAGGATACACGTATGGCCCCTGGGTATGTCCCCTATACGCGTAATGGCACCCACATTACGCGTATGGCTAACAGATCTGTCAAAAAAACCCAGATTTCACCTCCTTCACAAATTTCCGCTCAATGCTTATCATTCTACCACCCAATTCATCCTAGAACTCATCTTTTATGTCATTTAATCCTCTTTGTCTTCGTTATACTTCATCTACAATTTATTCTTCCAAGATTTCTCGCATCTAAATTCAATTTCATTAACCCCTAACCCTTATTTTTCAGATCTGTTACCTATCAGGATTTTATTTCAGCATCAATGAATTTCCAAGCGATTTTCATATAAATTCGAGATTCATACACACAATCATCATATAATAATCATTCAACAATAACAGTAATTTTAGGGAATTCATCATGTTACGAAATTCAGATCAAGGAAACCAAAAACAGACATAAACCCTATGAGAGAAAGGACCTCTCACTACCCTCTCATGTTAAGATACCCCTATTGAAATCCATTCTCCCCCTTACCTTAGATTGAAGCTTTCTCTTGGTAACAATGGAGAATTTCTTGGTTCATCTGCCCTAACTCTCTTTTTCAAGTCTCTTCCTTTTTCATGATTAGCAACTGATTCCCCACTAAACCACTTATAATCCCCCTTAATTAGATTTTCAGTTTTATTATTCCAATTAATAATAATAATAATAATAATAATAATAATAATAATAATAATAATAATAAAAATAACAACCACTACCATCTCATTAATATTATTATTAATAGCATAAAATAATAATACCAATGAGGATAATATTCTTCTTCTTATTATTATTATTAATCATTAATATTATTTACTATAGGTCCACTTTACCCCAACTAAGGTTAACCCTCACCTTCACCCCTAACATCATACCCTTATTAAGGACATCACAACCGATACACGCACAACAAGGTATAAAATGACTAAATAATTTTAAATGCGGTGTTACAACTCTCCCCCACTTAAAATATTTTCGTCCTCGAAAATGTAACTAATGACAAGAATTCCGGATACGACTCTCGCATCTTGCTCTCCAATTCCCAGGTCACACTTCCTCCAGCAACTCCTCCCCAAGCTACTCTCACCAACGGGATATCTTTCTGTCTTAGTTGTTTCATCTTGTGGTCTTCGATTCTCAATGGCATCGCCTCCATCGTAAGGTTATCTCGAACTTGCAATTCATCTCTTTGAAGCACATGAGATGGATCAGCAACATATTTTTGAAGTTGCGATACATGAAACACGTCATGCAGATTCGAAAGTTCGGGTGGCAACGCCACTCTATAGGAAACTGCTCCAACCCTCTGCAGAATTTGATACGGTCCAATGAACTTAGGATCCAATTTCTTTGATTTCAGCGCACGACCAACACCGATCACCGGATTGACTCTAAGAAATACATGGTCACCCTCGCTGAATTCCGAGTCTTTCTTCCTATTATCATGGTAGCTTTTCTGCCTACTCTTGGCCGTCTTCATTCTCTCCCTAATCATCTGGATCACATCTTTGGTCTGTTGCACAATATCGGGTCCGAGTACCGTACTCTCGCCCGACTCATACCAATATAGAGGTGTCCTACACCTTCTACCATACAGTACTTCAAAAGGTTCCATTCCAATACTAGAATGATAATTGTTGTTTTAAGTGAATTCAAACAGAGGTAAATGAGCATCCCAAGCGCCTCCCCGCTCGAGTATACAAGCTTTCAACAAATCTTCCAATGACTGAGTAGTCCCAAAGCTTCTTGCAAGCTTTTCCAAAATCCAAAAGTAAACCTCGGGTCTCTGTCATATACAATGCTCAACGGAACCCCGCGTAACTTCACTATCATTCTGATATAATTTTCTGCTAACTTCATCAAAGGAAAAATGATGTTAGTTGGTATATAATGCACCAAATTCATCAATCTATCCACAATTACCCAAATTGTGTCAAAACCTCTCGCCATATTCGAAAATCCAGTCATAAAATCCATTGCAATACGATCCCATTTCCACTCCAGTATTTCCATCGGTTGCATCAAACCGGATGGTTTTTGGTGTTCCACCTTTGACTTCTAACAAGTCAAATAAGCATACACAAACCAAGATATGTCTTTCTTCATACCCGGCAACCAAAATAATTTCTTCAGGTCTTGATACATTTTTGTAGCTCCTGGATGAATTCTCAAGCTACTCTGTGGCTTTCTTGCAAAATTACCTTTTTCAAATCAGGATTATCTGGCACACAAATTCTGTCTCTGAACTTCAACGCACCAGAATCATCTACTTTAAAGTCTTCTTCCTTATTCGTTCCGCCTATGATCATCAAGTCTACCAATTTCAAATCCAGTTTCTGACCTTCTCTTATTTCATGAAGGAACTCATTATTCACTTTCAGCACCCCTAACATTACACTTTCCGAAGTTAACTCACAAACCATACTAAAGTCTCTAAACTTCTTAATCAAATCCAAATCTCTAATCATCAACATCGACATATGTATCGTCTTCCGACTCAAAGCATCTGCCACGATGTTAGCTTTACCATGATGGTAACTCAAGCTAAAGTCATAGTCTTTCAGAAATTCCAGCCATCTTCGCTTCCTCATATTTAATTCCTTCTGGTCAAACAGATATTTCAAACTCTTATGGTCAATGAACACTTCGAATCTCGACCCGTACAAATAATGCCTCCAAACCTTTAGTACGAAAACCACCGCAGCTAACTCTAAATCATGAGTAGGATAATTCCTTTCATGAATCCTCAATTATCGTGAAGCGTAAGCCACAACCTTGCCATCTTACATCAAAACACTGCCTAATCCCATTTTAGAAGCATCGCAATATACCACAAAAGGATCATTCAGATTTGATAAGGTTAACACTGGTGCGGTAGTCAACCTTTTCTTCAGTTCTCGGAAACTTTTTTCACACAAAATATCCCATACAAATTCCTGGCCTTTTCTAGTCAAATGGGTCAACTAAAGAGCCAAATTAGAAAACCCTTCGATGAACTTACGGTAATAACCTGCCAAGCCTAAGAAACTTCTAATCTCTGTCACTTACTTTGGAGCCTCCCACTAAAGCACATCACTCACTTTCGATGGATCCACTATTATGCCTCCTCCAGAAATAACATGTCCAAGAAAACTCACTTCGCTCAACCAAAACTCACATTTCAAAAGTTTTACAAATAATTTATTATCCTTCAGCACTTGCAACGCAACCCTCAAATGCTCTACATGATCTGCTTCTGACTTGGAGTAAATCAAAATGTCATCAATGAAAACTACTATAAACTGGTCCAAATAAGCATGGAAGATGCGATTCATGTACTCCATGAACACACCTGGTGCATTGGACACACCAAACAACATCACTACATATTCATAATTTCCATACCGATTTCTGAAAGCTATTTTCTAGATATCATCTTCTTTCACACGGATCTGATGATAGCCTGACCTCAAATCAATTTAACTGAACACACGAGCTCCCACAAGTTGATCCATCAGATCGTCGATTCTTGGAAGTGGATACTTGTTCTTGATGGTTACTTTATTCAACTAGCGATAATTGATGCACAAACGTATATTGCCATCTTTCTTCTTTACTAACAAAACTGGTGCTCCCTATGGCGACACACTGTGTCTGATAAATTTTTTATCCAATAATTCTCCCAACTGAGATTTCAACTCTGCCAATTCTGACGCTGACATTCTATATGGTGCCATAGATATAGATCTGGTACCAGGGACAAGATCAATCATAAACTCTACTTTCCTCTCTAGAGGTAACTCTACAACATCCTTCGGGAACACTTCAGGAAATTCTCTCACAATAGGTAATTCCTCAATCGACGACTTACCCTCCATAGATAACGAGGCGAACTCTGCAAATACTTTAGCTTCGCCTTCTACCAAGATTCTCAACTCCTTAGTAGATATAAGACTAGTCATTTCTTCTTCTTCAAGAGTCAGGAATAATAGCCTCTTCCTATAGAAATCAATATAACCATAGTTTCTCTCGAGCCAATTCATCCCTAAAATAACATCCAGCTCACTGAGTGGTAGATAAATCAAGTCCACTCCAAAATCTTTACCAAAGATCGACACAGGGCAATTCAAACACACTAAAGATGTTGTGATTGATCTAATAGACAGAGTATCAATCACCATCCCTCTACTCAAAGTAGACAGCATAAGCCCCAATCTCTTCACACAAACCATAGAACTAAACGAGTGAGTTGCAGCTATATCAATAACAGCAATCAAAGGAGTGTTATGAATGTAACACGTCTCTTTGACCAAACGATCCTCATTGTTAGGCTAAGCACCCAACAATGCAAACACCTTTCCACTTGTCTGAGACTTCTTCGATTTTTGACAGTGGGTGCTGATATGACCCTTCTCACCACAGTTGTAACAGGTTGGTATGTTGGTTCTATAATCCGTGACCACATGACTTGACTTTCCACACTTAAAAAAATTCTTCACCTCATTCTGACATTCATTCCCATGGTGACCTGCGCCACCACATCTGAAACACTTGAGAGGATTGGAAGGATTTCCTCCCCCACTTGGTTTTTTCCCAACAACATCTTTCTGCTTTCCTTTATCAGCTGGAGCATGATAAGGTGTATTCCCACGCCTCTGTTTGCCTCTTTTGTCACTTAGATTCTTATAGTGAGCGATTCTAGCTCTGTTGTCTTCATCGTAGATTCTACACCTGTTCACCAGCTCAGGAAAGTACCTGATCTTCTGATAACCGACACCCAGTTTAATCTCGGGACGCAGCCCGTTCTCAAACTTGATGCACTTCGAACTCATAGCTGCATCAATATTGTAATGAGGATAATACTTTACCAGTTCGTCAAACTTAACCACATACTTTGCCAATGTCAAGTTACCCTCTTTAAACTCATTAAATTCAATCTCTTTCTTTCCGCAAACATCTTCCAAAAAATACCGTTCCAGAAACTCTGCCCTGAACACTGTCTAGTTAATGGGACCCTCACCAGCTTCCAATCTCTAGTGAGTGTTGTCCCACCAATCCTCAGGCTCACTTTCCAGCATATGGGTATCAAACTGTACTTTTTGATCCTTTGAGCATCCCATGACTCTGAAGAACTTCTCAATATCCTTCAGCCATATATGTGCTACATCTGGATCATGTCCGCCTTCGAACTTAGGTGGCTTGTTATTCTGGAACTTCTCCAAATTACAGAACTCTCTGTTTCCAACACTCCGATTGATATTCTGACCAATGTTCTCCACTGCCTGCGCAACACCTTGTAACTCAGTAGCCATCACAACATCATTCTACCAGCCATACTGTTCAGTATCCATGAATACACAGGTTAGAAGAAACACACGACTATAGACATCCTATAGTCAGATTCTACTACAAGACTGGCTGGACGGACCGACCTGCTCTGATACCAATTGTAACACCCCACTCTACCTCGTACGCGTATTATAGGAATATTAAGGAAACTACATCAGAGTTTTCAAAACATGTAGTATGTCACATATACATTTTTCTCATTCAATGAAGTATCAAGTCACTTCATGCTTTCCACAATATTTCAACAATGTCATTAAATTAAAAAGCGGAATAAAATCAATGTTTAAACATAATCCCCACAACCAGTGGTTATACATCATTAATCCAACAGATAAAAGATACGTAACAATTAATCAAGAAAATAAGCAAAATATAAGGTAATCCCGTCATCCCATGTTACGTATCAGAGTGACTCCTAGGACTCGATCAAATAGTAACACACTCTAAGCACTACTCAGGTACCTGATCATTTACACTCCTCAAGGAGCACAAATGCAACAAACAGAAAAGAGGTGAGAACTACATTCAATAAATAAGCGGTGTAATACACATGCTAAGGAGTAGTTACACACCACACATACAATCATACACATGCAACGCACATACATGTGCCATCTCAATCACTCGGTATTAATAGCCCATAAGCAAATACAAATATGTAATGTGGCTCACTAACTCGACACAATGCATGTGGTACCAACACAAATACGTAAGGTTCACCCTAGAACCCGATTCCCTTCAGAATCCGGATAAGTCGTATACGTTCCTCTGAACTACAACTTATCTCCACAACGACTTCCACATGAAGTCCGGATGAACTAGGCACCCATCATGGATTCCCACCTAGTCATCTCCACAAGATACATGACATGAAATGCATGACAACACCATTATGAAAATATAATAATAATAATTTCAAGCATAATTCATGATCATCAATGATCCACACGAGCCATCCGCTTACTGTAATCCTCTCGGGAAATACCATAATCACATCAGATTGTCCACACTGGACGGTCCTGGCCCACACGTATCAATCACACCCATAAGGGCAACAACGTAATTTTCCACATTCTCTCTAATTTAATTCTTTATTAATCTTGCTTAGGTTCATTTAAGTCATACTAATCCTACTGATTAAATGGAATTGTGTTCCAAGCAAAATTTGGACAGAAATCACAAAAATGGAAAAAGTCACCCCAGGCTGCCCATACACGTACCGATATGGTCCATACGCATAATTCCTGTTGTCATACGCGTATTGGACCTCCCTTACGCGTATGACCAGAGGCTGTCACCTCCCAAAATCCCTCAGACTCACTCCTTACGCATATGGCTTCCCCCATACGTGTATTGCCAAGCCCCATATGTGTACCGTACGCGTATCACCAGATGGTCGTGCTGGCACTAGGGACAGGGCACGTATGATACACGTATGGCCCCTGGGTATGTCCCCCATACGTGTAATGACACCCCCATTACACGTATGACCAACAGATTTGTCAAAAAAAACCAAGATTTCATCTCCTTCACAAATTTCCACTCAATGCTTATCATTCTACCACCCAATTCATCCTAGAACTCAGTTTTTATGTCATTTAATCCTCTCTATCTTCTCTATTCTTCATCTACCCTTTATTCTTCCAAGATCCCTTGCATCTAAATTCAATTTCATTAACCCATAACCCTTATTTTCCATATTTGTTACCTATCAGGATTTTATTTCAGCATCAATGAATTTCCACGCAATTTTCATATTAATCCCAGATTCATACACATAATCATCATATAATAATCATTCAACAATAACAGTATATTTAGGGAATTCATCATGTTATAAAATTCAAATCAAGTAAACCAAAAACAGACATAAGTCTTATGAGAGAAAGGACCTCTCACTACCCTCTCATGTTAAGTCAACCCTATTGAAATCCATTCTCCCCCCTTACCTTAGATTGAAGCTTTCTCTTGGTAACAATGGAGAATTTCTTGGTTCCTCTGCCCTAGCTCTCTTTTCTCGGTCTCTTCCTTTTTCACGATTAGTAATTGATTCCCCACTAAACCACATCTAATCCCCCTTAATTAGATTTTCAGTTTTATTATTCCAATTAATAATAATATTAATAATAATAATAATAACAACCACTACCATCTCGTTAATATTATTATTAATAGCATAAAATAATAATACCAATGAGTATAATATTCTTATTATTATCATTAATCATTAATTTTATTCATTATAAGTCCACTTGACCCTAACTAAGGTCAACTCTCACCCTCGCCCCTAACATCATACCCTTATTAAGGACATCACAACCAATACACGCACAACAAGGTATAAAATGACTAAATAATATTAAATGTGGTGTTACACTAGTAGTTATCAGTATTACCTTGTGAGTCTAGTTGTTACTAGTCCTCCAAATCGTTGTTGCTATTTAGTGGTCACCAACCTTTTCCCCATGAAGTTTAGCCGTCACTAACTCCCAGAAAGTCTAGTAATGTTTTGACTGGAATTGTTTAAAATCCAATTGTTATTGGTATCGCCGATTTGGTTGTTACCATATCCCTTGAAAGTCTAGTAATGTTTTGACTGGTATTCTGTGTGAAATCTAATTGTTGTTGGTATCGCCGATTTGGTTGTTACCATATCCGCATTCAAAGTCTAGTAATGTTTTGATTGGTGTTCTGTGTAAAGTCCAATTGTCATTGGCATTTCTGATTTGGTCGTCACCATGTCTGTTTGAAAGTCCAATAATATTTTGACTGGCCTTATTTTAATGTCAAATTGTTATTGGCATCACTGTCTTGGTCATCACTAATCCCTAGAAAGCCCAGTAGTTATTGGCATTGTTAAATGTATAATTGTTATTGGCATCTATATTTTTGGTTGTTACCATATCCGTTTTGAAAGTCCAATAATGTTTTGAATGACACTGTTTAAATCCAATTGTTATTGGTACTGCTGATTTGGTTATCACCATATCCGTTTTGAAGCCCAACAAGGTTTTAACTAGCATCGCTTAAAGTCCAATTGTTATTGGCATCTCTGTTTTGGTCGTCACCAAACCCCCAAAATTCCAGTAGTTACTGACATTTCTTAAAATCCAATTGTTATTGATATTGTCAATCTGGTCATTACCAGTCTATTTGATGTCTAGTCGTCACTAGCAATCTGTGTGTAAACCCAATTGTTATTGGTATCATCAATTTGGTTGTCACTATTCTGTTAATTCTAGTCGTTACTAGCATCATTTTAAGCCCAATGGTTATTGGCAATGTTCACCTAATCCTGATCTTTGGATGGTTGGTTGTTACCAGCATCCCTAGTGAATCCTAGGATATTTGGTTGTCACCAGCATCTTTGGTAATTTCTTGAAGATCCTATTTGAACTCTTTGTTGTAAGGAAATTCTCCGTTTTGGGTTGGTCCCTAGTGGAGATTCCCCCCCCCCCCCTAGTGGAGTTGATTACTGCCCCTGTTGGGAGATTCTTTCCTCTAGAGTGTCACACTAGTCATGTTTGGACACTTTAGATTTCCCTAGTGTTTCTGACTTACCCCAGTGAACGATTATTCATTGTGTTGGTTTTCTTCTGTTTGCTTGCGTGTGTGTCTGCATCTTGCATTTATTTATTTCTCATCATAAAGCATCATTGTAGAGTTCATGGAATGACAACACTTGCATAGCTTTTGTCGTCCTTGGCATACCATTGCATCTAAGGGACAAAATTTTCGGTTTTCATATTTAAATACCTTTCACCACGATTCTATGGAGATTGTCATCTCTCATACCATCTGGTAAAGCTATTTAAATAGGGGAAACTTTCATACCCTAAATTTTGACCCCTATATCCCATTACCATTCTAAGAGCATCAAACATTGTTGCCTAACCCTAACCTTGTTCAAGTTTTTTGTTGTTGAGGTTCATCCGAATTAGGGTTTTGCACCTAGGGAATCAAGATGCTTACTGTTTGATCATCATCAAATCAAGCTCCCATATGTTCAAGGAGCTTATATTCAACAAGAATCAAGTGTTAATTGATCTCAGTACAAGTCAATTGAAGCCCAATCTCATCTTGCCCCAAATTAGGGTTTTGTCAAGAAAAGTCAACTGTGCCTTTGACTTTTGGTCCAAGCATGATCCCAAATCCTAGGACATGATTCAAGCCTACCATGATCATATACATCATTGAAGCCTACCATGATGTTTGAGAAGTCTCAAGATGCAAATTCATTGAAGGTCACATAGTTGAATTCATCTGATTCAAAATTCATCTGACAAAGTCAACTCTTTAACTTTTAGGTTTTTTGGTTCAAATTTGATCATCCAAGATAAATTTCATCAAGAAATATTCAATCAATGAGTTTGCTCATGAGAAATCAGGATTTGAGAGGTTTTTACAAAAGAAGAAAACTAAGTGTGAAAAACCCTAGTTTTGGTGCCAACTTCGAAAAATCATAACTTTTAATCCACACATCCATTTTGTGAGTTCCGAAGATCAATTTGTAGATCTCCTAATTTATTATAAAAGTGTACAAGTGACCTATGAGCAAAATATGCTTAGATTTTGAGTTTTGAAGCTTCAAAGTTTGGGAGAATTTCAAAATATTTAGAAAATTTTCAAGACAACTTTGTTACTCCAATTTTCAGTCAACTTCAAGGTCAAGTTTCATCAAGATCCATTTATATTCAAGGATTTATCAAAACATGAAAGTTGTAGGGCATGTTTAGGGCTTTCCAAAAAGTACCGGAACTCCTTCTCAACATTTGTTAGCTAGGAGTTTCGAAGAGAAGAATTTAAGGTCCTAAGACTTGAAATTCAAGGTTCTAACTTAGCATGACATTATGCAAAACCGATATTTTGTTGCAAATCTTGGTGTTTTGGGTTTTATAATTGCAAGGTCCCTTTTACTTGATTTGACAATGTTACTCTGTGGGGATACATAATCTCTACTGTGGGATAGATGCCTGACTGCATATCAATACCTTGTCTAATGTAGCCAACTTCTGAGTACTTGTTGGGGAGTATAAACTCAATTGACTGGGGAACAAAACCTCTGAACTCCTGTTGGGGAGGAATGATTCACCATGTGTTGCAGATACTGCTAGAGATTTCAACATCAGGGAGGTAGGCTCTACTGGGGAGAGGATCATGTCATCCTGTAAATAATCAATAAACAAATAGAATGTCCTGTATGAAAAATGGTTATTTTAGTTACCATCCATGACATCATTCAAGTAAATTTATTGTTTTTAATATGATTCGTAAAGCCCTAATGTTTTCATATGTAAAGTTTATCAAAAATATCGGACGCCCTTCTTCGCAAACAAATAGTAAAAGTAAAAACAGGAAAACAAAAACCTCTTCGAATGAATAATACTTTATTGATTAAAAAGGCCTATAAATAGGAAAATTACAATTGGATGCAATTCCTAAAAAGAGGTAATTGCGGGAAAAGTACAACAAAAAAATATGCAAATGTCGGCAATGTAGAAACAGACAACCACCATGTGTTGATTCGGCTATGACCTGTATGTCTTTAATGTTTCACCAATGTTCTGCCTACTGAAGAGACTAATTAGATTGATTCTTATCCTTTGAGATCTCCATGTGCCAAGATGAGTTCAAAGATTCTTATCCTTCGGTGTGAACCATGTGTCATTTTCTTTTAAAATCCCTAACTTTTTCCTGGACCGCCCTTGCGGGTTTTCAATCCACCGGGATACCTATTTTTGCCAAAGTCTCCTTTTTAGGTTTTCAACTTTGCGGGTTTATTATTTTTTTTTTATCCCTAATTTTTTCCCGAACCTTTTCCTTTTATGGTTCGCCGGGATGCCCTATTTTTTCTTGGACTTTTTATTTCTGTCCAGCGGGTCCATTTTAAGCAAAAGATTTTTGACTACGTCTACATTCATAGGGGACGTAAAGTCTTCACCATCCATAGTAGATAGTAATAAGGCTCCACTAGAGAAAACCTTTCTTACCACATATGGACCTTCATAGTTTGGAGTCCATTTTCTCCTGTGATCTATTTAAGGAGGAAGGATCCTTTTCAAAACCAAATCCCCTATCTGGAAGCACTGAGGACACACCTTCTGATCAAAAGCTTTCTTTATTCTGCTCTGGTATAACCGGCCATGGGCGATGGCTGCCAATCTCTTCTCATCAATAAGACTTAGTTGATTCAACCTGGCTTGCACCCACTCAGCTTCATCAAGCTTCACATCAGATAATACTCTTAAATAAGGGATCTCAACTTCTAATGGTAGGACTGCTTTCGTACCATATACTAGTGAGAAAGGAGTTGCCCTAGTTGATGTACGCACCAAAGTACGATAACCATGTAAAGCAAATGGTTACATCTTGTGCCAGTCATTATAAGTCGCCACCTTCTTCTGTACGATCTTCTTGATGTTCTTATTTGCTGACTCAACAACGCCATTCATCTTCAGACGGTACGGAGAGGAATTGTTGTAACAGCCCGATTTTTAATAACTGATTAATTATACTAGTTAGTTGGTTTGTATGGTTTAAGTGAATTATTGGATTTAACTGATTTATTCTATTTGGTAGAATCATGAGGATTTATCAGATGTTTTCTAACCAATGTCAAGATGAGATATTTTATGAGAAAATGAATTGACAAATATTTTAAGAGAAGAAATATATTGGAGAGAAATAGAAGGGCAAGACATATATATATGGGGGAAGAGGAACGACATAGAAAAAATATAGAAAACATGAAAGGAAAGTGGAGGAAGAAGAGAAAGTAGAAGGAAAAAGAAGGAAAAGCTTGGAAAAGCTCAAGAACGACTTCTAGCTTCCGATTAATCGAGGTAAGGGTGTGAAATCTTACTATCTTAATCAATGTGTATGATTATGTATGTGTGTGTTTGGATTTGTTGGTGGTTTCCTAAATTTTTCCATTTTAGGTCGGAAGTGGATTTAATCGGTAGAAACTGAGTTTTATCGGTTAGAATTTGGAATAGACGGTGTAGTATAGTCGGGTGATGAGTGGGCTGCGCTACAGGAACTGATTTGGATTAAATCGGTTGGTTTTGCGAGCTTTGGGCTTTTGAACAGCCATGGAAGTTCTGATCTCGCAGGTTCACCAGGCGAATGGCAGCGAGGCTTCGCCAGGCGAAGCCCAACTAACGGTAGCGAATCAAGTCAGAACCAAACACCCTATCTTCATTGGCAAGTTCGCCAGGCGAATGAGTGTGGCGAAGGTTTGCCAGGCGAGTATGCTAGCGAGTGCTAGTGAGTAATTCCAGAATAAATCCCAGTGGTCTTCGCTGGCAAGTTCGCCAGGCAAACGGGTAGCGAAGGTTCGCCAGGTGAAGGTTAGCAAACACAGCAACATGTTTTCTTTTCTTGTGTTTTCCATTCGTGGATTGATTGTGTGGTTTGGTTGCGATCATTCCTTGTCTGAGATGACTAATTATATGCTGTTATGTGTGTTGTGGGTAGCCATATGGCGTGAATCCTAGGTTATGAATTGATTGTGAATATGTGGCCTTTTGGCATATGTGACGCATTGTTTAAATTGATTGAAAATGCATGATGGATGTGATTGAGTTTATTGCCGTTTGGCACGATATTTGCAAGTGCATATTTCTCGTATGTGACGTATGATGATTGTAAATGTGAACCATATTTAAATATTGTGAGTGCATAATGAATATATGCGATTAACATGATGAATGCATGAGTATGTTTGTAAACATGTGTGCATTTCAAGAGTGTCATGAGTCATGTTGCATGTGAAGCATCATGGTATGCATTCTTGTGTGTATGATTCCTCGGAGAATTTGCAGAACCTCGTGTGCCCTTGTGGGGTGTGAGCGATGGTTATTTATTGATCCCTTGGAGGATTTGCAGAACCTCGTATGTTGCGATGGTTATATTGATTCCTCGGAGAATCTGCAGAACCTCGTGTGCCCTTGTGGGGTGTGAGCGATGGTTATTTTATTGATCCCTTAGAGGATTTGCAGAACCTCGTATGTTGCGATGGTTATATTGATTCCTCGGAGAATCTGCAGAACCTCGTGTGCCCTTATGGGGTGTGAGCGATGGTTATTTTTGGTTCTTCAAATTGAACCTGCTGAAATGAGTCGGTACCGCATTTGCATCTGCATAGAGTCGTGTGTCGGTCTCTATGAGTTGCATGTTGTCATCTTCATATGATGCATTGGTGAAATAAACATGAATGTAGATGTTTATGTGAATTAGCAATGGAATAAACATGTTGTAAATGTTTATGTGAAAATGATGTGAATTATAGAAGTATGATTGTATATGCTTATATGATTTGCGGTAAATGAAACATAATGTATATGTGATTGTTAGGAGAAGTGTACATATGTGTATATATATATATATATATATATATATATATATATATATATATATATATATATATATATATATATATATATATATATATATATATATATATATATATATATATATATATATATATATATATATATATATATATATATATATATATATATATATGTATATATATATATATATATATATATATATATATATATATATATATATATATATATATATATATATGTATATATATATATATCTATATATATATATATATATATATATATATATATATATATATATATATATATATATATATATATATATATATATATATATATATATATATATATATATATATATATATATATATATATATATATATATATATATATATATATATATATATATATATATATATATATATATATATATATATGTTGATGTGGGAGTGGTGAGTGTGTGAATTGATTGAGAAATGTGGCATATATGTATTTTATGGTTGTTTATATACATAATTATATGCATTAATATTATGGTAATATTTCTCACCCTTCTGCTGTTTTATGATGCTCTATGAGGCATTGCAGATTAGGATTGTTGGAGGTGTATTTTGGAGTATAGTTCCTTTTCTCTTAAGTCGGTCGCTCTGATATGTAACGTCGGGTAGCTAGGCTTGTAGAGTATCTTCGTGATACATTATATATATGTAATAGTTGATGATGTTTGGTAAACAGTGATTAATGTTATGAACAACCTAATGACGTGTACTTGTATTTTATCATGTCTTAAGTAGTTCAATGTTTTAGTCTTCCGCTTTAACAGAAAACATGAATATGCTTATTTTAAGAACCATGCGTTTATTCTTTTTAGTTGAGATTTACCCCTTTTGAATTATTTCTTCATAAACATTAATATTTATGTCGTCGTTTCGTGAGTAATGTGACGCACTTCTTTTATACCATGAAATAAATATACTCTGATGGAATTTTTAATTCGTGCCTAAATGATTTAATTGTGTTATTTGGGGGTATAGAAAGGGGGTGTTACAATTGTGGTGTCCAATTTTGAAGTTCTAGCACAACTCCTTCATCATCTTATTATTTTACTTTGAACTATTATCAGTAATGGTTCATTTCGGTATTCCGTAACGGCAGCTGATGTCCTTCTTTATAAAATGAGCAACCACTTGCCTGGTGACATTGGTAAACGAAGCTGCCTCTACCCACTTTGTAAAGTAAGCAATGGAAACTAAAATAAAGCGATGCCCATTAGAAGCAGACAGCTCCATCTTTCCAATCATATCGATTCCCCACATTGCAAACGGTTAAGGAGACGTCAACACATTTAGAGGGCTTGGTAGCACATGTATCTTATTAGCATAAATCTGGAATTTATGGCATTTCTTGGCATATTTAAAACAATCGGACTCCATAGTCATCCAATAATTTCTAGCTCTTAAAAATTTTCTTGCCATTGCATGCCCATCAACATGAGTGCCAAAGGAACCCTCGTGAACCTCTTCCATCAATAGGCATGCCTCGTGTTCATCAACACACCACAACAAGACCATGTCAAAGTTTCTTTTATACAACACATCATCGTAGTTAAAGTAGAAGTTTATTGAAAGCCTCCTCAGAGTCTTCTTGTCTTTGCTCAATGCCCCTGGTGGATACTCTTGAGTCTTGAGAAAATATCGGATGTCAAAATACCAGAGCTTCCCATCAGATGCTTTTTCAAGTGCAAACATGAAAACTGGTCTGTCAAGACACATGATAGTGATTGCTGGAGCTTCATCCATAAAATCACTTTATACATCGATGATAACATCGCCAAGGCATCTACCATCTGATTTTCAGCCCTCGGTACATGATGAAACTCAACTCTATAGAAGAAAGGCAACAGTCTTCTTGCATAGTTCTTAAAGGGCACCAGGTTGACCTAATGAGTTTCCCACTCTCCCTTGATTTGATTGACAACTAGTGTTGAATCATCACACACATATAGATTCTTGATCCTTATATTGATGGCTTCTTCTAAACCCATGATGCACGCTTCATACTCAGCTTCATTATTTGTGCAGGCAAATGTCAATCAGGCGGTGAACGGTATATGTGAACAGTGAGGAGTAGTAATAATTGCCCCAATTTTGTTGGCGTATGAGTTAATAACACCATCGAAAACCAATTTCCACCGAGATCCAATCTTAGGACCCTCGTCAGACAAAGGCTCATTGCAGTCCTTCATCTTCAAAAACATCATATCTTCGTCAGGAAATTCAAACCTCATTGGCTGATAATCCTCAATCGGATGTTCAGCAAGTTATTCTGACAAGACACTCCCTTTAATGGCTTTTTGTGAAACATATTGAATGTCATACTCTGTCAGAACCATCTGTCATCTAGCGATCCTTCCAGAAAGCGCTTGCTTCTCAAATACATATTTGATTGGATCCATCTTCAAAATCAATATGGTTGTATGGTTTAACATGTAATGCCTTAAGCGTTTAGCTTCCCAAGCAAGTGCACAACATGTTTTCTCTAGCATTGAGTACCTTGACTCGCAATAGGTGAATTTCTTACTCAGGTAGTAAATAGTGTGCTCTTTCCTACCTATCTCGTCGTGTTGACCAAGCACACAACCCATTGAATTCTCAAGAACCGTTAAATACATAATCAAAGGTCTTCCTGCAACTGGAGGCTCCTACAAATACTCTTTTATCTTCTCGAAAGCCTTCTGACAGTTTTCATTCCAAACGACCGCCTGATCTTTTCTCAACAATTTGAAAATAGGCTCATAAGTGGCTGTAAGGTGGAAAATGAACCTTGCAATGTAGTTCAATCTCCCAAGGAAACCACGAACCTCTTTTTCTGTTCTTGGCTCAGGCATCTCTTGAATTGCTTTTATCTTTGTAAGATCCACCTCAATTCCTCTTTCGCTGACAATGAAACCTAGCAAATTCTCATATCTCACCGCAAAGGTGCATTTGTCAGGATTCAACCTCAGCTTAAACTTCCTTAGTCTTTTAAACAACTTTAGAAGATTGACCAGATGTCCTTCCTCCGTCTGTGACTTCGAAATCATGTCATCAACATATACTTCGATCTCATGTTGAATCATATCATGAAAGAGAGTCACCATTGCCCGCTGATAAGTTGCCCCAGCATTTTTCAATCCAAAGGGCATCACTTTGTAGCAAAACGTCCCCCATAGTGTGATGAAAGTAGTTTTCTCTATGTTCTCTAGGGCCATTTTGATTTGGTTATACCCAGTGAAGCCATTCATGAAGGAAAACATAGAATATTGAGCAGTGTTATCAACCAACACGCCAATGTGGGGGAGCGGGAAATCGTCTTTCGGGCTCACTCTATTCAAATCTCAGTAATCAACACACATCCTGACCTTTCCATATTTCTTAGGTACAAGAACAATATTAGTGACCCACGGAGGGTAATTGGTGACAGCAAGAAACCCATCGTCCAATTGCTTTTGAACTTCTTCCTTGATCTTAACTGCCACATCAGGCCTCTTCCTTTTCAACTTTTATTTTACTGGCGAATATTCCTCTTGAAGAAGCAGCCGGTGCAACACTATATTGGTGTCCAACCCAGGCATGTCTTGGTATGTCCAAGCGTAGACATCCATGTACTCACGGAGCATCTTTGCAAATCTTCCCTTGACACCGTCTTCCAATGCAACCCCAATTCTGATTTCCTTCTTCTCATCCTAGGTACCCAGATTGATGACTTCAACGTCCTTCTGATGAGGCAAAATAACCCTTTTCTTTTGCTTCAGAAGTCTGGATAGTTCCTCTGGTAGGTCACAGTCTTCACCAGTCTCTTCTTCAACTTGATAAATAAGATTGTCGAAATCATACTGAGCCATAGTCGAGTCAGAATCAATGGTATCTAGTATGTATAACCTGCATGATTGATGTTTTATGCTTATTATAATATGCAAACAAACACAAACACATTGCCATTTTTCTGTTTTAATCAAAAAATGTAAAAACAAAAAGGAAAAACAGGGATCAAAATATTTGAATGCAAAAAGGACATATTTTCATTCATGATAAAAGTTTGAAAATATTCAAAGGGGCCCTACAACATGAGTCACTACGTCTTGGGCAGAATGCAGAACTAGACATAATAAAGAAAACGAAAATTACTCTCCAAAAGTGACTTGGATGATTTCCTCCACAGTCCAGTTGCATAGCTTCTGTCTAGGGACACAAGGATGAATCCATGCATCCATATCACAACCACTATCTCTTTCGTCATCCCCAATAGCTTGAATCCTGTCAAAGATAACTCCACTGCTGGTGATGTGTAGATCCAAAAATGATTTTCCACTTTCTCCCTCTTTTCCAACATTCTATTTCAGCAAAACCACCACATAAACGAGCTATCTAGGTCTGGGAAGTTTCCTTGTCTTATATATGTTGGGTTCAGATGATAATGGTGCTCCAATTCAAGTCCCAAAGCCCAATTCACAAATCAATTTTTCCACATTTTTTCCACTTGCCATACGTGTATTTTCCCATTGCACCAACATGGATTCTGTGTCAAATCAACTCAAAATGGCTTAAGCTCATCAAAGGGTCAGGAATTAAGTCTTGTTTTTGATCTTATGGTGGATTTCGAACTTGTTACTTCAAGAGGAAGAAACCATGAAAATGACCAATTTAAAAACCTCAAATCTCAAATGTGAAAATGGCAATGTCTTTGGAACATTATTTGCACTCAGAAAATGCACAAATTTGCCTTGAGAAAGTTCAAAATCATTTAAATCTCAATTTCTCATTTTAAGCCTTCTTTATGAAAAATTCAAATCCCAAATCTTCAATCCAAGCTCCCACCATGGCAAGATATGATTTGGCAATGCAAATGGCCCTATTTTGAGTAAGTTTCATGTTGAAAAGGTTTCCATTTAAAGTACTTAAGTTGGTGAAATGGACCTATAATTTTATGACCTATAATCTTACTTTCACAAAATACCCCTAACTTGTAACCCTCAAAACTTGGTTTCTACAAATCAGATGAAAGACTTTAGTACATTTTGGAAAGCTAAGACCAAGATCTACAACTTTCATGTTGGCCAAAAGTTGAGGTGGAAACATCCTTCTATGTCAAAAATGTCTTGGAAGTTGGTTGACTTTTGTTGACCAAAATCACATTCATCTGATGACCTGTAACTTGTCTGGATCATAACTTGAGTTTTATAAATCCAATCAAGGACTTATACTACTCAAAAGAAAGCTAAAAACATTCTCTACAAGTTCCATGTTGGCTAAAAGTTGAGATGAGACTTGTATCTTGAGGTAGGTGGTCTTGAAGTCATGCACTAAATAGGGGATTTTACCCTGAGAACCCTAATTTAGTAACTTCTCACACTCTTGATCCTTGATGAATTGATCTTGAAATGATATATTAGACCTCTCAACACAACATCCCATGACCATAGATACTTGGAATTGAATTTCAAACTCCTTTAATTTCATAGTTAACTGAGTGTTTGCCAGATGAAAACCTTAGATGCCACACTTTTGACTGGGGCTTGTTCCACTTAGTATAAACACTTGGATGAGCTCCATAATGACCCTCAAGGCACTCAATGAGCTCTCTTAACATCTCATACCAAAAATCATGCATTCACAAACCCCTGATGCTCTTCAATTGGCCTCCAAGTTATGAGCTGACCCACACACATTCATTTATCCTTTCATAAGTCATTGACCACTTCAAGATGTCCAGATGACCATTCAAACTTGAGTAACAACCCTTGCTTAAGCTCAATGCTCTGAGAAGACCTCTCTTGCTATGCACAACCTCTTGATCCCCTGTGAAATGAAATATGCTATGCAATGCAAATGCTAGAACAAAATGAAATGAAATGAAACATAAACCAAGTTAAGAAAAGGTTGGGCAAATTTTGGGGTGCAACAGCTGCTCCTATTCAAACGACTTGGACCTGAATGAGTGAAAAGAGAACGGCTTTCACGCATCAAGGTAAAAGACGGTTGAATACCAAAGAACCCAGAAATTTGCCAACTGCAGAAATAAAACTGCAAACCCTCATGGGGTAACGGCTCTAATTACAAACACATCCCACTAGGGAAACGAGAAACTTAACAAGTAACTCTGCTTGGGGAAAACCAGTCCAAGAACACAATAATGACACACAGTCTGAAAAGCATATGACCTCGCCGTCACTTATCTGCATTAAATTCTTCTGACATCGTCGTCAGGCACCTGACCTCGCTGTCAATCATAGACATTAAGTCTATAATAACAGTTGACATCATCGTCAAACTTCTACTTCAAATATGTAGAATAGCCAACATCGCCGTTAGACCTCTGTTAGATAAGACAGGTATAAAATCCCAAGACACAATTCTTTGACTCGCCGCCAGTCATTAACAGAAATCCAATCCTGACCTCGCCGCCAGTCAAAATAAAGCGTCTAACATCACCGTCAGACAGTCGAAAAGTTGATTAAACCACTGACATTGCCGTCAATAATTAAAACATATGACATCGCCGCCAGAAACCAACATATCTGACATCGCCGCCTAGAAAAACAGAACATCCAACATTTCCGCTGGAACATCAATATCATCTGACATCGCCGCCAGAAACCAAAATCAACTGACATCGCTGTCAGAACCAACATGTTTGACATCGCCGCCGGAAAAACAGAACATCCAACATCGCCGCTGGAACATCAATATCATTTGACATTGCCGCCTGAAACCAGAAATACCTGACATCACCACCAGAAACAAACCTCCAACATCGCCGCTGGGAAACTAAGATCACCTGACATCGTCGTCAGAAACAAACATCCAACATCGCCGCTGGAGAACCAGAATCAGCTGACATCACCGTCAGAAACAAACATCCAACATCGCTGCTAGAGAATCAATATCATCTGACATCGCCGCCAGAAACAAACATTCAACATCTGACATCACCGTCAGAAATAAACATCCAACATCGCTGCTGGAAACTATAAAACACCTGACATCGCCGCCAGAACAACATCCAACATCGTCGTTGGTAAACCAAAATTATCTGACATCCCCGTCAGAAACAAACATCCAACATCGCCGCCGGAGAATCTATATCATCTGACATCGCCGCCAGAAACAAACATTCAACATCTGACATCACCGTCAGAAATAAACATCCAACATCGCCGCTGGAAACTATACAACACCTGACATCGCCACCAGAACAACATCCAACATCGACGCTGGTAAACTAAAGATATCTGACATTGCCGCCAGAAAAGAAAAACATCCAACATCGCCGCTAGAGAATCTATATCATTTGATATCGCCGCCAGAAACAAACATTCAACATCTGACATCGCCGTCAGAAATAAACATCCAACATCGCCGCCAGAACAACATCCAACATCGCCGCTGGTAAACCAAAATCACCTGACATCGCCGTCAGAAACAAACATCCAACATCGCCGCTGGAGAATCTATATCATCTGACATCGCTGCTAGAAACGAACATTCAACATCTAACATCGCCGTCAGAAATAAACATCCAACATCGCCGCTGGAAACTATAAAACACCTGACATCACCGCCAGAACAACATCCAACATCGCCGCTGGTAAACCAAAGATATCTGACATCGCCGCCAGAAAAACACAAACCTAGTAAGAGAACCCTGACACCGCCGTCATCAACCATAAATCCGACAAACATCTGACATCGCCGCCAGCTAACTACAACCTGATAAAATAATCTGACCTCGTCACCAGCTAACCATAATTCTGAGAAACACCCGACATCATCGTCAAGTACCTGTTGGGATAAAGAACTCTGACATCGTCGCCAGATGACCACAGTGATAATAAACATCTGACATCGCCGCCAGACAAACATAAATCTGATACGCATCCAACATCGCCGTCAGGTAACCATATTTCTAAGAAACTTCTGACATCGCCATAAGACCTTCGCTAAATAAAAGCGAGTACCAAAATCCACATGAAGTCGGGATCATCCACAGATAATAATCACAGGGAAACTCCGCTGAGGAAATAGCATGAATTGGGGTTTAGCCACCACACGGGCAAAGACCCATCTTGCGAGATTCACCTGAAACAAAGAGATAACAACCTGGCTTATGTTTCACATGCATATGTTTGAAAATGGCGTAATGCTCCATGCGAAATGGAAATGCTACGCGTTTGGGCGGATGCCATGCACGCATGCAGATGCACCTGAACTGAATTAGCAAAATGAATGCTAGAAATACAGAAACCGTTCTGCCAAGATAACAAATATAACCCTGTTGAGGAAATCAAAGATTCTGTCGGGGATAGAACGCAAACTTGCTCATGCCAATAACAACTGGACTTATGTCGAACAGCGTGCCTTTGTTGGTCTCCTGCAAAAGAAAATACTGACATGACAACATTCTTCTATCTTGCTGAGGAAGAAAGAACAACACTGCTGGGGAAACCATCCCTTTCAACTTGCTGAGGATTACTCTGCCAGGGAACGAACCTAACCAAGCTGCAAAATACTCTGTGGGGAGAAAATCCAAACATGACTCGCTGGGGAGTGCCTACAAGCATGCACCTTGTGGGGATTAAATGCAACAACTGTCAGAGGAACGCGTACACGCTACCTGCTCACTCTTACTGCATACAAATCTACTGGGGAAAGAGATATGAACTTCATTGATGCTCAAAATGAACTATGGATGGGGAGAATAACTTTGCTCGAGTAACTGCCCCTAATGCAGTTTAGTTTGCACCAGTCTCGTCTCCAAGACGATTCATCTTGAAAAGAACAAACTTATCATGAAACAATCTCGAGATGACTTACCCCTGGACTTGTAACATGAAGGGATTTGTCCCTGGTCGACTTACCCTGATGAATTCTGAAGATATGGAAAAGAACAACTCCTTCATCTTTAATTTTTGCCCCAGCCTGTGGGATCTCCGTGACATCTTCCTCGACAGGAAACCTGAATCTCTGCACCCTGATGGTTTGATACGAACTGCTTCAACATTTTGAATCTCTAAGGGATCCTTCATATTAATTTCCCCTTGGACAAGACATAACTTCTACGCTCTCAGGGTGGCCTGCCCCATTGTGCAATGACTTTGCCCCAGACTGGCTGATCTATGGGGAAAGTGTCTCTTGGCTGCGAGAGATTCACCGAATCTCGACCTGTCTACCTCAGATTAACTGACTTTTGGATGGCTGACTCCCATACTATGATCATTTGATATAACTTGCCCCCGTTTGACAGGGTATTCAGACATTCTGCATTCTATCCTGATCAATCTGTCCGCTGCGGGAACTTTCCTGCTGTCAAGTGCTTACTCGCAAGTAAAACAAAATTGTTCTGCATAAAAGATATATTAATGCAATGCATATGACAGTTTTCGAAATCCAATCTGTTCACTGGAAAAATTTGTGATATAGAGTGAATAAATCATTTATCAACATGTCAACAATAGCACAATGTTGTAAGAGGAATCCTTTTAGGAGTCAGTTTCAATGCGATCTTTACCGAAGTATGCTTTCGAAACAAACCTGCTTCAATTAGGACTTTCGAAGGTTGTGACTTGGTCAGGTTCACGGTTTACAAGGAAAGGATAAAGGCTCAAAGTTTATTTTAACCCACCCACTCTCCGTGATGTTCTCCAATCCTATGTTCAGCTAACTCGACACTAGCATTCACCTCTCAGAAGTTAAATGACAGGAGTGACAGTTCATGAAACCACACAATTTCGGAGTGACATTTACTCGCTTTCGTCTTTGGTGCCTGAATCACACGACTTGTTTTCCATCATTATTTTTTATTTCCCTAACTTTTGCCCGGATCGGCTCTATCTTCTTTTGATTTCAACGTCCAGCGGGATGCCCTAATTTTTGCCTAAGTCGCCTATTTTCAAGATTCAACTTAGCGGGCTTCTTCTTTGATTATTTTTTCTTTTTTTTTTGGAACAAATCGTGTGACACTGGCTTGTTTTATTTTTGAAGGGATTGTGACTGTTTCACTCCTTGGTCGGCAAATTTTAACCATTGTGGTTCTTTAGGCACGACCTCTAGAGGTGTGATTGATCCTTGAACGGGAACACTCCTACAATTTGGATGCTCGGTCTAATTAGCTGACACCTACCCTTCCCCCGGTGAAGATTTAGGGTTTTTCGTTTTCAGAAAGAAACTCCTACCACTAGGCTCAAAGGGGTTAACAAGGGATTATCATCCTTATATCTCCGGTGTTTGGGGATTTGAAATAATGCCTGTACATCATTAGTAGGTTTTATTTCAAAAGCATGCAATCGGAAGCTTGCGCGTCTTTAAACTTCGTCATCCTCCCCGGATTCCGCTTAAACAAGCGCATAACATCTGTAAAAACAATTAGTGAACACGAATGAATTAAATCAAAACATGCATATTCATTTCATTATCAATATCAATTGAAAACAAACAAGTTTTACATGCGAAATTTGCATTTAACAGGTAAGAAACTACAAATGTAAAGAAATAAGAGGCTAAAACAAAGATTGCCAGCTTCTAGGAACCGGGCTTTCACATCTTGTCTTGCTACTGAGTTAGTCATCTTCAGAATTGCTCGCTGAATTCAGTCTGATAATCCTCTGAACACTTGCTTTCGGTGAAATCTCCCACAACATAAACTGATACACTCGCCTGATCGGATGCCGGAGGATCATTAATCTGAAAACCATGAGGCGTGATCGAGACTCGGTTGGAACCCAGCAGAGTCTGAACTTGGCTTTTAAGCACCTTGCAATCCTCAGTTGAATGCCCCTATGTCCCAGCATGGTACTCACAGCAGGCATTGACATCAAAACCTAGCGGATATGGCGGAATCACATGATTCATTTCCTTCGACATTGTCAATCTACCCTTGATCAAACACGGCAACAACTGACTGTATGATACCGGCAACTGAGTAAAATTCCTTTCTGGTTTCTTGGGTCTTCGCCTGGCGTGCTGACGCAGCTGATAACGTCCTGACTGTTGATTCTGGCGAGAAGCCGATGCATACTGTGAAGATTCAAAAGATCGTTGACCAGGAATAACTGAAACATCCAGGGATTGGGTTTGAATTATCAAGGACTCCTTTTGTTCAAGTATTTTCATCCTCAGGTTCGGCCTAGGAACCGGCAAGAGCTGTGGGCACGGGGATTCAGAAGTCATAAATTGCAAGGCATCCTCTTGGTTCAAGGCATCTTCAAGATGAATAGGAGGAACAACTGCCTCCTCTGCAGTGCATGGGATAATACCACATGGTATGGTTACGCCGCCCAACGCAAACTCAAATGCCTTTCTCTCAATTAAATCCTGAACTACGTGCTTAAAAGCTTTGCAGTTCTCTACATCGTGCCCCGGTGCCCCAGCATGGAAATCACAGTGGGCACCTTCATCATAACCTGGTGGTAGGGTCCCTGTAAGCGGAGACAGGTTCCGGAGTTTGACTAACTGAAGCTGAAGCAGGAAAGGCAACAGCGGAGCATATGTCATAGGAATCTGATCAAAAATTCTGACAGACTGTCTCACCCTTGGTGCATACCCTTCAACCTTAGGACTACTCTGGGAGACAGGACATGGCCGTTGACGGAAAAATTCTGAAGCTTCAGGGCGTACACGAGATCTCTGAGGCCTATCATGCCTTGGGAGAGGTTTCACCGACGAAAGCGGAACCGACACCTCTGCAGCAGTCTCAGGCACCTGATCCCTTCTTAGCACACTTCTTAACACTTCTTCCATGAAGCTCATTTGGGTCTTCAATTGCTGGTTTTCCTCTTTAAGCACCTTCTGCTCCATACATAATGCTTGCATATCCCCCATAACTTGCCTCATCTGGCTCTGTATTTCCCTCAGCTCTGCTTGAACTTGCTTCATAGCTGCGTTGACTTCTGGACGTCTTCCCTGAAACAACTAGTGGCCCACCGGAAGAAATAAGGTTAACAGTTCTGGCACACCTGCAAATGCGAGAAACATGCTAAAATGCAAACATGTACATATGAAACAGGGAAATTTCCCCCTTGATTCTAGTTTCGGGATAACAACCAAGACGATGGAGAACCCCATAGACAAGCATAGAATAAAAACTCCTCATATATACAAACATAAGCCCATAGGAAAAGTATAAACAGCAAATAAGTATAATCAGAAAAGGACCTCAACCAACAGGTCTGGTGATGGTCCATACAAAAAGTCTACGCTACAGAATACAAAGAGACAAATCAAACTTGGTGGCGAGACTGGAAATCCTTCAACAACGCCTGTGTATCCGGATGGTCTGGCCTAGCAAGAAAACCACGTATGAGCAACTCCTGCTGACTGATAGTGGTCTGAAGATCCTCGACCGAGTCCTCCTTCCCAACAACCTCCTCAAGTCTACGCCTCTTAGCACTAGCTCCCTCTCTATGCTCCTCCAAGGTTGCAAGCGCTTCATATAGTTTGCAGTCACTATGTCTTCTGAGCGAAGCTTCCTTTGAGATCTCCTCATCTTTAGCTCTGAGCTGAGCCTTCAGCTTGATGATATGTGACTTCAACTTGTCTTCACGTTGCTTGATGGTGGACATGGCAGCGTTCCATTGAGCCTCAAACTTGGAAATCCGCAAATAGGCTTTATTCAACTCTTGCTTTTTAGTAGCAAGCACACTACTAACAACATTTATGTCTAAACCCAACCGCTCTCTATCGCTCATCTCCTGAGTCAAGTCTGTTCCCAACTTATTCACCAACTCAGTTTGCTTTTTCAAAAAATACCTTGCTTCGTTCCTCTCACTTCTAAGTTGAGCAATCTCATTCTCCAACTCTTCGTTTGTCTTCTGCAACTCTTCCTTTTCGCGACATACCTGATTATACCTTTGGATGTCCACTGTAGTAGGCTCCTCAATAACGGGAGGGCAAACAGGCTCCACCGGAGGATATGGCATCAAGAACTTTGTGGCCCTCTCATGAATCCAAGCCACATAGGGATCATAGGTCTGACTATTGCTCTTCCCTAATAGTGCTTTTCCTCTCCTATGGACACTTCGCCAAGCGCGCTCAAGTCTGATCAAATCATCACCCTCTAACAAACCCGTGAGATATAGAGATTCCTGTATCTCTTCTTCTTTTGGAGCGTCCCTGAGAGCATATCTGAACTGTCGTACCAACAAGGAAGGGTTATAGTTGACGCACCCTTTCCTTCCGACCAGGGGTAAGTTAGGAAAACCGCCATAACTATAAATAATGTTTGTGCCGAGCATGTCTCTATCAAACCAATTCATATCCTTAACAGTCAGGCTCATCAACCTCTCAGACCACTCTGAGGTAGCAACAATATCCACAAACTGACCAGTCTTAGGCATGTGACTCATAAACCATTTATAAAGCAAAGGAACACAACATGAGATGTTCTTTCCCCTTCGGTTTTCATTCTTGTGGTGTACAGAATGATAAACGTCTGCTAAGAGTGTAGGGACCGGATTCCATGAGGCTAGCAGGTAGAAGGCATCCACGTATACAAAGTCAGGCAGATTCAGAAACAGAGCAATGCCATAAATGCAAAGTGCCAGAATAGCGCTAAACACAATCTAGCAGCCATTCTTAGCGAACTTCTGAGCTTTCTCAACAAGAAACGGTAACAGAAAACCATAAGTTCCTTTCCTCTCAACTAGCTTCCCCTTTAACTCTGTAGCGTCCAAATGTAATATAGCAGCGAGCACAGCCAGATCGGGCTCCGCATCTGTGTGGACAAAAGGCATCTAATCACGGATAGGTATCCCCAACATATCAGAATACTCTTCCAAAGTAGGCGCCAAAACAAAATCCGAAAAGGCAAAGCACCTCAACTGGGTGTCGTAAAACTGCAAGAGAGTGTAGATACCACTGATCTCAAAGGGTGAGGGTTTGCAGACACATCTGGCCAATCTCCCATAATCTTGTCTAAACTGTTCCATCACATTCGCTTCAGCCATAGCAATCAGACTCCTCAAAGAACTGACATCTGGGGTAGGAAACCTGTAAGCAACGGTCCTTTTCAAGGGCTCCATGTCAAGAACAAAGAACAGAGCCACTAGAATCAGGAGGGAAATATACACCTGCAACATAAATACATGTTAATAAAGAGATGCAAATGGAGATGCAAATGCAACAGAGGATCAAGCTTTTTGTGCTGTGGCTTGAGAAGAACCAGCGCTTCGCTTTAGTACCGACAAATCACTGACATAAGAACCCCTTGGTACCATGAACACAGGTTCACACTATCAAGAACTGGGTAGTCTGGAGGTCAAAGTTTCCTGCATAACCCACCCACTCACAGGTATAGACCTATCCACTGACGAGGTTCAAATCCTATGCATTCATCAGCGTCACAGACTTTCAAGAAACGATGATACGTTCACCATTTCTGGTTTGGCATCATCATCCCTTGAAGAGGCCTCACTTAGCTAAATCCCAAATGATCGGTCCCCAGAGTCGACAACCCTCAAATCCAAATTCCAGTCAGATCCTAAGGATTGGAAAGGAAATCGTCAAAGAGAATCTCGTCTGAGCGTGAATTTCGTGGGGAACTGTGTCTGCTAAGCAAACAGGTCCACCCACTAGTCTCCACTTTTAATACTAGGTTTGTACTCAAGCCCAGGTCCAGATTATCACTCAATGGAACTCCCCTCCCCACAGCACAGCAAGTATGATACAATGCGGAAAGTAAAATGCAGAAGTAAATAAAGATAAAGCACACATATACACACACCCAAAAGAAAACACACAAGCGCTAGGATTGACTCGCAAAGGGGATATTCTTGTCCCTAGCAGAGTCGCCAGTTGTCGCTACTGCGAAAAAAGAAGGCTGGCAATGACTAACAGAGTCGCCACCTATTGTTATTTATCCCAAATAAGGGAAAGGAAACGATCGGAAAAACCTGACAAAAACGGGAAAAGACGAGGTCATCGCAACCAAGTCCTAGGTTCAGGAGTCGGTTATGCAAGGGGAAGGTATGAGCACCCCTCACGTCCGTCGTACTCGACGGGATCCACGTATTGTGTTGTCTAGCTAAAAGGGTGTGTAAACTATCTACGCTAAAGGCTTATGGACAAAAGAAAAAGAAAAAGGACTGACTCGGCAGAGCATCGCCGCTCTGTGCCTACGTACTCCCTCGTGCAATGGGAAAGTCAGAGTCAACGTAGTTCGCCTAACTACGGCTAAAGAAGGGGGGAAGGTTGCTCGCTAAGACGTCGTGTCTTATGCCTACGTACTTTCATCTGGTATGAAAGATCAGAGCAAACGTAGTTCGGGCTAACGAGAACACAGGCTGGTTCAAAAGTTTTTAGGCCCGAGTAGGGTTAACAGATAGTTCCAGCAGTTGGTGTATGCAGCTCGACCATTGGAGACTTAGGCGTTACCGTTTGCGGTAGAACTAAGAGTTAACGACACTATTTTTGTGAAAAGACTTTCCTGATTAAGATCCCGAAGGATAAAAAGGTTTGAAGTGTTTTTGTGTTTTTTAAAGAAGAAGTGTTTTGATTTAGAGTGTTCATAATGTATGTCGTATATCGTCCTAAGGACGTATACTAAACACTCTAGGCAATTGAGAGGTAACCACTCAATCACCATTTCCCAAGTACAAGGCTCATGGCACAACATTCATTATATTTATTAAGTGGATTGAAGTTGTTTGAAGATGAGAAGAGAAAGGGAAAAACTAGAGGGGGACTAGACCAAACCCTAAAAGTTGTCATGCAAAGTGCACCTAAAGTTGGGATTACAAAAAGGAAACCTCTACCTAATGTTATCATGCATGGTTAGAACCCTAATGTCTATCATAACCTATCTTGAACAAGAGGGTTTAGAAATCCTAAGGGGAGGAAGACAAAAGAAGAAGAAGGAACAATAAAGGAAACAATGCAAATGAGGGATGCAAACACAAATGCACAAGTAAGAACACATAGAATGAAAGTGGGAGGAAACATGTGTGGGGAAGTAGCCACCACAAGCTCGTCTCAACCAAGCATGCATATGAAGATGCCAAGAGAAAAGGGAGAGAGATGCAACAAAAATAAGCAAACAAATGAGTAACAAAAACAATGAGAAAAAGTCCTCATGGATTCATTACTTTAGGTAAGCTTCAAGTTCCTCCTAAGGAGGGACCAAGCAACCTTAAATAACATTCCAAAGTCATGGGACATAATGGAGGATGAGGAGAGAGTCCATGAATGTAAAAGCAAACATACCACAAGAGAAAGCAAGCATATGCACAAAGGAAAGGCAAGAGAGCTCCACATGAAAACCCTAATCAAAAGACTCAAAAGATGAACACAAATGAGGAAGTAAAAAGAAGTGTCATGACCTAAAATTGAACCAAAAACATCCTTAACACGTTAGCAACATGAATTACAAGGCATTGAAAGCTCAAGGGATCCAAAAATGTCATATCCAAGCCAAACTAGGTCAAGATGTATGTAGGAACCTCCCTTGGAGATGACTTGACTTTCAAGTCATCTCAAAATTAGGAAAAAGGCTCAACAAATAGCAAATAAAATGCATAAGATAGCCAAACAAGTGGGCAAACAGAAGCCAAAGGCACAAGGCCAATATCCCTTCAAAGCACCATCAAAAGAAAATTGAATTCAAGATGTACCACTTTGAAATGGGAAAATCGAGGGTCAAAAGGCAAGCATCAAAAGTCAACCCTAAAGTCAACTAACCAGGGGAAAAATGGTCCTCAAAAATTGTTTAACCCATTAAGAGTGTGAGGAACAATTTTCATTCATTGGACCAAAGGAAAAAGGGAGAAACAATTAAAAGAAACTACAATGTCAAATTTAATTCAAATAAAACCCCTCCAACTAATTAATTCAGTTTTAAATGAAAAATAAAATAAAAAATAAAATAAAAATACCATAAAATAAAAGAACAGTCAAAATGACTAAAACATATTTTTGATGAATTTTAATAGTTGGAGAATATTTTTAAATGAATTAAATTGAACAAGAACAAAATAGAAAAAAGAAAACAAAATAAAAGAAAAAGAACAAATGCGTGGTGCAAAAAGTAAAGAAAACTAGTTTAGAATAACAAATGGGCTCAAGAGGGGGTGCCAAAAGTAGGCCCAACCCAACACTCCAAAACTCAGAAAAACCAAACAAGAATGTGGTGTGTGTTGGTCAACAAGCGTACACGATGGTCAATCAGCCTGGGACGTCTAATCAAAAGTATGATAATCATGTGGTTTCAATTGTGCCAACGAATTAATGAATTTTCAAATGTGATATGGTGCTTCACGGTCAAACACATACCACCGTGTTTCTTAATCATGTGGACCTGAATGAAAGCAAGCAGATCAAACAGTGAGGGAGTTGTTTTCTCCATTGAGAAGTCAACCAAACTAAGATGACAAACCAGTTCGTCGGAGCAAAGTCTGGTCATCTTCCCCACATCTCCGACCGCCATGAACAGTGAACCAAAACAACACAAAGAGCTATACCCCATCAAATCCAATGAAATTTATATGTAAACTCATCTACGGATCAAGGGGAACTCAAATCCAACCATAGTTTTCATTTTTGAGCAACAAATAAGCCAAATCAAAGACAAATGTGAAATGTGCACAAACTGTGAAACTTAAAATTAGCCACTCAAAATATCCATAATGCATCTACAACTCACAAGGAGTTCAAATCCACGTTTCAAATGCTCTAAAAGCTCAAGAATGAGCCAAAATTCAAACAACAAGAAATATGCATCACACTGAAAACACATCAAATGCCAGTTCCTTTTATTCATTAACGATCTACATTGTTTCTATGTCTCAAGAATGCAATAATGGTGCAGAATCAAGGCTTAAAATGAGAGATATAGTGATTTCGAATTTACCTAGTGGAGCACCTCCACTGGGTCTTGTTTTGAGCTGAACCTCTGAACAAACCACCCAGAAACGTTCTAAATGCCTTAAGGAAGCTTTTGATCAACTCAATTTGGCTTGCAATTGTGTGTAGATCCAAAAACGACTTTCCTTTTTCTCCCTCTTTTCCAACTTTCTATTTCAGCAAAATCACCACCAAAACGAGCTCTCTAGGTCTGGGAAGTTTCCTTGTCTTATATATGTTGGGTTCAGATGAGAATGGTGCTCCAATTCAAGTCCCAAAGCCCAATTCACAAATCAATTTTTCCACACTTTTTCCACTTGCCATGCGTGTATTTTCCCATTGCACCAACATGGATTCTGTTTCAAATCAACTCAAAATGGCTTAAGCTCATCAAAGGGCCAAGAATTAAGTCTTGTTTTTGATCTTATGGTGGATTTCCAACTTGTTACTTCAAGAGGAAGAAACCCTAAAAATGACCAATTTAAAAACCTCAAATCTCAAATGTGAAATGCCAATGTCTTTGGAACATTATTTACATTCAGAAAATGCATAAATTTTCCTTGAGAAAGTTCAAAATCATTTAAATCTCAATTTCTCATTTTAAGCCTTCTTTATGAAAAATTCAAATCCCAAATCTTCAATCCAAGCTCCTACCATGACAAGAGATGATTTGGAAATGCAAATGGCCCTATTTGGAGAAAGTTTCATGTTGAAAAGGTTTCCATTTGAAGTACTTAAGTTGGTGTAATGGACCTATAATTTTATGACCTATAATCTTACTTTCCCAAAATACCCTTAACTTGTAACCCTCATAACATGGGTTCTACAAATCAGATGAAAGACTTATAGTACATTTTGGAAAGCTAAGACCAAGATCTACAACTTTAATGTTGGCCAAAAGTTGAGGAGAAACATCCTTCTAGGTCAAAAATGGCTTGGAAGTTGGTTGACGTTTGTTGACCAAAATCACATTCATCTGATGACCTGTAACTTGTCTGGATCATAACTTGAGTTCTATAAATCCAATCAAGGACTTCTAGTACTCAAACGAAAGCTAAGGACATTCTCTACATGTTCCATGTTGGCCAAAAGTTGATATGAGACTTGTATCTTGAGGTAGGTGGTCTTGAAGTCATGCACTAAATAGGGGATTTTACCCTGAGAACCCTAATTTAGTAACTTCTCACACTCTTGATCCTTGATGAATTGATTTTGAAATGATATATTAGACCTCTCAACACAACATCCCATGACCACAGAGACTTGGAATTGAATATCAACCTCCTTTAATTTCATAGTTAACTGAGTGTTTGCCAGATGAAAACCCTAGATGCCACACTTTTGACTAGGGCTTGTTCCACTTAGTATAAACACTTGGATGAGCTCCATAATGACCCTCAAGGAACTCAATGATCTCTCTTAACATCTCATACCCATAATCATGCATTCACAAACCCCCGATGCTCTTCAATTGGCCTCCAAGTTAGGAGCTGACCCACACACATCCATCTATCCTTTCACAAGACATTGACCACTTCAAGATGTCCTGATGACCATTCAAACTTGAGTAACAACCCTTGCTTAAGCTCACTGCTCTGAGAAGACCTCTCTTGCTATGAACAACCTCTTGATCCACTGTGAAATGAAATATGCTATGCAATGCAAATGCTAGAACAAAATGAAATGAAATGAAACATAAACCAAGTTAAGAAAAGGTTGGGCAAATTTTGAGGTGCAACATGTACTAAGTGGTACAAGTCTCCTAGGAGAGTGGGTACAAGGGTTTTGGAAACGAAGATGCGGAAAGCGTCCATATCAATGAAATCATGTATGTTAGGAAACAAAATAATGTCAGACATACATAAAGCCAAAATAGCATTGAAAACCACCCAACAACCTTCCTTAGCATATTTCTGGGCTTTACCCACCATGAAAGATAAGGTAAAGCCAGAAGCTCCATTTCTGCAGACCATGTCATCCACCAACTCAGACTTGCTCAAATAAAGAGCATTGGAAAAATTCTCAAGGTCAGGATCTTCCTCAGAATGAAAGAATGGTAATTCATCCAGGACTAGAACCCCCAAAATGAAAGCAAACTCCTCCAAAGTAGGAAACAAAACATAATCCAGAAAAGTAAAGCAAAGGAGTAAAGGGTCATAAAACTATAGTAAAGCATGGATAACCCCTTGTTCATAACTGGTGACTTTAAGGCACGACTTAGAATCCTCCCATAATCCTTTCTGAAATCTTCAAGAACGCCCGATCAGCCCTAGAAACCAGACCAAATAAAGGTCCCAACTCTGGAAATGGAAACTTGTATATGACGGTCTTCTTCAACTCAGCCTCCATCTCAATAGTAGATTAGATTACTAGAATCTAAGGAAAGACAAGAACCTGAGAACACATACACATGAAATATTAATATGCAGGATGATTATACAATATTACAAATGCGGACAAGAGGATCAAGGTATCCAATACTGATGTGTTGTTTACTAACTAGAACCAGAGCTCCATTTAAATAAGAAAACCCATAAATCCAAAACTTTAATAGAAATCCGTGGTATCCAAGGTCAAAGGTCTGCTCTAATAAGAAAACCAGAAAATCAGGTTGGTTGGAGGTCAAAGTTTCCTGCAAAACCCATCTGTTACGATGAGGATCAGATATCAAGCTATTAATTAAATTGAATCGCAAATCTTTAAATATTCACCACCGAGCTTTGATTTATCCAAAGGAAAGGGTAAAGTCGAAGAAAACCCTAAGTGCGCTACATAACAACGAAGTTAAGAGATCGGGGGTTGGTTATACTAAGGGAAGGTATTAGCACCCTAAGTATCTGTGGTATTCTACAGGAGCCTCTTGCTTGGTAGTTGTGTTTGTGTTAATGTGTGTTAACTAATGTTTATGTGATAAGGTAAAGACCTATGGGTTTGTACACTAACTATGCTCACCAAGGCGTCACATCTCGTGCCTACGTATCCTAAAAGGATGGAATCAGAGAAATCGTAGTTCTCCTAACTAGGGAGAGAACTCTTGACTATGGTGAAGCTTCAAGGGGAATAAGCATCCATAACAATAATACTTATGTAGAGTTAATAAACTCTCTAAGTCTAAGTTGAAGACTAACTGGGGGCTTGACTTTAACAAAAGTCAAAGGGGGAAAAGTAAGTACCCATAACAATGGTACGCACATAGAGTTAACGAACTCTAGGCCTAAGTTCTAAGTAGTAAGATTCCTAACAAGGTATGCTAAAGGCCTTAACTTAACAAAGTCAAAGGGAGGTGGATTCTAAATTAAGACTTAAGTTGAAAGTCCTAATGACTCTAACAAGGTCAAAGGGAGGTTAAAAGAAAGATGATCTATCTATGACATTGAGTAAATAGAGACATTTTCTTTTGGAATTAGGAATACAAGGCAACTCTTTGTAGGATGAGAGCTAACAAGCTACATCACTTGGGGGAAATTATAAAAGCTTAAGCACACATATACATTCACTCAAACATGATGAAGATATAAAGTCATGGTAACAACCAAGAAAGTAAAGCAAGCATATGACAACATCAAGCAAAACAAATAAAAAGGTTACAACCAAGTAGTCATCCATATAAGTTTAGAATCAAACCAAATCGTTACAACTAAAGGTAAACATAGATGTTACAACATCTAAATGACTATGAAATAAGGTTCTTACAAGACTAAACATCATAGATGACAAGTGAATCATGCATAAGTCAAAACATTACTTATCATGGAAAAGTTCATAGATCAACATGCATAAATTATAAAAATATTTAAGCATGGATACAAATAGAGAATCATGTATAAGTCAAAACATTACTTATAAAAAAGTTCAAAGGGCAAGATTAACATGCATAAATCATAACAATATTTAAGCATGGAAACAAATCAAGTAGAGGTAACAACCAAAAATCTTGAACAAGAGTGTGACATGTGTGATAACAACATGTGAATTACGGTGAATCATGTTAAACAAGTGGGTAACAACAAACATGTAAAAGAAGTTCAATCATGGAAGATGAGAAACATCTCAAAGGTAAATCATGCATACTAAACATGTTTCAAAGCAAACAATAATTGTTTAAGAACACTCAAGGCAAGGCATGAAAGACGTAAAGCATATGCACATTCAAATCATTTGATCATAGAAGAGAATCATATGTCAAAGGCAAGGTAAAAACCAAGTTTTCAATGATATTCAATCATGCATTCATATATGAACATGAACTTAGAAAACAACAACAAACATGTAACAACAAGGGTATCCAAATTCACACATCAAGTGAGGTTCATATAAGGTATATTAAGTGTATACAAGCAAAGAGAATCAAAGGAATCAATGAAAGGATCAAGAGAAAGTCTAAGAAACCCTAAAAAAGTCACATACTTTAATCATGCACAAGCACCAAATAAATAAATCTTTTTGTAATTTTCTTGGCATAGACAAAGAAGTTAAGAGCCCAGAGGTCTCAATGTCATCCTTTAAAAAAGCTCGTGCTATCCTTAAATATGGATCTTCCTAAAGGTAAGGCCAGGTGCTTGATGTTCCCGTCAAACAGGACATGTTCTGCCTAAGGTTTAAGCCTTCTAGTTCTTCTCAGAACACTCCCAGATACAGGAGACCTGTGCAATTCACTAGCAGTGGAGTTATCTTCACGAGGATTCATGCCATAGGAGACGACGAAGGTGATAGCGACTGCGACATGGATTCCTGGATCCGTCCTTGCATTTCTGGACAGAAGCTATGCAATTAGACTGCCGACGAAATTGTTCAAGTCACATATGAAGAGTAATTTCCACTTGTTTTTTATTATGTCTAGTCCTACGTTCTGCCCAAGACGTAGTGACTCATTCTGTAGGGCCCCCTTTTGTCATTTTCAAACATTATCATGAATAAAAGGATGTCTTTTTGCATTCAAATATTTTGATCCCTGTTTTTCCTTTTTGTTTTTTTACATTTTGATTAAACAAAAAGAAATGGCAATGTGTTTGTGTTTGTTTGCATATCATAATGAACATAAAACATCGATCATGCAAGTCTTATATCTCAGATACCATTGAATTTGATTCGGCTATGGTTCAGTATGATTTTGATAATCCTATCTATCAAGCCAATGAAAATATTGACGAAGACTGCGACCTACCTGAGGAACTAGCCAGACTTCTAAAGCAAGAGGAAATGGTCATTTTGCCTCATTAGGAGGAAATTGAAGTCATCAATCTGGGTACCAAGGATGAGAAGAGGGACGTCAGAATAAGGGCTGCTTTGAATGATATTGTCAAGAGAATATTAGTCGAGATGCTCCGTGAGTACATGATATCTTCGCTTGGTCATACCAAGACATGCTCGGGCTAGACACATATATAGTGGTGCACCGGCTACCTCTCCAAGAAGAATGTCCACCAGTGAAGCAAAAATTGAGAAGGACGAGGCCTGACATGGCAGTTAAGATCAAAGAAGACGTTCAAAAGCAGTTGGACGCTGGATTTCTTACTGTCACCAATTACCCTTTGTGGGTATCTAATATTGTTCCTATGCCTAAGAAAGATGGAAAGGTCAGGATGTGCATTGATTACAGAAATCTGAATAGAGCGAGTCCGAAAGATGATTTCCCGCTCCCCACATTGACGTGTTGATTAATTACACCGCTCAATATTCTGTTTTTTCCTTCATGGATGGCTTCTCTAGGTATAACCTAATCAAAATGGCCCTAGAGGACATGGAGAAAACTACCTTCATTACACCGTGGGGGACTTTTTGCTATAAAGTGATGCCTTTTAGATTGAAAAATGTTGGGGCAACTTATCAACGGGCAATGGTGACTCTCTTTCCTGACATGATTCATCAAGAGATAGAAGTATATATTGATAACATGATTGCGAAGTCATAAACGGAGGAAGGATATCTGGTCAATCTTTTGAAACTTTTTGAAAGACTAAGGAAATTTAAGCTGAGTTTGAATCCTAATAAGTGCACCTTTGGAGGTAGATCCTGCGAAGATCAAAGTTATTCAAGAAATGCCTGAACCAAGGACGAAGAAAGAGGTTCGTGGTTTCCTGGGGAGATTGAACTACATTGCAACGTTCTTTTCTCACCTTACAGCCACTTGTGAGCCTATATTCAAATTATTGAGGAAAGATCAAATAGTTGTTTGGAATGAAAATTTCCAGAAGGCTTTTGAGAAGATAAAAGAGTATTTGCAAGAGCCTCCGATACTAATGCCTCAAGTTGCAGAAAGACCTCTGATTATGTATTTAACGGTTCTTAAGAATTTAATGGATGATGTTCTCGGTCAACGTAATGAGACAAGTAAGAAAGAACATGTTATTTACTACCTGAGTAAGAAATTCACCAATTGTGAGTCGAGATACTCGTATGCTAGAGAAAACATGTTGTGCACTTGCTTAGGCAGCCAAACGCCTAAGGCAATACATGTTAAACTGCACAACCTTATCGATATCAAAGATGGATCCGATCAAATACGTATTTAAGAAGCAAGCATTCTCCAAAAGAATCGCTAGATGGTAGATAGTTATGACAGAATATGATATCCAATATGTCCCAAAAATCCATTAAGGGAAGTGTCTTATCAGAATATCTTACTGAGCAGCCGATTGAAGATTATCAGCCAATGAAGTTTGAATTTCCAGATGAAGATGTTTTATTCTTGAAGATGAAGAACTGCAATGAACCTTTTCCTGACGAGGGTCTCGAGATTGGATCTCAGTGGAAGTTGGTTTTCAATAGAGCTGTTAACTCATATGGCAACTAAATTGGGCAATCATTACAAATCCTCACAGTTCTCATATACCGCTCACTGCCCGGTTAATGTTTTCCTGCACCAATAATAAAGTTGAATATGAGGCATGCATTATGGGTTTAGAAGAGGCCATTGATCTAAGGATCAAGGATCTAGTGTGTATGGTGATTCAGTGCTAGTCGTCAATCAAATCAAAGGAGAGTGGGAAACTCGTCAGGCCAACTTGGTGCCATACAAGAACTATACAAGAAGACTGATTCCTTTCTTCGATAGATTTGAGCTTCACCATGTACCTAGGCCTAAAAATCAGATGGCAGATGCCTTGGAAACGTTATCGTCAATGTATAAAATGAATTTCTGGAATGAAACTCCAGCAATCATCATCATGCGTCTTGACAGACCTGCCTTCGTATTTGCAGTTGAAAAAGTGTCAGATGGAAAGCCCTGGTATTTTGACATCATACATTTTCTCAAGACTCAAGAGTATCCACCAGGGGCATCAAGCAAAGACAAGAAGACTCTAAGGAGGCTTTCAGGAAACTTCTACTTGAACAAGGATGATGTGTTGTATATAAGAAACTATGACATGGTCTCGTTGCATTGTGTTGATGAGCACGATGCATGCTTGTTAATGAAAGAGGTTCACGAGGGTTCCTTTGGTACTCACCCCGGTGGGCATGCAATGGCTAGAAAATTGCTAAGAGTTGGATACTATTGGATGACTATGGAATCCGATTGTTTCAAATATGCCAGGAAATGCCATAAATTCCAGATTTATGCTGACAAGGTGCATGTGCCACCTAACCCTCTGAACATGTTGACATCTCCTTCGCCCTTTGCAATGTCGGGAATTGATATGATTGGAAAGATAGAGCCGACTGTTTCCAATGGGCATCACTTTATTCTAGTTGTCATCGATTACTTTATAAAGTGGGTAGAAGCAGCTTCTTTTTTTAATGTCACCAGGCAAGTGGTTGCTCGTTTCATAAAGAAGGACATCATCTGCCGTTACGAAATACCAAAGTGAATCATTACTGATAATGGTTCGAACTTGAATAACAAGATGATGAAGGAGCTGTGTCAGAGCTTCAAAATTGAACACCACATTTCTTCTCCTTACCGTCTGAAGATGAATGGCGTTGTTGAGGCAGCAAACAAGAACATCAAGAAGATCGTACAGAAGATGGTGGTGACTTATAAGGACTGGCATGAGATGTTTCCCTTTGCTCTACACAGTTATCGTACTTCGGTGCGTACATCAACCAGGGCAACTCCTTTCTCACTAGTATATGGTACGGAAGCAGTTCTACCATTGGAAGTTGAGATTCCTTCTTTGAGGATATTGGCTTATGTGAGACTTGATGAAGCTGAATGGGTGCAAGCTAGGTTGAATCAACTAAGTCTTATTGATGAAAAGAGATTAGCAGACATTGTTCATGGCCGGTTGTACCAGAGTAGATGAAAAAGGCCTTTGATCAGAAGGTGCGTCCTCGGTGCATCTAGATAGGTGACCTGGTTTTGAAAAGGATCATTCCTCCTCAAACAAATCACAGGGGCAAATGGACTCCAAACTATGAAGGTCCATATGTGGCAAGAAACGTTTCCTCTAGTGGAGCCTTATTACTATCTACTATGGATGGTGAAGACTTTACGTTCCCTGTGAACACAAACGTATTCGAAAAATATTTTGCTTAAAATAGACCCGCTGGACAGAAAAAGAAAGGTCCAAGAAAAAATGGGGCATCCCGGCAAACTATAAAAGGAAAAGGTTCCGGAAAAAATTAGGGATAAAAGGAAAGAGAATAAACCCGCAAAGTTGAAAACCTGAAAAGGCGACTTTGGCAAAAATGGGTATCCTGGTGGATTGAAAACCCGCAAGGGCGATCCAGGAAAAAGTTAGGGATTTAAAAGCAAACGGTTATGGTCTATGTTCGATCTATGAATTCATCTTGATATACGGAGATCCCAAAGGATAAGAATTAGTCCAGCTAGTCTTTTTAGAAGGCGGGGCATTGGTGAACATTGAAGACATACGGGTTATAGCTGAATCGGCAAATCATGGTTATCTGTTTCAACATTGCTGACATTTGTATATTTCTTGTTGTACTTTTTGCACAATTACCTCTTTCTAGGAATTGCATCCATTTGTAATTTTCCTATTAACATGCCATTTCAATCAATAAAGTGTTATTCACTCAAAAAGCTTTCATTTTTTTTTACTTTTACTATTTTTTGGGGCTTTACAGAGCATATTAAAAACAATGATATTTATTAAACGATACGTGTTATGAATGGTAATCGAGGTGGCCATTTCACATACATAGAACGTCTTATTGTGTGTTGTTTGTTTGCAAGATGACACGATACTCTCCCTAGAAGAAATTTCTCCCTAACAGTGAAGTTCTAACAATATCAGCAGTGCATGGTGAACCATTCCTCCCCTAACAGGAGTTAAGAGTTTTTTGTTCCCCAACCAGTTGAACTTGTACTCCCCGACGAATATTCAGAAGCAGACTACGTCAAACAGGGTGTTGATATACAATCAGGTATCTATTCTGCAACAGAGGTTTTGTCTCCCTACATAGTATTGTTGTCAGATCAGAAGTATCTCACCGACAATGATGTGCACTTATCCCTAGTAGGGTAAGATTTATATTATTCCCCGACAGCAATATAAGGTTGAAGGCTATTCCCTAACAGGATCTATGTCATTAACAAAGTCTAATAGTCATTGATTCCCCGACGAGTAAATCAGCGATGGCTGATATCCTCAACAAAGTCCAATGTTCATTGGCATTCTTCAGGATCATATTTTTGGACGATCTCCTAAGAGGCATTATTCTCAATTCCCAATAGAGTGGAATTTTCAATGGAGGTTATGTTCAGGAAGGCCATTCAGTGTGTCTTCCTCAGCAGAGTTTGTTAGCTGATTTTCTCATCGCTTTTTAGTGGTGTTCTTTTGCATATCATTTGCATTGCATTCTCCCAAATGCGTAGCATTTCCATTTCGTATTGAGAATTACGCCATATTCAAACATATACATCTGAAGAATAAGACAAGTTTAATACCTTTGTTGCCAGACATTTCTCTAGCAGATAACGACATAATTCATGAGACTTTGTGGTACTTTACCCCCAGAAAATTCATTGATAGGTGTTTTCATCTTACTTTTACTCCCCGGTAGAGTTTGTTTGTTTAAACTTCTCTTTCCCCCAACAGAGTATTCTTTTCAGGTCGTAAGTTGTTTGATTCTACTTCCTGTATATCCAGTTTATCCCAACTTTTGGTTGGTGTCTTTTCTTGGATGTTATGCCAACTTTTGGTTGGTAGTCCGTTTTTCTTGGATGTTATCCCAACTTTTAGGTTGTAGTCTGTTGTTTCTTAGATGTTATTATAACTTTTAGTTGGTAGTCTGTTGTTTCTTGGATGTTATCCCAATTTTTGGTTGGTAGTCCTCTATTGTTTCCCCTGTGGAGTCGTTATCCCAAATTTTGGGTGGTAACCTTCGTTGTGGTAAGTTCACCTTGGATCGGTGTTCCGGAGATCCTAAATTTTGGTTAGTAGCCTTTGTTTCTTGGTTTGGTGATCCCAACTTTTGGTTGGTAGTCTTCATTTTGGTGATCCCAACTTTTGGTTAGTAGCCTGTTTCTCATAATTGTGGTTGCTATTCTCTCTGGTAATCCTAACTTTTAGTTAGTAGCCATTATTATCTTCTTGATCAGTTACCATTTTCCATCCCAACTTTTAGTTGGTATCTTGTGTCCTTCGGTCATCCCAACTTTTGGTTTGTACCGGCTACTTTTAAGTCCACCTTCGGCTGGCAATCACTTCATGATGTACATCTCCCCAAGTTGCAAATTTCTGGTTCCTTTTAGTATTCAATTACCTTTTACCTTGAATGTTTGAAAGCGGTCGCTTTTTATCCCTTCAGTTCTAAGTTGTTTGAATAGGGGCAACTGTAGCACCCCAAAATTTCCCTTTCCTTTTCTTATATTTTGGCTTATGTTTCATATCATTTTGCATTGGCATTAGTATATAGCATTGGTTCTAGACAAGGGATCGAAGTATTTGGTTCAACACTCAAGAGAGGAGCTTCATCTTCAAAGCTCAAGCAAGGGTTCATTTTCAACTTTGTAGCAATCTGAAGTCATAAGGTTCCCTCATCATCAGGACATCTCACACAACCACTTAAGGCAAGGATTCAAGCACTAACCACCTCCTCCTATCTTGTGGGCAACTGGATTAGAGTCTTGGTTTAAAAGGAATTTGTGGCTAGTTCTTTGGGCCAGACGTGATTCTAAGGCTCAATACACATCATGAGGGTCCTCTACATAGATTATATGTTATCACAAGCCATCGCAAGACCTTCAATCAGTGGAAATGATCCTAGGGTTTCATTTGGTCAACAAAAGTCAATTGTGAGTCAATGGAGTCAAAATCTTGGATCTCAAGGTCAACCAAGGGCATGCTATGTCTTCTCAAGTGTTCTCATGTGCTTGTAGCAATAAGAACCAAAGAGAAACATAAAATCTGGAGACTAGTTGAATTAGGATTTTAGTGAAATTTTTCTAAGTGTGCAAAACCCTAAATTTTAGCCATTTTGCATCATTCATGACTTTCTCATGCCTTTCTTCCTAAGGCATTAGGGAAAATACACTTGAGAATCGGTAAAGGTTTGTATTAAGCCATGTCTCGTAAATAAGGATTAAGGTTGTTGCAAGGCAATTCATACACTGTGCCCTAGCATGCTTCTCATATCTGTTAATAACTCAATTTTATTATTTTGCTTTATTTTCTTACTGTTCATTTATAACTTCACCAAACAATCCTAAACACCCAAGTGCTTTTTGTTTAATTGAACTATTACTATAACTCATATACCAATGAAGTCCTCGAGACTGATACTATGGATAAACCCTTATTTTAACTACAATCGGCGAAATTAGTACACTTGATATTTTTCTGATCAGTATGGAAGGCTACGGATAAGGTTGAGTTCTTCTCAAATCTTCAAACAATTCATCACTCAAGGAATCGGTAGGATCAAAGAGTTTATTAATAGACATGAAGGCTTTGAGCAGATTGGTGATATTGGAAGATTCAAGAAGCGTCAATCGAGTAAAGATCATGATAGGAGATTTTATAATTCTCATCATTATTATGGATTGGTGATTGTATGAACTATTGCAAATATTTTTCAAATAAAAAGAAACAATGCAGTTCCAATGGGAAACCATTGAAGAGTGCACGTATGCAAACAGATAATAAACGTCAAAGACCTGTAAATCTCAGTATCATCTCTCTCCCCTCTCGTGCATTTTGATTTAGTAGGATTTGAATGCTTAGGTATTTCAATTCTAGCTTAGTTTATCGTTTACTCAATTGGAAGCGGTTTATTGCATAAGCTTAGGTTTTGATAGAATTGATGATTAAAAAAATATGGGAAACAATTGAGGTTAAAATTTAGTATCATTGAATCATTGTATAATTATATTTTGTTAAATATACAATTGAATCAATTTAATACCTTTGTGTATCATCGTCAAACCATCTATGGTGTTTGTGAATCGATTTAGTGATAACATTGTCAAGATTCGAAAAACATAATTTTCATTTTTTTTCTTCAAACCTTTCGTACACACTTTTGAAAAATCTCCAATATTCAGTTTTTGAGAAAGCGTTTGAATTTTTCTATAAGGGTCATTCAACCCTCCTATAGACTGTTTTTCTACTTCCATATTCTCACCCAACATGAGTGTTCTTTAAATCTCCATGATTTGTGATTGTAAATCAATATTGTAATTCTCTTGTAACTCGTATATAGTTATAAAAGTTGCAAGTTTAATATGAGTAAAATCTTAATGCAGGAAGGTTGAGGGTGATCATGTGATAGAAACTCAAGTTGTTAGTGGAACTCTCAAGGAGAAATCATTAGGGTATGTGTAACACCTCGCATCTTAGTCCCTTAATTTTAATTTGGTTATCAATTAGGATCTTTACATTTAAATGGTTAGACTTTCCATCACTCAAGAGTATTTTTTTCATCGAACTCTTATTAATTTAAAGTTTATGGATAATTTGCTAAAGTTAAGTTAAATTAGAGGAAACGAGGATATTATGGGGACAAAAGTCTTTAATTAAGGCTTGTTTTGTCATTTGCCTTTTACAAATGCTGAAGGGAGGAGAAAGTTAACTAATTTGCATTTCCTCCTTTGGGTTGTAAGAAGGAACGAGTAGGAGAAAGGAGGACGAGAAAAAATTGGATTGGAAGCATTCAAGGAAGGGAGGAAAATCAAAAAACACGAAACACTCAACCTTCCTTCAGTCCAAAAAATTATCTTTTCACCTAACCTCTCAAGGCCTTATTCAAGTGTGATCTAAGATTTATCTCCTATCTACTAAGGTGGATTTCTTAATCTCTTAGGTGTAATCAAGATTGGATCAGGTATAGATTTGGTATGTATTAGTGTAAGATCATTATATGGTGGTATTATGAATGCATGTTAGAAATTAGGATAATTTCTTGTGATGTGCTCAATTTGTCATGGATTATCTGTGTTAAATAAGGTTTTTGATGAAATTATGTGTAACGCAAACACATGTACAATTGTAGGGTGTTAGATTGGTGAAATTTTGTTTGAAATGCTGGATTTTTTGTGTTTTAGGGATTTAAATCGAGTAAAGAAGATCATGAATTGAGCTAGGAAAGGTTTTTATGCCTTTGAATCGAATCATTTCCCCCCGAAAATAATTCAATCATAAGGTGTTTTAGTTTTGTTTTTAACAATCGATTTAAACCATCCCTGACATAACTCAAAGTTGTCCCAACTTCCCCAAATTCCATTTTCATGCCCTAAAACTAAAACATGAATACCCTTAAGGCCTTGGTTACTCCTGGAACTTATAAGGTACTTCCAAAAACATGAAATTCACCCAAAAAAACATGTTTGTATCCTTCGGTTTGTTATGGTTTATATAGTAGGAAATTCTATGAAAGTGAAGTTATGACATGCTTTCCATGATCACTCGAATGTAAGAAATTCATATAATTTGTGGCAAGTGCATTGTTGATTGTTTATTGGATTCAAAGAACCTAATGGATGATTTTAGTATGTTGCGAGAAGAATGTGAGGATTGAATATGGTTAATATGATGCCAATGATATTTTATCTTATCGGCTGATCAGAACTTGAAGTGGGACAGAGACTTCGTTCGTGATGCTAGGTTTCAAAGAGAGGAGGGGGTGTACCTGCAAGGCACTTCGATGTTAAAGTAAGAATCGGGAGAAGAAAAGGCAAGTACAAAGTGAGTATGTCTTAGGATGATTTAGAATACCTAACCCTCTCAAAAGAGAGGGTTTTATAATGCCCACAACGCTTGGCCATTGGTCCCTATTTTTGGGGCGAGATATTTGCTCCCAAAGAATAGGTAACTTTCAGAAACTAGTCATTGGGATGGGCAGAGGTACTCGGAACTATCCATTGTCATGGGCAAGGGTGTCGTCGTGGGAACGGGCTTTCTGACTATTTCTTCATGGTGGAACCGTGCGTAACGGGCAGAAATGTGACGAGGGGCAATTGATCCTAGGGATCAGCTGGCCAGCCTTCCTCAGTAGAGGGGCATAAGAGAGAATGCTTCCCTTTTCCCTTAACTGATAGGGCTTAGGCTATTGGGCTGTTCTGGGAGCAGAAGCCGATTAGGCCATGCCTAGCCATTGGGCCAGTCTGGAATAGGAGTCTCCTAAGTCGTTGCTCTTGAGCATAGGGGTGATTACTTAACGACAGCTCGTGGTCTCAAGGAGTAGCAAGCGTGGTCGACGCCTGTTAATGAGACGAGGTCATTTCGTAGTGCTCGAGGGAACTTGCACCCAGGGACCTGAAACGTTGTTCTGCATGCCCGACGAGCGGGGAGCCTAACGGTTGATGCAACATGAAGGGATGGAGTGCCACGCGTGCATCAAACCATGTATCATATTTAATGCGTAATGATGGTTGTGCTAGGATCATGACGATGCCCCTACGTCATGCATGCTCGTGCACGTGCCTCTGATCTGTCTATGAATAGGGGGAGGAAGCGTTCATTTTCACTTTTTGCTTCTCTCTCTTCTCTTGATGCTTGTCCTCGTTTCTATCATCCGCCACTGTAACACCATCGCACAAGCAAAGACAAGACCTCGTCGTTTCAATTTAAGTGTTTCAGTTCCTATTTTGCTTAGATTGCGTGTGGTTAGGATGAAACTTGGTAGAGTAAGGGTGGTTTCTGGAGAATGTTGGTGGATGGTTGTGGTTAGGCCATTTTCTGTTACGATTGTCGGAGCGTTAGGAACTTAGGATTTTTTGTTGATTCTGACACCGTTGCGACAACAAGTGATTTTGTTGGTGATGGAGCTTATGTGTTTTCCAGTGTACTCATGAGTTTTCCGATTGATCTCTAATGGAATTTTGGGTAACGGACCGGGGAGGATCTCCCAGTGTGGGTTTGTGGGATTGCCATGAGCGTCTCCTTGCACCGTTGCTCCGCCATTTGAGTAAGGGCTTAGTTCAGGGACGTTGTCCTCGGGCCTTCGCGTGCCCTTTCACTTGACTAGTGGTGGAAGGGTGGATTTGACTCTGTCATCGAATTCACTTTAGTCATCTGCTTTTCAGGTAAAGATGTCTCACAATCCCAAGGATGAAGTTACGCGGGAACTGTCCAAGGAGAGCTCTTCGGAGGATAGCAGTGCTGATGAAATGTTTGATCCCTAGTATGTCAGAGAAACATCCGCTCTTAATAGTTTCAGGGGAGAGTGGGTCATTGTTGAGCCTCAGAAGCATGACTCCCTCTTTGCTTTTCACACTCAGGATCCTTCACGAGGTTGGGGGTCGAGGGAGACTGGAGGGACCACTTCCCTAGGGAGAACGACCAAATATGCTCGGCCTACGGGGATAGATTCCCCATGTATGAGTTTGTCTTCAAGGAGATCGGGTTAAGATCCTTCACGGACTTTCAAGCGGCCGTTTTTTGACATCTAGATTTGGAGCCCTCCCAGCTACACTCGAACTCGATTGCCTTCATTCAGGCATTCGAGATTACTTGTGAGTTTGTAAAGATTGGAGCCACCATCCCCTTTTTCTTCACCGTCTTCCACCTTCAATGCCAGGTTGTTAGGAGGCAGTTCAGATGGGTTTCCCTGAAGTAGGGGAGAAAATTATTCAAGGCCTTCTCTAAGTCTATCAGGACATTTAAGGAGAGGTATTATATCATTGAGCCTGTGTCAGAGAGGAGAGGTATTATATCATTTCCCTGAAGGGGGTTTGAGAGATTAACTTATTGGAATTCAATCACGATCTATGGTGAATTCTTCTCAATCTTGATCTCAAGATTGTTATGTAATGAAAATGAACAAAAACAAGAACACATTTAAAGAAGATGAATATGAACTACAGAGTAACTCTCTGCCCACAACTGTGGAATTTTATTATCACTCTGCAATTGCAAAACCGTGATTATCAAACTTGATGATTACAATGATAAGGGTTAATCTTTATTTATAGATTTAGGTTAACATGCATCTAAAGCTAAATCCCAATCTATAAAAGGACAAAAATATCTAATTTAATCTTTCTAAATCTAATTTAATCTTTCTAAATCAAATCTAATATTTCTAAATTAAATCTAATCTATTAAAACAATGAATTACATATTTAACAGACCACCTAATTCATTGTGTCTAAAGTATTTGCATTCATCATTGACCTTAGCTTCTTGAACACTTCAACTTGCACTTTCTTCTTCATAATATCTGCAATCTGATTCTCAGTTCTGCAGTGTGTCACAACTACGAAAAGGGCCGGTGAAAACAAACAGAAGACTCGCCACCAAACGTTATTTATCCCAAAGAGAGGGAAAGGAAATGATCAAAGAAAACCTAATAGAATGGGAAAAGACAAGGTCATCGCAACCAAATCTTGTGTTCGGGAGTCGGATACGCAAGGGGAAGGTAAGAACACCCCTCACATCTGTTGTACTCAACGGGATCCATGCTTGTTGTCTAATCTATGAGTGAAAACTATCTAAAGGCTAATTCTAAATGGGGGTGAAGAGAAAGAACTGACTCGATAGGACATCGTCGTCCTATGCCTATGTATTCCCTCGTGCAATGGAAAAGTCAGAGTCAATGTAGTTCGGAGGACTACGGGTGATGGGGGGACGGTTGCTCGCCAAGACATCATTGTCTTGTGCCTACGTATCCTCATCTGGTATGAGAAGTCAGAGCAAATGTAGTTCGGGAAACTGTGGGACAAGGTTGGTTAAGTATTTTTTATGAGCAACGCTAAATTTCATAAGAGCGAATGTGTCGCATATCTCCCAAAGGGTATACGCTAAACACTCTAGAAAATATGAAGAGATACCTCTCCACTTATCATTCCTTATGTACTTAAGGCTCATAGCGTACAACACTCGTCATTCTTTATCAAGTGTCTTTAAAGATTTTGAGATGAGAAGAGAAGACACAAGGACACTAAAGGGAACTGGGAACCCTAATATTGTCATACAAAGTGGTCCTAAAGTTGGGATGAAAGGGTACTACCTAATGTTATCATACAAAGAATTGAAAGCCTAATGCCTCTCCTACTTCCATCTTAAACAGAGGGACTAGGAATCCTAAGGGATCAAGTGAGAAAGAACAAGTAAACACATTACTAATCAATCACAAATGAAAATAGAAAGATAGACTTAAGCAAGTCATGAAAGGTGGAAAGAGATGAGAGAAACACAAACAACAATGAATATGCAAACACACACACCATTGACACGCACAAGTCACAAAGATGAAGGTTAGAACACAAAAAAAGTAAGGCAAACACACAAAACCAAATGCGACAAACAACTTAAGAAGAAAGACGTTAAACAATGAACCTCAATCAAAGAAATGGGAGAGAAATAGAGTGGGGCAGCAACCACATCATGAACATTTAAATCATACATCCACTAATGATCAATCAAAAGAAAACAACCAAAGACTTCTCAAAAGAAGTTCAAATGTTCATAACATTCTCAAAGTGAAACACATATCACAAAAGCATCAGGAACAAACCTACAACCCTCAAGGGTAGAAACAAACTCAAGTGATATCCATCAAACTCAAACCCAAGTTTTCAAACAAAGTCAAGAATGATCAAACTCAAATTGAAGGACCAAAGTCCAAGCAAAAGTCTCACACCTCAAACACAAGTGGAAACACATGATCACACGAGACTTGTGAGATAAGACACACATCCAATAGGCATCCAATCATGCAAGGCAACACCTCCAACATTTTAACAAGAGCTATTAAGACTCAAGAATCCCTCAAGGGATCACACAAGATCACATCCCAAAACTAGGTCAAGATAGACGCACATACACATAGTTAAAACAATGAAGTTTTGAGGCATCAATCAAAAATAGAAATGAGTCCAAATAAAATCCACATAAAATAGAAAACTCAAGTCAAGTCTATCAAAAATCAGTGTGCAAAATATCATGGCAATAATTGCATCAAACCATCACCAATTGTGTCCAACAAGACAAGGTATCCAACTTATCGAGTATGCATCGAAGGTCCAACAAAATCCAATGAAAAACAACTAAGGAATGACCAACAATACCTCAAACCAGACCTTAAATATACCTCAATCAAGCACATAAGTGTGAGAGGAAATTTGGTCAAAGGGGGTGTTCAATCAAGGTCAAAGGTCAAACCTAAATCAATAGAACCAACCATAAAACCACTTCACAAATCAAATTGATTAAAAATAGTAAAAATAAAGGAAAAGTAAAATAAAAATCATGGAAAATATCTCAAGACAATGAAATATCAGAAACACATTTTTGGTGATTTTTGTGATGATTAAAACTATTTTAAATGGAATTAAAATGAAAATAGAAGAAAAATAAAATAAAAAGAAAATAAAATGCAAAGAAGGTGTAGAAGTAAATCCAGGTTGAACTGAATCCATGTGAAAACACACAGGTGAGCCTAAAATGGGGGTGTGAATATCAAAATGGCCTAATCCCAATCCAACAAAAACTCAGATTTAATGAAACGAATCGTTTCATTAATCCAAGTGGCATGATACCTCAGAGTCAAAGCCTCCACGCACGCAAGTCATCAGGCCAACTCAAGACCACCTCAGCATTGACCTCAGACGCCGAAGCCCTAACTCCGGTCGTCTTCTCCGGTGAGCTTCACCAGTGGTGACTGAAAACCAACATAAAAATGGGAACATTTGGTATGGTTTTGAAGGTATTTTCACTTAGATCACGATTCCATCAATGGTTTCTTAAAAAGGTTCCTTAATCACAGTGAAAGCAAGCCACAAAAAATCAACACTCAAACTGAAAATGAATCAAACAACCACAACAAATATCCAAACATTGCCTACACATGGTAGGGCTTCAGATGCAACCAAAATTAACCTAAATATATGCCTAGAATGAAGGTTTCAGTTGGTGAAAAGTTAACTAACGGAGCAAATCCATTGGTCATTCAATGCAGTGCAAGCTTCAATCTCAAGCTTCCAATCCACTCCTTGATCTTTAGTGAGCAAGAATTGAGCAAAAGATGGAAGGAAAAACCATGGAAATGTGTGATTCGAAGAGAGGAAAAATTGAGGATTTTTTTTAGTGAAACTCACTATCCTTGCAACTAATCAACCTCTGACCACATTAGGGTTTACTTATGACTTATATATGAAGGCTCATAGAGGTTTTTGCAGCCCCATGATGTGTTGTTTTCTTAATTTCAAAACTTTGCCAAAAATGCCAAAAATGGAAGCACACGGGTTTGGGTGACTAGCCACTCATTTCACTCATTCTTTTTGGTCATGTGGGGGTGAGGAAAGGAATGTGCATGATTTAGGGAGTTGGAAACAAGTATACTCAAAGTTTTGAACAATTGACTTATATGGCATGAAAGTTCAAAAATGACTTGAAAAGATGAGCTCATGTTTTCTCATTTTGGGTAAAAATTGGTGTGATCATAACATGATGATTATATGGCATCAAAGGATAAAAAAATAAACTCATTTGGTGACTTGAAATGGAAGAAACTCAAATTAGGTCCAAAAGTCCAAGTTTTCATGCTCATCATAGTTTAATGACCTCATAAATCATCCAATGCCATGGATTTTGAGATAAAGTTAAGATCATAAGACACAACTTTCATGTGGCAAGAAATTGGATTTGGTGCCTTGAAGTTCATGAATTTGGTCTTTGAAGTGAATGACCTAAACCTAGGTTTCCAAAAATGACCTTGACTTGTGATGACCATAACTAGAGCTCCACACATGAGAATGATGAGTTATAGAACTTTTTGGAAAGCTAAGACAATTAGGATCAACTCTCATGTTTGTTAAAGAATGAGGAAAAGCTTGATTCTATGTGAAAAATGCCTTGGAAGTGAGTTAACCTTGAGTTCCTCTAAATTCTTTTCATTTTGTGACACCAACTTGTACCAATCATAACTTGAGATGTATGAATATAATGGATGAGTTATTGTACTCAAAATAAAACTTGAAATATGAGGAACAAGTCTCATGTTTGATGGAAGATGAGATGGGGCTTGCATCATTGTGAGAATTGTCATTGAAGTCATATGACAAAAGAGGGGATTTTACACTGAGAATCATCTGAAACCCTAATTTAGCAACCTCTTGAACTCTTGAATCTCTTTAACCTAGCTTCCATATGAAAAATGAGATGACTTAGGATGACCTCTCATGGCTTCAATGATCAAGAATCAAGCCTTGAGCACTCTCAAATCCACAATTGACTTTTGTTGACCAGATGAAACCCTAACATTTTATCCACTGATTGAGATTCTTGCAAAAGGTTTGTGTAATCATATGACCCCCATAGAGAACCCTCAGGGTGTAAACTGAGCTCTTGAATAATGTCTCACTCCTAAAGGATAACCTCATATGCCTCTAATCACCCTCAAGATAGGAGGTGATATCCACGCACATACTTTCACTTCTCAAGAAGCTTTGGGGCCAATGAAGACTTGATGATTTGAAGATGTTCCCTTGTTAGGACCTTGAATTTGAAGCATCTCTCTTGAGTGAAAAACACAACATCTTGATCCCTTGTCAAGAACCAATGCTATTCACAAATGCTAATGCAAGATGCTATGAAACATAAGCCAAGATAGAAGAAAAGGTTGGGCAAATTTTGAGGTGCTACACAGTGTTCCAAGTTCACCTTCCCTTCTACTACATGCTCTCGAAGATAATGGAACCTCATTTTGATATACTTGCTTCGACCATGTGCTATTGGATTCTTTGTCAGGTTGGTAGCTGACATGTTGTCGATCTTTATGGTAATTTCTCTATGCCCCTCCGTTGTGATCTCTTCGACCAGGTTCACCATTCAGGTTGCTTGTCTTACACAAATAGAAGCAGCTATATACTCTGCTTCATATGATGACAATTCCACTATTGGATCCTTTCTCGAACTCCAAGTAACTGGTGCACCACCTAACAAAAACAAATATCTAGATATGGATTTTCTATCCTTAACATCACTACACAAACCTGAGTCAGTGTATCCCACTAGCTTGCATTCTTTTCCTTCATCAGCTGTAGGAAACAAAATGTTGTAGTCGATAGTTCTTTTCAAATACCTCAGTTTCCTTTTTCGTTGTTGCTAGGTGTGATACCTTTGGCATCTGCATGCATCTACTTACGATACCCACATTGTATGCTAAGTCATGCCTGGTGTGACAAAGGTATCTAAGTGACCCAATAAGTCTTCTATATTGGGTTGGATCGACATCATATTCATCTGAATCCTTCGACATTTGCAATTTGGTCTTAGCCAGAGTCGAAGTTGGGTTGCAATCTTGCATCTCAAATCTCTTGAGTATTTCGCCTGTATATCTTCTTTGGTGCATCATCAAACCTCTACAAGACTTGTAGAATTCGATCCCAAGAAAATATGAGAGATTTCCCAAGTCTGACATTTCAAACTCCTCACTTAGGTCATGTTTGAAATCTTCAATCTCCTTTTTGCAACTTCCTGTTATCAGCAAGTCATTGACATAGAGACATAGTATAAGAAATTCACTCTTACTTCTTACATATACTATATGCTCAGTTGCGCATTTCACGAATTATTTTTCCCTTAGAAAGCTGTCAATTTTCTTATTCCAAGCTCTTGGAGCTTGATTAAGTCCATGCAGGGCTTTATGCAGCATGTACACCTTTCTTTCTTCGCCTCGTTTCACATACCCAACTGGTTGTGCGACATAAACTTCTTTGTCTAAGGGTCCATTAAGGAATGCACACTTCACGTCCATCTGACATGTGTGCCAATTGTTTATATTTGCTAGACCAACAACCAACCTGAGTGCAAACACTTCGTCGAAATCGATTCCTTCATTCTGAATAAATCCTTTTACCACAAGTCTCGCTTTGTGTTGAGTTACTTCTCCTTTAGTCTTCACCTTCACCTTGTAAACCCATTTCACATCAATTGCCTTCTTGCCTTGAGGCAATTCGATAAGTGATGAGGTGTTGCTGATTTCGATGGAGTCTAACTCCTCATTCATTGCTTTCACCCACTTCAAATATTTCAATGCCTCAGCTACATTGAATGGTTTGACATCTGCATGGAAATCATAATGTACTAGCTCACCTTCTACATTGACCACATCATCTGATGTAATCACACATTCTTGCAACTTTGCAGGAACGTGTCTTGTTTGTTTAGGTATGCTTAGGCCAGCTTCACCTCAAACTTCTTTTTGTCGAACTTCTCTTTCAACTAGACTAGCTGGTTTTTCACACAAGATTCTCTCTGAATCTTTCTTGACATTCTCAGTCCAATCCTATTCTTTAAGCTCATTTATGATCACATCCTTGTTGATCACTACCTGCTTATTCATTAGGTTGAACAACTTGTAACCTTTAGTCGAATGATATCCTATCAAGATCATCTGATTTGACTTGTCATCAAGCTTCCTTCTCAACTGATCTGTCACATGTCTATGTGTTATAGATCCAAACACCTTCAAGTGACTGAGGCTAGGCTTAACACCAGACCAACATTCTTCTGGTGTGACTCCTTCAAGCTTCTTCATCGGACATCTATTTAATATGTATGTTGATATCGAAACTACTTCTCCCCATAATTATTTGGGTAAATGCTTTCCATTCAACATACTTCTCACCATATTCTTGATGGTTCTATTCTTTATTTCTACAATTCTGTTTTGCTGTGGAGTGTAGGGTGGCACCACCTCATGCACAATCCCTACTTTTTCACATAATGTATCGAACTCAAAATTTTCAGATTTCGACCACTCTGTCTTTCGACCATAGATTTGAATCTAGAAAATACCTCGATCACATCACTTTTCTTCTTGATGAGGTAAGTCTAATCATCTATGAACGTGACAAAATATTTGTTCCCTGCATTCAATCCACCTGAATAGGACCACAGACATCAGAATGTATGAGTTAGAGAATTTCCTTCGACTTCCATCTTGCATCTTTGCTTAAGTTATTCTTGTGTTGTATCGCCTGAACACATTTTTCACACAATTCACTTGGAATGTCGATTTTTGGTAATCCTGAAACCATATTTATTCTCTTCAAATCTCTGATGTCTTTGAAGTTGAAATGGCCAAGTCGGTAATACCATAACCATTCATCTCTATTTCCTGCAGTTGCCAGGTACTTGTGCTCCATCACATTGAGTTCAATCTTGAAGGTCTTATTTTGAGACATTGAAGCCTTCAAGATCAACCAACCACCTGCATAGAGAAACTGCATGGAAATCATAATGTACCTGAGAAGGTTACTTTTCATTCATGGTATGTATAACACACTGGAAATTATTGATTTCTTACCATCCTTCCTCACGACCTGAACATCACCAATACCTTTAGCTAATAGAGTGTTGTCATTTGCAAAATTCACTGTGTTCTTCGACGTGGGCTTCATGTTGAGAAACCAATATTTCCTTGCAGTCATGTGCGATGAGCATCTTGAGTTCAAGTACCACTGGTCCTAGAATCTCTCTTCGTCTTTTTGTGTGACCATAAGCAACATCTCTTCTTCTTCATGTTTCGCCAACTTTGCATCAGTTTCTTGATTCTTCTTCTTTTTTGGGCAATCACTAAAATAGTGACCATACTTCTGACAATTAAAACACTTAATGTGACTTTTGTCAGGCTTTCGACCACCACCTTTTCCTCTACCTGCAGCACCACCTCTTTGGTTTCCTTGGTTCCAGGGTTTTCTATGATTCGACCAGTTTCCTTCATGTTGATTTCGACCATTCGAATTTGTGTAGCTTCCACTACCTTTGTTTCCATTCCATCTTCCTTTTCCTTTCCTTTCTTTTTCTGGCTGTGCCTGCAAAGCCATATCACTCTTCAACTTTCCTGCAGCTCTTTCAGCCATCCTTTGTTCATGAGACTAAAGTGTCCCTTGAAGCTCTTCCTTCATCAATACTGACAAGTCTTTCGACTATCCTATGGATACTACCACATGGTCGAATTTTGAAGCCAATGACCTCAAGATCTTTGACACAACTGATCTTGATGTCAACACTTATCCACATACCTTGATTTGATTCAACAGCTTTGTAACTCTGGTGAAGAAATCTGTTATACTTTTATTGTCTTCCATCTGAATAAATTCATACGTCCTTTTGTGAGTTTATAACCTCACCTCTTTCACCTTCTTTGTGCCTCCAAACGATTTTTCAAGAATCTCCCAAGCTTTTTTTGCTGATTCTACATCATTAACCTTTTCAAAGTTATCTAGATCAACACATTTATGGATTATAATGAGAGCTTTATAATCTTTCTTCTTCAATTCTTTATACGCTGCTTTCTCCTGATCTGTCGCAGTTTCTACAAGCGGTGATAATCCTTTCTTAAGAAGATCCCAAAGATCTTGGTAACAGAACACCATCTTAATCTGCTTGCATTAATTCTCATAATTATCTTTCTTGAGAATTGAAATATTTGCTAGAAAGTGATCGTTTGGGTGATTCATCGCCATCACAGTTGTTCTTCCTTTGAATCAAAACCGGAGCTCTGGATATCAGATGTTGGAATTCAACCATGATCTATGGTGAGTTCTTCTCAATCTTGATCTCAAGATTGTTATGTAATGACAATGAACAAAAACTAGAACACGTTTAAAGAAGACAAGTATGAACTGCAAAGTAACTCTCTGCCCACAACTGTGGAATTTTATTATCAATTTGCAACTGCAAAATCGTGATTATCAAACTTGATGATTACAATGATAAGGGTTCCTCCCTATTTATAGATTTAGGTTAACTTGCATCTTAAGTTAAAGCGCAAACTATAAAAGCCCAAAAATATCTAATATAATATTTCTAAATCAAATCTGATATTTCTAAATCAAATCTAACCTTTTAAAACAATGAATTACATATTTAACACAACTTACTAAAAGCTCTTAAAATTTACTTGTGACCGAATCTCTATAATTTCGGGTATTAATTCTCTATCCCTAACTCTTTTCTTTCACATTTTATTTTCCGCATTCTTAATTTACACTACCAATTTCTAAAATAATTTTAAAATTGTTTTAAACTCTAAAAATAATTATATATTTTTTTCAATCAACAATTTTTTTGAAATCTACAATTCACCCCTCTTATATATAGAGGCACATGTCCAACATATATTTCTTCTAATTTTATTTTTATTTAAATTTATTATTGACTATCTCAAAAAAGTTACTATTTAAATATTTTTTGACCTATCAAATAACTAAATTGTATCATTATTTAGAATTGAATGAAATAATTAAATATATTCTTAATTAATCAAATTTCAATTTTTTTATAACCCTTTTAGTTTATCTTTTTATACCTTATTGAATAATTAAATTTTATCATTTTTTTTTAAATAAAACTATATTACTTTAAAAAATGACGATAGATACAAGCGATCCATTGGATCCAGCTACAAACAAGACAACCTAGGACCAAAAAGGGAAAACAAAAATAGCTATCTATCTATCTAATTCCCCTCTATCATTAAGATAACTATATACTTCCGAAGTTTTTTAGTGTTTCATCCTCTATACACCAAAGTATCTATTACTTTTCTTACAATAGTAGTGATTTCCGGCTTTTCTCCAAAAATACTATTATTTCTAGCCTGCCATATCTCATAGATGGTCTCAGAAATCGCCATTTTTATGATTGCAGCTCTGATTCCTTTACCTTTAGTATGTTGAATAAGCCACTTCAGCTCGCTATGCCAATTTCCTGGAGTATGGTTAATTTGTGCCCATCTTAGGATCTCTGTCCATACACTCTTTAAGCGTTCACAATCAAAAATAGATGGTTTAAAGATTCCTTTTCCTCACAGAAGCAACACTTAGTATCATCAATCATACCGTACTTATGCAACCTATCTTTCGTTGCTAATCTCCCATGGCAAGCAAGCCACAACATGAAATTATCTCTCGGTCTCGCATTATTACCATACGCCATATTCCTCCACTCCACCGGCTGCCCACAATCATGTAATTTTGCATATAGTTTACTCATTCTAAATTCTCCCCCCATCTTGAATTCTTCCTGACTGCTGATGTTTTGAAAATCCTCCCTAAGATTGAGTATACTTTTCATTATCCAGGAATCACTCTGTTTACACTGGATCTCCATTAGATCATTGTTTTTGAGATAGTATGTTAGTACCCATTTAACCCAAAGCGAATCTTCCTTCCCACTTAAATTCCAAAGCAGCTTCATTATAGTTGTTTTATTCCAAACTTCAATGTCAACGACGTTTAAACCGTCATGGCTACGAGAGCTACAAATCTGTTTCCAAGCTACTGGAGCTTTACGGCTCCCTTTAAAACCTCCTGTCCAGAGGAAAATGCGACAAATCGATTCTATTCTCTGTAGAACAGTTTTGGGGAAAGGAAAACAAGTGAGCCAATAATTAGTCATCGCAAACATAATACAGTTAATGAGTTGAAGCCTCCCCGCGCATGTCAATAACCGTGCAATCCAATGCTTTATCTTTCCCACGATCTTGTCTATTAACGGTGCATAATGGCGAACAGAGAGTTTTTTACCTGTTACCGAAACCCCCAGATACTTAAAAGGCAGACGACCCTCTTGGAACCCGAATGCTTTGATAATATTATGGTTAGTCAATTCATCCATGCCAGCACAGTAGATTCGACACTTCTGCGGATTCACTACAAGTCCTGTAGCCTTCGAAAACTTCCCATAAGTATTCATCATCATTTCAATTGACACCTTATCTCCCCTGGAAAACATAAGTAAGTCGTTCGCAAAGCATAGGTTTGTGATTTTCAATTTATCGCATTTAGGGTGAAAATTGAAGTCACAATCCTCCTGCATCTGTATAAGTACCTGTTCAAACATTCCATTACAATGACAAACAGCATAGGAGATATCGGGTCGCCTTGTCTAAGCCGCCTTTTTGCTTCCATGATGTCAGTTAGCTGGTCGTTGATGTTAAATCTATAAGAAATAGTGGAAACCATTGTCATCACCCAATTAATGAACTGTTGTGGGCAGCCCACCTCAATCAAAATCTTTTCAAGCGCATTCCAATCAATCGTATCATACGCTTTTTGAATATCCATTTGCATTAAACATCAGGGAGAAATATTTCTCCTTTCGTATCCCTTAATCAATTCGTACGTGAGTAAAATATGGTTGTGAATTCTCTGCCCTTTGACAAATGTTGCTTGATTCGCACCAATTATCGTACCTAGAACTTTGCTGAGACGGTTGGCCAAGATCTTGGATATAATTTTGTGCAAGGTACTGCAGCACGCAATAGGTCGATAGTCTTAAATTTCTTTCGCGCCCTTGTGCTTTGGGACAAGTGTGACAGCAGAGCAGTTAGCCGCTCTGTACAAACGGTTATGCTTGAAGAAATCCTGCTCAGCTGCTATAACATCCAGTTTGATGATATTCCAGGCCTTCTTGTAAAAATACGCTCCAAACCCATCAATACCAGGTTCCTTATCATTACCAATTCCTTTAAGAGTTGTAGTGATTTCGTCTTCGGTTACATGCCCCGTCAGCATATCCCTCTGCGCAGCGTCCAATTGGGTTCCATTTCTCATAGCTGTTGTATCAATGCCTTCAAGGTGGTTCAGTTTAGTACCCATAAGATTCTTGTAGAATGAGATCACTTCATCTTCCATTCCTTGCTGTTCTGTAACAATGGTGCCATCTATTCCATGAATTTGTGTCATGTGATTGTGTTGCTGTCGCATCTTTATAGAGGCATGAAAATACTTGTAATTACCGTCACTAAGCCGCAGCCAGTCAATTTTAGCCCGTTGTCATACCATACTATCATCCAGTTCATGTAACCTAATAAGATTATCAAAACATCTCTTAACCATATGAATCTTGTTTGCATCCAATCTATCAGTCATTAAATCATCTTGTGCCTTGTTCAAATCTTCACGAGCTCGTGCAATTTCCTTGTGAATCTCAGCCAACGGTTTGCTCAATTTCCTGATGTGGGGCTGTAACCTCTACAATTTCTTCAAAACAACAAACATTGGTTTACCTGCTAGCGGCATGTCCCAACTGTTCTTGACAATTTCCTGAAAATTATCCAACTCTGGGCAACAGTTTATAAATCTAAATTGTTTTTGAGGCCGCTGAACTTCAATATCGTTATGTAACACAAGCATGGCATGGTCTGATATACCGGGGTTCATATTCGTTAATGTCGTATTTCTGTTCTGCTGCAGCTATTCAACATTGCAGAGGACATGATCAATTCTGGAATAAATAACATTATCCCCCTGTTTATTCGACCATGTGAAGTAGTCTCCACCACTATCCTTTTCATATAATCCTGTTTTGCTCATCATCTCAGTCAAGTCTATGTACTCTTGCTCTGTAACGTCATTACCGCCAATTCTGTCTTCGGTTTTAATCACGTTATTATAATCACCTACTAGGATCCAAGGCCCATTTTGTTGCGCATTAATCCTTTCAATATCATGCCACAATTCTTTCCTGTGCTGCAGCTGGTTATGTGCATAAACGGCTGTTAACCAAAATAGAAAATTTCCATTCACATCATTAACCTTACAGTGAATCACCTGATCTATGCTTTCCACCAGTGCCATGTTCCTTTTATTCCCATCCCAATGGATCTAAATTCTTCCATTATCATGGTGTGAGTAGTTATCTATATAGTTGCCTTCTAATCTCAATTTCCGACGAATACAAGTTGCATTCTTTGCCTTCCCTCTAGTTTGGATTAAAACAGATATTGCAGGGGTTAGTTTTTGGAGACGAGAGTGTCGCACCTCGAAAAATCACGGAGACATTTCGGAGAACACGACCCTCGCGCGAAAGGCGCGGAAAATGCGGTTCGACAGAGTCGCCATCGAACTTTATTTATCCCGAATAAATGGGAGAGGAAAATATTGAGAAAACCTCTTAAAACGAAAAGGATAAGAACAGGGCTGTCGCAACCATGTTCCAGGTTCGGGAGTCGGTTACGTGAGGGGAAGGTATTAGCACCCCTCACGTCCGTCGTACTCGACGGGAACCTCTTTAGGTAATGTGGTGAGTGTTGTTTATATTTACTTGTTTTCTTCTCGTTGTTAAAGGTAGAATTGGTAGGTTAAAAGGTTAAAGATGCTAAGGAGAGATGGGTGGTTAGATGATAGGGTGCTCGCCAAGGATTGGGGCCCTTGTGCCTACGTATGCTCATTCGGACGAGAATGAGAAATTAGAGCGTCGTAGTTCGACTACGGGAAAGGGTGGGAGAATGGTGGACGGAATAATGGAGGAAGATAGAAGTGTGGAATAGGGGAGAAAAATGGAAGTGTGCTCGCCAAGATCATCGCAATCTTGTGCCTACGTATCTTACATTCAGACGAGAATGAAGAATCAGAGCAGCCGTATTTCGTGGTAACAACCACGAAATGATGAGGTTGAATAGATTGGAAGTTTGAGAAAGAGGCGAAAGAGTGATTGACAAGCAACCCAAGAGCGCGCCTCAAGAACTTGTCACCCAAGAACTCAAAGAATGCGAGATTCCGAGAACTCAGTTCTTTCGGGAATTGACTGAATAAGTTGAAGATAAAGAGTTGGATGTTTTGAAATCGAAAGAATGAACCAATAACAACTCGAGGGCGCGCCCAAGAGTTACTCATTCGAGTATTCAAAGAATGCTAGATTCTAGGAATATCCCTCTTTCGTAAGTTTTAAAAATATTTGTGAAAAGATCGAATCGAAAAAATGGCATGCGAGGCCAAAGGAAGTTGCTTTGAAGTAGCTCGACGACGTGTAGAGGATTTGATCGAAGATGGGACCGACTTGAAGACGTGTCAAGGATTAGATTGTGAGAGACTATATTAGTCCCTGAGGGTGCCCCTAATATCGAAATCACGAGGAATTGTGAAGTGTGTGCGAAATGTGGGTTGCAAATGCGTACGAGCATTCGACTTAGGAGAACGATTGAGTTTGAAAAAAAGGTCGAAAGGTTGAGTGACTAATAACTCAAAGGGCGTGCCTCGAGAATTATTTACTCGGAGATTCAAGGAATGCTAGATTCCAAGAACCTCCTTCTTTCGAAGTTTTTTAAAAAAATGTTTTGAAAATAATTTGAAATTGAATCGGTGACATGAAAAGAGTTTGTGGTATGAGAGGTGAGAATGTGAAATTAAATTTTGAAAATAATTTAGGAGAAGTGATAATTATTTGATAAATGAGACGTCGGCCTCACAACCAATTAATCGAAGTATTATCGAGATGCTAGATCTCGACAACACCATTTTCATTTGAGAAATAATTTGATGAACAACGAAAACATCCCACAGAATTGTTGGATTCTTATGATATTTTCGTTCAAAAAGAAAGTATATATTTATTTTTTTTTAAAAAAAGAGAAGTCGAATAATACATTATTTAAGGTGTACATCTCAATAATGATTGTCCAGAAATCCAAGAAATGCTAGACCTCAAGGATTTAATTTTTCATGATTTGATTTTTTAGAAAATAATTTGAATTGTCTTACATAAAAAATAATTAATTAAAAAAAATGTATTTATAAAACTGTTAAATTTCAAGACAAAACAAATTATTTAATTACTAACACTGTGAAAGTTTATGGTAATATTGGTTCGGTAATTATGACAATGATAATAGTGATGAAGCCAACAAAAGTTTGTTCAACAAATAAAATTCACTTTTTGGCGACAGTCCTAACTTGAATCTATATTTAAAGCTACTACCGTAAAATCGTAAATCCATCAGAGCCTCAAAATTGATACCGCAACAAAACTTATGGTGACACATCTATGATAACCGCGAGTTTACAAACCAGCCAATATGAAAAAAAATTTGAAGTTTATCTCTTGCTGTAGAAAACACGTGACCGCTTGGAGTGATTTATTAGAACAACCTCATGTTCAAAACCTTTAACATTAATAACTAAGCAAAAAAATCCAAGATGTGAATAATATTGAATCCAATAGAACTGCCTGAATATTAACGACGTCACGTCGACTATTCGGCAAAATTTATAACAAAACATCTTACCGACAATGATAAATACAACGAACACTACTACCAATCAAGCTTATTCGAGCGCTGAATACTATTGAACCAAAAATATTTAAAGGTTTACCGACGTCGTATAACAAGAGTAAAAGCTGCCACGAGATTATTGGGAGACAAGTGTGTTGGGGTAGTTGCAAGAAATGCCTCCACTTTTGAATTTCTGATATGAGAGGTGCCACATTGTTTCAGCTTTGACTACAAACGGTGTCGATCATCAGTGCCGATAACCAATCTGCATCACCGAATAAAATTGAAGATGTGAATGGATTGTTGTTGCTATCAGCTGAAGCGGGGGGTGTTTGCTGCCACAAATTGCTTTGAAGATCTGGACCATGGCTCACTTCTGTTATGGTTTTGGGTGCGTTACTTTGTTTCGTCGCGGTTGTAGCGACATCTGGCTCAACTCTTGAATATACTTCGGAAAAAACCGGCACACGAGATTAGCAATAGACCATGTTGAGGAGCAAATCAGCGTCTACCCTCCGCAGGAGTACCCTGCTACAATTCAAATGCAAAAAACAGACTATCCACTTGACTTATGTTACTAGCAGATTATACCAGTACCGCATACGAGCAAAAACAAATATAAATCACTAAATCAATGCTTAAAAGAAATGGAAGAAAAGGTTTTGAATTAGCCTCCACTGCGTTTGAAGATGATGAGCCAGCTGTTTCAAGTGCATAACCAGTTTACATGTTGTTCATAAAACCTGGTTTGGACTTCTAACACATGAATCCATTAGTTTTTGTACCAGTCCTTATAGAGTATCATGATTCCCGAACGAGCTACGCTTTTGTATTCTGAAAACAAACGCCGACAATGCCGAAATGACAGGACTTCATGTGATCTGTGGACCGTAGTTGACGCTGTTGAATCCTGTCTAACACTGTTACCGCGAAGTTGTCGATGAAGGAAACCGAAGTTCAGATCAGAACTATCCAAACTTGTTAAAGAGAAAACACAATAAACAGCAACTGGGACTGATATTGGACATTGCACAATGAGTGAAGAAATGAAAAGAAATTCACAGAAAACCAACTAGCAAATGCACTTGTCCAAGTAGTAAAACATAGCTTAATCATCAAGTGTACAACAAGTTTAAAATAAATCCAAACAGAAGCATTAAACAGCATTGTAACCAAAACAAAAAACACAAAACTTCCTTGAATAGCAAAGGAATCTGTTGCAGGGATGATTCTCATCACAGGTTATTGAAGTTGCGGTAACTTGTTACACCATTGTGTTGTTGGAAAGAAGGGATACTGAGTTCCTATGCCATCGTGACGTAGAACCATTAATACATCATCAACATATTATCTCTTAGCTTTATCAAACCAGCACGACCAACTACAGGACATTCGATGGAATTAGTTGCAACTGAGACGATGCTGCCAGCCTTGCTTCCAAATCGAGTAACACTTAGAGTGGTTGTTATCAAACTGCATTGCGACCGACATTAAGCTCGATCGACGAAGGCTTCAAACCCTTTCAATGCTTCCATAATGACAACTCCTGATCACCGTCATTGCATCCATGGATTTGTTGCTGCTATTCGACAGGGTTGCAACCTGTACGGAACCTCCTGTCAAAAAAGTTAATACAATAAACATCTATATCAAAGCTTCAATAACACATTTTGCTTTTGATTCGAAAATCCTCCATCCATTGTGATAAGCTTGATTTGTATTAAACTGCAACTCAACAGATCCTGCAACAAACTCAAAACATAAGTTCGGTAAACTTTTCGTAAAGGATTATCACAGCCGAATTTGGGAGCATAAAACGGATGTCGTCTGTGAAACAGAACTACTGAATTGATTATTAATGATTTGCGTCGGGGGGAATGTTGCTGAAAACCGTTCTTCATTTTCCTGATATGTGCATTCACCCTCAAAGTGAATCAACCACCAACACTTAATCAACAAATGAAACTAACATTCAAGCAAATTATAGCATTAGAATATGAGCAAAAACAACCTCAACAGATGAATATAAACCGACATTTACACTTAAATCAAACTTCATGAATGAAATCGATGAAAAAACAATAGCAATGCTCATGATGACAACAACACAACAAAACCTTTATCAAAAACCAGCTGGAATTATTTTGGAACAAATGAAATACCAATTTTTTAAACTTTATCTCACGAAACCGAGCTGAGAGGCTGTTGCAGTAGACCTTACCGCTAAGGTCGTCAATGATTCCATCAAACAGCATATGCGTCTTCGAGCACAAATCCCTGGATTTGAAATGATGAGTTACCGCATCCGCATCTCCTTCCTGTGTGCATCAAGTTGACGATTACGCCACGTCTTCACCACTTCGAAACTGATCAGAACAGGGCCGAAAGAAGGCGACACTTTCAAGAGATTAAGAAGAGAGGAATTGTGAGTTGTTGCGAAACTCTCGGTGATTTCGGCGTTGAACTTAACGATGTACACTTCGAACCAGAAGGTGAGATTTGAAATGTTCTTTGGTGTTTGAGCGATAATAATGGCGATGGGTTTACGACGGTCGGCCTTAAGGTTTATTGAGGGACGAGAAGGTTGGTGAGTGACTATTCATAGTTGTTTGTTGAGCGGTGGAGGTGAGGGAGGATGATGATGAAGGGATTTCGCGGTGGGGGAAGATGAGGGATAGGGTTTTGGGGGGAATTGGGGACGAAGCGGCGCCGATTAGGGTTTGTAAGAGTCGAAGCTTTTAGGGTTTCAGAGGGAATTGGGGCGCCCCTCTTCGTGATGAACAGTACCTAGGGTTTCTTCAATGATTTTCCTACCTCTCACTTATAGCATCCGATTATGGGCATTCAATCCACTTGGGCCCAAGTCTGGCCCTTCCCTCTTGTTAATCATCATACATAATACAATTAATAAACTATTAACACAATCTAACCTATATTAACTTGACCAAAATAATTTAATAGTAACAATATAAGCAAACAAATTAAAAAATTGTATTCAATAAAAGGCAATATTAACAAAACAAAATATATGTACAAAAATTTATTATTTTTTAGTAATATATTTTTTCAAAAGGAAAAGCTTAAGAAATTAAATTAAAAAAATAAAATATTCACCAAAAAGGTTTTTTTTATTTAGGCCACGTGTCACACCTTAATTGGGTGAAAAAGAATAAATTTGAAAAAAAAGCTCAATTACTGGTGGACACGTGTCTAAACAGCATGATACAATAAATGCAAAAATATTTACGAAAGGGGTAGGACAAATTTAGGGTATGACAGATGCCCCTATCTAATGGGCTTAAACCTAAGGAAATAAACTGCTACAGCATTCGCTTTCTTGAGGTAGAAGTCAATTAGATATAAAGAAGACCCTGAATTTGTCCGAAAGAAAGAAAGATGCCTGAGAGTTGAAAAAGTTGGATTAGGTAAACCTCTGAGTAAACGGTGAATAATAGGCAAAAAGTCGTCATCATTAAAAGGATGATGGAATGAAACACGCACGGCTACCACCACCAAAAGGATGGTAGAGCAAAGCACAAACGCACAATCTGACATTAATGACCATGACAGACCCCCCCCCCCCCCCTCATCAAAAGGATGATGGAGTGAAACACACGCAAACAATATCGCACAATCTATCACCAATTCAAGCGACAGACCTGCCACCAAAAGGATGACGGAGCGAAACACAAACAAATATCACACAATCTGACACCAATCCAAGTGACAGACCCCCCACCAAAAGGATGACGAAGCGAAAACACAAAAACTATCGCACAATCTAACATCGACGAAATGCCAAACCCACCACCAAAAGGATGACGGAGCGAAACTCACACTGGACACTACCACCAAATGGATGATAGGGCAAACACAATCGCACAATCTGACATCGACGAAATTCCAGACCCACCACCAAAAGGATGACGGAGCGAAACACACACCAATCACTACCACCAAAAGGATGATAGGACAAACACAATCGCACAATCTGACATCGACGAAATGCCAGACCCAACACCAAAAGGATGACGGAGCGAAACTCACACCAGCTACTACCACCAAAAGGATGATAGGGCAAACACAATCGCACAATCTGACATCGACGAAATGCCAGACCCACCACCAAAAGGATGACGGAGCAAAACTCACACCAGCCACTACCACCAAAAGGATGATAGGGCACACACTATCGCACAATCTGACATCGACGAAATGCCAGACCCACCACCAAAAGGATGACGGAGCGAAACACACACCAGTCACTACCACCAAAAGGATGATAGGACAAACACAATTGCACAATCTGACATCGACGAAATGCCAGACCCACCACCAAAAGGATGACGGAGCAGAACTCACACCAGCCACTACCACCAAAAGGATGATAGGGAAAACACAATCGCACAATCTGACATCGACGAAATGCCAGACCCACCACCAAAAGGATGACGGAGCAAAACTCACACAAACAATATCGCACAATCTATCACCAATTTAAGTGACAGACCCGCCACCAAAAGGATGACGGAGCGAAACACAAACAAACATCGCACAATCTATCACCAATCTAAGTTACAGACCCCCCACCAAAAGGATGACGGAGCGAAAACACACTGGCCACTACCACCAAAAGGATGATAGGGCAAACATTATCGTACAATTTGTCACCAATCCAAGTGACAGACCCCCCACCAAAAGGATGACGGAGCGAAACTCACACACACAGGTTGCTATCACCAAAAGGATGATAGGACAACACAGATTCGAAGCTTACCAACACCAAAAGGATGCAGGCTAGGTTGAACTGACGAAGTTCGACTATCACCAAAAGGATGATAGTAAGGCAATTGACAACGGTCACACTTGCTGGGTAGAACTCTTTAGGGAAACCCCGAGAGGAAGATTGGATTGAAATGAATCAACGGGGTATGCCCACCGTCTCTATTGGAGATTATAGTTTTGCTGAAATGATTTCATGGTTACGCCCATGAATTCTGAAGAGGATGCCCCTGACTGGGCTGAGTTTGTCTTAATGTCTTGTTTTGGTCAACAAAAGGTTGAACCACTTCGTGAGGAACGCTCACGGTTTTGCTGAAGATGCCCCCGCTAGGGCTGGATCATGCATTGAACTTCTTAGATTTGCCCAACAAAAGGTTGAAGAACTTCGTAGGAGCGCCCACGATCTTAAATGGTATGCCCCTGACTGGACTGAATGTTGATTTGAAGATTTGATCAACCACGAGGTTGAAATACGTCATGGGAAACACCCATGGTCTTGAAAAGAATGCCCCTGACTAAGCTGAATCTTGCTTTGAATAACTTCGAATTTTGTGAGGGAAACCCACAATTGCAGAAGATTGCCCCTGACTGGGCTGATGATTGCTTTGAAGCTCTTGAAAATCGTGGGACAAACCCACAATCTTGCAAAAATGCCCCTGATTGGGCTGATGATTGCTTTGGAAATCTTCAAGATTGATCCTGGACCTTGGCTTGCATATATGAATGTTGGATGATAAATGATATTCCATACGAGTGGAAGTGCAAATGCAAATGCCGACGCGCGGAGACGCAAGAGCTGGGGAAGTAAGATATGATTGGAGTATGCATATGATGCAGGATGCTTATGATAGCGAACGAGATGCGTATGATGCATATGATTGCAGATAGGTAATTGGAAATGCATGGAGACGCCAGCATTGTGGACTTTTGGTAGTTGCCAATGTGGTTTGGACTTTGGGTGGTGGGAGGGATTGACTTCCTCGACACGCAGTTTGTTGAAGACGCCATGATTGACACAGGCGAAGATACTCTGGATGCCCCAAGTCTGGGTACTTGGTGATTTGTTGTGAATTTCCTTCAGAGAAGGTTGCAACTTTGCTTGATGGTCAGGACGACCTAGTCTTGCCCCCAGTCGGAACCTGTTAATGGCTTGTCCTTGCTCGATCTCTTGGGTAATTTGCCCCAGCCTGTGGGTTCTAAGGTAGTCTTGCTTCGTGTCAACCTTTGGAAGTTAAATTCTTCCTTGATTGGCCCTTATTGAGATGTCCTTGAATACCTAGCACTGATTTGCAATTAAAATTGTACATTCACAAATGGTAATATTAATGAAAAGTTCGATGCAAATTTTGAAAAAGTGTGTCATTTATTGAGGTGTCGTGATAGTGAAATGAATGGACCGTTAATCCAAACATTATGCTAGTTTTGATTGATGTGAAAGATATAGCAAGGATAATAACACCAATGTCGATGATTATCAATCATGTGAGGAGTCAGGTTACGCAACCTTGCAATAGTATGCTTTCAGAAAAAACCTCGCCTCAATTAGGTCTTTAAAGGGTTATAACGTGGTCTGGTTCGCGGTTTATGAAACAAAGGATGTCAGGCTCAAAGTGTAATTTGTACCCACCCCTTCTTCTTAATGATCTCCAGTCCTACGCTCAGTTAATTCTACACTTGTCTTAACGGTGCAAATTTGAAGGTTCAAGATTTGCTTGATGTGGCAATCACTTTATTTTGATGGATGTCAGTGCCCCTTTGATCTGGGTGGCTATTGAATCTTTTTTTGTTTTTGTTGAGGATTTCGGGGTCCTCTTTTGCTTTTGTTTTGATCCCTATCTTTGGTATGGATTGACTTTGCTTGTCAAATCCATCGAGATTGCCTTGATTTTGCCTAAGTCCCCTCTGAGGTGTCTGACTTAGCAGGCTTTTGATGTTTTTTTTTATTTTGTTGGAAGGTTGTGACTGCCATAGCACAGGTCTTTGATGAACCACCGTCTTCTGGGTTTTCTTTGTTGATTAGGGATTGAATCAACTGAACACTACCCTGCCCCAGGTTAAGTGTAAGGTTTGAATATCCAAAGAAAACTGCTACTTCTAGGCTCGAAGTGGTTTACTAGGGATTAACTCCTTATATCTCCGGTGTTTGGGGAATTGAAGCAATGCCTGTACATCATTGACAAGATTCTATCTGAAAGCATATGAGTTCGCAATTATGGGTATCTCGTTTTCATCATCCTCCCTCAAATCATGCTAAACAACAGTGAATAGAGTGGAGTGAATAAATGTGTCGGTGATAAGTGAAAAAATGAGTGAATACGACATAACTAATTCAAAACATGCATAAACGATATATTAATGAAAACCAAATACGAATGGCAATTGTTCAAAGCATACAGTACTAAAACAAACAAAGACAAAACATAAGGAAAACGAAAGATTAAATGGCAGCATGACGGCCTTCTTCAGAGAATGGACTTGACTGAAATCGATCTGATGTTGGCACTAGTTGACTGGTGGCATCAGATTGTTGATGATATTTGGAGGCTTCCCATTGAAGTTGATAGCATCCATGTCGATCATGTCTTGAATTATGTGCTTGAAAGCTCGGCAGTCCTCAATGGTATGACCTGGAGCGCCCTTATGAAACTCACAATGAGCATTTGCATCGTAATCGGCAGGAATGACAGTTGGAGGAGCCAAATCTCTCAGAACAACAACTTTCTTCTCCATCAACTGAGCAAAGATTTTGGCATATGTCATTGGTAGACGATCAAAGACTTTGTCTGGTCTCCATGTTCTCTGCGGACGCTGTGGGCGAGTACCATGTCGTTGCTGAGTTGCTTGCATCTGCTGTTGCTGAGGAGGATACTGATATCCTTGCTGGTTGTAGGCTTATTGCTGAGGAGCCTGTTGCCGTGGCATCTGAGCTTGCACTGCTTGAACAGCTGGCTGATAAGGCATTGGAGCATATTGCGCAGCAGCAACATATGGATACTGATAGTAGGGAACTTGATAAGGCATAGGAGCAGGAGCTTGTTGAGAAGCTTGCCCTTTCTGCAAAAAGATGGCATTTGTTTCGCCCTCCTTCTTCTTGTATCCATTGAAAGGCTTCTTGGCATTGGCCTGGTTGTTGGAACCTCCTGGGATCTTTCCACTCTTCAGCCCTTCTTCAATTCTCTCACCGACGATCACCAAGTCAGAGAATCCAGCGGAGACACTACCGATCAGCTTTTCGTAGTACTGGCCTTGTAAAGTACCCATGAAGATGTCAATCAGTTCACGGTCAACAAGAGGTGGATGCACCCTTGCGGCTAGCTCTCTCCATCGTTGCGCGTACTCCTTGAAGGATTCGCTATCCTTCTGAGTCATACTCTGAAGCTGAGTACGGTTTGGAGCGAGATCAGTGTTGTACTTATACTGCTTGACAAATGCATCGGCTAGCTCGGCCCAAGTGCGCACACTATTACGTTCCAACTGCATATACCATTCGAGCGATGCCCCAGACAAACTGTCTTGGAAGCAATGAATCATGAGCTTTTCATCTCTGGCATAGGCAGCCATCTTGCGACAATACATCTTCAGATGAATGTTTGGGAAACTAAGACCTTTGTATTTCGAAAATTCGGGCACCTTGAACTTGGGAGGAATGACAACATCAGGCACCAAGCATAATTCCAAAGCACTGAAAGAATTTGAATTGTGCCCCTCCATGGCTCGGAGTTTCTCGGCTAGATCTCGGCACATCTTCATGGCTTCAGAATCCTGAGCAGCAACAGGGCTGGCAATGGGGATAGCAGCATGATAGTTCTGAACATCGTCATACTGATCCATCAAAGTATCCTCGATATGAGGAACTGGGATTTGCACAGCAGTAGGCTGGGCCTGCGGGATAACTCCAACAGTAACTCCAGGCGCTGGGATTGGCTGAGAAGTGTTTCCTTCGACTGTGTTATTGAAGTTCAACGGCATCCCATGAGAATTTGGAATTGGAACCAAAGGGATGGCAGTAGACCCTTGTCCTTGACCATTGTTGACGACAACAGCGGCTTCATGCTGTTCTTCCTCTCTTCTGGCCGTGAGGATGGCTTCGAGGATCTGGTCGATCTTTCCTTTCATAGAATCCAACTCTTCCCTGAAGGCAGCTTGCTCCTGCTGAATCTGCTCCATCATTCGTCTTGTATTAGCTCTAGTTGCGTACTGGTGTCGAGGAATCAGCTTGATTTACTAGAGAGAAAGGAACGAAGACATAAGATTCTGTTGAAGGACTGGAAATGCAAAATGCACAACATATGAAATGCAATGCGAATGATATGCAAGATGCAATGCAAGATACAAGATCCAGGATCCCAAGATCATAGTTCGAACAACTCCTGAAGCTGGTAACTGTAATAGATAGGTAACCATAATTCCTGCTCAAAGAAAAAATTGACAGGTACAACCTATACGGGAAGGTCTAAACAATCTACCCATAAACCCACTTACGGGATGGTTTCTACGTTTGGTTCCCAGGATCACGGACACTAGTCGTATTAGCGTCACGCAACAGGCTGGCTGTATTACGACGATAATGACGATAAGGTCTCTCCTGAGCGGGGTCCTCATGCTAGGCGCACAAGGAGCGAGTCCTTGGAGACTAACACTACACGACCACCAATATCGGAACCGGTGCTAATAAAAGGTTCCCAGAATCACGGACCCTTCATTAATCGAGTCGTGCAACAGGCTAGCTGTGTTACAACGAGATCTACGAATAGGCCTCCTCTGGAGGAGCTTTCATGCTAGGCCCACAAGGAGCAAGTCCTTGGAGACTAACACTACTCGACTACCAATTCTAAACTATGTGTTCTCTCTGCTTTTACCAAAGCTCGGGCGTAGAGCCTTACTCATGATGTCATCCCAAGAACCAACAGGAAAACAAGATAACAAGCATAAATAAAATCCACAAGAGAACAAATACATAAACAAGAAGGAAATAAATAAAAAACAAACACTCCTCACAAACCAAAAGATAGGCTCGACTCTCTCTTTGCATGGAGAAAAATGTCCCCAGCAGAGTCGCCAACTGTCGCACCTCGAAAAATCACTGAGACATTTCGGAGAACACGACCCTCGCGCGAAAGGCGCGGAAAATGCGGTTCGACAGAGTCGCCATCGAACTTTATTTATCCCGAATAAATGGGATAGGAAAATATCGAGAAAACCTCTTAAAACGAAAAGGATAAGAACAGGGTTGTCGCAACCATGTTCCAGGTTCGGGATTCGGTTACGTGAGTGGAAGGTATTAGCACCCCTCACGTCCGTCGTACTCGACGGGAACCTCTTTAGGTAATGTGGTGAGTGTTGTTTATATTTACTTGTTTTCTTCTCGTTGTTAAAGGTAGAGACTTATATATTATAGTTGAACTAAAGAAGCTTAAAAATTACAATCACTTTTATGAGTGCTAACTATGATTGTTAAGAAAAGTACAAACTTTGTTAGTTGTTGAAAGTAATCTTTAGTTTTAGCATGGACTTCTCAAACACTACCCTCAAGATCAAGAGGGACTTGACAAAGTAACCTTGAAATAGGACTTCAAAACTTGAAAAGCAATTATACCAAGTGGTTTGGATAAAGTATCATCTATCAGAGCAGTAGTTGGAACATGTTGAGTGAGAAGCTTCTTAGACACCACTCTTTCTCGAACAAAACAAAGTGAATATCAAACTCTATATACGTATGAGATGTTAATCTACGATCATATAGATCACTTTCTAGTCTGAAACATTGTATGCCCTTTAAAATTTATGAGATAAGGGAGATGGAGCTAATAACAGGCCATGAAAAATTGTTATACGTTGTATTCTTCTAACAACAACCCAACGAGAACCAAGATGTGAGGAAATATACTAAAAAGATTTGTTGACACTAAAATCCATGTTTGGTATGGTTTATGTAACATATTGCCTATGTGCTTGATTATAACCATAAATGATTTTATTTAGCTTGCATAAAGGGTTTTTTTATCTGAATTAATTAAACCGTATGGCTAAGTCATATTGACTTTTTCATGAAGTGTTCAAGTCAAAAAGGTTTTATTTACATTTACTTGTTGAATCTTTCATTGGCAACACTACAAGAAAAATTGTATATAATTATGGATCAAACCCTTCAATAAAGCAAAAAATCCATCACAAAACACCAATTTGTGAGGGGACAGGGCACCTAGCTAATTAGGGCATCGCAAATTATTGGTTAGGGGATAAACCCCTCGCAAATTTGGTTAGGGGATAAGCCCCTTGCAAAATGTCATGGAAAAAAATCAGACTGTTGTACTACAGGCATAGACACAGACTAGAACCACAGAGGGGCACATACGTGTCAGACACTTTTGCAAGGGGATTACGTGGTTTATGAATTTAGTGAGGGGTAAAACCCCTAGCTGTCTGTGTCAGGATTTTGCGAGGGGTTAAGCCCCTAGCCAGTTGTCCTACGCTTTGGAATTTGTGAGAGGTTTAACCCCTAGCCAATAATTCTAATATTTTTTTTATAATTTATAATTATATTATTTTAATTATATTGTTATAATTTTATTGTTATAATTAAAATAATAATATAATGGCAAAATACTCTCTTTCGTCCCTTAACTTTAACTCGGGGTCCATGTTGGTCTGCTAGGTTGCCAAACAAGCTTCTTTGCCACTGCACCAATTCCATCTTAATAATTAGTTAGTTTTACAAATTAAATATATAATCATGTTCTAATGCATTATGAACAATAATTTAAGGCTATTATTATTATTATTATTATTATTGTTATTATTATAATAATAATAATAATAATAATAATAATAATAATTTTAATAAAAATAATAATAATAATAATAATAATAATAATAATAATAATAATAATAATAATAATAATATCTGATTTGTAAAACTATCATAATAATAATAAAAATAATAATAATAATGATATCTGATTTATAAAACTATCATAATAATAGTAATAATAAAAATAAAAATAATGAAAATAATAAAACTAATAATAATAATAATAATAATAATAATAATAATAATAATAATAATAATAATAATAATAATAGTAATAATAATCATAATAATAATAACAATCATAGTAATCATAATAATAATAATAATAATAATAATAATAATAATAATAATAATAATAATAATAATAATAATAATAATAATAATCATCATAAAAATAAAAATAATAATAATAATAATAATAATGATAATAATAATAATAATAGTAATAATAATAATCATAATAATAATAATAACAATCATAATAATCATAATAATAATAATTATTATTATCATAAAATAATAATAATAATAATAATAAAAATAATAATATTAATAATAATAATAATAATCGTAATAATAATAATAATAATAATAATAATAATAATAATAATAATAGCCTTAAATTATTGTTCAGGACGCATTAGAACATGATGATATATTTAATTTGTAAAACTAAATGACTATTAAGATAGAATTGGTGCAGTGGCAAAGAAACTTGTTTGTCAATCTAGCAGGACAAGGTTCAATTCTTGGCAATTAATTTTATAATATGAAAACTATAATTTAATATAAAATTTTATTTATCATTTTAATTATCATATGAAAACTATAATTGCAATATTAAAATATTGATTTTATAATATGAAAACTATATTTTAATTATAAATTTAAATTATAAGTTTAATTTGAATTTTATTTATTTTATTTTTATTTATTTTAAATTATTATTATAATTTCAATTTTTTTATTTTATATCAAATTTAATTTAAAACACTAAAATTAATTAAGGAGAGATTGAAATATTTTTTTAAGTTTAATCTAATTTTTTTAAAGTTTATATAGTAGAATGAAATATTTTTCCTTAAAACAACACTATATAGCGGTTGGACTATATAGTAGACTGGAATAATTTTCTGTAAAAAAATTAAAATTATTATTTTAAGTGATATAAAATTTAATATGAATAAAATATTAACATATAAAGTAAACTTGTGGGACCCAATATGAATTCTTCAGAATTGCACCATTGAAGTTAATAATTAATTGAGTTGCTTCAAGCTGACGTGACTTAATAGATCCCACAAAGAACCCAAAAATGAGTTCACGGTTGGAGATGCTCTAACATGGTTCTTTTAAAAAGATAAAGGATCAAATTGGAACTTTTTAAAGATACACCCCATACCAAACACTGAAGAGAACTTATAGGAAACAAATAAATGGGAAACATATTTCAAGCAATGCTCACAAAAAATGCATGAAACTTCCCTTAGATCCAAAATAACCTTCTACTTGAAGAGACTTTCCTTAGACGAAAATTTATCTTGCAGAACTTTCCAAGAGAAAACCAAGGTCTTAGAGGGAACCCAACTTTCCCAAATAAGAGGGAGATTGGGGTTCTAGAAAACTAAAAAGGACTCCAAAGGAACTTTGGACTCCACCTAGATCTGATAGGCAGAACAAACCGAGAAAACCCTCTATGTAGAATGTCTCCTAACGCAACTGTCCCTTTCCTCCGAAAAACTCCTCAATCGTAGTTTCTTTGTAGGTGAAAAAAGAACCCTCTTTACACCTACCCAACTCTCCCACCTTACCATTTTGCCTTTGAGATATAGTGAATAACCAATGAAACCTATAACTCAATGGACCATTCCCTACCCAAATATCACTCCAGAAATAGATAGAAAGACTAGACCTTGCCTTCCTCACTAAAACTTTTTCAAACCAATTAAGGGGATCTTATTTCTTATACCAAGTAGGGAAACACCTTTCCACCAAGTAGAAACTGAAATGTGCCCAAAGAGGCGACCCCCGTTCATGTAAGAGACTATGAGAAGGCCATACCTAGAAGTTAGAATGTCTACCCATAAATCAGAGACCATAGACAAAAGGCTTCATCTCCATTTAGCCAGCAAAGCTATATTAGTCAACCAAAGACTCTAACACCAAGACCACTAGCCATCTTAGGCTTGCACATATCAGACCACCTGCCCAGGAGACTTAAGACTCCTATTTCACCCTCCCCCTCCAAAAAAACATCCTCTGAATAGTAGCAATTCTTCCAAACTTTGACGTGAAATTTAAGGGAGGAAGGAAATAACAAAGGGATAACATTGAAAGCCGAATTAAGGAGAGTTACTCTATCCCAAAAGATTACATACTATGGTTCTAGGTGTTATGTTCTTTCTAAACTAAGTTAATTATGGGTTTCCAAGTAAACGCTAATATAGGATTAGCACCAAATGGTACGCCTAAGTACTTAAAGGGAAGGTACTCAATCTTCCAATGGAGGAAATTCTCAGCCAAAGCAAGAAAAGAGTAGTCAACATTCACCCCAATAAAACTGCTTTATGAAAATGAACCCCAAGGCCAAAAGGCCAATTCAAAACCTCTTAAGACAACTTTAATAGCCCACATATTCTCAATAGAGGGTTCATCTATAATTAGAATATCATCAACATATTGTAGATGAGCGATAACTAAATTAGAGGACCCCACTTTAAATCTAGAGAAAAGGTTAAAATATGAAGCTCTCTTAACCAAACCACTAAGACCTTCAGCCACAAGCAGGAAGAGGAAAGGAGTTAATTGATCTCCCTGTTGCAACCCCTTTTCAATCTTAATCTCTTGAGTTAGGCACCCATTAATAAGAACCATCAGATTACTAGCAAACACACAAGTTATAATCCTTGATCTCTAGTTATCTCCTTAGTTCTAATCCAAATTATAATTATAATTCCTTAATAGCTAATGAAATATGGGCACTCACCACCTTAACATCACCTATAAAGGTTGTTGGTTGTTTATGGGTCTTCAAGATCTAAGAAAACATTGTGGGAAGCATACAAAAGTATAAGGTTAGGATGGTTGCTAAGGAATTCCATTAAAAACTGATTTTGATTTTACTGAGACATTTACTTCACTAGTAAAGACAACAACAATCAAAATAATTAATACATTCGTTGTTACTTGCATTACAAGAAAACATGATATTAGCTAGGGGCATGGACTAGGGGGAAAACCCCTCACTAAAACAAATCAGATTGCTTGGGGTTAAACGCCTCGCAAAACACAAAATAGAAAAAATAATAATAATAACAGTTAGCTAGGGGATACCCCTTGCAAACAAGGAGGGAAAGTTTTTTGAAATTTGAAATATGCTTTTACTAGGGGTCAGCGCAGAATTTGGTGGGAATTATGAACATTTGTGAGGGGGCATCCTCTCACCACGTCATGCATCATAATTTGCAAGGGGTCTCCTGTCACCATTTATCATGCTTTAGTCAAATCCACCTGCAAAAAAATTTATTCCGCTGTCACTTTACCTGCAACACGTCAACACTGACTAGGGGTATCCCCTCGCAAATTAAATATTCCCTGCCTGCGTTGAGTATCCCGTCGCAAGTGCTGACACGTCATTGTGACCGTTGGGGGTGGCATGGGGTAGCCCCTCGCAAATCACAATAATAAACTCCTCAACGAATTCCAATAATATCAGTCAGATTTAATTATTTCTCATTTCCTCTTCTCCTTTCTTCCTCCATTTTTCTTCTTCTCCTTTCTTCCTCCATTTTTCTTCTTATATCTTTTATCTTCCACCATTTTCCTTCTCACTCCATAAAATCCAATGTAAGTATTTTTTGTATGTTATATTATTTTTGTATTTGTAATTTATTTTATTGTTTAGATTTATTAATTAATTTCTTTTATTTATTTGTTGTGTTTCATGTATACTGTTGATAATATATAAAGCTCTCAAATTTTTCCTAAAAGGAGCTACAAATTTAGGGGAGCATCAAAAGGTACATATTTCTTTTTACCCTTAAGACTTTAGATGAAATTGATATTAATATATGTTGATTTTGGGTTGATGTTGGTATAAGAAAATATATGTTATTTTTTATTTCGAAATTTATGTATATATTTTTAGTATATTATTTTTGAAAATATTTTTTTTTATTTTTAAAATTTTTCAGATTAATATTATAATAGTTTTAAAATAATTGTTAAAAAAGCTGTAAAAATATATTTTGTTTATATTATTTAGTATATAAATATATATAAATATATATAAATATATATATATATATATATATATATATATATATATATATATATATATATATATATATATATATATATATATATATATATATATATATATATATATATATATATATATATATATATATATATATATATATATATATATATATATATATATATATATATATATATATATATATATATATATAAATATATATAAATATATATAAATATATATATATATATATATATATATATATATATTATTTATATTGTTTATATTATTTAATATATATTATTAAATAAACATATTAGAAAAACATATATATAATGTAAGTTTTGTCAGATTCTGGGGTATTTAGCTCACAGTAAAGGTGTTGATCGAAAACAAAAACGAGTTGCAGTGAAGTCCATGTTTTATCTGCCAATAATTCCTAGATTGTAAAGGATGTTTGCGTCAATTCATAGTGCAAGCCAAATGACATGACATCATACAAATTCTAATAGTTCAGGCATGATGCGACATCCATCTGATGGTAAGGCATGGAAACACTTTGATAGAGTACATACAGATTTTACAGCAGAACCCAGAAATGTCAGGCTTGGATTATGCTCAGATGGTTTTACTTCTTATATCCAATCGTCAGCAATTGCCTATTCTTGTTGGCCAGTTGTTGTTACCCCGTACAATATCCCTCATAACGATGTGCATGACAAAACCTTACATGTTTTTAACATGCCTCATTCCAGGACCGTCGAATCCAAAAGCGGGAATAGATGTTTGTTTGCAACCTTTAATTGATGATTTGAAGAGGTTGTTGATTGGAGAATGAACTTATGATGTGTCTCGTAGACAAAACTTTAATATGCGAGCTATTTTGATGTGGAAAATTAATGACTTTCCTGCATATGACATGTTGTTTGGTTGGGGTACGCATGGAAAAATGGAATGCCCACATTGCATGGGACACAAAAAAGCGTGTACTTTGCAAATGGGTGGTAAAAGTTCATGGTTTGACTGTCACCGTAGATTCTTACCTATAAACCATGTTTTTAGAAGAAAAAAAGAATGCTTTTAGAAAAGGAATAAAAGTAACAGATCTTCCTCCCCCTCGTCTATCATCGATTGAAGTATGGAATAGTGTTAGTGACCTGCCAAAATTCACAGATAATGGTAAAACATGCAGAATTCCAGGATATGGGGATACTCACAATTGGACAAAAAGAAGTATTTTTTGGGACCTCCCATATTGGAAGGATAATTTGTTGCGACATAACCTTGATGTTATGCATATTGAGAAGAATTTTTTTGGTAGTGTATTTAACACGGTGATGGATGTCTAAGGCAAGACAAAAGATAATGAGAAGGCTAGAAAAGACTTGGAACTTTTGTGTAATCGAAAAGACTTGGAGTTAAAACCTCAACCAAATGGAAAATTATTAAAACCCAAGGCTTGTTACACTCTTACTCCCCAAGAAGCAAAAGCATTCTATCGATGGTTAAATGATTTGAGGATGCCCGATGGTTATTCTTCTAACTTAGCAAGATGTGCTGATGCAAAAACAGGAAAGCTGCATGGAATAAAAAGTCATGATTGTCATGTTTTCATGGAACGATTGCTTCCAATTGCATTCAGTTCTCTTCCTAAGCATGTTCTTAATCCACTAATTGAGATTAGTCAATTTTTTAAAGACATTTGTGCATCAACTTTACGAGTGGATGATATCTTTAAGTTGGACCAAAATATTCCCATCATTCTCTACAAGCTAGAGCAAATATTTCCCCCAGGTTTCTTTGATTCTATGGAGCATCTCCCTGTGCATCTTGCTTACGAAGCTTACCTTGGTGGACCTGTTCAATATAGAAGGATGTATCCATTTGAACGATTCATGGGTGATTCAAAGCGATCAGTGAAAAATAAGACAACAGTTGAGGGATCAATATGTGCACATTATTTGCATCGAGAAACTTCACATTTTTGCTCTCATTATTTCAATCATATGATGTTGACTCCGAGAATCATAAGAAATGAAGTTCACTTTAGTGAAAGAAGTCAATTCACCTTATCGGTTTTTGGTCGTCCCGGACGTCCTTCTGGAAAGACAAGTTTGCATTGGTTGTCTAAAAAAGAAATACAATCTGCTCATGTTCATGTGTTGATTAACTGCGTTGAAGTTAAATCATATCTTGAGTAAGTATATTAAATTAAGTTTGTATTTTTTTTTGGTTAAATATACTTGACAGTTTAACATAGATTTTTTCTTCTTTGAAATAGGTCATTTAATACTTATTATTTTCAAAGCACGGGTGAACAACCATTGACAGGTTACACACATGCCTATTTTCCTGCATGGTTCAAGAAACAATTATATTGCATTGTTGCACCAAGTCCTGAAATAATTAATTTGAGAAGTTTATCTGAAGGCCTTCATCAGCGTGCAAATGAATGGCACACATACTTTATAAACGGATATAAATTTCACACTCAAACATGGACAGAAGGGAAGAAAACAATAAACAATGGTGTAGTTGTAAAAGGAGTTACAAAGGGTGGTGAGGACGACTTTTATGGTGTTATCACACATATTTATGAGTTGGTATATAATTATATGGACTTGGAAAATAAATTTGTCCTATTTTATTGTGATTGGTATGATCCATCTTCCAGAGGAACTGAAATAGATAAAAAAATATAACACTGCTGAGATACAAATGGATAGAAAGTACAAAGAGTATGACCCTTTCATAATGACACATAATGTTAGGCAAGTTTATTATGTTCCGTATCCTTCAATTCAACCAAGTAAATGAGGATGGTGTGTTGTAATCAAGTCCAATCCAATGGATCATATTGAATCTGACGGTGTAATGGAAGATGATGTTGCATACCAAGATGATGAGATTTCACCAGTGAATGGGGTAATTGAAATTGAGGAGATTACAAGTTTGGGTGATACTGTGGTTGCGGGTCAACAAGTTGATGCAACCATCTTGTTATCAGCAAATCATGTGGAAGAAGAGGAAGAAGAGTCAGGAGACTCTGAAGACAACAATATCGTATCTAATGAAGACAGTGATGATTACAATGATGAATAAATTAAATAATATGTATTATGTAATTATACTATTGTGTAATAATACTACTATGTAATATGTATTGTTATATATAATACTATTGTGTAATTGCTTGAATTAATTTACTTTTGTCATTTTATGAAATATTTTAGTTTAAAAATGCCACCCCGAAGTGAGGAAAAGGGTAAAGGTAAGGCTCACCGCACAAGGTTCGTTGTAGAAGAGGTTCCTGATTTGTCTATGTTTATTCCTATGCCACTTTCGAGTCAGGTGCATCCTACTTCATTGCCCGTGCGCCCTACTCCACCGCCTATGCAGACTTCACCCATGTCTGGCGGATCTTTCACCGGATTACCATCCACACCTGATTTTCCTTCATTCCCATTGATATCTGCACCGACCTTTATTAGTCCTCCTGGATATGCACCTATTATGCATCCCAATACCCTGCATCCCTCATATTTTCCGATGCCTTCCATGAATTCAAGCGGGCCTAGCGTTCTGATACCTTCCATGCAGTATTCTATGCCATATACGGAGGCTAGTGGATCTGGCATGCCACATTCATCACCTGTGCATTCTACGTATGATGAGCAGGATGATGAGGGTGATACTAGTGCTCATGGTCATGGAGGTACTAGTTCTTATGATCATGGAGATACTAGTGCTCCTGATATTTCTCATGAGGAGCAAAGAAGGACACACATTTTGAGAAATGTAAAGCCCCAAACAATTAGGAAATACAAGGGCAGACATGTCATTCGTTGCGATGGAGGAAGGTATGTTTTATATATTATTTTTTTTAAAATTTAAATTTGAGTTTTTTTTAATGTCAATACTAACTCAAGGTTTTTTTAGTTAGCCTTATACCATCACACCAGGCAGTATCGTGTATAACAGAAGTTATTAAAGAAAAGTATAAAAAGTTTTGGCCGACATATGGAGCACTTCTCGAAAAAGAAAAGGAAGATTGGTTTAGTTTATTTCAGGTATAAAAGTAACTATTATTTTAATTTCTTACATATTTAGTTTATTTCATGATTTTACATTATTTAATTTTTTAAAATTCATAAAATAATGTAGGAGAAATGTGTTTGGGAATTTACAGAGCAGCAACAAGTAAGAGAAAATTTTGATACAAAATGTGCTGCCCGATTATCCGACACGCTTAGACGTGTTTGAATTAAATGGGAAAGTAAAGGAACACGTCCCTGTTGGATAGGTGAAAATGTATTTAAGCAACTTATTGACCATTGGAATTCGGAAACCTTTAAGCAAGTATCTGAAACAGCAAAAAAAAAAAAACAGAGGATCTGAAGTTGGTGGCTGCAACTACGCAGCAGGAAGTATTAATGTTGCTGAAATTGCACATAGGCTGGTAAATTTATTTATGTTACTTAAGTTTTCATTTAAAATTTAGATTAAAACAAACTATTTTTTCACTTATGTTTTATTTTATTAGCGTGATGAGTTGGGTAGAACTCCGATGCTTAATGAGATCCATCTAGAGACTCATATCAAGAAAAATGAGGAGTTTGTCGATAGACGCTCAAAGGAAACTCAAGTAAGTTTTGCTAAAATATAGCCATTTTATTTCATTCTTTTATAACATGTTATTTAGTCATCTTATTTAAATTATTATAACATCTAACTCTTTTTTTATAGGAGGAGTATGATCAAAAACTTGCACTTTCTTTATCTGAGCATCCTGAGTTACCTCCACCACCACAGGGATACCCTATTGATCCTTGTGTAGGTTTTCAGACTTGGTATGATGCTGCTCGCGGGAAGAGGAAAAATGGAAAGGTGTATGGTGCTGGAGGGTATGCCAAAATAATTAAGCAGCGTGATAGGAGTTTCATGATGAGACTTGATGATGGAGAAGGACCATCACGTCCACCTATATTAACCGCTGATATGCTTGAAACTGTGAGAAATTTGGTGCAGACCGAGGCAGCACGTGAGGCAGCAGCTAGACAAGTAGAGGTGAAGGAAATGAGGAGAAGACAAGCAGAGATGGAGGAAGAATTGAGGAAGAAAGCATCAAAGTATGAGGAAGCAATGCGGATTACAAATGAGCGCGCATTGAAATTTGAACAATTTATGACATTGCATATGAATCAAGGTGTGGGAGGAAGAGATGAGGAAGATGATGAGGATCATGAAGAAGTTGATTAAATGTGTTAAAATATAAAACTTTTAATATACATTTTTATATTTCATTTTATTTTTGTCATGAATTATTTTTATTTTGATGATGGATTTGGATATTTACTTTTATTACACTTTTAATTATAAATTATTATATTTTACAAAATATATATTTAATTTATTATATAATTATATTAAAATATATATTTTATTTATTATATAATTATATTAAAATATATATTTTTTATTATATAATTATATTATTCTAATTATAATAATATAATTAAATAATATAATTATAAATTTAATAAATTTTTTTTATATAATTATATATTATTTAAACTATAATAATATAGTTAAATAATATAATTATAAAATTTAATAAAAAATTATTATATAATTATATTAGGAAAAATACATTTTTTAGTCTCTTATCTTTACCTCGGAATCATTAACACTACAACAAAAATGACTTTTGGCAACAACTCAAAACCGCAACCTAAAGTGCAATAACCATAGCCTAAGGCTTTAGGGGGCGGTTTATCAGACGTGGAATAAACGGTTGTTTCCTATTCCTTTAGAGCGCGGTTTTTTTATTTTTAACCACGGATTCAAAACACTGTCGCCTAAATCATCAAATTCCACGGTTTTAGTTGTAGTTTTAGGCCGCAGTTTTCTAGTAACAACACAAAATAACGGTCCCCAAAACATGAATATACAACGGTTATAAACAAGCAACAAATTAAAACCGTAGCTAGTTTATAATTTCATTTAAAGAACCGCACCAAAAACTTAGGAAAAGTCCACGGTTTTTAATAAGCAACCCTTAAAAAGCGTTGCCTATAAATTGAAAAATATTAGGTAAATATTAACTTTAAACTTAAAGATATAATTCTTAAAAAATTTCCTATTCATTTATATGGTGATACATTTCAGCCATAAACCTTCATTTTGTTCTAATATAGTATAAGTCAATATTATTAATTAAATGAGAAGAAACACATGTATAAATTAATCAAAACATATAAATATGAAGTATTAATAAGATGAAGTGTAATAAACACTTTGAAATGTTAGAACAAATATTTTCAAAATAAATCCAAACTCTTTGAAATATAATAAACTAATTAGGTGGTTTGTGTAACTCCATAAATTTCCTAGTTTTTTTCCATACGATAGTTACATCTTGTTGTGATAGCATGTCCCTGCAAAGGTTTTCTATAAACTCATGTATGAACATAATCCCATATAGAGAATAGCTTTAAATCAGTACATGTTGATCACGACTTTCTATGTCTAATACAACCTAACTGCAAGTGCACAGTCTATCGCATAGTAATAATAGATATCGATCCCACAGGGACTCGTAATCAAACTAGTGTTCTCGGGAGTTACTATGTTTAGCTAGGTAGATAATGTTTGAGGGAATAAGATTGTCACTAAAGGGAACTAGGAATGTAAATTAAAGTATAATTAATTGAATCGATATGCAGTGATTATATTCATCGGGGATTTGACAAGTTACCCGTGTATGAAATATTTTTCAGAGTTTATTTAAGCAGAAAATGGTGATCTGAAGACTCTCGCCTCACGATGATTATTGACGCTAATCATAATTCTAAGGGACAAACGTACACTTTCGTATCCCATTCGGGGTTTAAATTATTTTTTGAAAATCTCTAAGTTCTAATTCATTTTAAAGTGCTTTCGCTGTTACTAAAATGAATGACTAGTGTTTACTATCTGATCTTGCTGTAGCTTTCGCTTGTTGGTTCGTATCTTAATTAATTTCCCACTTTCGTGGCAAAACTACTTTTAAATAAGTTCTCGCTTTCGCGACGAAGTTTATTTAGTAAATTAATTTTAAACACTCAGACCATAAACGACCTTTGAAAAAGACAGTTTTCAACCGGTTATTATCAAATCCCTTTCGAATTATTACTATATATCGATTACTTAAATTTAGCTAGACATGGATTTGGGAAAGTTAAAACATAAATGAAAACGATAAATAACAACATGCAACATAATAAAAACTGGAATTACGATTGAAATGAGAAACCTGTAAATATTCCAATTGACCTTTGGGCAGATCCTCCACAGATGTTGGCAGGATTCAGGTCTTTGTGCCAATTTAATCGTACAACAGAAATAGAAATTACAGAAGGAATGAAAGGAATGCAGAAAAAGAAAAGAGAAACAAATAAGAATATTAAAACTGGAAAGGTTGCTCTGGAAATAAATTGGGCAGCACTTCGTTGTATGAATGCGGCTCCCCTTCTGAGGTCCCCTTCTTCCCCTTTTAAAGAAATGGAATTCTAACGGTTATAACTTGAAGAGGGTGGACTTTAAGGCAGAATAATCAGGGAGTAGTGGTCCACTATTTGGGACTTGGAACTGCTTCTTTCACGTGCATTTGAAGTGGGGCGTTTTTGCCTGCATGACGGTCGTCACAATGTGTGACGTTCGTCACCCGTGTGACGGTCGTCATGGAGCTGTGACGGTCGTCACAGCAGCAAAATCAGCATTCTGCGCTTTTCATGATGTTTTCATCCTTTTTTCGTCCATATTTCATCTGAGATTGCTTCTTTTCTTCATATTGCCTTGTTTAGACGTGATCATTAAATACCTGCAAAACATCAGACAAATAACACGGAAATAACCCGAAATCGGATCGAAAACAGTTAAACTTCAGTTAAATTATGCATCAAAATATATATACAATTTCGTGTTATCACATGTATTGGTGACTTGATAATACATGTGAAGTGTCAGCTGAGAGGTTCTTATTTGTGTTCTGGTTCTAAGCATCTTTCTTAGATTGTATCATGTCACAGTATCCATCTCTAGTGCCTGTCTTGTTTGTCCAAGAATGTTGAATACAGTTGCTGCTATGTGAGATGATGTGAGACCAGCTATAGCCAGTTGTTCAGCAGGTGAACCATGGTCGATATAAACATCAGGAATAACCATTGGCCTCCACTGCATATTATTATCAAACACATTTCAATTTTTAGCAACTTGCTCAATATTTAAGGTCAAGTTAGGTAAACACAAAGGACTCACACCTTTAATTTTCCATCAAGACCATCAAGGTCCATGAAATGAGCAACATGAGATCCAAATCCTCCTACTGATCCTTCTTCCACTATGATCAAAACATCGTGTGATTTGGCTAGGCTGTGAATGAGAGAATGGTTCAATGGCTTGCAGAAACGTGCATCAACTACCGTTACATGCAAGCCATGTTGTTCCAATATGGAAGCTGCAGCTACACAGTTCTGTATTGCTGTTCCAAAACCCAAAAGGGCCACTCTTTCCATTTCAATCAATATCCTACCTTTTCCAATCTGTTAAAAATTCCGAATTATAAATGTTAAGCTCATTTGCAGAAACTATTTTTTATAATAATGTCAGCATTACACTATCTAACGAAATTACTTTTGATAATAGATAAGTTATCCATGTTGAAAATGATGCATTAGAGAACATGTTGCTAACAGCTCTTTCGAGTGATCTTCATAAATATGGCCGAAATTCTAACTCACCTCAAGAGGGGTGCCTATATTCCCTAGTGGTAGTTCAACACCAATTCCATTTGCCCTTGGAAATCGAAAACAACTAGGTCGATTGTTTATGGCAACAGCAGTAGCCACCATGTGGATCATCTCTGCTTCGTCGGAAGGAGCCATCACCACCATGTTAGGGAGACATGCCTTATAGGTGACATCAAAAGCACCACAGTGTGTTGGACCATCTTCTCCAACGAATCTAGCTTTGTCGATCACAAATCTTACCGGCAGCTTTTGCAATTCCACATCATGCACCACCTTTGAACAGACACGAAATATATACTCAAAGCATCATTTGCAAAAGTTAATGTTATTCAATATGCTAAGTGAGAGCCGATGCATATTAATGCTATTATAATCATATTTAAAATGCAATGTGCTTTAATAAATGTGTTACTTTCTTGTGTGGAATATTAAATTACACTACCTGGTCATAAGCTCTCTGCAAGAATGATGAGTAAATAGTGCAAAAAGGCTTAAAACCTTCCCAAGCTAGACCTGCAACAAATGTAACAGCATGTTGTTCTGCTATCCCTACATCGAAGCATCTTGCAGGGAAACGGCGAAGGAAGTGATTCATTCCAGTTCCCCCTACCATTGCAGCGTGAATTCCAACAATGTCTTTGTCAACTTCTGCTTCTGCAATCAAAGCATGATGTGAGTACCGGGGTAAGAGCCTTTCCCTTGAAGTGTTTTCCATTAGCAAGATCAAACTTGGCAACTCCTGCAAAATTACACCATGCAACTAAGATACATATCATAAATATTAAGTACACTTTCTGGAGAGGAATTGTGTTTCCATTACCATGGTACTTATCTGATGAAAGATATTAATGAAGCCCAAACTCAACATTTAGTTTGCAATCCTATACTTTTCTACTGTCTAGCGATTCAGTAGCAACACAATTATTTACTTGAAGTTTGTATTAGCCTCTCACATGAGACTAAATCTAATATGATTAAAGGTTGAATCCCAATTATTTTGATGATATTCACTTATAAACTAATTAAAATACAAGGAGAAACACATGTATTTTACATAATCCCACTTGCCGAAAAGGAATATCATGATTACGGAAAAAGGCAAATACAATAAATTGTTGAGCAACACCATTGACACTTCATTGAGATAACCAAATTTTGTTGATAGGAAAAATATCATGATTATTTCTGTAAGCTGTCACAACGGAAATGCATGCAAGATAGGAAAAATACCTCTGATAAATAGAACATTTCTAACATTTCAGCATGACTACTTATGAACAATGCAGAACGCGGATAAGGCTTTGGACATATCTGCATAATCGTGTGATAAGGATGATACTGCAGCATCCCATGCGTATTTTACTTTATCTGCTCATAGATAATTGAAAGCATGTATTCATCTGCATACATAAATAAAAAAATTTGTTAAAATGTTCAGATCAAACATCTTCAATAAATAAATGCAGACAGAAGATATAGGTCAAATCTTATGACCAAATTTGTTATCGCCAACTTTACATCGTTATTTACTTTTAATGAAGGCTCTTGTCACCATAGTTGAATTCTTTCCATAGAGAAGCAATGTGTGATAAGTATTTCTGCCTTTGGCGTCCCTACTGTCATGCGGCAACAGTCACACTATCGTAGTCGGCTTACAACAACAACACAATTAAAAGCGGCATGGTTTTATGACATATGAATTAACTGAAACCATCACCAGAATTATAGTTGATTGAATATACTACTCATGATAACTTAATTTTGACATCGCGGTTATAAAGACATGTCACATGTGCATCACTTTATCTCTATGTGAATATCATGGAAATATTTCAATGACGATACTGCATCAATCCAGTTGAGAATACAAATTTTTAACATTCTAATAAAGCATGCTCAGTATTCACATCAACATAGGTCAATTGTACATGAAACATTTATTCAAACACCTAATATGCATCATAAACAGACCATAAAAACAGTGCCTTCTCATTGAAGGTTTATTCTCTGCTTGAGAACAAGGAAAGTTCCCAAATCAAAATAACTCTCAATTTATGAGTTAAAAAGGGATGAAGAAAAAATAAGACTTACCTCATTATTGATTGCATGAGCAAATATTGACGCTTTGATGTTGATCTCGCCGCGGTTGAGAAGAATACCACAAATTCAAGACTATTCAGTTTGCCCTAGGGTTGATTTCAACATCGGAGAATTTTAACGCCTTCAATAGCTGACCGTAACGAAGTCGGACGCTTTAGATGGAACCCTTTCCTTACCGGTAAACTCAGACGGCGCCGACTTATGTAATCTGAATCGTAATCTTTGCGTAGGATTTCCATCACACATGAACGTATTTTCGTCAACTAAACCAAATTCTTTTGCCATTTGCAACCTCTTGCTCTCTACTAATGCCGCCGATGACATGCAAATAACGGAGAGAAAAAGACCAATTCCCATCCTTTGCAATTCTGAGAAGCCTCTTACCTTTTTCGTGACTTTCCTTGCTATTAGAACAATGCCTCTATCGTAAATTGGAACCCAAATGATGACAGCTATGATGTCGAAAGTTGAAAGAGTGGCAGCGGGAATTTTCAAAGAAGCAATAGTCGTGTCCATCATTTTCCCTTGTTCAACAAACAGCGATGACATTTGTGCATAAGCATCTTTAGTATCTAAGGTGGATGGATTGCAATGTTCAGGAGCAAGGACATTAAGAAGATACGCACAACGATGACACATGTTGTTCAAACCTGTATTAGACCTGCCCAACGATTGAAACAACATACACATGCTAATCACCAAAACCAAACGACACATGTTCATTACATACACCAATCTACCTTAGTCTCTATGCAACTAACCTACACTTTCCTACAGTTACTGCAAAACCATGCCAAACAAGCCGAAGAAATACAATTCAAGCCATAAACACAAGGTAAGAAATAAGCTGCAATACAAAGGAATTACAGCAGCCATTCTGCATTACCACAAGAAAACTAACAGCAGGGCTAACAGATCTTCATTGACAATCACATAACCAATTTTAGTTTAACACAACATGTAACTAATTCCATTACCAGCCATAACAGATTTTCTTCTAGGAAGAAAAGGAGCAACACATTACACTACCAATAGTCACAAAGTCATAACTAACGAACTAAGGTAACTGATTTGCAGATGACTAATTTACTTGCCTAACCTATTAAATTGACAGAGCATTTTGTGGCACACCTTTAATTTAACTCTAACAGTTTCATGACACAATTTCTGACACTGAAGTAATTTACCAATGGCTCAATTTTACAAGTTTCACCAAGTTTTATAACAGACCTCAAACTTACAATAATAATGCAACAGTCTTTCCCCAATTTCTAACTCATTCACACTTCGCAAAACTAACCAAGAAAAATATAACACTACCTCTAACTTCACATTTAACAAAAATTGCAAAAATAATCAGCTCAAACAGTATTCCAAATCGAACTGACTTCGTAACAAAATTTCATCACAATATCATCATAACAGAAACTCAACACCAAAATTCCAATTCAACAACTTTCAATACATAAACCATATTTCATAGGGTAGCTAACTCAAACCTTAAATCCCTACACAATGCATACATTAGCATTTAATTCAACAGGCCACACATTAATACATTCATCCAAACTCTAACATTCCTAATCTGCAACCCAACTTCAATAGCAGCCAGCCTCAAGCTAACATCTGTAGCCTAACCT